>OY856367.1:2435500-3653250 GCA_963693475.1 Ectropis crepuscularia
TATGAAAAGTAGCTTGGTGGTAAAGATGGTTGTTTTAATTTTTGTTTAACCTATCTAAGCGAGTAAATTACACTAATTTTATTATTTGCGATTCAAGTTAATTTCTAGTTGCATGCAAAATCAAAATTATTTTCTTCATAGAATGGAAATAGTAGTAACAAGAAATCCTTGCATAATCGGTGTAATAATTTTAATATTTTTAAAATATCAATTGATGTGTTTATTATACGTGAAGATTTCCCAAGCTAAGACAACAATAGTGGAACTTTTTTCTTAAGACTGACAACATTATACAAGTAATTTGGAACGTTGATTTGACAATTTTACGTCAACATGACTAATAACGGGCCTCACAGTGTTGTTCACGAAGGTTCCATCTGTGTTTATTTCTGTAATCTGTGCAGTTAGGCTGCCGGCTGAAACTGCTGAAACCATGTCTTCAAAAGCACTATTAACCTAGCATCGTTGTATCTAGGGTGTTTTTGCAACAATGGTATACCCCATTGCGCATTTCATCGAATATGGATCGTTCCGGAATGTTCCATTTTGTGACGGGATTATATGCCGAATTTGGTTTAGAGTAGTAAAACTAAATTTGTTTTGAAAGTTAGTTAACAATTTAGTGGTACATTTAGTGGTAAACTGTAAGATTTTTTACAGAGTCTGCCTGAGGAAGTACCACACCTTTGCCAGTTATAATACTGCTAAGCAGTAATGTGCAAACATCACTGTTTTAGTTTGAAAGGGGAATGTTTCCAGATAAATTACAGAGCATTGAGATTAATCATCTTATATCTCTGGGTGACGAGCGCATTGCAGTGCTAGATAATGATTTACATTCTTCATTCAATTCATTTAATTTACAAAACATGGATCATACACAATTAATATTGTGTTATACTTCATGATGTTGAAGCTATATTCATTTGCCACTATCTGCATGTCAGTGTGCTGTTATAGGCAGGCGTGTTGCTTACCATCACGCAACGGTCCTTCTCGTCTCATCACTCTTTATAATAAAAACATATACATGTAGATATAATGTAACATCATTGTTCCCATCTTAAAAAATGTCCAACGTCTCCAATCTGATTTGATTGCCGAAGTTGGACATTTTTTAAGACAAAAAAACAGTTTTTTCTCCACTAAGTTTTCATAATGTTAATTGTCCTCTCGGCAGGTACATCCACTCGCAGCAGCTGGTCCACATGGACGTGAAGCCGGCGAACATCTTCATCTGCACGGGCCCCGACTCGCACGCCGACGACCACGAGTCCGACGACGGGTACAGTGACGATATACACCCGCACAACAGCACCAGCACCTATAAAATTGGTAAGTCAAATAAGGTTTATTTTCACACAGATTTTTTTCGTAGGCGGTGTGATTGAGGCTGATTGTCACGTTTAAGGATTTGTTCAGCTGAACTCACTCGGGGGTCTGCGAAAAATGTCATCGCTTTGGATGTTTCTCTCTCTTTTCTTTCGCTTGAAATGATAGAGACAGCATTAACAAAGCGATAGCCGATTTAGTTAGGCGGTAGAAGCATGGGACCGCTGAATGTGCCCGAGCGAGAAAGATATAGTCTGCTGTCAATTCAATTCATTTATTCGAACCATAAATTCATAAGAACACTTGGTAACGTCATTAACAAAAAGGCATAAGAATCTGTGTACATAATAAGATAAAATAACAATGTCAAAATGAATAAAGCGGCTGTAAAGGAGCCTCGTCAATCAAATGCAGCTGTAAAAAGGCTTTGTCAAAGACAAAATAACAAATAATTAATACATACAGTATACAGATACTACATGAGTACAAACAATGTTCCATCAAAAGTTTTATAAATCTATTATTTCACCTTATTACAAGATTCTAGTTTCGACACATTTCTCTTCCATAAGTTACTATCTTTAACAAAGTCATCTATATTATAATATGCCTTGCTCAATAGGTAGCTTTTTATGTCATTATCTCATTGCTGTATTCAATACTTAATCATTGTATTGCTAACATCATGGATCATGGTACATTCGTTAGTCTAATTTACATGCAGGTTAGTTATGTTAATTTTCACTTCAAACATGCTGTCTTAATTTTTTGAAGTGAAAACTTATTTTGGCTCGCCTAGACAGATTTTTCGCGGGCTGTGAATTGAATTCAAGCGTCACGCTCGGGTATGATAAGAAATCTTCGGGTAAACTCGGGACCATAGCCATTGGGCCATATAGAAATACGTCAGCCAATGGGAAATGCTGAAAGGGCGTGGCCTGGCCATCATGGCGTGGCCATCTAGAAATGCGTGAGCCAATAAGAAATGATGACGCATTTCTAGATGGC
Organism: Ectropis crepuscularia; assembly: GCA_963693475.1. Lineage (NCBI taxonomy): Eukaryota > Metazoa > Arthropoda > Insecta > Lepidoptera > Geometridae > Ectropis > Ectropis crepuscularia. Next base: position 2,437,841 of record OY856367.1, read on the forward strand.
CATGCCATGATGACCAGGCCATCCCCTCCGGTTACACACGTGTAGTTTCCAAAGTGAGCTATCAAATTCCGAGTTATAAGTTTTCACTTCTATCGGCAGTACCTATGACTGCCATTTTCTTTTAAAGTGATAACTTCTTTAGGCGCCCCTAGACAAATTTTTCGTGGGTGTAAATTGGATTCTACCGTCACGCTCGGGTATGATAAGAAATCTTCGGGTAAACTCGGGACCTTGGCGATTGGACATCTAGAAATGCGTCAGCCAATAAGAAATGCTGAAAGGCCGTGGCCTCGCCATCATGGCATGGCCATCTAGAAATGCGTGAGCCAATGGGAAATGCTAACGCATTTCTAGATGGCGAGGCCACGCCCTCCGGTTACACCCGTGTAGTTTCCAAAGTAAGCTATCAAATTCTGAGTTATAAGTTTTCACTTCAATCGGCAGTTCCTATGACTGCCAATTTTTTTTTGTTATGTGTTAATAAAGTATTTGTATCTTAATAATGTATAATTTGTTGTTTGCAGGCGACCTCGGTCACGTGACGTGTATATCGTCCCCGTCGCGCGAGGAGGGCGACTGCCGCTATCTAGCCAAGGAGGTGCTTCAGGAGGACTTCACGCATCTCACCAAGGCTGATATCTTCTCGCTGGGTGAGTTGTTGTTGTAGATGGAGTTTGTGTTGTTCTGTAGTGGTAGGAAGAGTCCACCACTACAGAACAACACAAAACTCTGCCAAGAGTGGCAGAATCTGCCTGGAGAAGGACCACACCTTTGCCAGTTATTCTACCCTCGTCTCTCACACGACCTCTCTCTGTCGAGCGTCTAGGCTTTTCCTCTTCTTCTCCTACTCCAAGAAATGTGTAAAAAAAAGAGAATTGTAATGACAAAGATCACGGACCCCGGACTCTAGCACTCTACAAAAAAAAAGTTAGCTAAGTTAAAAAAATTGGCAGTCATAGGAACTGCCGATAGAAGTGAAAACTTATAACTCAGAATTTGATAGCTTACCTTGGAAACTACACGGGTGTAACCGGAGGGCGTGGCCTCACCATCTTGGCATGGCCATCTAGAAATGCATCAGCATTTCCCATTGGCTGATGTGTTTCTAGATGGCCATGCTTGATGGCCTGTCCACGCCCTTTCAGCATTTCCCATTGGCTAACGTATTTCTTGATGGCCAATAGCCATGGTCCCGAATTTACCCGAAGCTTTCTTATCATACCCGAGCGTGACGAATGAATTCAATTCACAGCCCACGAAAAATCTGTCTAGGCGCGCCTAAAGAAGTTTTCACTTCAAAATATAGTCACTAGGTTAAGATGGTCGGCAGTGAGAGGCCCGCCATTACCACCGCGACTATGCCCGAGCTATACGGGCCTAGTTTTTCAAGCTAGGGTAGCTAGCTAGTGTTAGTGAGCTAGCAAGCTAGTACCTCTAGCTTCGTGTAGATAAAAACACTTCAAAAGTGGTAAAATGTGTGTCCCCTCCCCTCTAACTTCTAAAATAAGATAATGAAAAATCTAAAAAAATATATCTGATGTACATTACCATGAAAACTACCAACGAAAAATGATGTACATTACCATGAAAACTACCAACGAAAATTGGTTTTAACTCGATCTGATGAGAAGTTTTTTTTAGTACGTCATAAATACACTATTATTGAAAAAAAAAAAATGGCTATGTAGTTAATTTATACGCTGTAGAAGTAGGAGCGAGAGGTATACCAGCAAAATCTCTCTATAACCTGCTTAAAGATCTTGGATTGTCCAGAAGTGCAGTAAGTTCTATACTAGAACGAGTATCTAAAGCTGCACTAGTAGGATCATATCGGATTTGGCTGGGCAGGGAGAGAAATACGAGTAGTGAAGGTGAGTGTTGACGTACGTCAATATAAGGGGCCCCTTTTAAACCTACGCCCGAGTCACAAGTCTTGGGGTCTATTCGAGATTTCTCTCTCTGCCACACGATGGACCCGGCACCCGCACGGTGAATCCATGGAATGCTAAGAAGTACGTCTCTGTCTCTTCGATCAAAGTTACAACGAAGTACAAGAACTATGTGTACTATGTATATTATGTTACTTGCTGCAACGGAACCCTTCATGGGCGAGTCCAACTCGCACTTGGCCACTTTATTAAGCTTGAAAAACTAGTCTCGTGCACCTCGGGCATTAGGAATAGCCACACAAATAAACCTTTTGTGGTTTTGTATATGTTTTGATAATAGAGAAGTCTAGAATAACATTATGTAGGCTATTTTTTATCGAATTTAAATAAATTAAAATTGGAATATTGTAAATCATGAGATATATTAAATAAATAAATAAATATTGGTGGACTATTCACACACAACACCATCTGACCCCAAACTAAGCAAAGCTTGTGTGATGGCGGCCAGATAGCTGATATAATACTTATATAGTTTTAAATACATACTTATTATACATATTAAGTCGCCATTTTCTATTATTATTTGAATTGCAATATATGCAGTGTAAATTGATATAATATTGTACTTAAATTGATATTTACATTATTTTGATTGACTGGATAGTTAGATTTGAATTTTGATTTAGAATTGTAAACTATAAAAAGCTTGACAGTTTTCTGTACAATAATTATTATAATACAGTAAAGTAGTCATTTCAAACTTTGAAAATGTATACAATTTGTATGCTCTTTCTTTTGTTTTTATTTTTTATTTATTGACGTGTAAATTGTACATTTATGAATAAAGTACTTTGACTTTAGATAAAGTGAGTACCTACTGTTAATTTAATATCAACATACAGTGTATGATAATTATTAATTTTATTATATTGTAACAAACATACTGACGTGTAACGAATGTTATAAATAAATTATGATTATGTGGCATCGGCAACTACGCGGTTAAAACATCGGGGAGTCGCTAGTAACTAAGTATACCGTTGTCTCTTCCAGGTTTGACGTTGTTCGAGGCGGCGGGCGGTGGCCCCCTGCCTAAGAACGGGCAACTGTGGCACGACTACAGAGACGGGAAGCTGCCAGACTTACCCGATTCTTACTCGAGCGAATTCAATCAGTTACTCAAAGTAAGTATACAACTATTATTTATTTAGTATGTAATAGTAATTTATATATTTAATAAGCAGATAATACGTCACTACAAATCTGTACCTCAGAGGTATACGATACTATGTGCCCAAAACACATATTTTACAGGAGAAACAAAAATGCGAGGCTTAATTTGTATCAACTTTTTTTAAGAAGAATTGAGTTACATGCTTCTTAAAAAAAGTTGAACCAGTAAAAAAAATCTATAATACACAAGTGAGTTAAAAAAAATTGTAGGTGTCATTATATGCCTGATTGCGGTGAAATTAGAGCCAATTTATGAGCAAGTGTGTTGAAAAAAAAGCTATGTACGTCACCACGGCCAGCTAAATGTATCATCGATTGTCCCGCAGAAAATGGTGGACCCCGTCCCCTCGTCCCGTCCGTCGGCGGCGTCGCTGGTGCGGCACCGGCTGCTGAGGCCCGCCGGTCACGTGTCTCTATTCCAGGTGCGGCGCGAGCTGAGACACCTCAAGCTCAAGAACGAGATGCTCGCACGAGAGCTGCAGGAGGCCGCCAGGTATGCATACACACATACACGTACCGGAATATGGCGAAAATACGAACTAAAAAGTAGCTAAAACCTACCAGAAAAGTTTTTAAAACCTACCAAACAACATACCAAAACCTACCAAACAATATACCTAAACCTACCAAACAACCAAAACCTACCAAACATCATGCCAAAACCTACCAAAGAGTGTACTAAAACCTACCAAACCTTCCAAAAAACATACCAAACACACAGGGACACAATCAAACGAATAAAAAAAAAAAAGTGTATGATCTACGTATTGCAGGTGTTACTGTTATAGGAGAGTAAATGAAACCACGTCACTGTATAAATTGCTAATTATATTTATCTTGACTGTACAAATGACACGGGGCGAGAGACTGCTCGCTCTCCGCTATTACCCACATAAATACTAAAATCTTACATCTTAAATACATGACTAGAGTATTTTTTCATTTGTTTTACAAAAAAAATTGGTTGCCTGTTATACCCCGTTTACATTATTCCAGTCCAGCGATCGAATCCACCGCTGGATTGCTTACTGGAATAATGTAAACTGGCACTGGAAAGCATCAATCCAGTGCTAGAATAACTGGCAAAGGTGTGGTACTTTTTTTTTAGTTTTAATTCTTTTATAATTTAATGTAAATTTCTATTTTGTTTCAGATACATAAAATCTCTAACGCCGAACAAACCACTATCTCAGACTGCGCAAGACTCCCTCAAATACAGAACGCGGTCCGGTAAGCGGTCACAGAAACCGCGCGACAAGCTAAGTGACATGCAGTCCACGTACAAATCCGACAGACGAATAAGACATAAATAAATGACTATATATATGTAAAAAATAACAAACAATTGGCTCGATAGAGATACAATTGTTTTTTGAAGTTGATTGATTGAAATCTGACAGGATTCAATATGTTTTTGTAATGATTAAATTGGGGTCTGGTAAGATTTCTTTTTTCTCATCTAAAGTTGTGTTTCTAAAGATTCCATTGATATCTGGCAAAATATAATTTGTGTTTCTAAAGATTCCATTGAAATCTGGCAAAATATAATTTGTGTTTCTAAAGATTCCATTGAAATCTGGCAAAACATAATTTGTGTTTCTAAAGATTCCATTGAAATTGCCGAAACATAATTTGTGTTTCTGAAGATACAATTGAAATCTGGCAATACATCATTAGCTTCTCAAAAAAAAAAATGATGGATCTGGCCTAGAGGTCTTTTAAAAGATTTAGTAAATATATGAACAAAAAAGGCAAATTGATACCTGAATAGATTCCAATATCTCTTTGGAATTCAATCGATTCCTTAAAGAGTCTTTTGTTTCCAGGAATCAATTGGATTCGAACATGTGCATTGTTTATCTAAAACTAACGGTTTAACCCGGCTTTGTCCGTAGTACAAATGTAGTCTATAGCTCTCAAGGATCACATCCATAACCAATGGTGAAAGAGTTTTTGAAATCGCTTCAGTAGTTCCTGAGAATAACGCGTTCAAACAAATGAACTTTTATAATATTAGTATAGATAAATAATGTTTCTCTAGATCCAATTGATTTCTAAAACAAAGGTCATTGATCTCGAAAATGATAATATGTTTTTTTTTTATGTTCAATTGATCTGTAAAAGGTTCAATTGAACTCTAGATTTTTAGTTTTCTATAAGAGTTTCTATAGTTTTTTATAATCCGGTTAGAACGACTAGTGGCGTGGAGGAGGCGTCGCTATAACAAGACTAAACACGAAATAAAATTAATGATTTATTTTCAAAATACAAATAAACCTTTCAAATATATAGTTATCGATTTCGACAAATGCAACGCCAATGTTTCGATTTATATACCACTAGCAAGGTCCGGTTTTATCCGCATAGTTCTCGTTCGTTATTTCGGGATAAAAAGTAGCCTACATGTTTTTATTGCTTATATTAACAGTGTTTAGAATTTCGATCCCATCAGTATTGGTGTTCTCACGTGATTCAGCAATAAACATCAAACGTTTGCATTTATAATATTAATTAATAGGAATGGTGATGGATTATATTAATATTACAAATGTCTGAATGAATCGGGCTGAAATATTATGGAACACTGTTAGAGTACAAGCTGAAACAACACGAAGGCTACTTTTTATCCTGGGAAAATGGCGGGAATTTGGAACACACGATTTAGATTACAGTTTGGAAGAACACATATACTTTTTATCCCGAAAAATAACGGGAACGGAAGCTGTGCGAGTGAAACCGCGAGGTATAGCTAGTATTATCTAATACGCATTCTGTATGTTTGTAATTTACTTATGTTTCGAACAAATAAATTCTTGTCTTGTATCTTCTCTAACAATACGAAACACTGGCGCCACCTACGGCGAAATTGAGTACTATCTTTAACACTTTTTTTTTTGGATTTTGAAAATGCTTCATTATCAGGTTACTAGCGTGTGATATGATCGGTCTTAGTATGAATTCAGTTTCGACCGCATTTCGCGGCCTTTTGCCGAGAACTGGGACGTCTACTCTCTTTCTACGAAAAACTTCATTTCGAAGTAAACTCGCGACTTTCGAAACTCCGGTTTTACTTCCATCCATCCATCCATCGTTTCGTCCGTTTATTTTTTTTTTGTTATTCTCTAATTAGGAGTAGGCTTAGAAAATGTAAACGTCAAACAATGTTCAATCGGATGAAACGCAGTAGAACCGGAGTAGGATAATCGCGAGTATATTGCGAAGTTACGTTTTTCGTAGAAAGATATTAGACGTCCAGTTATTTCTGTGCCAAACGGGATGCGGTCGCTAAAAGACCGCAGAATGCGGTCGAAACTTGATTGGGCTGACCCAGTTTACACGTAGGTACTAATGAACTAAAAATTACTTACACAACTAATACATATAACAAAAAAAAATGGGGTTATTCAAATATATGTTACCGTATTTTTTTTAGTCGGATTTCCCTAAAGTGTACTACGCTAGTATCATTAATTACGTTTTTATGTACATGTAGTGAGTTCCCGATATTTCGAAACAGTTACATGCACTATGTTCAGATGTATGTAATGTAGTTAACAGTCACTCCACCATTTAACTACAGGAAATATCCCGTAGTTAAAATGAGATAAAATTTAATTATTATACAAACAAAATATGTTTATACAAATTATCTTATATGCCTATGCAATTCTTCTATAAAAACTGATAACCTTGGGGTAGACTGCGAATCGGTAAACCTAGCGTAGGACGCCCTGAAACTCGATGGAGTGACGATATACGTAAGGCAGTAGCCGGAGAAGAAAAACTAAGGATAGAGCTGAGTGGTTCAACATTGGGCAGTGGGCTAGGATGGACTGATGATGATATTAGCTTTTAGTATTTAAACAATAAATATTAAATCGGCTAAAAATGCGGTGAAAAATTGATTTTATAACAACATAGTTAATGATACCAGTGCAGTGATAACCCGTGATAGCTTAAAACAATGTTTTTTAAAGTGAATTTTGACCATTATAATCACTTTATATATAATACAACGCTAAAAACAATAACATTTAAGAAAAAATACATAGTTATGCAGATTGCGTGCGCTCAATCGAATTTGAAGTACTTTTTTTCTATGAAACTTCAATACGAAGAAAAAAATGGATTGCCTCGCCTCATACATGTCATACATTTTTGTATGGAACAATGCTTAGTATAATCTGTTTAACTATGTAGAAAAAAATGTAATTAAAACCAGCCATACATTTTTCATTTTAATTTATTAATAAAGTGCCTTTGACTACACATTGATGTGATTTAAAAGTGTGTTTTTTACGAATTTAAGGAAAAAAAATGAATAAAATAAGTTGGATTTTTACATGTTCTCAAGTGTAAACAAAAATGGCGGACCAATCACAGGTCGTCGTTTCGAAAATGGGAGCTCTGATTGGTCGTCCGTCCGCCATTTTGTGTTTGCACAAATATGAACGTGTGAATTATGATATTTCGGCTGTGTTCGCGTTAGGTAAACAGTTATATTTTAAATTAAATCATTTCTGGTTTTGTTCGATTCCCAGCCAGAACAAATATGGGTACCGCGCGGTGCTACCCGCGTAGTTCCCGTTATTTTTTCGGGATAAAAAGTAGCCTATGGGTTATTCCAGACTGTAATCTATATACGTTTCAAATTTCAGCCCGATCCGTTCAGGCGTTACGACGTCATTGTTCAACAAACATCCATACGTTGACATTTATAATATTAGTAATGTATTTTTTGCGACAGAAACAGTTGTATCATAATTTTAGATTTTGAATGTTTCTGAACGTGTCCCAGTGTCTCTGAATCGCCGAGTGACATTGAGTAAGAACCATAATATATAGAGGTACTAGCGGCCCGTTCCGGCTTCGCTCGGACATAACCTAGACACTGTCTGCAGCGACATCTGCCGGGCTTATTTGTGAATTTAAACCATCTTTGAATACAGACACAAAAAAAACATTCAAATCGGTCCCGTCGTTTAGGAGTTCACTGTCAAATGATTAAATTACTAAAATGGCTATAAAAAAACAGGGGTTGGTGATAAAAGGGTAAAAATTTAGGGTCATATGTATTTTTAACGCCACATTCTAAAAAAATAAAAACAAAATTTTTGGTCCGAAAATTAAAAAAAAAAATTTGGGGTCATCAACCCTTGTCACTTAGGGGTATGAAAAATAGCTAGTAGCCGATTCTCAGACCTGCTGATTATGCATATAAAATTTGGTTGAAATCAGTAAAGCCGTTTCGGAGGAGTACGGAAACAAACACTGTGACACGAGAATTTTATATATAAGAAGATGTACTTATGTACAAAGGGCACTCATAATTTTATAACTTTTGCTTTCGGCAGTCTCATAAATGTATTTTCCTTTAAAACGCCTATACGCAGGACACAGCCTATATCATTAATTTATATTGTAAAAGTGATGCCCCACACAATTCTTCCAAGTTACTTTATGTGATATGCTTGAATATGTAATAAGAAAGTGTTTTTTTTTCTCATAGTTTTTAGTTTTATTTAATTAATTACTTGTAATGTGAGACGGGAGTTTTCTATATCAATTTTATGTAAACGGGCTAGGCAACTTTCTACAGCTGAATTGTTTATCAATACATTAATGTTATTTTATGGGTGTTCGGTGTATGTATGTGTAATTTTTAGATGTAAGAATAAAAATTAGAAAATTTAAAAAAAAATAACCCGTTGAGAACTTTCATGACCATGTTACGTTACAAGTTAAGAATACCGCTTCAAAATTGGTCTAGCTATTCGTTTAGGTGCTACAATTCTATAAGCATACATTTAAGTTAGATTATATCATCCTTATTTTTACGTTATAGTTAAAAAAAGCAAAAAAAAACTGCATATTTTAAACTTAACCCCTTTAAGGGGTGAAGTTTCAAAATATTTATGAAACATTTTTGGAAATTTGACATGCTACCGAACTCCTATTCCAAATATCGTCTTACACACCCACCGGTTTAGGCTGTGAGTCGTCTAGCAGTCGGTCCTAAGTATATTGTAATAATTAAATGATTTATTAATTTTATCATATAAAAGAAACGTTCCTGTCTCACAATATTTTTTTTAGTTTTCGAAGCAGCTAATAATATGTTTTAAATGTTTTTTTTGTCAGATACATATAAATGTATTTAGTTAATAAAATCGTTGTATAGATGTAAAAAAAAAATTGTTCAATTGTCCCAACGCAGTCCAATTCTTATTTAAAATGTATCTTTATGTATAATAATGGGGTTATCTGGGAGTGATGTCCAGCCAAAAGGGACTTATGGAGCCCTGACTTTCTTTGTGCGATGTCTCGCTTCCCAACATTGGGACACTCAGTTTCAAACGAGGTTTGATCCCACTATTGTGATAAGAACGTCTCTCCTTGTGGAATGCGTTGCCCAAGTGGGATTTTCACAATGATTACAATCTTGGTTCCTTCTAAGTACGCTCACTCATCGTAGACTGCATTGTTTCTTAACATCAGGCGAGATGGCGGTCAAGTGTAAACCTATAATAGTTAAAAAACAAAAGTTATTCATAACGTCCCTTTTGGCTCTGTACCGTGTTTCTGTGTAACTCCAATATTTAATGTTAGTAAGTAGAAGTGATCAAAATATTTAATTTGTATAACGTTTCAAGTCTTTATTTAATAAGTAATTAATAAATAATAAGGTTTTGTACATCTTTGGTTTTTTGTAATGTTTGAACTAAAAGTTGTATACAGTGTGACATGGCTTACAATGGTATCTGAACAAAAGAATGTTCAATGTGTTATAGGATTATTTTTTTCACTAAAGTACCCATACTCTTTTAGTTGATCTATCCGTCTTGCGTAATGCTAACATAATGCCCTATTTAGTTTAAATTATTTTAATCAGTTATGTTTTTAAGATTGATTAGAATTTTTAGAAGATTTCAATATGGTCAATCTGCATTATTAATCTTGAAAACAAAACTTCTGAGGCACAAAATAAAATTCAAATCTTTAGGATCAAATTACAATTTGTAAATATCAGTCAAAATGTGTCATAGTAAATTACGTTTATTTCACTCACAAGAGTAATAAAATGTGAAACTAATTTTATATACGCACAATAACACTCTTGGGACCAGAGGGACAGCCACTTGTTTATAAAAACTTTCTAAATTAATACAATTGTGAGCAACCATCTTGATTTCCTCTTTTATGTATAAAAAGAGACAATATCTTGGTGTGTACCACCTCGCTAGTCCAAAGTGGAATCAAACAGCCATAGGCCCTTTAAATTTAAATTAAAAGAGTAAATAAAAAAGTGTGTGTGAAGTTAAGATAATGCTCTTTCTGTGTTTCGTTCGTCGTTCATTGTAAGCCGAGTCACACTGTATTTTTTTTTCTGTATATTGAAGGATATAACTAATAGGTATAATAATTGTAATAATTTAGTTTTAAATATAACTCTAATAAATATACTATAATGATCAGAATTCTAGTGTATATGTTAATCAAATCATTAAAATAGATACTGTTTTTTTTATATAATTTGTGTACTCTTAAAAAAGTGTATGCTTAAAAGGTAATGTATTAACCGAAATGACGACTACGATAGTTTTTTTAAAGGCAGTCGTTAATATAATATGGCGTTGACAACAATAGTTGAACTGTCATAATGTATACAAAAGTACCAACTTATCTGACCTATTGAAACGGATCACCATTGTCGCCACTATCGCGTCCTTTGCAAATGACGCTCCTCAGCAGCTTTAGTGTCCACTTTTGACCAACTGACTGGATAAATTTGTAGCTATACATAATAATAAATAAATACATCGGCATGGTGATAATGTGGTGACGCCATATTTGTTTTTTTTTTGTCAATTTAATGCCCAGTAAAGATAAAGGAGAATTATTAAACATAATTTTTCGGTTAAATACAACCTTTTTTTGCGTAAATACGAGTACTATTCTGTAGTGTAGATGGTAAGCATCTGCCAGTGTATAATAAAACTGATTTTTCTGTAATACCTTCATTGATTCCCAGTTAAAATAAAATAAGGAATTTTCTAAAGTTGTGGTTTAATTTGAGGGTAGACGAGTTTTTTTCTGTACGTATTCGATCGTGTACCTAACCGTTAAAATTTGAATCTGAACCCCCTTCTACTTACTACCGCTAGATGGCGCAATTTTCAAATATTCAATTCTGTTTTAATATGCACGTTAAGTACATAGACATAGAGCTTAGTTTTCCCTATCGAACAGTAAAGTAAATACGGGCAAGAAAATGTGAGATATATAAAGCGAATGTGCGGCCAGTAGTTGTATCTTTCTAGAATTCTGATTGGCTCACGACATTCGTAAAAAAGGACAGGTATTGGTCGCAATCGCTTTGTCTCTTTCTGGAGAGTAGTCAATTTTGTGCGGGTAGTTACTCATTCTTTCCTCTATATCTATGGTTTAGTTTAATCACCTGTAAAGGCTTATTACCCTTGGCTAAATTTTATGACTGAATTTGGAAGTACGGTTTAGTAGACTGAATTCAGAAGCAAGCCTCGCTTATGAATTTGGTTTGTTAGCTCACTGAATACTATTACACTTCAATTCATTCATTCGAACCATAAATTCATAAGAACACTTGGTAACATCATTCACAAAAAGGCATAGAATCCATGTACATAATGAGATAAAATAACAATGTCAAAATGAATAAACCAGCTGTAAAGGAGCCTCGTCAATTAAATGCAGCTGTAAAAAGGCTTTGTCCAAGGCACTGAATTCAGTAAAGACTTAACTTTATAGTTTTTAAACTTTCTCGATTTGTACACATGTTTTTTTTTTAAATGAGTGACGAGACGAGCAGGACATGTGCCTGATGGTAAGCAACATGCCTGCCACATAACAGCACAGTGACACGCAGCTATTGAAACATGAAGAGTCCAAATCATTACCAAGCACAGCACTGCGCTCGTCACCCAGAGATCTAAGTTGTTATTTATCTAAGCCCTGTAATTTCTCTGGAAACATTGCCCTTCAAACCGGAACACAATAATGTTTGCACATTACTGCTTGGCGGTAGAATAACTGACAAAGGTGTTGTTGTCCTTCCCCAGGCGAACTCTGCCAAGAGTCCTACCACTACACTACTGTTTATATAGTACGAGGATTTCTATGTATAATAAGTATGTATTTAAAACTATATATATGACTGACCTCGTGGCTTAGTTGGTAGTAGTAGCACTGCCTGCGAAGCCGAGGGTCGTGGGTTCGATCCCCACCCAGTGCAAATATTTGTGTGATGAATTCAAATGTTTGCACTGTGTCTGGGTGTTTCTATGTATAATAAGTATGTATTTAAAACTATATAAGTATTATATCAGCTATCTGGCCGCCATCACACAAGCTTTGCTTAGTTTGGGGTCAGATGGTGTTGTGTGTGAATTGTCCACCAATATTTACTTATTATTATTATTATTTATATAAGTATTATATCAGCTATCTGGCCGCCATCATACAAGCTTTGCTTAGTTTGGGGTCAGATGGTGTTGTGTGTGAATTGTCCACCAATATTTATTATTAATCACGACATAGCTCATTGTTTAAATTGCCTGGACGTTTCAGCAGTGTTACCTCCGCCGTAGTCACGAGAAGACTGAAGTAATTGCGAGTCGTTTCATTGCGAAATGAGGGTATCTCGATCTACCCTCATTTGGTCTTCAAAAAAAATGTTTACGAATAACTTTAGCCTAGTGTAATAAGCCTTTTATAATAATAAACACAGTCAAATTTGTAGAAAAACTCGCGTTCTCAAATTCTTAGGTATTCGCAGGGATTGTTTAATTTGTTTTATTTTCAATGTAATTTGTTTATTTTTCGTATTAATTCCACAGGAGAACAAGCTTTTTGTAATAACAATTAAAGAAACTAAAGTTCTAAACTGGATTTTAATTTTTTTAATACCTTATTAGGCCAATTATTTAATTAATTTTCGAGTAACTCATTTGTGGTATGATCGGTGCAACTTAAGGGCGGTTTGCATTTTGATTAGTGCGAGTGAGCGAATACGGAAGTTACTACACACTCGCGCTAATCAATCGGTGTCCACATCGGGCTGTACCGACCATATCACACGAAAGTTGCCAAAAAACTAGATGCCTTGAAGGTACTCAAGTCTGAACAGTTGCTTACATTATATCAAGCACAGATTCGCAGGAGCGAATGCTCCTGTATTGGAGTACTGTTCGCACCTTTGGGAAGTATCAGCTGCAAGCTCTGAAATCGATCGAGAGACGTCCCAAAAGGCTCATAGGTAACGACACTTTTGTGCGAAAAAGTCTTGAACATCGCCGTAAAATTGCTAATCTATCGGTTTTTATCGGATACATCGGAGAGTGTGCGACTGATTTGCATGATCTAATACCACCTTGCCCTTTCTTCTATCGGAATGGTCGCAGCTCAAAAAAGCGACATCGTTTCATGGTAGATGTTCCAAACTAGACTAGACTCTACTTTTGTGTTAAGAACGTCTGGACGTCTACTCTGTTTCTACGAAAACGAAATTTCGAAAAAAAGCTCGCGACTTTCCTACTCTCGTTCTACTTCGCTTCGTCCGATACAACATTGTTTGACGTTTAAATATTCTAAGCATACTCTAATTAGATTAGGCTTAGAACATTTAAACGGACAAAACGACGGATCGAAGTAGAATAGGAGTTGGAAAATCGCGAGTTTATTTCGAAATTACGATTTCGTTGAATTAGAGTAGACGTCCTGAAGCTGTGGAATACGTTGCCTGAGTGGATTTTCCCCTATGGTTACAATCTTTGTGTCTTCAAACACGGTCCATCGTAGACCGCATCGTCGCTTAACATCAGGCGAGATGACGGTCAAATGCAAACCTATAAAAACTAAAAAAAAGAGTTACCCGCGAACTAATGGAGTACCTATGAGGGACTACTACTACGGGAGCGCGCTTCCCGCGTCTCACCCCGCACGATTGCCCCGTCTAGACGGGCTTCGTGGAACTACTGTATGATTTGACTGTGATATGGGTATTAAATGAAAGGGCTTGACTAGTAGAATACTCAAAGACAATACCCATTTGACTGATCGTACGACTTACTAACTCCTTAGTATTTTAGTAGCAGAATTGCAAATTTTAACTTTAATGAGAACCCGTTGATAGGTATCTTTCTTTGCATCTTGCTGTCCTTAGAAGTTTGTATAAAGGCCGATTTACATCAGACGACCGAATGCTCATTCTATCCCTCCCCACTGTATCAAATTAATTTGGTGTAAACAAACGTAGAGCATTCTTTCGTTGTTTTGTTTGCGTTCGCAAAGATTCTATGGAATATATAATATGGAAAACGCTAAGAACGATCTTTCGTTTACACTAAAATATCGAGAAAGAATGCTCTTGTTCCAGCTCTATGTTCGTTCAGTTTAAATCGGCCTAACTCTATCTCGTTTTGTCCAATCATTCGTGGAAAGAAGTGCGCGTCACACGGATATTCGGCTAATCACAAGCGCGGTATAATACCTCGTCCTGCGCCCCCGCTGGTGAGTTGGGATAGTAGGCGAAATTCGTATCATCGCCGGTCAACAGTGTATCTAATCTGTGAGAATACTATAATAAATTTCAAATCCAAGGTCCAAGTCGAGGGTAAATCATTTTTTAATTTCTTTCTTTGTGCAATAGATTTGGCAAACTAATGACTCCAGAGTCATTAGTTTCCCGTCACTCACTCAACTCTTACCGATGGAGCAGCCAGTTTCATTGTAATGCGATATATAACCTTATAGTCATTGTTATAATACATAGTATCGTTTGAGAAATCGCGCAGTCGCTGCGTCGGAATCGTCGGAGTGTTAGTGGAGTCGCAGGCGGACACCCGACTTTTTGCATGTCAAGCTATACTATGTATTAAAACAATGAACATAAGGTGTAAAATCGCATAACAATGCGATTGGCGAAAATGCGCCACTGCTCTTTTGGCGTAATTTGAGCCTTAAGCCCTTACTACACTTGGCTAAATTTAGAAGACTTTATTTAGTCGCTAGGTACTGATTTCAGTGAAGTGTTATTTATAGCATTCAGTAAGCTGACATACTAAATTTAAGAGCTAGGACCGCTTGCTTCTCAATTCAGTAACTAAATTTAGCCAAGTCTAACTTAACCTAACTTCCAAAGGTTTAAACTACCCAAAAAAAAAAAAAAACATGTACACTTTGGTAAGCGGCATTTAATAAAAAAAATCATACAAAATGAATTATCATAAAAAACTAAGTTCTTAAACTAATATACACAAAAATTGTTGTGATGTACACAATTATAAAAACGAAGTACATTCAAATCTCTTGGTAACACCTTAAATATTAAATTACATTAATTTCATCACAGCCTATTTAACATAAGCTTTAATAAAAAAATACTATTAAGTATTTTAAAGAGCAAAGAAAGTGCATCTGGCAAAAAAAACATCCAGATATGTATTTATTTTTATCTGAAGTTTCTTTTATTAGATGCCATTGGTCAGTCGACCCCTGGAGGTCTACTATCTTTCTACGAACAACGTAATTTCGAAATAAACTTGCGTCTTTCCTACTCCGGTTCTACTTCGTGTCTTCCGATCGAACATTGTTTGACGTTACGAACGGACGAAACGACGGATCGAAGTAGAACCGAACTCGACAAACAAGATAGCGGTCAAGAAAACCTATCTATATATTTTTAAATTAATGTTTGTCCTTTATAGAATCGTAAACTAAGCATTTGATCATGTGACATTATCATGTGACATATCATGTGACATTGAGTGAAGTTGTGCATAAACCAAAGGTTTTTTGAAGTGAAAACTTCTTTAGGCGCGCTATAGATAGAATTTTCGTGGGCTGTGAAATGGATTCATCAATCGTCACGCTTGGATATGATAATGGATCGAATCGGATCGGATCGGATATGAAATCTTCGGGTAAACTCGGTAAAAACGGCCAGGTAGGTACCAGGGTAACAGAAACAGTAAAGAGTTTCGATTACCTACCTCCAACAGCCCAGCGTTTATCTCCAGATACCAGGACAACAGAAATATAAAAGAGTTGCGTTTGCCCCTAGGTACCAGTACCAGGGCAACAGAAACAGTAAAGAGTTGCAATATTCTGTATAATTACGTTGATATAAAACTAGAAGGCGCAACCATCGATTTAGCTGGCGGTGTTAAATTATGCGAATGTACATAGACCTACGATGGTTTAACAAATAATTTGTCTTCTGACAAGGTTATAAATAAATTACATTAGATGATTAGAAATTAGACAATTCAATAAAAAGTGAATAGTTTTCACTTCTATCGGCAGTTCCTATGACTGCCTATTTTTTTTTTGAGTTGATAAGTCGGTTTTTTTTATATTTATGTACTTTGTTTTATTCCCAACGGTAAGGAAAATACTTCACCATAAGAATCGATAACCGTAGACGAATTCTACCCTCACGAGGAAACGCAGTTCTGAGGGTAGTGAGGTACTTCAAAATTTGATTAGTTGACAGATTCGAGTGGAGACAGAAAACAAACAAATACCTGGACGTCTTACTCTTTCTACGAAAAAATTAATTTCAAAATAAACTCGCGACTTTCCTACTCCGCTACAACTTCGTTTCGTCCGATCGAACATTGCTTGACGCTTAAATGTTTCAAGCCTACCTATAGTAGGACACTCTAATAATAATAAGAGTAGGCTTAGAACATTTAAACGGACGAAACGACGCATCCAAGTAGAACTGGAGTAGGAAAGTCGCGAGTTTGTTTCGAAATTACGTTTTTCGCAGAAAGAGAGTAGACGTCCCGCTTCGTTTCGTTTCTTTCAATCATTAATAGGTTTACGCTAGACCGCCATCTCGCTTGATATTTACACTTGGAACAACTTCTAACGTTTTGCCAATCTGCAGTTTCTTTACTTGCACTACATGAAAATTGTCTTTTGATCACAACAAAAAAAACATGGCCAGCATACAAAATAAAAATGGCTGCCATTACAACATTATTTATAGGAAATAAAGATTATTTACATCGTAAATCTTACCGTAAATTGTGTTACAAATAAGTAGGTACATCATGATTAACATTACGTTCTTTCATTCGAAGATAAATGCGAATCAAACTCGAACATATCTTCGAATAAATTGGCTCGACCAATAACGATCGAACTACACTTAAAAGTTCCGTTTGATTGTTTATTTTACAATTTCTTAACGAAAAAAAATCTTGTTCAAATGTTAAGAAAACATTTGTAAACAACATAAAAATGAAAGTGGTTGTTACACATATTTAATTAGGTAAATGGGTAAATTTCGTGTGATTTGGTCCGTTAATCAGACTCGAGTATCGGCCGCGTCCGGCGGCCTTTTAGTGCGAAACAGGCCGCCGGACGCGGCCGAAACTCGAGTCGATTAACCGACCATATCACACATGAGTTACCCGTTTACCTAAGTAACAAAAAAAATAGTTTTACAAAGACTTGTTTGTATGCAATTTGTATGATTATTCTAATACAGTGATGTGTATAGTGACAAACTAAAATTAATGTTTGTGATCAATGAGAAACATACATAAATAAGCCGAATTGGCCTAATGGCTAGAACTTTCTCTCTTACATGGAGTCTAAAAGCCGTAGCCCACTTAAACGACTCTCCCACTCGACAAATAAAACATACACTCAAATATGGACTTTATGCCTTGCCCGTTAAGATATTAGGACAGGTTACGGCTGGTCTAGTCGGGAGAACGGCGACTGCCGATCCGGAGACCCCGGGTTCAAAACCACGCGCACCACTGTCTTTTCGAAGCCATGTGCGTAATTAAAAACGGCGCAGGAAAACATCGTGAGGAAACCTAGAATCTTTCCAAGTCACGTGTTATCCACCAACCCGCACTGGGCCAGCGTGGTGGGTTATGGCCTTGACTCTCTTGCGAGAGAAGGCCCCGAGTCCCAGCAGTGGGAACATTTAGTGGGCTGTTTATGCTGAATTAAGATATACATTAGCCATGTGTCGTTACGGGTTTTTCAGATAACGGAACGCAACTGTAACGCATATCTAAATAGACGGTATCAAAACTATTTATTTTCGTATTTCACCATAACAACATAAGATTCATTTTTCAATAACCGAATGCGTCAAATAGATCTATGCTCCTTTCTTCCTCACACTCATACCACTACATATGTATCTCACTCGCTCTAACCGGTACGATACAGTTATGGCAATAACTAAAAATCGGTACCGATTGCGTTGCACGCAAAGAGTTATACATTTCGTTGCGCGATAAAGCAAGCAATGGTTGTTATGTAGTTTTAAAAGTGCATACCGCTACTTGAAATATAAGCAGTTATGAGATTTTCACATAACGTGTTTTCAGTATAAAGTCTTATAAATAGTTATACAACACTTTATGCTATATAACGACCATAGCTAATTATACATTACATTGGCATCATAAATTAGCAAACGGCAGTATTTGAGTGACATTTTATTTGTCTGGTGGGAGCGAAGTAGTATTATAAGTGGGCTACAACTTTTAAATTCATCTCGCTTGCACCTAGTTTGAGTATTTTTAACCCTCGACGGAATAACGACGGGATTATAAGTTTGATGTATGTCTATCTTTATGTGTGTGGCATCATAGCTATCTAAGTAATACAAAGATTTTGTTTTTTTAAATTTTGAGTGAGTTAGATTGATTATGACTGATTATTGTTTTATAAAGGGAAAGCTGCCTCATAGAGGAACAAGTGTTGATTGTAATATTCAGTAGAAAGCATTATAGACTACAGGCCCGTGAACAAAATTTACGGGTCAAATGAACCACCAGGAGACCTATGTAGGATGATAGAAAGATAGAAAGGGTATAAAGTAATAAGATTCAGCACTATGCCGTCACTTGTAAGCTGTCCAACTGAGTACAGTTGAAGAGGGGGGGTTGCAACTTTCAATAATTTCTCCTTGTCGCATGATTTTTGTACGGCATTGCGAAATAATGGATTAGAAGAGATATTGAAACTATAAAAAATATATATTTTAATTTTTTAAATCATCCAACATAGGTCTCCTGGTGGTTCATTTGACCTACAAATTTTGTTCACAGGCCTGTAGTCTACTATTACACAGAATTTAATCGTGATCCAAATCATTATTTAATTACCGACGTTTCGCCAGCGTTACAGTCGTCACGACTAAACGGGATCCGAGGGTCTACCTTCTACAGCCTAGCTAGAACTGTCTTAGCATTGATATTCCCTTCTCTTTTCTTTCCGCTTGAAATGATAGAGATCGCAATAGCAAAGCCAGAGCCGATATAGTTAGTCAGTAGAAGGCCGGGAGATAAACAAGTAATGATTTGGATCGTCATTAACCTTTTGACCGCCAGGACTGAATTGCATTTCCGTGCCCTTTACGCCAAGCACAAAATTAAAAAAATCACAGTACCCATGGTTTTCAGCGACTAGTTTCGTACATTTACACGTTATTTTGCTGGGGTTTTCTATATAAGGACAAGTTAAGTAAAAAAAATATCAGTACTTATACATTTTTAATTAATATTTTGGTAAAGAATATTTTTTTTTATTTTAGTCAACTATAGATGTCGTTGGCGCTCAGTGCTCGCTAGCGCTTGTCAAGTATAGGTGACTCTGGCGGTCAAAAGGTTAAATCCTGCGTTATAAGTTTTAAATCAGTCGGGTAAAGAGGAGTCCACATTGCGAAAGTTTAAGAAAATTGCGTGTTAAGAGTTGGTATATACGTAAAAATAAAATATAATGAAACTAGCAGGGCCCCGCGGTGTTACCCGCGAAGTTCCCGTTGTTTTTTCGGGATAAAAGTAAGATAAAAGTAGCATATGTGTTCTTCCTGACTATATCTATCTGTGTTCCAAATTTCAACCCGATCCGTTCATACGTTAGGACGTGATTGAGCAACAAACATCCAAACATCCATACATTGACATTTATAATATTAGTAGGATGTGGTATCATGATTAACAGGTTTCTTTTTGAAGCGAAAACTTCTTTTGGCGAACCACAGATGGATTTTTCATGGGCTGTGAATTGAATTCTAGCGTCACGCTCGGGAATGATAAGAAATCTTCGGGTAAAATGGGGACCATGGCCATTGGCCATCTAGAAATGCCTGAGGATTTCCCATTGGCCATCTACAAATTTAATGCGTCAGCATTTTTAAATGGTCATGCCCTTGGCCACGCTCTCCGGTTTCACCGGCGTAGTTTCCAAAGTAAAGCTATCAAATTCTGAGTTTTAAGTTTTCACTTCTATAGTACCTAAGACTGCCAATTTTATTTCATACTGACTAGTTCTTAGACAGTCAACTGCATTTAATTGGGATGACGTATGGGTCAAACATAAACTCTTTGAATACAAAAATATTACATGGGTCAATACAATTGTTATCACAACATATTATACTCATATAATGCTTGACAGTTTTCTGTACAATAATTATTATAATACAGTAAAGTAGTCATTTCAAACTTTGAAAATGTATACAATTTGTATGCTCTTTCTTTTGTTTTTATTTTTTATTTATTGACGTGTAAATTGTACATTTATGAATAAAGTACTTTGACTTTGAATTGTGGAATAAACACACATACGTATTTTCGGTAAGGACACGTATTTTCGAATTATTCAAAATCAACAAAGATATTATTGTCGATTTTTGATTTTTGTGTTGACACTGATACCGGGGATTCAGAGTCTTCTCTCACAAGGAGAGAGTCATAATCCATCACGCTGGCCAAGTGCGGGTTGGTGGATGACGCATTTCCTCGAAGTTGCCTTTTTTGGAACATGCTCGATTCAATCACAATGTTTTCCTTCCCGCCTACAGCTTTCAATGTTTTAAAGTTCAGGACGTCTACTCTATTTCTACGAAAACGTAATTTCGAAAAAAAACTCGCAACTTTCCTACTCTCGTTCTACTTCGTTTCATCCGATACAACATTGTTTGACGTTTAAATGTTCTGAGCATACTCTAATTAGAGTAGGCTTAGAACATTTAAACGGACAAAACGACGGATCGAAGTAGAATCGGAGTTGGAAAGTCGCGAGTTTATTTCGAAATTACGTTTTCATAGAAAGAGCGTAGACGTCCAGGTGCAATTGTTTGTTAACATTATAGCCTTGAACGCTGTAGGAAAACATCGTGAGGAAAACCGGCATGTTCTAATACATCTTTCAAAGATATGCGTCGTCTGCAATTCCATATTTGGTTAGCGTGAGTGAATACAGCCTTGACGATACAAATTGAAATTTATTACATTCAAAATAGTTTAATGTAAGCAGTAATGTGCAAACATTACTGTGTTCCGGTTTGAAGGGCAATGTTTCCAGAGAAATTACAGGGCTTAGTGATATTTAACAACTGAGATCTCTGGGTGACGAGCGCAGTGCAGTGCTAGGTGATCATTTGGACTCTTCATGTTCCAATAGCTGCGTGTCACCGTGCTGTTATGTGGCAGGCATGTTGCTTACCATCAGGCACATGTCCTGCTCGTCTCGTCACTCTAAATATATATTTTTTAAAAAATATGTAAAATCGACTATCGCCTTTTGAGAGAAGGATCTTAATCCCAGTCGATCCCAGCAGTGTGAACACTCTGTTGCTTATGTTAAACTTATACAGTAATTTAATCAACAACTTGGTCATAATTAGATAAAACCTGACCAGAAATCAAATACTAAACCAAAACTTACACTATGACTGCAACTGCATATCTTCCTGAGTAATCACTAAATCCTTCTTCACACTCAAATTCTGTACATCTTCATCATCATTTTTCATCAGATTCACACCGTCAAACTCCTCGGCGTTGAATTCTAACCCCGCATGTTTGAATTGCATATGTTTGATCATGCTCGATTTTTGTACGCACCTATACTGACAATGAGAACACTTTACACTCTTTTGACGGGGCCTGTACGGTTTTTGATCTTTATAAACAGTTTTACCTATCTCTTTATCGTTCAAATGACGTTGTTTGTGCTTTGTTAAATTAGTTTTCTGAACGCATTTATAAGTACACATGTCACAGCTAAAAGGTTTTTGATCGGTATGCAGGTACATATGTTTCACTAGATTTGGTTTTTGTACAGTCCTGTAATCACAGTATAGGCATGCAAACGGTTTATAGCCAGTGTGGGTCCTTTCGTGTACAACTAAATTGTTCTTTTGAGCGCACCGGTAGTCGCAGTACTGACATCTAAATGGTTTTTCTTTCATATGAACTAATATGTGTTTCGCTACGTTGTTCTTTTGACCGGATTTGTAATCGCAAAAGTTGCAGGAGAACGGTTTCTCGCCTGAATGGGTTCGTTCGTGGATTTTCAAAATGGCGGGCGATTGGCATCTATACGCGCATTGGCTACACCCGAACTTTCCAATCTTTTCGGAAGCATCCTCGCTTTCTATACAACTTTTTGCATGTTGTTTCAATCCTCGTTTAGAAGGGAAAATTTCATTGCATTTAAAACAAGCATATTCCCCTTTTATGTTCATTGATAATTCTTCTGTCAATTTGCTAACGTCATCTGTCCTTTCGTCCATCTTGTTTTGGTCTGACGGTTTCAGATTCTCTTTTGGTTCTTCGATTTTCTTCGTTTCGCCGCCATCTTGATCGCGTAGCTTTTTAAATTCGCTGTAGGGACTAGTGTTGTCATATTGACGGTGGATTACTAAGTTTTGGGGGTTTTCGCGGTTGATATAGTTTTGGGGGTAGTTGTTTCGTGAGTACAAGTCTATAGGGTTTAGGGCGGGTATACCCACGTGGTGGGAATATACGGGGTATATCGGGTCCGGCTGCATTGTTCCTTGTGAAGCTTGACTGTGTTCCGCTTGTGAGTGACCTGGAAAAATACAAGTTTTAACTTTAGATTATTCCGATATTATCTTAACCTTTAACTATGGACGTGCGGTCTCACAGGCCGCTTGCAGTTTTTAATTCTCGTGCCCCCCTCCTCCCGCGTACCCCACGCCTATGCCGGTCTCAGTAGCTTCGGTTTTAGTGGCGAAACGACCGTTTAGAGTGAAGGTGACCTCGCTGGCTGAATGTTGCGTGAGTAATTTCGCTTTATATTTCGAGTGCGGTCTGTGAGACCGCGCGTCCACTTTTGTGTTGTAAATTGACGCTGACGGTGATTTTGTTTGTTTTAGATTTTGTAAACTAAAATGTCAAAAAACATTCGTTGACTCACAGAGCCAGTAAAATATTGCGATTAGATGATCTTTCTTTTGAATACGAGTTTCAACGATTGGACGATGGACGAATCGGATCAGTGCGACAGCGATGGGGAAATCGATGATTGTTTGTTTTATGAAGCTGACATTGCTGTGCTCCTGATATCATCTATGCATCATGATAATACTATAGATGAACGTACAAAGAAACCCGAGATGATATTATTCTATAATTCCACCAAAGGGGGGGTAGATGAAATGGATAAAAAATGTTCAATTTATTCTAGCAGTCGCCGAACAAGAAGGTGGCCTATGGTGATTTCAACCACCACCAAGACAAACCACATCAACACCAAGACAAAGAACTAGAAGGAGGTACATTTCTAAAGAAATTAGCACGATCCCTGGTAGTTCCACATATGCAAAGACGAGTTATAAACCCTCATTTGCCAAATGAATTAGTTATGACGCTGATACGAGTTTTGGGCTCTGATATGCCATCCCAAGAGCCACCATGTGAACAAAATATAGTTCCTAAACGTAAGACGTGTAAACTATGCCCACCAAAAATAAAACGAAAGACGACCCACACTTGTGTAGGCTGTAAACAACCAATATGCCTACAATGATCTAAGCCGCTATGCAAAGACTGCCAATAAATATGACCAAGTTGAGCCCTTGTCGAAATTTTTGTTTAGTTTTGAGAAGTTTATGTTAATTTTTTTATGTTCTTTGTTCTTTATATTTTATTGTAAAAGAAGTTAAACTAACTAAAAATGTAATTTTCCTGTAATAATATAACTATGAAGTGATTTCAAGCTAAAAAGTCTGAAAAGTGCCTTTGATTGTTATATTGTTAGATTTAGTTTAAAACAAACACATTTTTCATTGAAATTACATCTTTTATTTACATTTAGTGACTCTTCTAAGGGATAGAAACCAAAAATTATACAATACTTACTCATCAAGATAGAAATCAGCCCGTAAATATAGCGGTCTGTGAGGCCGCGCGTCCATAATAGTGTAACAAAAATGTAACGTCCATAGTTAAAGGTTAACAAGTTCGTTCATCGATTCGTTCAACATCGTTAATGTATTGCTTAACGCAGTTTTTAAGTTTGAAGAACTTGTCGTTCAGCCGCATATGCTGACGCATGTCAATGGCCATCGTTCGGCCATGTTCGGCATTTCTTTAATTTAAGAGCGTGACGATGAGCTGCATTCACAGCCCACAAAAAATCTTTGTTTGGTGCGCCAAAAGAAGTTTTCACTACAAAAATGTACTTACATAATATTTTTGTAGTGAAACGCCCGATAACGAAAAGGGCCTTTCGTTATTTTTTCGAAACCCCTTTTTGTACTTCATCACGACCACCCCAAAGTACCCGTGTTACTTACCTACGGGATATTTAAGGCTACGGATGGATTAGCTCTGCGCACGGTTTAAGGATTTTCTGTTTTTTCACGGAATCCTAATTATTTTGGTATAGTAAGAATAGCTATGCTCGGAGTCTCTTTGCGCGACAGAATCCGTACTGAGGATATTCGCAAAAGAACGAAAGTAGCCGACATAGCTCGAAGAGTAGCTAAGCTGAAGTGGCAATGGGCAGGCCACATCGCTCGCAGAACTGACAACCGATGGGGAAGAAAGGTTCTCGAGTGGCGACCACGAACCGGAAGACGCAGTGTTGGACGACAGTGGGAACTAGACGGACAGATGACCTCACAAAGGTCGCTGGAAACCGCTGGTTTGCAGGTTGCGCAGGACCGTTCGTTGTGGAAATCTAGGGGAGAGGCCTATGTTCAACAGTGGACGTCTTGCGGCTGATGATGTTGATGATGAAGAATAGCCTTAGAAAATCAGCAATCTGGTGTGAAAGACAGATTATGGCGAAAGTCTCATCATAATCGGTCCAGCTGTTTCTGAGATTAGCCGGAACACAAACATACCAAAAAATTGGCAGTCATAGGAACTGCCGATAGAAGTGAAAACTTATAATTCAGAATTTGATAGCTTACTTTGGAAACTATGCGGGTAAAACCGGAGGGCGTGGCCATGAGCATGGCTAATGGAAATACTCACGCATTTCTAGATGGCCAATGGCCATGGTCCCGAGTTTACCCGAAGATTTCTTATCATTGCCGTGACGCGTGACGTGTCGTGACGCAATTCAATTCACAGTAAACGAAAGATAATTATGTCTGTAGTGCTCAAAAAGAGGTTTTCAGTAAAAAAAAAAAACTAGTTCTTTACATATAGGTCCCGTATATATGTAGGTACTTTCATTTGAACTTAGTAAAATAACTGGTTATTTGTATAGATTATAAGTTGCGGCTGGTCTAGTCGGGAGAACGTCAACTGTCGATCCGGAGCCCCTGATTCGAATCCTGTACGCACCACTCTCTTTCCGAAGTCATATGCATAATGTCATTAATTTAAGAAATGGTGAAGGAAAACATAGCGAGGAAACCGGCATGTTTCACGAAAGAATCATTCGAGGTCAAGCTGACGCACTTGTTTTATCAAATTATGAAAAATCGACAAAGATCATCAAACTTCCGGAGTGGGAGATTGTGACGTCACGACTTCGTAAAAAAAGTACAATAAAGTGACGTCACTCGAAATTTGTAAGCACTGTTTCTTCGTCATTTTTGTTTGTGAATCAAAAGAAAAAATACGAGTTAAATTATTTTTTAGGCATCCTACCGACTCGATTTTTTAGGATGCCTAAATACTACAGTTTTTCGTACTACAAATAAATAATTTTATCTCTTTTGATTTTTGCAATGACATTCTTAATCACCCGAATTCCCCCAGTCTAGACTCGAACCGATGACATGAATATGTATGCCTTCCAAAGGTCATCGAGGAAATTATACAGTAAACTTGTTCCTAAGTTCAGTTGAAGAAGTCTTTCACATTTGTCGTCATTTGCAACCATTTGCATGATATTAAAAATAGAAAACTGAGTTTTTTAAACTCAGTCGACGTTTCTTAATGGCTAGGACAAAATTAAGCGTGTACTTGGTGTATGAAACTACATCGAAATATCGGGTAAATAAAACATAAGCAGCCCACTAAATGTTAATTGCTTGCGAGACTTGGGTCCTACTCTCTCGCAAGGAGAGAGTCAAGGCCATAATCCACCACGCTGGCCCAGTGCGGGTTGGTGGATGACATCTGCAGGTCTACTACGAAAACAACCTCCGAATAATCGGATCCGACCGACAGCTGTCCGAATAATCGGTAAGGTAATTAAATGCTTTCGAAGTAAGGTTTACGACACAAAAACTGTCAAATCTATGTCGGTCGGAATTCGAAATGAACGAAACGCCCGATCCGATCAACCGACTGATTGTGTTTCGTGGTAAGAAACGTCCATAAGATCGGCCGATATCTTATACCTTTAAACGAGCAATTCTTGTACCTATATAAATATGTATATATATAAATATAGAATCTGAATCTCGGAAACGGCGCGAACGATTTTGATGAAATTATGTATGCAAGGGGTTTCGGGGACGATAAATCGATCTAACTAGGTTTCATTTTTAAAAAACGCATATTATGCGCGTTTTTAGACAATGAAAATCTGTCACATTAGACATTAGAATGCGAAGGTAAATTTCGCCGCGTGACGTGACAGCATAATTGGCTCAGACGGGAAGTCGAGCGTTCGTGGCGGTCACGAATTAAGAGCTGCGGGTTCGAATCCAGACGGGCTCTCTTTTTTTCAAGTATTCTTTTTTTTTAAGAAAATCTAAGAGTATCTAAGTATTTTTAGTACTTATTTAAACCGAGCAAGGCTCGGTGACCCAGGTACTATCGTTTATCGGACTTCGTAGTAGACCTGCTGACTTCGACGGATTTTAGTTACATGTCGGTTTCTTCGCGATGTTTTCCTTCATTGTTTATAAGTTAGCGGCATTACGCATATGACTTCGAAAAGACAGTGGCGTGTGGGATTTGAACCCGGAGCTTCGGATCGACAGTCGCCGTTCTCCGGACTAGACCAGCCGTAACTTTTCTCGACTAATATGCCAACTTTCCACTGCGAGCGGAGCGGACTTCGTAAGGACTCCGCTCGACTCAAAATTCAAATTTTAATAGAAGTGCTTCGCCTTAGAATGAGCAAAGTGAGCGGAGAAAAGAATACAAAGATTAAAGGCCGAGTCACACAGAGGCGATCCGGTAGCGATAGCGATCCGATAGCGATAGCGATCCGATACCGAGTATGGGATCGCGCCCGCTTGCTGTGTGTCAGGTTGCATACAAATTCGAACATTACAAAAAATCCCGTCTCGCTATCGGATCGCTATCGCTATCGGATCGCCTCTGTGTGACCCGACTTTTACAAACGTGGTCAAATAATTTAACGGCCTTCATAAGCAGTCCGCTTGATTCCAAATTCAATTTTTAATACATTTTCACTCCACTCGTTTCCCACCTAGCTCGGGTCCGCCGGAAATGGAAGACAAAACCAATTTTTTAATGTCAAATCTTGCATGGAAGGCGAAAACTATTTCTTCATCTCCGCTCGGCTATATCCCGCTCATGACTCTTTGTAAAAAACAAGAGTTTTTCATTATACTACATCACTGTATATAGTATAACTAGCGGCCCATTCCGGCTGCGCTCGGATATTGTCATTTAAAAACATAACCCTTCTTTCAGTCGGGTAAAAAGACTATTAATCGAAACAAATACTATCCTACCTCTCAAGTTGGACCAGACTGCTCACAGTGAGCCAATTTAATTTAAAATCGGTTAAGTAGTTTAGGAATCCATCGCGGACAAACATCGTGACAGGAGATTAATATATATTAAGATGAAAAACTCTTGTTTTGTTGTCTTGTTGAGACTGAACAGAGGTTGACTGTATGAAGTTCGTATTATCAAAGTTCTACTGTATGCATAAGGACATTACGTATTGGTGAGTATTTTACGAGCAAATCAACATAAATTAGCCTAGTAATTATCATCATACCGTCCAGCCCGTGGTCTGGTGTTTTTTATTCAAATCAGAAACCTTGAACTTGAATCTTGCATTACATCATTTGAATGTATAATGCGTGCGAGTATTATTTTTGTTGGGAGATTGGGATTTATTTGAATTAGTGGTCAAAATTCGACCGTATAGCAATATTAGTATACAAGCAGTACCTTGCGGTTTTACCAGCTTACAATCCAATACAAAACACTTTATTGGTACCACCAAAGTTGACAACAAGTAACACATAGAATAACAAAACAAAATGGGCACAAAAGGCGATCTAATCGCTAAAAACGATCTCTTCCAGATAACCCTTAGCGTATTTCCCGTAGCCGTTTTTTTTTTTCGGGATAAAAAGTAGCCTATATAGTGTACTTTCAGACTATAATCTATCTATGTACCAAGCTCGTTTCATGGTTGATGTTCCAAAGACACGAACGAAGAGATTCGACTCAACTTTATGATAATAACGTCTAGGCTATGGAATACGTTGCCTGAGTGGGTTTTCCCCGATAGTTACAATCTATGTGTCTTCAAATCGAGAGTGAATCGGTTTTTTTCTAGGTAAACACGCTCCATCGTAGACCGCATCGTCGCTTAACATCAGGCGAGATGGCGGTCAAGTGTGAATCTGTAAAAGTTAAAAAAAAAAAAAA
The DNA here is from genome assembly GCA_963693475.1 of Ectropis crepuscularia. Taxonomy (NCBI): domain Eukaryota; kingdom Metazoa; phylum Arthropoda; class Insecta; order Lepidoptera; family Geometridae; genus Ectropis; species Ectropis crepuscularia. The sequence continues at coordinate 2,466,843 of OY856367.1, forward strand.
AAGGTTCAGCCCGATCCATTCAGTAGTTTTTACGTGTAAGAGTAATAACATCCATCCATCCATACTTACCTATACATATAAGGTTGCCTGGAAGAGATCGCTATTAGCGATAAGGCCGACATCTGTCTTACTAACTTTAAGTGTTTAACCTGCTTCAATTTGTGAATTATTGTTATTTTAGTGTGTTCAATAAAGTCTATCTATCGTAACTTCGCGTTTATTAGAAGCAGTGCTCCGCGATTTTACCCGCGGAATTCCCGTTCTTTTGAAGTGAAAACTTCTTTAGGCGCGCCTAGACAGATTTTTAGTGGGGTGTGAATTGAATTCTAGCGTCACGCTCGGGTATGATAAGAAATCTTCGGGTAAACTCGGGACCAGGGCCATCTAGATGTGCGTCAGCCAATGGGCATTGCTGAAAGGGCGTGGCCTGGCCAGCATGGCATGGCCATCTAGAAATGCGTGAGGCAATGGGAAATGCTGACGCATTTCTAGATGGCCATGATAAGATGGCGAGGCCACGCCCTCCGGTTACACCCGTGTAGTTTCCAAGGTAAGCTATCAAATTCTGAGTTATAAGTTTTCACTTCTATCGGCAGTTCCTATGACTGCCAATTTTTTTTTGGGATAAAAAGTAGCATGGACATTTTCAGACTATAATCTATCTATGTTCCAAACAGCCAGATCCGTTTAGTAGTTTTTACGACATCCATCCATCTATACAAACGTTCGCGTTTATACATATTAGTAGGATTATATGGTAGGATTGTCAATTTTACTACAGAGTTTAACAATAGACAAAAGAGTATTTATGTTTGTCAAATACATGGTAGTGTGTGTAATGTTTTTTAAAATTTTATACCTTTATACGAGCAATTCTTGTAGGTACCTTGGCTTGTCCAGAAGTGCAGTAAGTTCTATACTAGAACGAGTATCTAAAGCTGCACTAGTAGGATCATATCGGATTTGGCTGGGCACGGGGAGAAATACGAGTAGTGAAGGTGAGTGTTGACGTGCGTCACCAAAAGGGGCCCCTTTTAAACCTACGCCCGAGTCACAAGTCTTGGGGTCTACTCGAGATTTCTCTCTCTGCCGCACGGTGAATCCATGGAATGCTAAGAAGTTCGTCTCAAATATAACCTGCATCTCGGAAACGGCCTGAACGATTTTCATTAAATTTTATACGCGGGTGGTTTCGGGGGCGAAAAATCGATCAAGCTAGGTTTTATTTGTTGAAAACATCGATTTACACGCGTTTCGAGAACATGAAAAACTGTTACATTAACATTATAATTCGATGGAAAATTTCGCCGAGTTGCGCGTCGGTATAATAGCTCAGGCGGGAAGTTGGGCGGTCACGAAACTATAGATCCGGTGTAACGTTACATATTGACTACAATATGTAAACGTACATTCCTACTTTCATTCTAAAAACATCACTTTCATAGGAGAGATGTGTGTATTTACATACCAAAATTTTCATATCACTAATTTCCTTTTAATTGTGTCCATACGATAGATAATAATTTTCTTATTGTTGTGATATATTTCTGGTATCATATATCTTATTCTAAATCTATAATATTTACGTTTTTCCAAAATATTTGTTTGTTTACATAATTTCTTATTGTCAATACTTCAAACATCATTCGTCACTTAGCAACCTCCACCCTTTTTCATAAGGTCGTATAGTTTTTAGATTTAATCCTCTTTGAATTACTAATATTAAAATTAAGTTTTTTACTCCAGATTCGAATCATCAAAAGTTTTCTTTATGAATCTCATCGGCTGAGATGGGCAGTGAGAATCCGGCTTCCAACAGGGAAAGACTTAAGAACAATGAACTCCCAAGTGACCAACATCACCAGTAAACCTTGAAGGTTTATCATTCCTGACTGCCGGATGTGAACTCTACCGTGAACCTGCAAGCCATTCCAGCTGTGGGATGCTGAACGCTGTACCTGCTCCAGGCTGCTGAACCTGCGAGCCATGCCCAGCTGTGGGATGCTGAATGCTGTACCTGCTCCAGGCTGCTGAACCTGCGAGCCATTCCCTGATGGAAGTCCTCACTGAACGCTGTACCTGCTCCAAGCTGCTGAACCTGCGAGCCATGCCCTGCTGTGGGATGCTGAACGCTGTACCTGCTCCAGGCTGCTGAACCTGCAAGCCATTCCCTGATGGAAGTCCTCACTTAAGCCCCTTTTTTTATTATTTTTGTTCTTTTACATTCTCTTTATATCACTCTACTTTTTTCTACCTTCCCTTTTGTCTTTATTTCTTAAATATACTTGTAATCACGAACATCTTATTATTCCCCTTCATCCACCTCTCCTCTGTTGTTCACTGACGTGACATTTGGCGCCCAACCTTCCAAAACAACCCCCCCTCTCTTGCTTATTCTTTGATCCCTCAACCCTTGATTTCCTCAACCTTTACCCCCTTAACCTTTGATCCCTCAACCCCTGAATTTCTTCTAAATTCTAAAACATACTTACACTAGTATATATACCTAATATTTTCTTTTCGGCACTCTTTGGATAATAACTTCCCTCTTCACCCTCTCCTCATCTCTCCTCATCTACTCATCCTCATGACCTCTCATCATTAACCTACAGTATTTTATTTACTCTTTAGTATTTTTCTAATTTTCTTACTTTCTCAAGTTAATGAGCTCTAAACTCATTAACTCTTTAACCAATGAGTACTTAACTCTTGGATTTTGTATGAGCCCTAAACTCATACGCTTATCTTGAACCCTACCGTTCAAGATATCTTTGAGCCCTACCGCTCATGTTAGCTTTTGAGCCCTACCGCTCATGCTATCTTTTGAGCCCTTATGCTCATTCTTAATTACTTTCTACTCCTTATAAAGAGCGGATGATAACTCTATAAATAAGCCTATCTATTATCAAGCCCTTATATTCATCCCTTTTATCATTCTTATTCTCTTCTATCCATAGAGCGGATGATAACTCTTTAAATAAGCCGATTATTAGAGCGGTTGATGACTCTTTAAAAAAGCCTGCCATCGCCGAGAGTGTATGCTTTGAGTGTTCGTCATTGAATGTGAACTTACACCCAAACAGAATGGAAGTGATGAGTGAAAGACTTGAAAGGTTACTTGAATGGAGTTATGTTTGTGTGAAGGTAATACCTCTCTTAAACCCTTTAGAACTTCTTCCCAAATTTTACCGAAGCGTAAAATTTCCGCAGTCGTGGGGAATATGTAACGTTACATATTGACTACAATATGTAAACGTACATTCCTACTTTCATTCTAAAAACATCACTTTCATAGGAGAGATGTGTGTATTTACATACCAAAATTTTCATATCACTAATTTCCTTTTAATTGTGTCCATACGATAGATAATAATTTTCTTATTGTTGTGATATATTTCTGGTATCATATATCTTATTCTAAATCTATAATATTTACGTTTTTCCAAAATATTTGTTTGTTTACATAATTTCTTATTGTCAATACTTCAAACATCATTCGTCACTTAGCAACCTCCACCCTTTTTCATAAGGTCGTATAGTTTTTAGATTTAATCCTCTTTGAATTACTAATATTAAAATTAAGTTTTTTACTCCAGATTCGAATCATCAAAAGTTTTCTTTATGAATCTCATCGGCTGAGATGGGCAGTGAGAATCCGGCTTCCAACAGGGAAAGACTTAAGAACAATGAACTCCCAAGTGACCAACATCACCAGTAAACCTTGAAGGTTTATCATTCCTGACTGCCGGATGTGAACTCTACCGTGAACCTGCAAGCCATTCCAGCTGTGGGATGCTGAACGCTGTACCTGCTCCAGGCTGCTGAACCTGCGAGCCATGCCCAGCTGTGGGATGCTGAATGCTGTACCTGCTCCAGGCTGCTGAACCTGCGAGCCATTCCCTGATGGAAGTCCTCACTGAACGCTGTACCTGCTCCAAGCTGCTGAACCTGCGAGCCATGCCCTGCTGTGGGATGCTGAACGCTGTACCTGCTCCAGGCTGCTGAACCTGCAAGCCATTCCCTGATGGAAGTCCTCACTTAAGCCCCTTTTTTTATTATTTTTGTTCTTTTACATTCTCTTTATATCACTCTACTTTTTTCTACCTTCCCTTTTGTCTTTATTTCTTAAATATACTTGTAATCACGAACATCTTATTATTCCCCTTCATCCACCTCTCCTCTGTTGTTCACTGACGTGACATTTTCACTGCCCATCTCAGCCGATGAGATTCATAAAGAAAACTTTTGATGATTCGAATCTGGAGTAAAAAACTTAATTTTAATATTAGTAATTCAAAGAGGATTAAATCTAAAAACTATACGACCTTATGAAAAAGGGTGGAGGTTGCTAAGTGACGAATGATGTTTGAAGTATTGACAATAAGAAATTATGTAAACAAACAAATATTTTGGAAAAACGTAAATATTATAGATTTAGAATAAGATATATGATACCAGAAATATATCACAACAATAAGAAAATTATTATCTATCGTATGGACACAATTAAAAGGAAATTAGTGATATGAAAATTTTGGTATGTAAATACACACATCTCTCCTATGAAAGTGATGTTTTTAGAATGAAAGTAGGAATGTACGTTTACATATTGTAGTCAATATGTAACGTTACACCGGGTTCCAATCCAGACGGCAACATTTTCAAGTTCCTTCTTTTTTTTTTGAGAAAGTCTGTTACAGATAAATGGCTCTGGGAGCCATTTATCTGTATCTAAGTATACTCAGTGTTTACTGCATAATTATAAATAAAACCGGCCAATTGCGAGTGGGATTCCCGCACGAAGGGTTCCGTACCATTAGCAAATAAACGGCGAAAACCTCTTTGGCTTTATTCAGAATTCCGTATACATCACAATTTACGCAGACAGGTAAAAAGTTTTCAAAAATTTGGATTTTGCCTCATGATTCTGACGACGAAATCAATTTCGGAGTTTTACTAGTGGCGCCATCTAGTTTGCTTGAGACGGACTAATCGAGCAAGAAACGGTAAAAATCAAGTTTGTTGTATGGGAGCCCCCCTTAAATATAATTTATATTTTATTTTTAGTATTTGTTATAGTGGCAATAGAAATACATCATCTGTGAAAATTTCAACTGTCTAGCTGTCACAGATAGTTTTTAGATACAGCCTGGCCTGGTAACAGACAGCCGGACGGACAGGCAGCCAAGTCACAGTAATAGGGTTCCGTTTTTACCCTTTGGGTAGATTAATAAAGGTATATTCATGTATTGTTTAATAAATAAAAGTAGAGTATTCCAAAAAGGCTCAGTGGTTTTCAAATAATGGGTATATACGCAACATGTTAATACAGCAACGTAGCGTCGGTGCGGCGGTGGAGCAGCGTTCAGGACGTGCGATGCTTTGTGGACAGGTGAAATCTTGTAAGTTTGCGTCCACTACATGTATAATAACAGTATAGTAGCTATACAAATATTTCACCTTACTGAATATTACGACTTAACCAGGATATCGAATTTTGAATTTCGCGTTTTAAAGGTTACACTGCACTTTATACTACTTAATTATGATTGACTGATTCACTGTGGAATTTATGCAAAAATAAAGAGTATACTAACCTTATTAACTGCTAAAAAAAGTCACATCGCTTCATGGCGGACATTCGAAATACTCTAAGGAAGAGGTGTGATAAGAACATCTAGGCTGTGGGATGCATTGCCTGAGTGGAGTTTTTCTTGGTTGTACAATTTTGTTGTCTTTCAATTGAGAGTGAATTGATTTATTCTAGGTAAGCATACTGCGTCACTGACCGCATCGTCGCCTTACATCAGGTCGGCAGTCAAATGTAAAACTATAATAGTAAGAAAATATATAGAATGTTAAAAAACTTACCATTAATAGTATCTAAATTCGACATTCCTTGATTCATATTCTCGTAAAAATAACTGTCGTCTTCTTGTTCCGACTTTATATGAAACTGCATAGGAACATGATCACTTTGATTTATCTGTCTCTCGTTTATCCCGTTCACCAATCTCTGTCCTTGTTCTATCCGTAACGCCGCTTGGTCTAACCTCTGCATTACACTCTGATCCAAACGCCCAATTTGATCCAATCTTTGGACAACACTTTGATCCAATCGTTGCACAACACTTTGATCCAACCTTGGCACATTCTCTAAGCGAACATTCTGTTCCATTCTTATATTCTGATCCAATCGTTGTACTAAGCTTTGGTCTAGCCTTTGCGGGATTTGGTCTATCCGTTGAAGATTTTGATCCAACAAATGACTGTCAGGTACACATTGTATAACCATTGCACGTCTCTCTTCCAATATATCTTGTTCTAAATTCGGTCTGTTTAAATGTTGGGATAAGTCCAGTTCATGGTTTAAGTCATGAGGCAATTCTCTCAAGTTTTGATGTAACGCTAAATCATTCATACGTAGATCTTCGCTCATGTTTTGTAACGAATGAGCCAGTGTGTTTTGTAAGTCTAAATCGTTGCCGAGAGATCGAACTAAAGATATATCTAGATTACGATTTAACGTTTGTGCTAAAAGATCATCGTGGCGGAGATTTTGGGGTAATTCATTTGCTAAGGAATGGTTTAAATCCATTTCTAAGTTCCGGGGCAGATGTGCCGGGATTTCTGCAAAGTTTCTGGTCAGATTGCCTTTTAACATGAGCGTGGACATCTGTCGGGGAGACAGGGGAAGCTGGAAGTTGTGTATGATAGTATTAGGGTTTAAAGTAGATTGCATCGCTTGGTGCAGTTGCTCCATAGATATTGGTGTGTGCTGATACTCCATGGTTTCAATTTGATGTGATTTCTGTAACTAAAGAATGTAATAATGTTAGGAAATTATATATGGTGATGAAACAATGGTCAATTTAAAATGGATAATCAATTAAATGTATCTTTTTAATACCTATTATGGATTGTTTGTTTTTATAACACAGTTGAGTTTTGAAGTAAAAACTTTTACAGTCCTGTTGAGGACTTTATGATTAGAGGATATCCTATGAGTTTGTATCACCAATATACTAATGTAGTGTTAGATACATTTTGAATGGGTGAAATTCGTATTAGCAGTACATCTGTTGCCATGCAAGTGGCGAATTGTGTATAATTAGGGCTGTTTAAAACTAAAATTCTATCTTTTCACTTTTATCTGCAGCAACTATTTATTGACTGCCAATTTTAAATTGTTTATTTATAAAACCCTAGCAACAAGTAAAGTTATCTTTGGACTGCAGAGTCTAAACACAGTATTTCGCTACAAGGACATTTTTTTGTGATATTTCATTATGGTTTGTTTAGCATTTCAATTGTGAAAAGGTCAGGGACTTTTAACTCTAGTAGTAGGTAGTATTCCAGTGATACAATTAATATACAACATGAGAGTGTAAATTTAACTTTTATTTTGTCGACTTTCCAATTATAAATAATGAAACTCAGTTAGGAGCATGCTGGAAAACAGGAAATGGAAAAAACACTACAGAAAAACTATTTAAAAGTCAACTTACGTTATCCATATAGGCTTTGTAACTCTCTTCATCGATGATGTTTGGATCCTCGCGTTTTACGAAGTCCATTTTTATTCACAGTTTTGAGTGTTTTACATAGAAGATAAAAAACTGAATCTTGTAACGTACATTTTCTAACCTAACAATGAACCTTCATAATTTCTATCTAAATAATATCGCCATTTCAATATTTAAACACTAGAAGTAAGAGAAAAGAAAATACATTTACTTGTATGTGATAAAAACAATTTATTGGCAAAATTTATTAAAATAAAACAGTTTCTTTTGTGTGATTGACGTTGATCAGACCAAAGAAAGGAAAAAAGTGCTGCCTGTATATAAATTAAAAAACGACGAAACAACTAAAAATATATTTACCGATTTTTAGGGTTCCGTAAAACGTAAAAACGGAACCCTTATAGATTCGTCATGTCTGTCTGTCTGTCTGTCTGTCTGTCTGTCTGTCTGTCTGTCTGTCCGTCCGTATGTCACAGCCACTTTTTGCCGAAACTATGAGAACTACACTGTTGAAACTTGGTAAGTAGATGTATTCTGTGAACCGCACTAAGATTTTTACAAAAGTTTAAAAAAAAACAAATTTTAGGGGTGCCCCCCATACTGAGAACTGAAGCTCAAAAAATTTTTTTTCATCAAACCTACACGTGTGGGGTGTCTATCGATAGGTCTTAAAAAATGATGTTGAGGTTTCTAATATAATTTTTGTCTACACTGAATAACTTGCGCGAGAGACGCTTCCAAAGTGGTAAAATGTGTGTCCCCCCCCCCTCTAACTTCTAAAGTAAGAGAATGAAAAATCTAAAAAAAATATATGATGTACATTACCATGAAAACTACCAACGAAAATTAGTTTGAACTCGATCTGATGAGTAGTTTTTTTTTAGTACGTCATAAATACACTATTATTAAAACTTCGATCAAAGTTACAACGAACTACAAGAACTATGTGTACTATGTATATTATGTTACTTGCTGAAACGGAACCCTTCATGGGCGAGTCCAACTCGCACTTGGCTACTTTATTGTTTAATGGATGTCAGCGTTTCATTCCAAATTCTTAATTTTCCGCATTATGTATTTTCTTAATGTTTTCGTTTTCTCTATGAAATGTTGTTAGTTTGTTACAGAATGGAACATTTAAGTGGAATGGGAAATAAGGTCGAATGTTCTTTTATTGTTTTGTTTAGAAGATGAAGAAGCAATATATCAGAGTACAGCCCATGCCACCGCTAAGGAAACACTAACAAAACGTTTTTGAAGTGAAAACTTCTTTAGTGCGCCTAGACAAATTTTTCGTGCGGTGTAAATTGGATTCTACAGTCACGCTCGGGTATGATAAGAGATCCTCGGGTAAACTCGGGACCTTGGCGATTGGGCATCTAGTGGGACATGCTGACGCATTTCTAGATGGCCATGCCATGATGGCGAGGCCACGCCCTCCGGTTACACCCGTGTAGTTTCCAAGGTAACCTATCAAATTCTGAGTTATAAGTTTTCACTTCCATCGGCAGTTCCTATGACTGCCAATTTTTTTATTAATGTAAACTATATTTTCACAGTTGTAAGAACAATACCACAATACAAGACAATACAAAAGTATTATCGAGATGAAAAAAGTTTATTGTTTCTGTCATATGGACCTTTTTGAGCACCATAACATTTAGAATATTTTGAGTATAAATATATTATGTAAGACACGACTTAGAACGGTTTTAAAGATTTCAGCTGTTTTTTTACAGAAATATCATAAATTTACTAGGTACGTTCAATTTTGCATAAAATATTTGAAAATAAGTCTAGGTTACAAATTATAATTCACTACTTTATTTTATAATTTTCACTACTTATTAGTAATTAGGTCGCCAATCAATGTGAGAATTTTTTTTTGGTTGTTATTTCTTAAGAAGTTCTGTTTTATTTACTTGTGTCACGTTCTAGATGACCATGGACATGGCCACGCCCTCCGGTTTCACCGTGTAGTTTCCAAAGTGAGCTATCAAATTCTAAGTTATTAGTTTTCACTTTTATGGCTAGTCTCTATGAGTGCCATTTTTTTTAATAACTTTAAAAAAAAATTGGCAGTCGTAGGAACTGCCGATAGAAGTGAAAACTTATAGCTCAGAATTTGATAGCTTACCTTGGAAACTACACGGGTGTAATCGGAGGGCGTGGCCTCGCCATCTTGGCATGGCCATCTAGAAATGCATCAGCATTTCCCATTGGCTTACGCATTTCTAGATGGCCATGCCATGATGGCGAGGCCATGCCCTTTCAGCATTTCCCATTGGCTGACACATTTCTAGATGCCCAATCGCCAAGGTCCCGAGTTTACCCGAAGATTTCTTATCATACCCGAGCGTGACGCTAGAAATCAATTTACACCCCACAAAAAAATTGTCTAGGCACGCCTAAAGAAGTTTAAACTTTAAAAACATTTTGAAGTGAAAACTTCTTTAGGCGCGCTATAGACAGAATTTTCGTGGGCTGTGAAATGGATTCATCAATCGTCACGCTTGGATATGATAATGGATCGGATCGCATATGAAATCTTCGGGTAAACTCGGTAAAAACGGCCAGGTACCAGGGCAACAGAAACAGTAAAGAGTTTCGATTACCTACCTCCAACAGCCCAGCGTTTAGCTCCAGATACCAGGACAACAGAAATATAAAAGAGTTGCGTTTGCCCCTAGGTACCAGTACCAGGGCAACAGCAAGTTTTCACTTCTATCGGCAGTTCCTATGACTGCCAATTTTTTCTATAACAGTTTAGTCCCATAAAAATATCACCATACGATGGCGTCGGTAGCACCGCGAACCGCGAGTATGCTAAAGTAAGTAAAATACAGTACAAAAATTAAAACCGATTTTGGAGCTAACTTTTCCTATTCATGCACATTTTTGTACTTTTGGCAGCACCGGCTTCCCATAGACAAAATTAATTCATGATGATAGTTTTCGAGTGAGTAAGTGAAACTATGAACACTGAGATACAAAGAGACTGTAACATGCTAACATTAACATGTAACTACTACGTAGATTAGTAGCGCTTAATCTTTGTTGCCAAACTTTTGCAAACTGAAAAATTGTTGTATTTAGGCGGTTGAGCCCACTTAGTAAACAAATACTCTGTTGGGCAGTTTTCAAGCGATATTGTGAAGCCGAATGTTAAAAAATATACTAATGTCGTAGGTCATCAAACTTGACTTTGACAACTCAAGAACAATGATGTTGATAAAGCTGCCAGAATAAATTAAAAACTACATTTTTGATGATATTCTAATTTATTCCTAATTTTGAAAACAAAACTAAGTTAAAACTTCTTTTAGCGTACCGCACGCAGATTTTTTCGCTGGCTGTGAATGAGGCTGATCGTCACACTTGAAAGTAAAAGACTCGATCGAGTGAACTCGAGACTGCCAAGTATACCCGAGCAAAAATAAAACCGGCCAAGTGCGAGTGGGACTCCCGCACGAAGGGTTCCGTACCATTAGCAAATAAACGGCGAAGACCTCTTTGGCTTTATTCGGAATTCCGTATACATCGCAATTTCCACAGACAGGTAAAAAGTTTTTATTTTTGCTTCATGATTATGACGACGAATTTGACATCGCGTTTTACTTTCACTAGTGGTGCCAACTAGTTTTCTTGGGACAGACAAATCGAGCAAGAAACGGTAAAAAATCAAGTTTGTTGTATGGGAGCCCCCCTTAAATACTCTTTTTATTTAATTTATAGTATTTGTTGTTATAGCGGCAACAGAAATACATCATCTGTGAAAATGTTAACTGTCTAAATATCACCGTCCTTGAGATATAGCCTGACAGACTGACGGATGGACGGTAGTTGATTGGTTGGCCTGTTAGCTTTGTGGGTAGTAAGTCTGTCGTGAGTTCGGTCCCCACCGTGTGATAATATTTGTGTGAATACCAATATTTTTGTACTGTGTCTAGGTGTTTTTAATTTACACCAAGTATGTATTTAAAAATATATACATCGGTAAGTATGCTATCAGTTCTGTGGCTGACATAGTACAAGCTTTGCTTAGTTTGCGTCTAGATGGCGTTATGTGTCCACCAATATTATTTATTTTATTTAATTTAAGACGTGAAAGTGTAATAGACAGACTACTTACACAGTTATTTTCGTATTTATATTACATTTTACTTGTGTTATTTCGAATTGAATTGAGATATTTTGTTCGTGTATGCAACACGAATTGCACGAATAAAATACCTATCTTTCTAATCCGGAGCCAAAGCTAGAGATAGTCCGTAAAGGCCCTCATTACATGACGTATAAAATTTTTAACCACCTGCCGAAAAATCTACGAGAGGAAACCGATTCCAAAAAATTCAAAAAAATACTAAAAGACATTTTATTAAAAAAGTGCTACTACAAAATAGACAACTTCCTGCATGACAAAATGGTTCAAAGTCACCGATCGAACAACTCTGCACATTTAATGATCTATATATATAAAAGCGAAAGGTCACTCATCAAGGAATCTCAGAAACTACAAATGCTGAAATGAATCTGAAATTTTGTATGGAGGTTCTTTTTAGCACGTGCTTCACGTGCACACGTTCTTTTTAGCGAGCGTCTGCTCGCTAAGACGGGGTTTTGCGAAATTCAACCCCAAAGAGGGTGAAACAAGGGATGAACGGTTGTATGAAAATTCGTCATTTTCTAAGTTATCAAATTTTGTATCTACACACTTGACACGATGCAATTAAATGTTTGTTCTATCAAATTTGTAATTTCGAACTGTACAGGGGTGAAATTGGTGTTGAAATGGGGGATGACTGTCAATATGGAAGTTCCCAACCATTGGAGATAAAACCATGAAACTCTGTATATAGGCACTTGACACGAAGCAGATAAATGTTTGTTTTAGCAATTTAGTAATTTCAAACTGTACGGGGATGAAATTGATGTTGAAATGGGGGATGAATGTCAATATAGAAGTTCCAAACCGTTGAAGATAAAACCATGAAACTCCGTATATAGACACTTGACACGAATCAAAGAATGTTGTCCAAGCAATTTAGTAACTTCGAACTGTACGGGGATAAAATTGGGGTTGAAATGGGGGATGACTGTTTGACTGTCAATGTGGAAGTACCTATCTATCTATCTATGTAGCCACTTGACACGAAGCAAACAAATGTTTGTTCTAGCAATATTGTAATTTTGAACTCAATGAAGATTAAAATTGGGGTTGAAATGGGGGATGAATGTCAACGTGGAAGTTCCCAATCGTTGAAGATAATACCATGAAACTATGTCAATATGGAAGTTCCCAACCGTTGGAGATAAAACCATGAAACTATGGATATAGGCACTTGACACGAAGCAAACAAATGTTTGTTCTAGCAATTTTGAGATTTCGAACTCAATGGAGATTAAAATTGGGGTTGAAATGGGGGATGAATGTCAATATGGGAGTTCCCAATCGTTGAAGATAAAACCATGAAACTATGGATATAGGCACTTGACACGAAGCAGATAAATGTTTGTTCTAGGAATTTAGTAATTTCGAACTATACGGGGATGAAATTGGGGATGAATGTCAATATAGAAGTTCCCAACCGTTGAAGAAAAAACCATGAAACTCTGTATATTGACATTTGACACGAAGCGAACAAATGTTTGTTCTAGCAATTTTGTGATTTCGAACTATACGGGAATTAAAATTGGGGTTAAAATGGGGGATGAATGTCAATATGGAAGTTCCCAACCGATGGAGATAAAACCATGAAACTCTGTATAATATAGACACTTGACACGAAGCAGATAAATGTTTGTTCTAGCATTTTAGTAATTTTGAACTGTACGGGGATAACATTGGGGTTGAAATGGGGGATGAATGTCAATATGGAAGTTCCCAATCGTTGAAGATAAAACCATGAAACTCTGTATATAGGCACTTGACACGAAGCAAATAAATGTTTGTCCTTGCAATTTTTTAATTTATAACTGTATGGGGATGAAATTAGAGCTAAAATGGGGGACGAATGTCTCTTACTCTTCCACACCTAAACAACTGAACCGATTATTATGAAATTCGAAATTGTATAAAAAATGTTTTGTTATAAGCTGTTTTAGTAACCGTAAATGTGTCTGGGTATACAAATAGGTACTGCCTGAGTTACCTTAGTATTTATTTTGCGCGGACGAAGTCGCGGGTAACAGCTAGTATTACATAAGTTATATAAGTTTTTTTTTTTACTATACTCAATTATATTATATAAGAAACTTTTTTACCATACGCAACACCCTATGCACAGGGTATAATGTATATTGCATTGGCACACCAATGTACCCACTCATTGTAAAGCGTGTAATCTTAAATAAATAAATAATCTACCATGATTTACGTAACTATTTTACTGATTTGAACTGGTATCACTGACAAACCAGCTGGGCCGGCTGTCGGCAATGCAAATTATTCTCAATAATTGTTACAAGATCCTGAAAACAGTAACGAAATCCGCTGTTACTCCATATTTAGCGAGAAATATCTCCTTACGACACGTAGAAGCTCAGAACATACGGTAATAATATTTATTACTTCAATATTATGCAATTCTAAACAACAAACTTATCGGCGTTTTGGAATAAATCTACGTGACCTTTTTCACATTGACCGCTTTTAACTATTAAGTTGTATGTATACTAACACTAACCACTTTCTTGGATGAATTCTAGAATTGTCTTGTAGAAATCGACCATAATTATATTATATTTCAGGGTTAATAGTTCTAAAGTAAGTCAGGTCAGTAAGACAAGGCTAAAAAGTAAATAACATACCCGCATGAACATTATATTTTCCCATTCTAACTGAACACTAAATAAAGAAAGGCTCGAGAGTACTCACATGATGATTCAAATTTTCAATGCATACATTTCATTATACAAGGGAAGAGCCAAAAGAAAAATATTAAAGAGTTCATAGGTACCTCTACTTACTAAGATTTATGATTTAAAATAACGAGAATGGGATTAATAAAGTTGAAATCACAGGCCGCTGATAGTTTATAATATTAGTAGGAATCCCTAAGCAAAGTTGGAACGGGCCACTAGTTCAGTAAACTTAAGTGGTTGTGTTTGTCCACAGTACAAAAGCCACCAATATGAAAACGGCACTGATGATAGTTGCTCAAGGAGCCGAGGAGATGGAGACCGTCATCACTGTGGACATGCTGAGGCGAGGAGGGGTGAGTTATACTGCCATTGAGTAACCAAGCCTATTATAGTTATTCTTGGTGGATATTGGAACAGGTTGCCTGAGGATGTTATTTCGGCAAAATCATTGAACTCTTTTAAGAACAAACTTGACAAATGGATAGCGAATGACAATATCATTTTGACATACCTATAATTTTGTTACATATTTCTACACTGAGATATAGGCATATCAGCGAGTGCTGCTCGCCTATTATTAAATAAATAAATAAATATTTCACACACAATACCATCCAGCCCCAAACCAGGGACGGTCCAAAGCTGCAGTCACTACGGACATGACGACATAACTCCCTCAAAAACGCATATTTTTAATTGAAAAGTATAAAATATCAAATAGGTCATTTTTTTATTTTTTTTATTATCGGTTATTTTTAACCACGGGAAAACGACTCGAAATGGAACTACGCTTGTAATAAAGGCTTTTTTACCCAACCCTTTTTTCAATATCAACATCAACAGCCCACTAAATGTTCCCACTGCTGGGACTCGGGGCCTTCTCTTGCAAGGAGAGAGTTAAGGCCATAATCCACCACACTGGCCCAGTGCGGGTTGGTAGATGACACATGACTTCGAAAGATTCTAGGTACATGTCGGTTTCCTCACGCTGTTTTCCTTCACCGTTTTAAGTTAGCGGCATTACGCACATGACTTCGAAAAGACAGTGGTGCATGTGGGGTTTGAACCCGGGGTCTCCGGATCGGCAGCCGCCGTTCTCCCGACTAGACCAGCCGTAACTTAACCCTTTCTTAGCCTATAGTAAATCCAATTCAATTGAAAAATCCAAATTATTAACTAGCACTGCTCTGCGCTCATTACCCGGAGATAATATACAATGTGGTGCAGAAAGGTCCAACAATATTTATGGTAGTTCATCTATATTAAGTTATGAATCACATGTGTGAAAATTAGACACGAAAGCACAACATTTTTTTTCCATACAAAGTTAAAAATTAATTGTTTATAATTTTCTTTGACAACCCTGACTGGCGGTCAGTGACCACGCCATCTAGGTATGTTCGGTGATCCCGCGCCACGCCGCGGTAGAATTTCTTTATACTTACTCACGCAGATCCGTGAATACTTATCACCTACTAACGGCAGTCCAAGGTAAGGTTGGACAACACCACTTCAGGCCCATTTAAGCCAGAACGTGGAGTCCGTCAAGGTAGCATTCTCTCCCCGGCTCTGTTCAATCTCGTCGGAGAACACATTATGCGGAGGGTTCTGGAGAATTGGAATGGCGGCGTAAAGATGGGAGGCAACCGCATAAGTAACCTACGCTTTGCTGACGACACAACTCTGATAGCGTCCAACGAGGAGGAGTTAGCGGAGATTCTGGAGAGGTTGGAACAGTCAGTTTGGAATATGGTCTGAAGATCAATAGAGGCAAGACTAAACTGATGTTCATAGACAGGTACAACGTAACTCCTCGTATTTCGTATTCGTAGGCGGGCTGTTTTCCACAACTCGACGTCTCGATGCGCCTATTTTGCGTGTGTGGGAAGTAGGCTTCACTCCTGCCAACCCAGCTCCAGCAGGAAGCCCAGCAGCGTCTTCACGTTGCCGCATGCTTCGCGGAGCGTCCCCGGTGTGCCCAGGAACTTCGCCCGATGTACCGCCACTCCCGTGCACTCCATCAGCACGTGAGCGGCCGTTTCTTCAGCCTCGAGGCAGGCTCTGCAAAGAGGACTGTCTATAATACCTAGTGTGAATAGGTGTTTATTGTACAAACCGTGACCAGTCAGTGCGCCTGTGAACAGACGCAACTGTTGTCGATTCAGGCTTAGCAGCTGCCGGGTGTACCGTGTATTACGGCCCCCCAGTGCCGCCCTAGACTGACTGCAGTCTGGCCTGTTGGTCCAGTTGTTGTTATGTTCTTTCAGTGATTTCTCACGCAGCCATTTCCGAATCTGTGACAATGGAAGTGGGACAATCGGTTCAGGACCTTGTACCTGTTCCGCTGATGCCCTCCTCGCCAGTTCGTCCGCTGCGTCGTTACCTCTCGATCCACTATGGCCTTTAATCCATTGAAGAACGATTTGGTTATGTTTACAAACCTCCATCAGAGATTTGTGGCATTCAAGAACTAGCCCCGAAGTAATGGTGTTGCTCTTTAGGGCGTGTAAAATTGCCGCGCTGTCAGATAGTATGCGGATGTTATATCCTTGTACCCTCCTGTCGGCGATAATGGTAGCCGCCCTCGTGATGCCCACGCATTCTGCCTGGAAGACGGAGTTGTAGGCCCCAAGGGATGTGTGATACCTGATGTTTAAGTCCTCCGAGAAGGTGCCGGATCCGACGCCCTCGTTGGTTCTCGAAATATCGGTAAGGACCATTAGCTCGGTAGAGCTATGATCACCGGAGGGGGGCTCCTCAAGTTGGTAACTCCTCGCACGCACGAGCTCCGAGACCTGCGTGTTGTCGAGGAATTTGTTTATCTGGGCTCTTTAATACGTTCTGATGGCGACTGCGAGAGGGAAGTGGTGCGAAGAGGACAAATGGCAAAGTCAGCAGTAAAAAGACTAGAGAAGATCTGGAGAAACCGCGGGATACGCTTAAAGACCAAAGTTAACTTGATGCGGACTTTGATATTCTCTATCTTTTTATATGCTTCGGAATCTTGGAATCTAAAGGCAAGGATAAAGGGGAAGATTGATGCGTTCGAAATGTGGTGCTGGCGGAAAATGCTTGGCATCAAGTGGACAGCTCGCCGCACAAATGCATCAATCCTGAACCAGCTGAAGATCAGTACAAGGCTCTCCACCATCTGCACTCAGCGGACACTTCAATTTTTCGGACACGTAGCTAGACGACAAGAAAGTTTAGAGAAGTTAATAATGGTCGGTCGCGTTGAAGGGAAGAGAGGTAGAGGCAAAGCGCCATCCCGGTGGATAGACACAAGACATCAAGGCCTCAGCAAGGACGAACATCCAAACTTGCTTACGGATGGCCCAAGACAGGAGTGCCTGGAGGAAAGTGGTTAAAGACGTCGATGGTAGTCACGACCCTCAGTAATGAGGATACGATCAAGAAGAAGACTAACGGCCAGATCTGAGAACTGGCACGGATATTAGTACCTACGACGTCGCGGCGCCCGCGCAATGTGCGGGAGCGTAATACCTAGCATAGATATTGAACAGGTGATGACATACAACTAAGTACATGTTGGTATAAGATGCTTTATCTCTGGTTGATGAGCACATTCCAATGCTTTACTTGAAAACAAACATGTTGGGTGTTTTTTAACTGACATCAAAAAAATGATGAGGTTATCAATTCGTTTGTATGTTTCACGATAGCGCCGCCAAATATGAATTGATTTGGATGATTCTACTTTTGTTTTGTAGATCACAGTTCAGAGGTGATTTCATACAAATTTTATCAAAACTGGTGTAGCATTTTTGGAAATATGAACAAAAATCAAAAACTAGATACCTACTTATGAAATTTGGTTGATTCTGAATTTAAGTTTGATTTGAAGTCGGTGTTTGTATTTTTGGTCAAAATAGATTATTAAGTTATAGCATAGAATAGATAATATACATAGAATATAGAATATAATATAGAATGGTTATAGTTAAGTTATAAGTATATAGTTTAGTGTAATCTATACCTTCTTGTTTAATTTAAATAATTTTTATTAATGTTTGTTCAATGTAATTGTTGTTGTCAGGTGAAAGTGGTCCTAGCGGGGTTGGATGGAAGCAGCCCGGTGCTATGCTCCAGACAAGTCACCCTCGTCCCGGACAAGTCCCTCCAGGAAGCTCTCGATGAACAGAAGTCCTACGACGCTGTGAGTATACAATGTTTTAACTATGAAAAGTAAACAAAAAAAATTGGCAGTCATAGGAACTGCCGATAGAAGTGAAAACTTGCTGTTGCCCTGGTACTGGTACCTAGGGGCAATGCAACTCTTTTATATTTATGTTGTCCTGGTATCTGGAGATAAACGCTGGGCTGTTGGAGGTAGGTAATCGAAACTCTTTACTGTTTCTGTTGCCCTGGTACCTACCTGGCCGTTTTTACCGAATTTTCCCGAAGATTTCATATCCGATCCGATCCATTATCATATCCAAGCGTGACGATTGATGAATCCATTTCACAGCCCACGAAAATTCTGTCTATAGCGCGCCTAAAGAAGTTTTCACTTCAAAAATTGGTAGTCATAGGAACTACCGATGCAAGTGAAAACTTATAACTCAGAATTTGATAGCTCACTTTGGAAACTACGCAGGTGAAACCAGAGGGTGTGGCCATCTAGAAATGCATTAACATTTTCTAGATGACCAATGGCCATGGTCCCGAGTTTACCCGAAGATTTCTTTCATTCCCGAGCGTGGTGATTGAAGTCAATTCACAGCCCACGAAAAATCTGTCTGTGCTGCGCTAAAAGAAGTTGCCATTTCAATAATCCCTGACAATTGATAGCTAATAATTTTTAGTAGTGTAATAGACTCTGCAGAGGCTGTGTGTGAAGCACCACACATTTACCAGTTGTTCTATGTCTAAACAGTAATGTGGCAACATCACTGTGTCCAGTTTGAAGGGCAATGTTCTTAGTGGAATTATAGGGCGTAGAAATAAAACATCTTATAAATAAATATTAAAAAAATTCACTAGATGATGAGTGCAGTACAGTGCTAGGTAATGATTTGGACTCTTCATGTTCCAATAGCTGTGTGTCACTGTGCTGTTATGTGGTACCATCAGGCACATATCCTTGATAAGCAACATGCCTACCAGGAAATCCATAACTTGAAACTAACTTGAACTTGAAATTCGTATAGCGTATAGTACTCTACTAGTCCAACCCTTTCATTTGATACTCATATTGAGAGAGTAGGGGAAAAAATGTAATTCGCCATTTTGTGGAGGCGGCCATCTTGGCTTTGAAATTTGTCATAGTGTTTAGTATTATACTAGTCAAGCTCTTTCATTTGATACCCATATTGAGGGAGGGTGTGAAAAAATATTTTATCTGCCATTTTGTGGAAGCGGCCATCTTGAATCGATATTAACCAAACGTAGTTAAGAAGCACACGGAAACTAGCTTCCAAATAAAAACCGTATTGAAATCGGTCGATCTGTTTGAGCTCTACGGTGCCACAGATACACACAGACAGACAGACATCGACGTCAAACTTATAACCCCCTTTTATTGGTCGGGGGTCGAAAAAGAAAAAGGGAGATTATCATGAAAAGGACAGATATTGCCCCAACAAGATGTACATTTTTGAGGGAGGCGAGAAACGTAGGTGATAGGAGCAAAGATAAGTCAATCGAAGATGAGCGTAAGTTTGTTAGGACCCTGAGAGATCTGCTGCTCTCGAAAGCCTATTATAGTATTAGCGAGTTTTTAACCGACGACTTTAGAATTTTCGAGGATGGAAAACTTGGCTCTTGACTGTGGAATAAAATACTTCGCTCAAAAATTATTTAAAAAAAATATTTTAAAAATTATTATCTTAAATTGCAATGCCCATTGGGGTACGTTGTGTTACGACTTAAACTGTTAACTGTATTCTGTTCTTGTAATCCTGACTATCAGTAACATGATGAAGCAATAAATGATTGAGTATTGAGTAAAGTTGTATGTTTTTGATGAAACGTGGCTAAACGCCAATCACTCGGTGGGTAGAAGTCGGACCGACAATACGGAACAATCGTGTACCAAACATCAATATAAATCAATGGATGTGCCCTCCCAAACTTCAGGCGCATGGAATTATGTTATCGTTGCGAAGAGTGAGCTCCCTCCTTCCGTTTTAGTCGACTGTAGGAAGCGGTGAACGCCTGACGTTTATACCTACCTATCGCTATTCGTTGTCAACAACCAAAATAAGTAGAACCACAAACATACCTCGCCGCTAGCGGTTCTAGGGGTCAAGTAGATTGGTAGTTGTAAACCACTCACGCTACACCCAGAGACGCAATTTGTTAATTTCAAAGTGCTCAGGGCATATCCGTTGATTTATATCGATGTACCAAAGTTCCGGAGTATCGTGAGATGAATTACGATAAATTAAAAGTTTGGTTCACAGGTCTATTAACCTTTTGACCGCCAGGACTAAATTGCATTTCCGTGCCCTGGACGCCAAGCGTACGAAATAAGTCAAAATTAAAAATAATATAATAAAAATTGTGCTGTCACCATTTGACATCTAACACACAATGTTTTGGTATAGTCCGGTTTTTTGTCAACTATAGACGTCGTTGGCGCACAGGGCTCACTCGCGCTTGTCTAGTAAGTATAGGTGACTCTGGCGGCCAAAAGGTTAAAATAATTCAAAAGAGCCTATGTCCATGATAATGGACAACGCATCCTACCATTCGGTACTAATTAATAAACCGACAACACTTGTGTCGGCGGTTAATTAATGGACTAGCTGAACCGTGCGTTGCTAGGCAATCTAGGCATCTATTGAAAATTGGTTCTACCAATTCAAATTTTGAGCAAAAAAGATAAGATACATGCTATCACGCAACGAAAGCTCTCAAAAAGCAATATTTTTTTCAGTTTTTGTTACATTTTTCTATCATGCTCCGCTCCTGTCGACAGTAGCATAATGTCAAATAACGTATAGTCTTCCTCGATAAATGGACTATCCAACAGAGAAAGAATCTTTTAATTCGAACCACTAGTTCCTTCCCGAGATCCTTGCGTTCAAACAAACAAACAAACAAACTCTTCAGCTTTATAATAGGTATTAGTATAGATTATTTATTAATTTAATGTTTATTAATGCAACAGATAAAGCGAGCTAGTGAAGTGGCCGAGTGAAAATGGAGTTACAGCTGGCATAAAAATGTTAAAGATGGAGATTATTGCCTTAGTTCGGCGACATAAGCCTACAAATCTTACCAATGCTTTGGATGAGATGGCAAAAGAGAAAGGCCATCAGGTACTTCGACTACCATTGCCAGTATAACGCTATTGAGCTAATGTCGGACACAAATAAAAAGGTGTGATTTAAATTTAAATTCCCATTTTGCATCTCTATCACAATACTAGCTTTCCGAACGTAGTATAGAATAGAAACATTAGATTAGATGTATTTTTTTCATTTTAGCATTCATTGAATAATATATTGATTTATTGAAATACTTTTTTTTTGCATATATCCGTTTATTTTTAGGTTACGCCGTAAGAAAGAATTCTTCGTCGCCATTTATGGCAAATAAGATGTTGATTACTACAAGAGGCCGTCAACAATGTTAAACCTGAGGACTGGTCAAAAGTCGTGAATAAAATAAAAAGCGACATTATGTCTGATTGGGATCGAAACATCCGTATTGATAACAAAATGGAGTCATCGTTACTAATATCCTTGATACCTCAATGTGATTCTTTTATTCGTCTGTGAAACTAGGATTATTACAAAATGGTGTTGTTGTGTCAGAGACCAGAGAAACGTTCGCTAGTTTCCACCACAGTTTGGTATACAGATATTTCATGTTGTTTTGTGTTTTTCTAAACATAATTATTATAACCAACATTCATAATAACCTTCACAGATTCTAACGATGAATCAAGTGACGATTAAGATGTGATGGCCCAAATGTGGTGTTCTGTACCTGCTCAATCCTGACACCGTTTAGCGAGGTTTTTAGCGATTTTGTATGTTCGCTCGACAGACAAAAGTGAATGAAGTGAGTCTTTTTTAATCTCGCTTCTAGTTCCTATATTGAAGGAGTTGTTACTATGGCAGCCACATCATCTGCATACATGAATAAATATGTCTGCACTTTTTACGGCATCGGAGAAATCGTTTAGTAGGAGAAAGAACATGATACTTATTTGAAACCGACGAACCCTGCGGTACTCCCATAGACGAAGGCAGAGGGTCTGATTTATTATCAGTATCCACTGCTTGAGAGCGGCCTCGAACCATTTCAGTCAACACAGCGTATGATTTCCCAGCTATGCCATAGTGGTGTTTCAGCTTTAAAGCTAACGTCTTATGGTTTGCGACATCGAACGCTTTCGATAAATCACAGCATTGACACATTGCTGTTTGCACCTAAGTATGCCTCCCAGGGTGCGTAGATTTTATTTTTATTTTTTTATAACTTTTATAGTATAACTTTACACTATAAAAGTTATAAAAAATTACTTTTATACTTGACCGCCATCTTGCCTGATGTTAAGCGACGATGCGGTCTGCGATGGAGCGTGTTTACCTAGAAGAAACTGATTCACTCTCGATTTGAAGACACAAAGATTGTAACCAACAGGGAAAACCCACTCAGGCAACGCATTCCAAAGCCTAGACGTTCTTATCACAAAAGTAGAGTCAAATCTCTTCGTTCGTGTCTTTGGAACATAACCATGAAACGATGTCGCTTTTTCGACCTATGAGCATTCCGATGGAAGAAAGGGGAAGGTGGTATTAATTAGATCATGTAAAAGTTTATAACTACTTTCAGTATGGGTGTACCTCTCGGTTAACTTGACAGTAACATACGCGAACCAAGCAGACACACTTACGATTTCTAAAACTGTTAAAGATTACAAACCATTGGCGATTGTTGTTGAATCGATGATTAGGGTAAAATATTTCACACTTCTTATTTGAAGGTAAGTTTACGTGCGGTGTTTGGTTAATATCGATCCAAGATGGCCGCCTCCACAAAATGGCGGACAAAATATTTTTCCGCAACCGCCCTCTATATGCGTATTAAATGAAAGGCCTTGACTATTGGAATACTATACACTATGACAAATTTCAAATCCAAGATGGCCGCCACCACAAAATCCCGAATTATATTTCCTTTTTCACTACTCGCTCAACATGGGTATCAAATGAAAGGGCTTGACGTTTGACTAGTAGATAAGTTCTCGTTCCAGTATTTTTTCCTGGGATAAAAAGTAATTGTTATACCAGGTGATCCTGCCGGGTGGTTTGGAAGGCTCCGAGCGTCTCTCCAAGTCGGAGATAGTGGGGAAGCTGTTGAAGGAGCACCAGGACTCGGGGAAGATCATCGCTGCCATCTGCGCTGGTGAGAACTGACATAACCCACTATGTTCCCATTGCTGGGACTCGGGGCGTCCTTAACGTTCAAGTCGTTTTTAACACGCATTTATTAGCTTCTCTTGTAACTATGTATGTAAGAAAATTTTGGTATCTTAATTTGACCCACTTCCCGGTCTTCGATTAGGATGAAATTTTGCACACGCTCTGAGTTCTGATGACAATACATGACTAGCTAAGAAACGTCATTACAAATCCAATATGGCGGTCTCCCCAAGATGGTGGGCTGGCTGTTTGAGATCCATCCCCATGGTATGGGTATCAAATGAAAGGGTTTGCTGTCAGGAATACGAAAAAAAAATAGTCAAGTGACTTAAATCCAATATGGCGGACAGGCTATTTGAAATGCATCACCATGACATAGGTATCGAATGAAAAGGGTTTGCTGTCATTTTGTAATTTTTAGTGCGTGCTAAAGCGTGTTTTTAGTTTTTTAACTATTATTTTCTTTTTTTTTAGCTCCAACAGCATTCGTCGCGCACGGCGTGGCGAAAGGCAAGCGTGTGACGTCATACCCCAGCACCAAAGACAAGATCTCCGGAGACTACCACTACGTGGAGGGGGAGAGGGTCGTTGTCGACGACAACGTCGTCACCAGCCGGGTGAGTGACGGAGAACGACGCGAGGATAACACTAACACTTTGACTAGTAGAATGTTGTATAGATTACAAATCCGAGGTAGTCGGGGATTAATCATTTTTTTAAATTTTGTTCTTGTTATTTAATAGGTAAGTAGTTATTTCTTATTTTAGCTTTCAATTTGCCGTGCGGTCTTAATCACACATATGTTTTTTATTTTCCAGGGTCCTGGAACAGCGTACTGGTTCGGCTTGAAGCTGATCGAACTCCTCGTCTCCAAGGAGAAGGCGGACGAAGTCGAGAAGGGAATGATCATATCTTGTTACTAGAATCCGGCAGATTTTCACAACAATACGTGCCTAATAGATATAAACTATAATATTATAGGGGTGTACCTTATCTCAAGTTTCATGTGCACGCCATCATGTCATCTTTGGGAAGAGTGAGCTCACTCTTTCCGTTCTAATCGGTTGCAGGAAGCGGTAAACGCCGGACGTTTTTAAGGCCGGGTCACACAGAGGCGATCCGGTAGCGATAGCGAGAGCGATACGATACCGAGTATGGGATCGCGCCCGCTTGCTGTGTGTCAGGTTGCATACAAATTCGAACATTACAAAAAATATCGTCTCGCTATCGGATCGCCTCTGTGTGACCCGGCTTTTAACTGACACAATAGTGTCAGTTAGAAACGTCCGTTTTTGACAATGAATACGTTTCGAAAACCAAAATAAGTAAAATAATAACCATAGCATACCTCTCCGTTAGCGATTCTAGGGGTCAAGTAAGTGGTTTACACAACACCAACCTATGGTGGTGTGTAAACCTGTAAACCACTTACGCTACACAGAGACGCAGCTTATTATTACCAATTTCAAGGTGCTCAGGGCACATCTAGTGATTTATATCGATGGTCTCAGCTAATACCGTTAATATGGTGTTTAGTGTTTACAAGGCTTTGCATTTGAATTGTGAACTATTTTAGCATCCTTGAGCACTACGATGACGGTGACGCAAACTAGTTACATTTTCCCCTGCCGGAAAGTGATCAAATGCGACTAAATAATAGTTGACTTCAAAAAGGCAATTATTATTTAACAGTGGCCCATTCCAGTTTTGCTTGGATATTTTCATATAAAGATCTCAGGGTAGCGATTCTGAAACCATTCGGTTGCATCCGACACGGAATCTCATCTCTCGGTCTTTGTCATGCTAAACAGATAAGACAAAGACCGAGAGATGAGATTCCGTGTCGGATGCAACCGAATGGTTTCAGAATCGCTACCCAGAATCCTTTCGCTCATACACAACAACTTTGCTAAAGATCATCATCCCATGATAAAATGCATAGTTTACAATTCTATAAAGGCCCTACCTACACAGACAAATATTCTATTTTATAATATTAGATAATGTACCTTTTATTTCAACTCGAATCGAATACTTTTTGTACTAATTAATTAAAAACAACCGTTTGAGACATGTTAAACGACATGCTTACTGTATGTTGAACTGGCTGTTTGGTTACAAGTATACAGTTATGTACTGAATAAAATAGTTTTTTAAAAAGTTTGAGTTTTATTCGCTTTGTCTATGAGTATCTATGTGATTTTTTCATCGTAAAAAGATAGATAACAAAAATTGGCAGCCATAGTGTACTGCCGATAGAAGTGAAAACGTATAACTCAAGAATTTGATAGCTTTGGAAAGTATGCGGGTGAAACCGGAGGGCGTGGCCATGAGTTTGACCATCTAGAAATGACGCATTTCTAGACTGACCAATGGCCATGGTCCCGAGTTTATCCGATGATTTCTTATTATTCCCGCGTGTGACGCTAGAATTCAATTCACAGCCCGTAATGGTAAGCAACCCATGAGGAAGAATAGTTGATCTGAGTAAGCGACACGACCACATACCTCTTTGAAAGTCTACAAGTCACTGCCAATTAATTATCTGTGTTCGTCCCTTAGTTTTCTACAGGGAAATACATAATAAATAAAAAACTTCCAATGCGATTTTATTATAAAATTCTAGGTCACACATAATATGTTTGCAAGTAAGTAGTGGTAGGACTCTTGGCAGAGTCTGCCTGGGGAAGTACCATACCTTTGCCAGTGATTCTACAGCCAAGCAGTAATGTGCAAACATTACTGTATTCCGGTTTGATGGGCAATGTTTCCAGTGAAATTACAGGGCATAGAGATAAAACATCTTATATATCTGTGTGTCGAGCGCAATGCAGTGCTAAGTACTTAATGATTTGGACTCCTCATGTTCCAATAGCTGCGTGTCACTGTACTGTTATGTGGCAGGCATGTTGCTTACCAACTTACCATCAAGCACATAATTAATATCCTGCTCGTCTCGTCACTCTATAAAAAGCAAATGCCCTTTATTCGTCTAACATTCCTACTGTAGTTAAATAAGCTGATAACTATGAAACGGCTGAACATAGTTTTAAGAACACTCCCAACTGATTTACTTTTCAAATAATATAAAAACAGAATCAGTTAGTTACGATGTGACAGATAAACACACAGACACGTCCAACTTTTTCTTTCAAACCGTCGTGTGTTAAAAACGAAGTAGGTACGTAGCACATTTCACGTAAAAGAAAAACATATTTTTATATCAAGCATTCGTTTATTTTCTAATTAAACATATGAGATTACACTTTTATCACACATTAAAATACTTTTAAATGAGTATAAACTTAAACATAGTAAATGCATTACAATTTTGAGAGCGTGTTCGTAGATTTTATAACAGTATGGCCGTGTCGTAGTAACCTGTCTGAAGTTGGTTTTTGGAACTAGATCGGAACGTAGTCTGCATTTAGTTCCAAAAATCCTCTACTGTGAGAATGAATACCAATATAAGCAGGTAACTTAGAGATATATATAGTATAACCAGTCTATTAAATCATACAATCGTTCAACGAAGCCGTCTAGACGGGGTAATCGTGCGGGGTGAGACGCGGGAAGCGCGCTCCCGCCATTGCCAACATTACTATGTTAGTATTGCATGAGCGCGGTGCAGTTTTCGGTTTTATCTACCCGTGTCTGGACATTATCGGCGTTTCTTCCAAGATCAAAGGAGATGAACTACTGGTATTTCTTTACACTGTGGTAGAATCCTCAAAGAGTTTTCAAGATACCAACTATAAAAGAATTCTCAATTTCGCCATAGCATAATCCCACTAAATGTTCCCGCTGCTGGGATTCTAATACTTAAATAAAACCGGCCAAGTGCGCGTGGAACTCCCGCCACGCAGGGTTCCATACCATTAGGGGCTGTCTATTAATCACGTGAGGTTCAAAAGGGGGGGGAGGGGTTCGGCAAAAATCACGAAATATCACAAAGGAGGAGGGGGGGTATAGTAAGATATCACGTGTATTTATTTTTTCGCCAAACGCGTGATTTTTAAATCGAAAATCGACGTGTAGTGTAACCTTGACTCCCTGTTAGGGAAACGAAGTCCTCGCGCGCCTAGAATAGGATTAGATTTTACTTTTTTACCGGTATTAAAAAAAATATATTAAAAAAAAAAAGTTGTTTTTGTAGGTACTAAAAATACACGTGATTTTGGTGGGAGAAGGGGGGGTTAGTGTTAAAGCTCACCACGTATCACCAAGGGGGAGGTAGGGGTTAAAAAATGTAAAAAAAACATCACGTGATTAATGGACAGCCCCTTAGCAGATAAACGGCGAAAACCTCTTTGGTTTTATTCCGAATTCCGTATACATAGACTATCACAGTTTCCTCAGACAGGCTTTTATTCAAAAAGTGTTGCTAGAATTTTGATTTTACCTTATGATTTTAACAAAGGCCGACGCCTTAGTTAAAATCACGCGTTTTATTTTTACTACTGGAGCCATCAAGTTTCTTTGGGACGAACTAATCGACCAAGAAACGGGAAAAAAAATCAAGTTTGTTGTATGGGATCCCCCTTAAATATGTATTTTATTTGTGGTATCTATTGTCATAGCGGCAATAGAAATACATCATCTGTGAAAATTTCAACTGTCTAGCTATCACCGTTCTTGTGATACAGCCTGGTGACAGACGGACGGACGGACGGACAGCCAAGTCTCAATAATAGGGTCCCGTTTCTAACCTTTGGGTACGGAACCTTATAGATGAAACATTAGCGTCTCTTATGACGAAGTTGTAAGTTAAGGCTGGTCTAGTCGGGAGAAAGGCGTCTCCCGGAGCCCCCGGGTTCAAATTCCACGCGCACCACTGTCTTTTCCAAGTCATGTGCGTAATGACGCCTACATAAAAACGGTGAAAGAAAATACCGTGAAGAAATCGGCATAACACAAAAATCTTTCGAATTCATGCGTCATTCGCTACACTGGGTCAGTGTGGTGGATTTATGGCCTTTACTATCTCTTTGTGTGCGAAGATCCCGAGTGGGAACACTTAGTGGTCTGCTAATGATATAATTACATGCTTAAATTGAGACAGGCAGCCTTTATTATCATTGCGTTAAGCGACAAATATAGTAATGTTCAACTATAAAATAAGATATTAGCTATAATAACTTTCTATCTCTAAAATAATACTTTTCAGATACGATTTAGTATTAGTTAGGCGCTAACACAGTTACGTGAAAAATTCGTACTATGGAAAAAAAATATACGGTCCGATCCAATACCTTCTCTTTTTATTGAAATCGGTTAAAATACTGTTACAAACTTATCAGTCTCTAAATATTACGCAAATAGAATCTTTGTTTAAAACCGATTTAATAAAAAGATGAGGTTTTCAATTCGACTGTATTTTTGAAGTATAAACTTCTTTAGGCGCGCCTAGACAGATTGTTCGTGGGCTGTGAATTGAATTCTAGCGTCACGCTCGGGTATGATAAAAAATCTTCGGGACCATAGCCATTTCTTATCATATCCGAGCGTGACGGTAGAATTCATTTCACATCCCACGAAAAATCTGTCCAGGCGCGCCAAAAGAAGTTTTCACTTCAAAAATACGTGTCCAATATTTTTAGCAATCAACTGACGGACTAATTAGTTTTTTTGAGGATTGTACCCTATTTGAACTATTTTTATTAAAAACAGATAGATACTGATATTGACTTATAGAAGTGAAAATATAACTCAGAATTTGATAGCTCAATTTGGAAATTATTTATTACATCCGCGGGAACACCGGGGGGCGTTCCTAGTCTGGGATAAATCTTCAAATCATTCTACAGATAGTGCAATCCACGAAGACGCGCCCCACTATTCCTCCTAACCGTTTATAGTATATGTGTGCAAGCTTCCGTCAATGTTGAGTGTTATCGGTACACACTAATTACCTATGAATGCACACGCACACTACAATGACTGGTGAATGGTTCGCGACTGACGCTCGGAGCAAACGCGATTGGTGGAAATGAAAATTGGTGGGGCGCGTCTTCGTGGATTGCACTATCTATATATACGTGACCATCTTGATTAATCTTCCGAGCATGGTCATCTAGAAATGCGTTAGGTCACGAGTTTAACCGAACACTTCTTTCATTTACGAACGTCACGCTGAGCTTCATTCAGAGCCCATGAAAAATCAGCTTGTGCTGCGCTAAAAGACGTTTTCACTTATAATATTAATAATTATTATTATTATAAGTGAAAATTATACTTATAATAAATAATAATAATAATTTAGATTTTGGCCAAATCTTGTTTTATGATTAAAATATAACTATTGTATGTTTTCAACAACTCTTTGTTAAACACAGTTTACATATACTACATACAGAGATAGAACAAACGCTTTACACCGGAAAGCACGGGGGGTCTACCGCCTAACGAAAAACGCTTTGACGCTTTGGCATTGCCGTCTCTTTCATTTCAAGCGAGAAGAAAAGAGACAGCAACGTCAAAGCGTTTTTCGTTAGGCGGTAGAGGCCCGGGTCTGATCACTCTTGTGGAAGTGTCATACTTTTGTCGCGGCACATCACTATGTCGCCATAGCTAACATACACCTCATCTGTTTACGATCGGTACAAAGGAACCGTGCGGAAAACCCCGATCTATTTACAGATAGCGCGCGAGTTGAATGCAGTCGGGGTCTGAGGTAAAGAGCGGGAGCATCTCCCCCCGCTACCCGCACGCCCCACCTCACGCGCCTGCAGTGTATAGTGCTGTCACTGTCGCGGTCATCTCCCCCCGCTACCCGGACGCCCCACCTCACGCGCCTGCAGTGTATAGTGCTGTCACTGTCGCGGTCATCTCCCCCCGCTACCCGCACGCCCCACCTCACGCGCCTGCAGAGTATAGTGCTGTCACTGTCGCGGTCACAGCACTCGCATTCCTAAATCCTAAGCTCTGCATTCAACTCGCGCGCTATCTATACTTATTCTTTGTGGTTTTTAATATGTAACTTTGTATAGAAAACGCTAGATCTTAAATAAATACATTTCTTCTATATTAGTTACCAGTTATCGAGGAAATCGTAACCAGTCTTGGGTACAGAGTCGGTCAGGGTCTCCGTCGATTGGAAGTCCGTGGAGGAAGCGTGGCTGGAAGACAGGAGACCGCGGTTCTCTTCCGATATATCTGGAAACAAAAAGGTTTCATATTTTGTAGTGGTAGGACTCTTAGCAGAGTCCGCCTGGGGAAGTACCACACCTTTGCCAATTATTCTACCGCCAAGCAGTAATGTGCAAACATTACTGTGTTCCGGTTTGAAGGGCAATGTTTCCAGAGAAATTACAGGGCTTAGAGATATAACAACTTAGATCTCTGGGTGACGAGCGCAGTGCAATGCTAGGTAATGATTTGGACTCTTCATGTTCCAATAGCTGGGTGTCACTGTGCTGTTATGTGGCAGGCATGTTGCTTACCATCAGGCACATGTCCTGCTCGTCTCGTCACTCTTTATTTAAAAAAAAAAATATATATTTAAAAACCGAGCGAGTGCGAGTCGGACTTTGCGACGATTCCGTGCAAATCTGTAGGTAGGTATAAGTACAAGTTATGGTATTTCAAAGTCATTAAACATAATATTACCATCCTACGGTTCCCTTGAAGCGATAAGGTCACACATTGCTACTTTTATTCTTTAAATTTTGATGTGTTTTATTTTTAAATAAGAAGTTAATATATCTATCTATTATTTTATAACACATTTGCTCGTAAAGGGTCTCTTATTTCACCTACATATGTCAATATTGTAATGTAGCCCATTACGTACATGTGCGGTAATGTAATGAAAAACGCACGGTTTATCAAAATGCTCCGTCTAAAACGAACGGTACTTTTTTAAATCTTAGCAAAGAGTTTTTTGAGACCAATGTTCTGAGGTTAGTGACGTCATGTCAGTCGTTAGTGACGTCATGTCAGTCGTTAGTGTTTTGGCGGGAATCAAAATCAATTATAAAAATCAAAATCACATTATTATTGTCCTCATCGACAATACCAATATTTTTAAAAATTAAATATTTGTTTAGGGTAAACAAGGGTAAAGGGTTTTACAGGGTAAAAAAGCAATTCCGAAAAATTGGTTACATCCCTATTGCAAAAATTGTACCAGGGATCCTGGGCTATTCGCAACCTGCCAACCCTAGTAGTAGTATTTAAGATTTAGGACCTAATCGTTGTTTAGACAGCTGATTCATAATAAGTAGAGCATGCCTCATTGTCTGCATCACAATCAGTGTTTGGACAATGACAGAATGTTAATTGAATCATAGTATAATGTTTATTGTGCCCTATCTCGTTCTGTGTCGGACGATAAAATATGAAGTTACTAGCGATTCGCCTCGGTAGGTACATAATCACTACATAGTATAAAACAAAGTCACTTCCCGCGTCTCTCTGTCCCTATGTATACTTTAAAACTACCAAACAGATTTTGATGCGGGGGTTTTTTTAATAGTTTTTTTTTATTTTTTAAGTAAAGAGTGACGAGACGAGCAGGACATGTGCCTGATGGTAAGCAACATGCCTGCCACATAACAGCACAGTGACACACAGCTATTGCAACATATAAATAAATAAATAAACATTGGTGGACAATTCACACACAACACCATCTGACCCCAAACTAAGCAAAGCTTGTATGATGGCGATCAGATAGCTGATATAATACTTATATAGTTTCAAATACATACTTTTAGGGTTCCGTAAAACGTAAAAACGGAACCCTTATAGATTCGTCATGTCTGTCTGTCTGTCCGTCCGTATGTCACAGCCACTTTTTGCCGAAACTTTTTTTTTTTATCGCTAATAGGTCCGCGTTTGACCACCAACTCGCCTGATGGCACACCCCGGACACTCGGCCTAAAATCTATACAGACGGTGCAGTTGACATACCTACACTCACACATCTCGCATATGTCGTTCGAACGCATTTACGCATGTGTGCGTGTCATCTATGTCGTGTCGCTGAGTGCTTCTCGCGTTCTTGCGGGGTAGGAAGCTTGAAACTGGCGGGGGGTGGGGAGTGTCCGTTCTATCTGTATTATCTATTCTATGCTGATGGTAAGCGACGGTGTGGTCGAAGATGACGCACGTTGACCTAGAAAGTACCTATTCACTCTGACCTTGAAAAGTTCTAGATTGTATCTCTCAGGGAACAAGGAGGCCGGCAACTTATTCCATTCCAAAGCCGTACGTACGTACGAGAAAAGTGGATTCAAACCGTTGAAACTATGAGAACTACACTGTTGAAACTTGGTTAGTAGATGTATTCTGTGAACCGCATTAAGATTTGAACAAAACAATTAAAAAAAAAGAAAAATTAGGGTTGCCCCCCATACTGAGAACTGAAATTCAAAAAATTTTTTTTCATCAAACCTACACGTCTATCGATAGGTCTTTAAAAATGATGTTGAGGTTTCTATAATCATTTTCGTCTACACCGAATCATTTGCGCGAGAGACACTTCCAAAGTGGTAAAATGTGTGTCCCCCCCCCTCTAACTTCTAAAGTAAGAGAATGAAAAATCTAAAAAAAATATATGATGTACATTACCATGTAAACTACCAACGAAAATTAGTTTGAACTCGTTCTGATGAGTAGTTTTTTTTAGTACGTCATAAATACACTATTATTGAAACTTTGATCAAAGTTACAAGGAACTACAAGAACTATGTGTACTATGTATATTATGTTACTTGCTGCAACGGAACCCTTCATGGGCGAGTCCAACTCGCACTTGGCCACTTTATTTATACATAGAAACACCCAGACTCAGTGCAAACATTTGAATTCACAACACCATGAAGAGTCTAAATCATTACCTAGCACTGCACTGCGCTCATCATCCAGAGATCTAAGATATTATATCTCTAAGCCCAGTAATTTCTCTGGAAACATTGTCCTTCAAACCGTATTAGTAGGATATAATAGTGATGAGACGAGGAAAAAATACGCCTGGTGGTAAGGAACACATATGTAGCCCACCAAATGTTCCTACAGCTAGGATTCGGGATATTTTCTCGCAAGGAGAGAATCAAGGCCATAACCCACCACGCTGACCCTGTGTATGCAGATGACGCATGACCTCGACAGATTCTTGGAACACGTTGATTACCTCACAATATTTTAGAAGTGAATGTTTCTTTACGCGTAGTAAAGTTTTTGGTAGGAAAAAAATTGGCAGTCATAGGGACTGCCGATAGAAGTGTAAACTTAAAACTCAGAATTTGATAGCTTACTTTGGAAACTACACGGGTGCAACCGGACGGCGCGGCCATCTAGATCAGCCGAGTTTACTTGAAGATTTCTTTCATCTATGAACTTTGCGCTTGAGCTCAATTCACAGCCCACGGAAAATCTGTATGTGATGCGCCGAAAGACATTGTGCATAAAAAAAAAAATGAGTTGTCGACACCGACATGCTAATAGGGTACAATCCTCAAAAAAACTAAGAAGCCCATTAGTTAGATTGCCAAAAAATATTGTACACGTATTTTTTCTTTTGTTTCACAAACAAAAAATGACGAAGATACAGCGCTTCGAAGTTTCGTGTGACGTCACTTGTGAGTACGATTTTTACTCACGAGTGACGTCGCGACCCCCCACTCTCGAAGTTTGATGGTCTATATCTTTGACGATTTTTAATATTATGAAAAAACAAAAAATACGTGTCCAATATTTTTGCTCACGAGTGACGTCGCGACCCCCCACTCTCGAAGTTTGATGGTCTATATCTTTGACGATTTTTAATATTATGAAACCCCAAAAAATACGTGTCCAATATTTTTCCATGATCTAGCTGACGGACTAATTAGGATGGTGTATTTTTGACCCATTCCGGTACCCTGTTTGGCGGTGTAGCGTCGGAGAGGGACGTGAGCGATAGACGTTTTTAGATTGGTGAAATCTTGTGAGTTCGTTTCACCGATTCGCGTGACACGTCGCACGGCTCTCGCGCGGTCGCCGCCCGTCTACTATATTTCTACGAAAACGTAATTTCGGGAAAAAACTCGCGACTATCATGCTCTTGTTCTACGTGCGTGGATACGTGCCTGATGGTAAGCAACATGCCTGCCACATAACAGCACAGTGACACTCAGCTATTGGAATATGAAGAGTCCAAATCATTACCTAGCACTGCACTGCGCTCGTCACCCAGAGATGTAAGGTGTTATATCTCTAAGCCCCGTAATTTCTCTGGAAACATTGCCCTTCAAACCGGAACACAGTAATGTTTGCACATTACTGCTTGGCGGTAGAATAACTGACAAAGGTGTGATACTTCCCCAGGCGGACTCTGCCAAGAGTCCTACCACTACACTATTTAGTAGGACTAGCAGCTCCGTGAAGGTTTACCCGCATAGTACTTTACCCTTAATTTTTCTGGGATAAAAAGTAGCCCAAGTCTTCGCCCAGGCTATAATCTAACTTACATTAATATTTCAACTCTATCTGCTCATGACGTGATTGAGCAATAAACATCCAGTGTCATTTATAATATTAGTAGACTTACAAAACTTACCACTGCTAGATTTGACCATACTGCTTCTGTAGTCCTTATCAATTTTGCATTCGCTCTGAGGACTCTTGAAATTAGTTCGGAAGAAGTTATCCGAGGACGCCACAATATGTGCTTGAGGGCCCGTCGATACCAAGCATTCTCTTTCCTCATCTTTATTCTTGAAGTTCCCAATAATTTTACTTATAAAATTTGGGGACGTTACTTCTCTCTCGTCTTTGTATGATCGCAATTCGTGAGATTTCAATGCATTTTTTAACTCAGAGACAACTTTTGAGTGTGACAACGCCAGTTCGGACATTACAGGGGGTGGTGTTGTAGGTTTCAGGTCTTTAGAGGCTCGGTGTTCGCTCAATACACATAGATTGAGTTGGCTTTTTGTTTGGTAGATAAATGGGGCAGAGTGTTCATCTCGATATGAACCATTCTCATCGTATACCATCTTTTGTGCGTGGTCTCGGCCAAAGAATGACATGAGATCATTTCTGTGTACCGGTGGGTCGTTTATATCAAAGTCTAAGTTGTCTAAGAGAGCATATTTGAGAGCTATTTCGGGTTTTATAATAGATTCATTGATTATTTCTTCCTGGAATTAGAAAAAAGCATGTGTGAAATTTTATTGTTTAGGTTGAATGTGGCTTCTTATTTTTTAGTTTATGGATAATTTAGATGTGCTTAGCACATATATGTA
Source organism: Ectropis crepuscularia (assembly GCA_963693475.1). NCBI lineage: Eukaryota > Metazoa > Arthropoda > Insecta > Lepidoptera > Geometridae > Ectropis > Ectropis crepuscularia. The sequence continues at coordinate 2,502,864 of OY856367.1, forward strand.
TGTGTATAGTTGCTATTGTAATTGACCGTATAATAAAAGCTCAGCTCAATAGTAATAAAATAATAACATATCAATGTTTAGAGAATAAAATCATCATTTCTAGTCATATGATTTTAAAACCATAATCCATATAATATGTATTTGATTATGAAATTCTCGGTTTTCCCGCTACACAGATGTACCTTTATAAATACGATAATTATTAGCTGATGACTAATATGAAACACCTATTAAAGAGTGCGAGTGGGCAATGTACCGTAAATGTATTCAATAATAAAAAGTGATTAGAATAACAAACATGCAACAATTACGCATTATTCGTGTTACAAAACCGTTTTTATTATGAAATAGGAAGTAATTCACTCACTTTTTCCTTTTCCGTCAGGGTTTCCCATATATTTTCGTAAGAATTTTTCGCTTCGATCACATCTTCGTATATTTTCGAGGCGAGAGGATTCATCGTCCGAAAATAGTCTTCGGCGGCGGCAGCCAGCGCCATCGTAACGATTCGAATTTATCACTTTGTATTCATCAAAATCAATTGAGATTCTTGTAAAATCACACAACCATTTTCCTACAGCTACGAAACATAAATAAAGCGCGACAGAGAAGTAAAATATTACTTTTCTTACTATCTGTCACTGGGATATAGATAAATGATAAATGAAACTTATGCCAACGGAACAAAGACTATTTTGCATAGAAGGTATGACTAATCATAGACAATGGCTTTATCGCATTAGCATAGAATAGATAAAGTGCCAAATAGTGCCATCTATATCAATAGTCATGAACTAATATGTTTGGGTATAAACGACATTGAGTAACGTACTACGGCCTATAAATATTTCGACATTTTACGGTTTTTAGTTTGAAACGTTGGCAAACCTATGATCTAAACCAAATGTCAATAAACAGTTGTCAAACAGGCCAAAATGGCCTACCCCGTTTGTGTTTACCTCAGGAAAACAATAATAAACCGGACTATTTAGAGGTGAAAGCGGTGAATGTTAAGTGATTTTGTGAAAATGTTGAATAACAGTGGGACTTACGGGCACAACGAAGCTCCTCCCAACATAGTGTCCTCCATAAGCCGACCGCAATCTAATGCCAGCACGATCAACCATAACTTCAATGATTTCGGGAAATTCGTGCAACAAGCGACAGCGTCCGCTGGCGGATATTATGACGCACACAACTACCACAATTTTGTGCAACCACCTCCAAGTATGCCTCCAATAATGCATCCATTTCAGCCGTACCAAAATGTGGGTCATGGATCACCATATCTGTCTCAAAACTCTCAATATTCTTACGAAAGTGCTGTACAAAGCTGTTTTCCAGTCAGTACATCAATACAATCTGAAAGTTATAATAACCTGCTGAATTTCAATCAGAATTTCAGTTCCAATTCAATGCCTGATTCGCGACCTATATCTAAGAAAGAGCTTTACTCCCCACATTCCAAAGGGTACCCTTTGAATATACCTCAAATACCGCTAAGGTTATTTCAGAAAAGTCCAACAATCGACAGAAATAGCTTAGAACCACAGAATCTCACTGACAATGAATCAACACCCACGCAAATGCTACCTACGAGTTTGAGTCCAACTCCAAGTGTATCTCCAGATATCCCAACCCCTGAAAGCACTGATGTAAAAAACCATCTAAAATTAAGTTCCGGAACTGACCCGGAACAGACTCGTCCAGAAGAAAACAATCATATACAGTCTTCCACAATTCCAGAAGAACCTATAACAGATTTTCCTGAAAACCTGAGTCAAAAGGTTGACAACCCTGACGAATCAAGTCAGAGTCAAAACTCAGACCTCACCACAATCCAAAAAACAACGTACAACATACTCAAGAACACCACAAAAAGCTCAATCTTCGAGAAATGTTTGAGTGAAAGCAAACGAAAAAGCCTTGAAAAAACCGTCCGTCTAATTGAGAGCATCTTGATCAATTCAAATAACTCAAGACCGGATACGTCTGAAAACACAGTCGACCCATTAGCATTTTCTCCTAAACCCGATACCACAACCAATAACATAGAAAACAGTAAAATTAGTACTGAATATGCCGATGATGTTTTAACAAAAAGGCCACCCACAAAAAACAAAAGAAAAGCAGCTATACGAGCCCCTAAAAAAATTGAGACAACGTATTCAGACGAATCATTACAAAAAACTAAAGAATTAAACTTAAAAGTTGAAGATATAAAAGTGGAACCGTATGACTGCCTAGAAGATGACTACGCAAACCCATTCCACAGAGACTGTAATGGTATTTTACGAGATGATGTTGGGAACGAACCTATTGTTAATATGGATAATAGTTTAATGGCAGCTGTAGAAGTAGTTAAAACAGGTATGTATCCATTATACATATATTTTAGTACTGAGATAACTGAGCTTTGCTTAGCATTTCAAAGTCAAAGTTCTTTATTCATTAATGTACAATTTACACATCAATTTAAAAAAACAAAAACAGAGTATACATTTTTAAAGTTTATATTGAACATTCCATTGTACAATAATTATTATCGTACAGATAAGTGTCCAACAATAAAATATATGTATTTATTTCATTGAAAACGCAAATAAAACAAACTTTTCTAAAAGTAAGCCAGAAACCTGGCTAGATCGATTTATCCCCCCTGAAACTGCCTGAGTACTAAATGTCATGAAAATAGTTTGGAGCCATTTCTGAGGTTCAGAGTATCCTTCTAATATTATAAATGTCAATGTTTGGAGGTTTGGATATCTATGTTTATGTAATATCAATGTTTGCTCAAATATGTGGTAATGTATGAATGGGTCAGGTTGAAATTTGGAACACAGAATATAGTCTGGAAGAACACATAGCTACTTTTTATCCCGGGAAAATAATGGACTGGGAACTACGCGGTCAAAACCGCGGGGCACTGCTAGTATTGATATCCTACTAATCTTATCTTATCTTAATATATATATAAATCTCCTGTCACGATGTTTGTCCGCGATGGATTCCTAAACTACTTAAACGATTTTAAATTAAATTGGCACACTGTGAGCAGTCTGGTCCAACTTGAGAGATAGGATAGTTTTTTTTCGATTAATAGTCCTTATATGACGAAATCCGAGCGAAGCCGGAACGGGCCGCTAGTATTATATAAATGTTTGATTGATTGGATATTTGATTATCAATCACGTCGTAACCACCACGCTGGCCCAGTGCGGGTTGGTGGATGACACATGATCTTGAAACATTCTAGGTACATGTCTGTTTCCCACGATGTTTTCCTTCGCCGTTTTTGAGTTAGCGGCATTACGCACATGACTTCGAAAAGACAGTGGTACGCGAGGTTTTGAACCCGGGGTCTCCGGCACCTCTACCGCCTAACGAAAAACGCTTTGATGCTTTGACGTTGCTCTCTTTTTTCTTCTCGCTTGAAATGAAAGAGACGGCAATGCCAAAGCGTCATAGCGTTTTTCGTTAGGCAGTAGACCCCCGGATCGGCAGCCGCCTTTATCTCGACTAGACCAGCCGTAACTTCGAGCTTAACATCGCTAAAAAAGGTTTTACTTCAAAAAAATAATACGCGTCGCCATTAGAACATCGATCGTCCGTATTTTCGTCACTTAATATAATAACGGTTCGGGCGTTCTTGAGAAATCAGGTAGCATACATAAAAAAAAATATGATGGACGAATTGATAAGCTACTCCTTTTTGTAAGTGTAAAATAGGTTAGCTCTAGACCTCTATCTCGACTGGTATTACGCGACAATGCTGTCTCTGATTAGTGATAGACTCATACCAGGAGATCAGGGTAGCGATTCTGAAACCATTCGGTTGCATCCGACACGGAGTCTCATCTCTCGGTCTTTGTCTTATTTGTTTAGCATGACAAAGACCGAGAGATGAGATTCCGTGTCGGATGCAACCGAATGGTTTCAGAATCGCTACCCAGGACGTCTTACTCTCTTTCTACGAAAATGTAAAATTTCGAAATAAACTCGCGACTTTCTTACTCCGATTCTACTTCGATCCGTCGATTCGTCCATTTAAATGTTCTAAGCCTATTCTAACTAGAGTAGGCTTAGAACATTTAAACGTCAAACAATGTTCGATCGGACGAAACGAAGTAGCACCGGAGTAGGAAAGTCGCAAGTTTATTTCGAAATTACGTTTTTCGTCGAAAGAGAGTAGACGTCCTGGGTGACCGAGGTTTGCTCGGTTTAAACACTGAGTAGGTAGACTTAGATACCTACAGATAAAGTGTTCCCAGTAATAGACTTTCTCAAAAAATAAGGAGGAACGTGTAACTGGACGTCTACTCTCTTTCTACGAAAACGTAATTTCGTAAAAAAGCTCGCGACTTCCCTACTCTCGTTCTACTTCGTTTCGTCCGATACAACATTGTTTGACGTTTAAATGTTCTAAGCATACTCTAATTAGAGTAGGCTTGGAACATTTAAACGGACAAAACGACGGATCAAAGTATAATCGGAGTTGGAAAATCACGAGTTTATTTCGAAATTACGTTTTCGTAGAAAGAGAAAAGAGAGTAGACGTCCTGAGGTACTTGTACAGTGAACACCCATACAAATTTATGACCCCCCCCCCCCCCGCAAATCGTATACGTTACATTAAAATGGGGTGCTACTAGTAGTCTTTTTTACTCGATTTATTGGACTTAGGACTAGAAGCTTAAAATTCCTCGCACGTATTCCTCCTACAATGTGGGGATTTACTAAGGAAGCATTTATCAAAATTTCATCCCCAAGAGGGTGAAATAGGGGATAACAGTTTGTATAAAACTTTTTATTATTCGTTGTACATATTTACGGGATGAAAATTTCATATAAACGCTTAGCCGAGGCTTAACAACACACAAAACGCGAGCGAAGCCGCGGGCAAAAGCTAGTGTAAAATACAAGTAATATTTCCTGTGTTCCAGGGTCGAATATGCGTTTGCACTATGAATGCCCGCACTGTTCGCTCCTGTTATCCCATCCGAAGCGATTCCTGGTTCACGTCAAATGGCACTCCTTTGGGTTGATCAACGAGAAGAGAGCGGAGATGCTGAGGGAAAGAGTGGAGAGGACTAAGGAGAAGAGGGAAGCTAGGAAAGAAAAGAGGTAAACGACCAACCAACCAGTATTTTTTGAAGTGAAAACTTCTTTAGGCGCGCCTAGACAGATTTTTCGTGGGCTGTGAATTGAATTCATTCGTCACGCTCGGGTATGATAAGAAAGCTTCGGGTAAACTCGGGACCATGGCTATTGGCCATCTAGAAATACGTCAGCCAATGGGAAATGTTGAAAGGCCGTGGACAGGCCATCATGGCATGGCCATCTAGAAACGCATCAGCCAATGGGAAATGCTGACGCATTTCTAGATAGTCACGCTAAGATGGCGAGGCCACGCCCTCCGGTTACACCCGTAAAGTTTCCAAGGTAAGCTATCAAATTCTGAGTTATAAGTTTTCACTTCTATCGGCAGTTCCTAAGACTGACAATTTTTTTTTATGTGAATCAATCAATTAATTGTGAATCAGTTAAAGTCATTTATTTTCAAAATAATAAATCTTGATTGTCATAAATACAAATCAAATTAAATCATACAAAAATACACGTCACGCACTGAGTCATACACTAAAATAACCCGCCCTGAATCGTTCCTGGTGCAAACGTGCCCAAGACACTGGCTGCGTTGCCTCGCTGGATGGCGATGGCTATCCTCTGCCTCAGGAACGAGCCAGAGCGGGAGTCACCACCTTGGTTACGTAAACGACGCCCAATCTCGCGAACTAAATCTTTGGCCTCGACTCCCCAACTGCCCATAGTCTCCACGGCTTTTCAAAATTGTTTTTGAAGTGAAAACTTCTTTAGGCGCGCCTAGACAAATTTTTCGTGGCGGTAGAATCCAATTTACACGGATTCTACCGCCACGCTTGGGTATGATAAGAAATCTTCGGGTAAACTCGGAACCTTGGCGATTGGGCATCTAGAAATGCGTCAGCCAATGGAAAATGCTGAAAGGGCGTGGTCTCGCCATCATGGCATGGCCATCTAGAAATGCGTGAGCCAATGGGAAATACTGACGCATTTCTAGATAGCCATGCCATGATGGCGAGGCCACGCCCTCCGGTTACACCCGTTTAGTTTCCAAGGTAAGCTATCAAATTCTGAGTTATAAGTTTTCACTTCTATCGGCAGTTCCTATGACTGCCAATTTTTTTTATTAGAAAGTATACCTACTTCCGGCGTGGTCAGGGTCAGTCACAATAAGGATTTCGCGTAATATGAAATTTGAAGTCGGTTTTTGTAATTTTTTGAGATAATTAATGATTTTGTTTTCACTTCCAGATTAAGCGCGACGCTGGCCAGCGGCGAAGCGGGGGCGCCACTATTCGCTTGCAAAGACTGCGAGCAAGTGTTCAAGTCAAAGAGCGGACTCAAGAACCATAGACACAAGTAAACTTTCTATATTTGTCTATTACATCCTGTAAACTATGTTCTGTCACATAGATTACTAGCACCGACCCCTTCAGCTGTCCCGACGTGATTGAAAGTTTGTTGCTCAAACATTGAAACTTTAATTAAATTTAAATTCAAATTTAAGCTCAGCGCGACTCCGAGATTAGTTCGGGCGAACTCAGGACCGCCGAGTGTGCTTGAGCGAGAAAGACATAGTCAGCTACTGCTGTCTGTCACTGTCACAGTCCTGTTTCTGTGTTTACTCTTTTGTTTTTAATTTTAATTTATTAAAATTATTCTATTTAAATTACAAAGGAGACGGCTCATTTCTGCCCCAGGTCGTTTCAAGTTTATGTACTTAATTAGCCCCGGAGACCTAAAAAAGTTATATAATTAAAATAACATATAATTAAATAATGCAAACTGTACATTCAATACTAACGTGCCAAGCGGGGATTGCAAATTGGTGTGATTAAAAAGTACTTTAATGACTGTTCTCAGCTTAAAAAAAGTGAAAAAAATTTACACAACATCCGATTCGTTCGGAAATCGATTTGTTCGAAACTCGCACAACACAAGGAATTTTGTTATTTTTCCAAAGCTTTCGTAATTTTCTTGTGGTTTTACCGAATCTCCGGTCCTTCTGCGTTGAGCCGACATTATTTTGAGCACAGTAAGTTGCCAAGTAATGAATTTACTACCTTCTTTTAGTAGTAAGTACATAATCACGTTCTTGATTACCTACTTGGGACGTTATTTTTTTGCAACGTTTTAGTTGATATCTTTTAAACCCCGCTATGCAGAATATAAAAAATAACGGCTCCTCAATATATATTAAAAATCCTATACAATGATCCAATTTTGGTCAAGTCTCCTGCACTTTTGCTGTGGGGTAAATGCCCATGGAAAATGGGCCGTCTCCTTTATTTCCCGCTTATTTAATTTTTCACTTCTGCCGTGCGGTCTTAAAGACTCTTTTTCTAGTTCTTCTAAAGAATCTTTCTATTGCAGAAGCCACCCGACCGAGGTGACCGCGTGCCGCATCTGCCTCGCGCCCGTTCGCGACATGCCGGAACTGCGCGCGCACCTGACGTCACACGAGACCGCCGGCCTGCACCAGTGTCCCGAGTGCCCGAAGCGGTTCAAGTACCGGCACTCGCTCGCCAAACACGCCGACACGCATCGGGTGAGTGACGCTTTCAAGTGACATGTGTCATCTTACGTCAGGGAGAGTCTGTGATACTGTGTTTGTTATGTGTGTAGTCTTTGGTCAGGGATGCGTTTTGTATTGTCTGTGGTGCAGTGTTTGATATGCGTTGTCTATGGTCAGATCGGCCATGTTGTATCGTAAGTGACTTGCGATGTTTCACGTGTGTCAACTTTGGTGAGGTAAGGTTAGTCTCTTAATGTTGTATATGACACTATGTTTGATGTGTCATCTTTGGTCAAGTCGACGTTTTGTATCGAATGTGACACTATGTTTCACATACGTCATATTTGACCAGGGCGCCATTTTGTATTGCATCGCATCTGACGCACACGAGGCTTCTTTAGTGTCCCGAGTGCCCGAAGCGGTTCAAGTACTCCGGCACTCGCTCGCAAACACGCGGACACGCATCGGGTGAGTGACATGTGTCATCTTACGTCAGGGAAACGTGTATTGTCTGTGTTTGATATTTACAGTCTATGGTCAGGTCGATACTTTGTATTTTTTGTGACATAATGTTATAGTTTTTGACATGTTTGTGTAATCTTTAGTTAGGTCGACATTTTGTATTGTTTGTGGTACAGTGTTTGACGCTATGATGTGTGTTGTCTTTGGTCAGGTCGACATTTTATGTTGTCTGTGGTACAGTGTTTTACATGTAAATATTGTATAATCTATGGTCAGCTCGACGTTTTATATTGTCTGTGGCACAGTGTTTTATACGCGTCTTTGGTTGGTCAAGTTAATATTTTGTATCGTTTGTTACTAGATGTTTAACAATGTGTCATCTTTGGTCAGACATTGTGTTGGCTCTACAATGCTTGCTTGCTGCTACGAGGCTTGGTATCTGGTAGGAGTTATATTCGGTCTGGCCACCATTTTGTATCGCATCGTATCTGACGTCACACTCAGCTACGGGACTGCACCAGTGTCCCGAGTGCCCGAAGCGGTTCAAGTACCGGCACTCGCTCGCCAAACACGCGGACACGCATCGGGTGAGTAGCTGTGACGTTTTGAACTGACATGTGTCATTATGGTAAGGCTGATGTTTTGTATTTTCTGTGGTACTGTTAGGTCGACATTTTGTATTATCTGTGGCATAGTGAATATAATAGAAGGATAGAATATATTGTCTGTGGTACAGCGACAGTGTTTGACGCTTTGACCTGTTTGTGGCACAATGTTTGACAAGCGCCATCTAGTCAACCAATTGGAAAAGTGGACATTCAATATTTATTTTTCTTTTTTGCTGTAATTTATTTTTATTTGATCGTCCCCAGGAGAAGACCCACAGTTGCCCGGTGTGCGGCAAGCTGTTCGGGTCGCGGGCTTTGGTCCGCCTCCACATGAAGACGCACGAGCGCGCCGCGCGCGGGCTGACGCACCGCTGCGGGACCTGCGGGAAGGGATTCATGGAGATGTACAACCTACAGGTACGATACTAGGACACTACGCTGTTACCGGCCTATTTTTGGCACTATCAGTATACCTTATACGTCCTAACATTGGCACCATTATTCTACAGTGTAAGTCCCAATGTTGGCACTACTCTTATACTACCTAACTTTGGCACTACTATTCTACCATATACGTCCTAACTTGAGCACTACCCTTCTACCTCCTAACTTTGGCACTAGGCACGTAGGTACCATTCTACCGTCTACGTCCTTAATTTGGCACCATAATTCTACTGCATAACTTTGGCACTACCCTTCTACGTCCTAACTTTGGCACTATCATTCTACTACACTAAGGGGTTAATGGAGATGTTCAACCTACTAGATTACGATACTAGGGCACTACGGTTTTACCGGCCTAACTTTAGCACCACCGTTCTACGTCCTAAGGGGGCGTCCATAAATTACGTGAGATGATTTAGGGGGGGAGGGGGTCGAGTCAAATCTCATGTAATCTCACGTTAGGGGGAGGGAGGGTCTCGACAAATATCACGTAATTTTTGTTCTGATTGAAACAAAAAAAGATTATACTGTTTTGTTCCATTCAATCCAAATTGTATGTACATGCGCAAGGTTAATCTTGAGCGTCATAGTATTAATACGATTAAGATTATTCACTATTTCGAAGGAGCAGATGATTTTACAGAAAATCATATGGACATGTTGGTGCCAATAGTCTCTCTTGAGACCGCTCATAATTCTCCAGTACCTGGGTAACCGAGCTTTGCTCGGTTTAAATAGTAAATATACTTATTTACGTACAGATAAAAGAAACCAAGAAATAGATTTTCTTAAAAAAAAGAAAACATGAAAAAAATTAGAAGCCATCTGGATTCGAACCCGGAGCTATTTATTCGTGACCGCTATGACCGGCCGACTTCCCATCTGAGCTATTACGCTGTCGCGTCACGCGGCGAAATTTACCTTCGCAATCTAATGTCTAATGTGACAGTTTTTCATTGTCTAAAAACGCGCATAATATGCGTTTATAAAAAATGAAACCTAGTTAGATTGATTTATCGTCCCCGAAACCTGCATACATGATTTCATCAAAATCGTTCGAGCCGTTTCCGAGATTCAGATTCTATATATATATACATATTTATATAGGTACAAGAATTGCTCGTTTAAAGGTATAAGATGGACTGAATTAGAGTAGGTATTCTTTTCTTTTTATCATAGTAGATTGTCAAATTACTAGTCTAAACTAGTCGTAAATAAAAGCACGAAGCAAGTTGTTTTTTTTTCTTTCTACAATAACAACCCAACGCGTTTACGTAAGAAACCCACATTCTGAAAAATCTCACGTGAGATTGGGGGATGGGGGAGGGGGTTGAACAAAATCTCACGACATGTCACCAACGAGGGAGGGGGGGCCAGAAAATTTAAAAAAACACCTCACGTAATTTATGGACGCCCCCTAACTTGTTCCCACCATTCTACCTTCTACGTCCTAACGTGGGCACCATCATTCTACAGTCTGCGCCCCAACTTTGGCACTAACCTTATACCGCCTAACTTTGGCACTACGATACTACCATATACGTCCTAACTTGGGCACTACCCTTCTACCTCCTGACATTGCCAGTACCCTTTAAATTAAATTGTTTTTCATTCATAATGTTTTTTACAGGATAATTGATGTTATTGAAATGAAATGAACGAAGGTCCCTTTTTTTTTAAATTGTAGTTAAATGTATGTGTACTAGATTTGTGATTGAACTTTGACATTTTATTATTAGATAATTTTATTTATGATGATAATTTATTTTCGTAAGATAACATTTAAGAAAATTATGAATTACATATTTATTTATACTTATACAGGGTTACTGGTAATCAGCCTGCATCCATTTATATAGAATGTTCTGTTTATTTAAACAAACAATACTGTCTTGTTCTTCAACTTTTGTTGAATCTCAGTACATATTCTAAAAAAAATTGGCAGTCATAGGAACTGCCGATAGAAGTGAAAACTTATAACTCAGAATTTGATAGATCACTTTGCAAACTACGCGGTTGTAACCGGAGGGCGTGGCCTGGTCATCATGGCATGACCATCTAGAAATGCACCAGCATTTCCTATTGGCTGACGCATTTCTAGATGGCCATGCCATGGTGGGCAGGCCACGCCCTTTCAGCATTTTCCATTGGTTGGCGCATTTCTAGATAGCCAATGGCTATGGTTCCGAGTTTACCCGAAGATTTCTTACCATATCCGAGCGTGACGCTAGAATTCATTTCACAGCCCACGAAAAATCTGTCTAGACGCGCCTAAAGAAGTTTTCACTTCAAAAACAGTTTTAGTTTTTCCTCACTAGTACTGCTTAGGTCTATGCATTTCTTTTATCAAGCGTTAAAAAATGCCCGCGCCCTTATTACGAATAATTCGATGTTTTTAGATCGAGAAAACACAGTTTTTTATTTTGTATGGAAAAAAAACTAAATTATATCTAGAACAAACGTCGATATATTTTATGTACCTAACATGCACTTAAAAGGATCCAGGCTGATTACCAATAACCTTGTATGTAAGTAAGATGTTATAGTGAGAAATAAAAAAAATGGCAGTCATGGGAACTGTTATAACTCATCATTTGATAGCTTACTTTGGAAACTACACGGGTGTAACCGGAGGGCGTGGCCTGGGCATCGTGGCATGGCCATCTAGAAATGCGTCAGCATTTCCCATTGGCTCACGCATTTCTAGATGGCCATGATGCTTAGGCGACGCCTTTTCAACATTTTCTATTGGCTGATGCATTTCCAAATGGCCAATGCCCATGGTCCCGAGTTTACCCGAAGATTTCTTATCATACCCGAGCGTGACGAATAAATTCAATTCACAGCCCACGAAAAATCTGTCCAGGCGCGCCTAAAGAAGTTTTCACTTCAAAATTGGCAGTCATAGGAACTGTCGATAGAAGTGAAAACTTATAACTCAGAATTTGATAGCTTACTTTGGAAACTACGCGGGTGTAACCGGAGGGCGTGGCCTGGTCATCATGGCATGACCATCTAGAAATGCACCAGCATTTCCCATTGGCTGTCGCATTTCTAGATGGCCATGCCATGGTGGGCAGGCCACGCCCTTTTAGCATTTTCCATTGGCTGGCGCATTTCTAGATAGCCAATGGCTATGGTTCCGAGTTTACCCGAAAATTTCTTACCATATCCGAGCGTGACGCTAGAATTCATTTCACACCCCACGAAAAATCTGTCTAGGCGCGCCAAAAGAAGTTTTCACTTCAAAAGTAGTTTATAACACGTGTCTTTGTTAACAGGTTCACGAGAGAACGCATAGGAATGAGAAACCCTTCAAGTGCGACATCTGCGAGTCTTGTTTCGTCACCAACTCGAGTCTCAAGAGACACATCAAAGTGGTGAGTGAAATTCATTTTTATATTCGCGGTATTAGTAAACATTGCAAATAACTTGAGGGCGATGTCTTATTACAATTAAACATTATTACAGTCAATTCTACTAATGTAGGTGTGTACATTTCTATAACGTCAGAAAACAAAAAATGTCTCATGTGTCACGTTTAAACTATGTTTGTTTCCGCAGTCGCACGACGGCGCGAAGCCGCACCCGTGCCGCGTCTGCCAGAAGTGTTTCGCGAGCGACGCGACCCGCGACCGACACGAGCTGCGGGTCCACGCCGACCCGGCGCGCCTGCCGCACGCCTGCCCGCACTGCCCGCGCCGGTGAGACCCGACCCCCTTCACTGTATATACCATCACCCCCCTTCACTGTATATACCATCACCCCCCTTCACTGTATATACCATCACCCCCCCTTCACTGTATATACCATCACCCCCCTTCACTGTATATACCATCACCCCTTCACTGTATATACCATCACCCACCCCTTCACTGTGTATACCATCACCCCCTTCACTGTATATACCATCACCCCCTTCACTGTATATACCATCAACCGCCCCCCCCCTCCACTGTATATACCATCAACCCCCCCCCCCCCCTCCACTGTATATACCATCACCCCCCCCCCCCCCCCATTTTATCAGTGTACGAGAATTCAATGGACAATGGACATCGAGGACAGAAATGCAGTCGTGGTGGAGGCGACTTAGAAAATAAATTAGTCCTAGAATTAGAATGAAAATGTACTCCCCTCCACCCATCTTCTTTCCTTTTCTTCTCTAATCCAAAATTCATGTAAGAAAGGAAACAAACATTTTCATGAACAGAGACGATGGCCATTTATTATAAACGGATGTACACATTCGCGAACTTTTTTTTTGTTTTTTTTATAGCGTAGAGTGACGAGACGAGCAGGTCATGTGCCTGATGGTAAGCAACATGCCTGCCACATAACAGCACAGTAACACGCAGCTATTGGAACATGATAGTCCAAATCATTACCTAGCACTACACTGCGCTCGTCACCCAGAGATCTAAGATATTATGTCTCTAAGCCCTGTAATTTCTCTGGAATCATTGCCCTTCAAACCGGAACACAGTAATGTTTGCACATTATTGCTTGGCGGTAGAATATTTGGCAAAGGTGTGGTACTTCCCCAGGCGGACTCTGCTAAGAGTCCTACCACTACTTTAACTTTCCCCTTCCACGCCACTTTTGGGTCAATTTGTTTGCCGGCCACCATATTGAGTCAATTTTTCTTTGTTGTTTCAGATACATGAAAGCTAAGGACCTCCGCAACCACATGTACAAACAACACCCGAAGTCGAAGAAAAAAAGTATTTCAAGCGACACGGAACAAATTTCAGCATAAGTCTTGAGTTTTCTTGCATGTTTAATAGGATTGCACTTGAACGCCGTCTTGCGACGATGCGGTCTACGATGGAGCGCGCTTGATGAAATCGAATCAGTCCCGACTTTACACCGAGATTAAAATTTAAATTAAAACCATTCATTTAATTTATGTTTAGGAAAATTCGGCTGTTCCATAATTATATTTCAGAGAGACAAAAAATAATCATTTTGCTACTCCATTTATTTCGGCGAGTCCAAACAAAATTCGGCTGTTCCATTTATTATGGCGAGTCCATAAGAAATTCGGGTGTTCGATATATTTTGGCGTGTACAAACAAAATTTGGCTGTCCCATATATTATGGCGAGTTCGAAAAATTTCGGCTGTTTCATATGTTTCGGATAGATCAAAAAATTCAGCTGTTTCTTATATTTTGACGAGGTCCAAAAAAATTTGGCTGTTCCATTTAATTTGACGAGGTCAATAAAATTCGTCTGTTACATACATTTCGGATGGACCGAAGAAATTCAGCTGTTCCATAAAAATCAGTGTCAAAAAAAAAAAATCGGCTGTTGAATATTCTATATACATGTTTTATAAGTCCTTAAAAAAATCCACTGATCCGTTTCTTTTAGCGTGTCCTGAGTAAATTCAAGTGTTCCATATACATATGTTGGCCGGTTCAAAAAAATCGACTATTCCATCTATCTTCCATATATTTTAGAGAGAAAATAGCATTCTTGTTTGGGATAGCGGTGTTATTTTGGTCGAAGTTGGCCCTATAGTCAAATTTATTAAAAATGGTTGTCTGTAAACTCGGTTTACTGACGATAGTTAAACGTGACAACGTCTTAAGAAATCAGTACGCTGATAGCGCGAGTAGTGATACCGCTCGAATCGGCGGGTGGCGCCCTCAGCGCTCAGCTTCGTCCGCATGGCACGGAGGACGAACTAACGGTAACGTTACATGACGTCATGTTTTGCGGGCGTGCAGCCGGCTTCACCGAATTATAAGACGTTATCACGTCAAAAACCTCTTTACTTAATAAAGGCGGTTTCTGTAACCCTCTACCATTTTGTTTACATTGTTACATTAATGTAAACAAAATGATATTAAGTTAACATTTCTAAAATAAATGTAGACATAAAAAAATATATTATTTTTGTGATTTATGTGTATTAGATATATTAATTTATGTATTTGAGGTGTGAGTTGCACTTGATCATGACATATCACTCGAATATTTATGACTCTTGTAGATTTGGACATTCATTTTTATTTCAATTTTTGTTTTCAGTTTAGGAATATATTTAATTTATACAGGGTTACTGGTAATCAGCCTATATCCATTTAAGGACATGTTCTGTATACATACAAATACTACTTGTTCCACAACTTTTGTTAAAACTATATAAGTACATAATTATAAAAAAATTGGTTGTCTGTAAAGTTGATTGGTTGACGGACGATAGTTTAACGTGACAGCGTCGTAATAAAACATCGGTAGATGCGGCGCAAGCGTACAATGAGCGTAACGGGACACTTTCGTGCATGCAGCCGGCGTTCATCGATTTATTAGACGTTGTCACGTCGAAAAAAAACTTTTTTGTTGTCCTTTCTAGCAATGTTTATTTTCTTCTAGTCGCGTCGGCACTAGTATTCAAGCCCCAAAGAAGCCAAATTTGGGCAAAACCGGTTTTGGGACTTTAAAACCTTATTTTTTCATGATAAACATACTCGATTATTAGTTTATTTTGATGCCTAAGAGATAGGTGATAATATTTATCAGTACATTGTCGTTTACAGACACACAAAATTTGGTTTCATTTTTTTAGTTATGATTTTTTGTGTGACGTCACGACGCCGGCCGCGTCGCGAGTCGGGCTTAATCGAGGGTTTAAAAGAGTGAGCACGCTCTGGCTACGAACAGGACGTCTACTCTAATTCTACGAAAACGTAATTTCGAAATAAACTCGCGAATTTCCAACTCGGATTTTACTTCGATCCGTCGTTTTGTCCGTTGTTTAAATGTTCTAAGCCTACTCTAATTAGACTAATTAGAGTATGCTTAACACATTTAAACTTCAAACAATGTTGTACCGGACAAAACGAAGTAGAACGAGAGAATGAAAATATCGAGGTTTTTTTTTAATTTCGTTTTCGTAGAAATAGAGTAGACGTCCTGTTCAATGTTTTTCAACCGAGCAAATACACTTGTTTTTATTTTGTGTGGAAAAAAACATACGAATTTTTAAGAACTGTTCAACAAATGTTGACATATTTAATGTACTTAACATGCGCTTAAAAGGATGCAGGCTGATAACCAATAACCCTGTATAGTAGTTTTATTTCAAAAAGCGATGCTTGTTTTACTTGTGGTATAATGTAAAACACGCTAAGTATGTGTGTGTGAAAATAAATACTTTCGGCCGCGTTTCGGGCGGTACTGAGAGCTTCCGCGGTCACCAAAGATAAATAACCCACTTGACTGATCATATGACTTCCCCTCCTTCGTCGTTTAAGTAGCACGATTGCTCAGTTCAGCACAATGGGAACTCGTTGATGTCTTTGCATCCTGCTCTGTCCTTTGAAGTTTGCATAACTCTATCTCGTATTGTCCGATCATTCGTGGAAAGTAGTGCGCGTCACACGGATGTTCGCTAATCACAAGCGCGGTATTGTACCTCGTCCTGTGCCCCCGCTGGTGAGTTGTGATAGTAGGCGAGATTCGTATCATCGCCGATCAACAGGGCATCTAATCTGTGGTGGTCACGCACACATTTACAGCGTATTTGTGAACATTGTTACCACAAGTAAAGCTCGCGTCGCTTCGTGAGATAAAAATACTATAGGTACAGTGCACGTGTAATCAAAAATCAACATTATGTCAACGGCAATAAAGACACAATTGGCTATGTTATTGTCCTAAAAAATTTAATCTTATTGTATTAGATTAAATGTCGGTAAATATGGTCAAAATGTGGGAAAAGGTATACATATAGGTACGGTAAGTTTTAGAAAATTGTTATATTTATACCTTGATAATCCGGACTCCAAAACAAATCCAGTCCGGACTTAAGTAGCGTTCGGATTATAGAATGTTGTAGAGAAAACTAACAGTATTTTGAAATTATTTCGATAATTTGAACGAAGGGTTACTCGATAGTTCGGATCACGTTCTTATTATTAACCGGGGTACGGATTATCGGACGTGTAATGTATTAGACAAATGTGGCTTTGTATAAAAACGCTTATTTTTTAAATAAAATCTTTTTTATAGGTACAAATTAGAAATGGGCTACTCAGAAATGATTTATTTTGCACTATCAACAACTTTTACTATGAAAGAAAAAAACAGAATACAAAATATTGATTAGGTAAACGGGTAACTCACGTGTAATGAGGTTGGTCAATCCGAATTTTAATACTAAAACAAAATACAACTTAATGCACTTAGTTGTTTTTTTTTAATTTACTGCTCCTTTTGAAATACTTTTTTTTTAACATGTAACGACCTACTTATATGTGAAAAAATCACTTCTTGTGTGCTTAAGACCGCACCGGTCTTTAACACACAAGAAGTGAAAACTATAATATGTAAATAAGTATTAAAAACTTTTGAATTGTATTAATTATTAAAAATAAAAATGATTACATATAAATTAAATATAGAAAACAGCGACACGACAGTGACAGATGCGGCTGAAGGACCGGTATCCATGGCCAAGAATACATTTAAAAAAGACAGTGACAGCAGACAGATAGCAGCAGCTGACTGTTTCTTTCTCGCTCTAACACACTCGCCGGTCCCGAGTTCACCCGAACATATCTTTAATTTCCGAACGCGAGGATGAGCTTCATTGATGAGCCCACGAAAAATCCGTTTGTGGTGTGTCAAAATAAGTTTTCACTTCAAAAATACATGTCACGAAATATTCGTAATTCCTCTTCGTTAATAGTTCATAAGCCGAAAGGGCTCGATAGATTTTGAGAAACAAAATCGTGTAATAAATGTTAGGTATTATGACGTTTCTAATATTTGAAGAATTAAGCCTTTGGATTATGGAGTCGTTCTGTGTAGCCCTATACAAGATAATTCGATTTTTACAAAAGTAGTACATATATTGTAAGGTTTTTTTGTTGGTATTATTTGTTAAGATTATATACATATTGTATAATAAGAGCGTTTATCAAAGAAAAACTATCCGATTTTAAAAATAGCCTATAAATGGCGATGCATCTATCGTTACTGTCATAAAACAAGAAGCGTTCCTAAAAATAATAATTAAGGAGCGTTAAAAAAAGTTTTTTGTAATTTTTTTTTGTTTATGACGTTAACATAAATACATTACATGTACATTAAAATATATTTAGTTGACACATTAAAAAACATCTTAAAAAAAGCACTCGTTGTAAATAATTATTAACATAGATAAAATATTTTTTATTCTTGTAAATAATCCTTTTTTGTCTTGGTAATGATAATGAAAACAAATAATTATAAATAAATTCGTTCCGTTGTGTTGTATGGAACGTACCCAGTGTTACTTAAAGCAGCACTGTCGTAAGTTGTATACAACCTACGCGTATCGCAACTATCAAAAGTAGGAATAGCTTTATTTTTAAGTTGAACCCAGGAATAGTTACGATTCTTTGAAAACGGGGGTCAATTTATATTGGATACATATTACGTCGACAAATATTTACAGACCTGCCATTTCTTAGAATCCTAACTAGTTCAGAGTTCAAGTTATATTGGCGTTTTCTTTAGAGTTTATTTTAAAGAATATTAGTCGTATAGGGATTAGAAAATTATGTGTGTTGTTCGTATTAAGTAAATTACTTTAGTATTATTTTCAGGTTTCCATGAGTGGCAACATTCATCCTAATGAAAAAAAGTTACTCTTTTTTTAATGTAATTTTTTTTGGGTTCTCAAATAGCCTCTTCCAAAAAAAAAATGTTTTGTCTCTACAAAATTCACAAACAATGTAAACAAAAATATATCTATAGATATGAATATTGTATTATGTATCTCCACAAAAGCGGTCACAAAAAGGCCTTAATATTTACGTACGTTTAAATTACTTATGTTAAAATTTTGACATTATTATGTTAATAAAATATATTAAAGTATGATTGTAAAACTGTAGTTATTTGTAAATATTGTATGTTCTTAGCGTTCTAAGTAACAATGGAAATTAACAAATTAAATGATTATTCAAATTAAAATTGTTTTTCTTTTACTTGGTAAGGAACTTGGTAAGGTTTGGTAGGACTCTTGGCAGAGTCCGCCTGGGGAAGTACCACACCTTTGCCAATTATTCTACCGCCAAGCAGTAATGTGCGAACATTACTGTGTTCCGGTTTGAAGGGCAATGTTTCCAGAGAAATTACAGGGCTTAGAGATATAACATCTTAGATCTCTGGATGACGAGCGCAGTGCAGTGCTAGGTAATGATTTGGACTCTTCATGTTCCAATAGCTGCGTGTTACTGTGCTGTTATGTGGCAGGCATCTTGCTTACCATCAGGCACATGACCTGCTCGTCTCGTCACGCTATATTTAAAAAAAAAAAAGGAATTTAGAGCAAAAAGGAGTTAATGTCTCTGCCTTATGCCTCTGTCGCAAAACGTATTGAAAATTAAGTAAGCAGTCTTCGAAATCTACTATTGGGAATCGGCGTCTTCTCTCACTAAGAGAGAGAATAAAAAATTGGCAGTCATAGGAACTGCAGATAGAAGTGAAAACTTATTTTAACTCAGAATTTGATAGCTCACTTTGGAAACTACGCGGGTGAAACCGGAGGGCGTGGCCATGAGCATAGCCATCTGGAAATGCCAGCGGAATTCTAGATGGCGGTTGCTATGACTGCCAATTTAAAAAAAAAACTTGTATGTATTTATGTCATAGGTAGCTACTTAACATACCTACATTACTTACACACAGGCAAGCTATTAATTACTTAAATACATATATAGGTTTACAGGTTTACACTTGACCGCCATCTCGCCTGATGTTAAAGCAACTATGCGGTCTACGATGGAGCGTGTTTAACTAGAAGAAACCGATTCACACCCGATTTGAAGAGACAACGATCCACCATCGAGAAAAACCCACTCAGGTAACGTATTCCACAGCCTCGGCGTTCTTATCACAAAAGTAGAGTCAAATTTCTTCGGAACATCAACCATGGAACGAACAAAAATATTTTGGAACATCAACCTGATGAAACGATGTCGTTTTTTTCGAGCTACGGGCATTCCGATAGATAAAAGGGCAAGGTGGCATTAGATCACGCAAATAAGTGACACACTCTCCGAAGTGTTTCCGATAATAACCCGACAGGGTAGCAATTTTTCGGCGATATTCAAGACTTTGAAGTCTTTTTGCATGAGTGTAGTTGCCTATGAGCCTTTTGGCACGTCTCTCGATCGATTCCAGTTTCCAGCTGATACTTAGCCGATCCATCCCAAAGGTGCGAACAATACTCCATACAAGAGCGAATCTGTGCTTGGTATAACGTGAGCAACTGTTCAGACTTGAAGTACCTGCGCACTTTGAGAGGACACCTAGTTTTTTGGCAGCGGGTTTAGCCTTGGACTCTATATACGAGCCAAAGTTGAGCGAAGATATCAAAGCAACGTCCAAAAAGTTTTATACCATGTAGTGATTATTATTGACCATGGATACTAGTCCAGGGATGTAGGGATGTAACGGAGGTCATTTTATCGGAACCGAAGGCGGAGTCGGAGTTTTTAAATTTAATTTATTGAAGTCGGAGGCATAGGCAGGATCAGAAGTGGTGGCAGGAGAGACATTTTCATTGGGGATAAATGAAAAAAAATATTTTCAAACTATTGGACACGATAAACATTGACGGGCAATTGATTTAAGGGGTTGGGATTTTGTATTTCCATTTACTTTCCACAGCAATAAGGGATTATCTCAAATATTTAAACACCTTACCTCCGATTAAAAAGTTCCGGAGCCGGAGTCGGAACCGAAGATGTAATAATAATCGGAAGTTCCGAATTATTGGAGTCGGAGTCGAAGCTCCGTAACATCCGTAAGTACTAGTCCTACCCCTGCGCAACTACAGGGTTGCCAGTTGCCAGGTATAAATAGGTGAGTAAAATCAGTTATTTTATCATATTTAGTGGCAGCCAACTTAAATTTTTAATTAACATCATAATATTATTGTTTGGTGACGCCAATTTGTCAGTTTATGGCGTTTCAGCACTAGGTGGCAGCAAGTGTCTCTAAATTAACAGGATAGACAACATAAAATATATAGAACCAAGACACTCCCAATGTTCAAACGTTAGACGCTGGCGAAATTACGGTAGCATTACCGAATGGAATCCATGACGAAAAAGTTATAAGCTGTCAACAATCCTAATTAACTTCCCAGACTGTTAGAACAAATGGCTGAATATAATTCAGGCCGCTATTTTAACGGTTCATCATCATCAAATCAACCGAAAGACGTCCACTGCAGGACAAAGGCCTCCCCCAAAGATTTCCACAAAGATCCGTCCTGCGCTACCCGCATCCAACGATTTCCGGCGACCTTTACCAGATCATCGGTCCATCTTGTGGGGGGCCTGCCAACGCTGCGTCTTCCGGTAGGTACGTGGTCGCCACTCGAGAACCTTTCCGCCCCAACGGCCACCGGTTCTGCGAGCTATGTGCCCTGCCCACTGCCACTTAAGTTTAGCAACTCGTTGAGCTATGTCGGTTACCTTGGTTCTCCTGCGGATTTCCTCATTTCTGATTCTATCGCGCAGGGAAACTCCGAGCTAAGCTCTTTCCATTGCCCTTTGGCTGACTTTGAGCCTTCTTATGAGGCCCATAGTAAGCGACCACGTCTCTGTTCCGTATGTCATCGCTGGCAACACACACTGGTCAAAGACTTTCGTCTTGAGACACTGCGGTAGTTTGGACGAGAAGATATTACGTAGTAGTATTTTAACGGTTAGGCTATTTAAATTAGTTGGCTGCTTCCTTTCCAAGTCAAATGAAAATGAAATTTTATAAATAAAAATAAAACAAGGAAATATTTCGAAAATCTTTATTTACCATAGTTACTTAATGTAATTTAAACCTAGAGTTAACAAAGGAAAATGCTTAGAGCAAACTAAAAACTTCTGTCATTTATTACATAACGGTTCAGGCACACGAGAGGCGCCGGGTCGCAGAATACAGCAGTATGCCTTTTCAAAGTGTATAAAAATAATATTTCACAAACACCATCTAGCCCTGGGGGTCTACCGCCTAACGAAAAACGCTTTGCCATTGCCGTCTCTTTCATTTCAAGCGAGAAGAAAAGAGACAGCAACGTCAAAGCGTTTTTCGTTAGGCGGTAGAGGTGCTGAACTAAACAAAGCTTATAGGCACACGGCGTCTTTTAAACGCGGCGACAAAGCGCGTTTTCTGCGCCGTAGCTGCCGATTTTTGCGTTTGTATTGATTCAAAACCGCGTAAAACGTTATATAAACCCGCGTACAAAGGGGTGAAGGGGCGTCATTGTACAACTGACGAGGAGTTTTTGATCAACACGCGGAATCTACGCGCGACTACGGCGCGTCTGTAACGCAGTGTCTGGGCGTATTATACGCGCGGTTCACGATCGCGCCATGTGGTTAGGTTACAAGGTTGCGTTCGAATCTCGTTTGGAGCGCGTATATGCGCGTTTAAAATACGCCGTGTGCTAGGGGCCTTATAGCTGACATTTTATGTATTTATACATACTTATTATACATTGTTTGTGTGTGCTTTATGTTCATATGTGTAGTGTGCTTTGTGAGTAGACATTCACAATTCTCCTTTTTCCATTCTGGCCTATTCGTGATCCTAAAGGTTCGCTTCACTTCATGCTGTTGATGACGATTGATCGGACTCATCATTCTTTTCTTATTAAGAAATTACAAGCGATAAGACCGCCATTTATGACATTAGGTATAGGTCATTTACGATACGAGGGTCAAACTGAAAGTTCTTAGAACTGGCCACTTATAAACAATATAATAAAAAAAAAAATCTATAATTTGAAAATAGAACTCTTTGCCAATATTACTGAGTATATACTTCATTCATTTGTCATTTGTTTTACGATTTGGCGGCAAATTGAAAATTGTCTGTGTCACGTCAACATGAATTTAACACGAGAAAATTTTCGTGCAATGATTTTTTATGACTTTCGATGTCATTTAAGTCAACAAGAAAGTTATGATAGACTACGATTGGCCTTTCACGATGAAGCCCCATCTCGTGCGACTGTTTACAACTGGTTTAATGAGTTTAAACGTGGTCGCACTAATCTCACTGATGATTTACGTGAGGGACGGCCTTCTACGGCGACGACTGAAGATAACATCTGTGTTGTGCGGCGTATGATAGAGACTGACAAAAGAGTGACCTATCAGCAGATTCGGACAAGCTTAGGCATCGGTATGAGTCAAGTGCACAAAATCCTACACGAACATTTAGCGGTCAGGAAGCTTTGCGCCCGGTGGATACCTCATAATTTGACTGAGGCTCAAAAACTCCATCGTGTGGATTGGTGCCGTAAAATGATTGAAATATTTAACGGAGGTGACTCAAATGCTGTGTTCGACATACTAACAGGTGACGAAAGCTGGATTTACTGTTATGATCCTGAAACCAAAAGACAATCTGCTCAGTGGGTGTTTCCTTTCGAGGAGTTGCCAACTAAAGTGAAGAGAGATCGAAGTGCGGGGAAAAAAATGGTGGCCTCGTTCTTTGGAAGGATAGGTCATTTCGCAACAATTGTGTTAGAGGATCAAAAAACAGTTTCTGCAGAATGGTACACTACCAATTGTTTGCCACTTGTCTTGGAAAAAGTTCGAGAGAAACGACCTCGCAGTAGGATCCTCCTTCACCACGACAACGCCTCATCGCACACCGCCAAGCGAACGATCGACTATTTGGCGACATCAAACGTTGAATTACTGGGTCACCCGCCGTATAGCCCCGACCTCGCGTCTTGTGATTTTTATTTATTTTCAAAAATTAAAGAAAAACTTAAAGGAAAGCGGTTTATGAATGCTGAAGAAGCGGTGGCTGCGTATCGCGATGCCATTGAAGAGACCCCTAAGGACGAGTGGGCAAAGTGCTTTTCCCAGTGGTTCCATCGCATGCAGCGGTGTATTGACGTGAATGGACAATATTTTGAAGATATAATAAAACTAATAACTGGCTAATGTAATCAGTTTTTGATTTTCTAAGAACTTTCAGTTTGACCCTCGTATTGGTTGATTTGATTGTACCAAATTGTAGTGGTGGTGGTCTATGTACCAAATTTCATATAAATGTATAGATATTTGGATATTTTTTTTCAAATTTAGTACAAACCGTAGCCTACTTAGAATAATTATTCTTCCGAGAAAATAACAGCATTTGAAACTACACAGGTGAAACCAGCGGATACTACTAGTGAGAATTATTTTTTTTGCATTCTGTAAATGTATCATTTGTACATTTTAAAGGTTTAAACATATTAATACAAAAAATAATATATTTTTACATAACTGACAGACAAACAATACAATCACATTATAACACAAAAAACCTGGCTAAAGCAGGGCACAGACGTGGACATATTTTGTGTCCATTGTTGCGATGGAAGCTACCAATGAATATTTGTTTTCAATAGAACCAGTATGAAATTATCCACTCTATGCGCAAATGTAATTTTATTTTTGCATCCGTAACTAGACCGTGAATGGCATTATGTAAATAAAAAAACTTGAACATGGTATTTTTTTATTTCACAATTGAAATCATTCTTATAACCAAATTTAATTTTTTATAACTATTAATTGTTTTAAATTTTTTCGAAAATGTACACTAAATTAGTGAGACACTTTTGAAAATACAATTGGCAAATATATAAAAAAAAAACTTGGACATGACAATTTTTTATTTCTTGTTCCGATTGAAATAAGTTTGAAACTAATTTAATAACCCAGTTTAATTATTGATCAAACTATTAAACATAAAGAAACATACTAGAACTAATGATTATAAATTTTATCAAAAATTTACACTAAATTGGTGAGACATGTTCGAAAACAGAAGATTATGTTGAAACTGTTACAACATGTTTGACCTTGACTGACAACATTTTCAAGGCTAAAGCCAGTCACACACGTAGCTATAATATATTTTATTTTATCATACTATAAATTTTTCTTTATGGCTTCCATTCGGTAATGTTACCGTAATTTCGCCAATGTCTAGCGTTTCATCATTGAGATAGTCCTCTGAGGCCTAATCAGTAAAAAGTTTGACCTCAGTTAGTATTGAGTTTGATGAAGAACATCTGATACATATTTTTGGTTCTGATGATCGGTAGTAATTCGATACTTTTGTTAGTGGTTACTTCTAAATATATTTTAAAAAACAGTTAACAGTTTTTATTACACATAAACAAACATGTGTAGAGGTTATAGCCACCACCAAATTAGTCTGACTTTTTATTACATAAAAGAAACTAAATAAACATAGAATGATACTGTATAATATATATCATAACAACCTACCGCAGATGGAGGCGATTCTGATGCTGCTTTAAAGATTTTAGTTGCCATATCGGGCACAAAAACAAGTGATGTACCCTCGGATATTTTGAAACATGAATGTGTGATCAAAATTATGTCTTGCTATACCAAAACATAGGTATTTTACTATGCAGTTTAAATTACTGTTTAGGTTTGTAACATTACAGAAATATACAATATGTATTATAGCTGTATGTATGGTCATTTAAAAATTTGTAAACAAAACATATGGTACCTCATATGTCTAGTTCTAAAATATAAGCATGTATATTATAGCTACATGTGTGATGGGCTTTATATACAAAGTCTATCATTAGTCTATTTTATCAGTATGTCTAAAAATGTATCAAGTTGGTTTTACTATTAATTAAATCTCAAATAAACAGTTCTACACAGAACAACTACCTAAGTACTTTAGATTTAGATTATAAACAACATAAAGATTTATTCATGGTATCAATCCCAAAATTGCAGAAATCCTTTTCACATTACAAATGTGCAAAATTTGTAAGCTTGCTGCTCAATCATGATGATTCATTCCATTCTCACAACAAACTCTCTCAAATTTTAGAACTCAGATAGATTATAAGTTTTGAATAGCACATACTTAAGCTACTTTTTATTGTGAAAAATGTGGAGTAACTAGAGTAAAAATTCTTTAAGAACAAAATCACAGACAGACAATAGTATAATTATAAGTTACAAAAATGCACTTTAATGACATGACGAAATGTGACTTTACTTTTTTCTAAATTGTATGGATAAGTCTATTATTATGGAAGTTCATAATTATGAGTCCGATATCCATTTGACTCAGTGTAGATGTTCTGTGTATGGTACGTATTTGTACAAAACCATTTTTTATTACTAAAAACATTTAGTAAGCATTTGTTTTTAATTTAAACTTATAATAATTAATATAACTGGTGAGACATGTTTGAAAACGTACAAAAAAAGCAATAAATCAAAATTGTTCAGAAGTGTAGGAAATTTTGTGGAAAACAGCGCTTTATGTTATGTTTCCTGATTAGTAAATCAGGAAACTGAATCAACGGTCTCATTCATAAAGTATGTTACACAAATTTCGTGTTTTTTTTACCCCTTAACCCAACTCTGTCACAGTTGGTCATATTTGTCCCTTTCTAGATACATATATTTTGAACAAGAACAAATTAGTAAATTAATCCAGCAGCTACAATTTTTTTTTTTTTCCATTTAAATTATTTCTTATAAAAGCTTAGATGAATAATATCTTGAATAGGCAAGCCAACTAAAAATAAACTATTTAGTCCATCAGATAAATTATTTAAAAAATTCTGTGAATTTGTTCATGGATTGGGGAAGAAGGACCCGCAAGCAAATTTAGACTCAATCAACAGGAATTTAGATATAAATTAAAAGGAATTCGGCATTCCAGCAGTGGGCCCATATCACTAAGAGGGTAAGAAGTTTCGGGCGACATACCTTTTTGGTATGATTTTTACAATAAAGCGACAATCTCCCACTCTAGAAGTATGATGATCTTTGTAGATTTTTAATAATTAGATAACACAAAAAATACATATCCCATATTTTTGCATCATCTAACAAATGGACTAATTAAAATGCAATCTTTTTGACCCTGTCGTCATCTCAACTGTGACGTCACAAAACTCAAGACGTCTCCTATACTTATGTTATTCTATCGTCGTCCTCTCTCCCTGAACTGGTTACATACTTTATAACTGATTCCCAAAACATGCCAGTTTTTCCAATTATTACACAAGACACTGGCGAAGTTGTGGTTATGCCACATACAGAAGCCAAAGATAAAAGAAGTTGAAGTTTTCCAATTATTTATTTATAACTGGCCAGTCGACACATGATTCAAAAACATGTCGAAACAGTTTAAGACACATTTTAAATCAGGTAGAGAACATATGCAACGTCTTATGAGTAAGAAGTCTTTAGATATATTTACCTAACTGTCCGTCTGTCCCGCTGCTTGACGTAGTAGGACGTATATTTTTTCCTTGATCCAATCTTTGTTGTACGGTGCGTATGTGTTTGTGGATTTCTGATATACGAGACAACTCAGATCTGCTAACTGAAAGTGAAAGTAGAATATATTAGTAGACAGGTCAAGGCAAGGTAAACGGAGCATTGGCAATGAGTATATAGTTTGCTACACAACAACAACAGTTATTGAGTTTTGACATTAGTTTATGAATCTCAAGATTGCCTGAAGTACACTGATCATCTGAAGCAAGACTCATATTTCTTCACTGAATAAACCTCAAAGGAGTATCCCAATGATGAGACACTAGATACTAGCCAGCTTAGAGTAGCCTTACCGAATAGAAGCCACAAGCAAAAGTTGAAGTTTATGAATGTATATGTGAAGTCAAAGTGTTATGAATGTGTCCATTAAATTGCAATCATCTTCAGTTTAAACTAAGACGTGCCAGATTTTAAACCCACTGTATGTTACATTAGGAATATTGTAAACCTACAATATTCCTAACTTTGTTAGATTGTACTTTAACCGTTTTTAAATTTTACAGTGGCATATACAATGTACATTTTCAATATGATCTTTAATCAGTTGGTCACTAGTTGCTTAGTGATCAACATTTACCTTTATCAGAGAATATATTTACGTTTTAACAACATGTACCTAAGTTGTCTTAAATTTTTTGGTAAATGTAAAAGTCATAATTTTGGAGACACATATGTGGGTGGTATTCATATTTAAGGCCTCTTTGGTAAGTAATGATTTATTTGTTGGTTCGGTAACTAAAGACTAA
Source organism: Ectropis crepuscularia (assembly GCA_963693475.1). Taxonomy (NCBI): domain Eukaryota; kingdom Metazoa; phylum Arthropoda; class Insecta; order Lepidoptera; family Geometridae; genus Ectropis; species Ectropis crepuscularia. The sequence continues at coordinate 2,531,105 of OY856367.1, forward strand.
ACTATCAAGTGCCAAGATTGTATAAGATTATTTTTAAAATGATATCCTGAAAATTTCTTATGGTATCAATGATTGTGTCCAAGCAAGTAACTTCTTTTGTTTTAAAACAATTTATTGAATGAAAACACTTTGATATAGTAAATTTAATGATCCCTGAAAGATATGGAAAATGCATTGGAGCACAGGTACACAATAAATAGTCAGTTATTCAATGAATACCCTCACCTGATCTACAAAATCAAACAACTGTGAGATGTCGTAAGTTATCGTCGGTGTATTGGGATTCCGCCGCTTCAAATGCTCCTCGTAAATCTTACAGACGCCTTCCATACAATCATTTACACTCTCGTAGTCGGAATACGTCCGTGTCTCGGGCCTGTGGCCAGGTTGAACCAGCAAAATTGTGTGGGACTGGAAAAATATAACCTAATTGTTTACCGCCATTTTTTAACAACAAATTTTAAGTGTTTACGCAAAAACGGCTAGACTTCTTACCATATTGTTGAATATTTATTACTTGATAATAATTATGATTGTAAACAGTTTACTTATTGTTGTTTTTCGAGAAAAAACCAAATATTCCAACTGCTCGTGCGATAATGGCTTTTTTCGTTCGAAAACTCTTTTTTTTTTTTCGGCTATTTGGCTTATCAAGTCAACGCCACTATTGCACTATTACCAGTTAGTATTTTAAAACTGACAATAACGATGAAAATGAAACAATAAAAAATTGAAATGCCTAGGATATTTATTTTGATCTTTTGCTGAAAATCACAGTTTATGGAAAATGTTGCGTAATTTAAATTTGCATTTGATTTTCGTTCAAAAACTTTCGTGCAGTTCGGTATTTATTCGATTTTGGCAAGATTTTGGCATCTTATTCCTATGATTGGACAATTTGGTCCAATCTAACAAACGAAATTCACTGTCAATGTCAAGTTACAATTTAATGACAATGTCAAATCAGCAAATCAAAGTCACCAAACCACCAATGAAATTGCACTTTTCGTTTTCGTTTCGTCGAGAGTCGAGAACCGATTCATTAGTTTTCGAGTAAAATCTCAGTAAAATAACACAAATTCTGTTACAATGGCTGACAAACAAAAAGTAGACCTCGGCCTTTTGGAAGAGGACGACGAATTCGAAGAATTCCCCGCTGAAAGTAAGTTACAATCCCAGTTTCGGCGTACTCAAGCTGTAACCCTGCAAATATCTACAAATTATCGTGTTCTGTTGTCAGATTGGGGCAACGAAGACGCTGATGATGAGGATGTATCCGTGTGGGAAGATAACTGGGAAGATGATATCGTGCAGGATGATTTTAACCAGCAATTAAGGTTAGTTTGTTATGTTTGTCAACAGAGATGGGACCACACGCTTTTGTAGTTCCTACATTAGAAAATACTTTTTGAAGATAAATCTAGCGAAAATATCATAAACTTTTCACCATACGTCATACTCAAATCGGCTGAAATGAATAAATATGCAGTGAGTAACTTATACTTGAGGAAATTAAACTAGGTATATAAGAAAACAAGTAACTAGAGTAAAAATTTGTATTTGAGTCCCTACTTACTAGAAACTTTTAAAATATGGCAAGGGTTCTGCAACCTCCCTAACATACGGGACCTAAGGTAAAGGACACATGCATCTGCACTATGGAATGTGTCATCATGGACAAACACTACATTCTCGACAACAGTACATGTATACAATGTAGATATAACCGATCATCAGAAGCAAGACTTCTTTGTACCTCTTCACTTAAACATCTTAGAGGACTATCTCAATGATGAATCGCTGGCATGAAACTACAGTAGTCTTACCAAAAGGGAAGTCATAACAAACATTTGAAGTGTTTTACAACTGAAACAGGAGGAGAACTGAGGATGTTCTTTGAGCAGTCATTTCAATTTCAAAGGTATCACCTTGTGAAGGAGTCCCAGCCTCAGTCAGTCTTGGCTTTAAAGATAACAGGATTTTTTGCAACATCATCATCATCATTATACATAATCATTAGTGTGCTCCAGTTTGAAAGGCAATGTTTGCAGAGAATCCGGGTTAAGAGATAAAACACCTTATACTATGTATAATATCTGGATGACGAGAGCAGTGCAGTGCTAGGTGATGATTTGGACTCATCATATTCCAATAGCTGCGTACTGTACTGTTATGGGCAGGCACGTTGCTTACCATCAGGCACATGTCCTGTTCGTCTTGTCATTATACTATAAAAATATACTTATACTACCAGCTCATTCCGGCTTTGCTCAGATGTTGTCATCTAAAGATCTAATTTTCATACAGACATTCATCCTTTGTTTTACCTACTTAGGGGTTGAATTTCGCAAAACCCCGTCTTAGGGAGTGCCTACATGCTATTAAGACACCTCCATGCAAAATTTGAGACTCCTAGCATTTGTAGTTTCTGAGATTTCGTGATGAGTGACCCTTCGCTTTTATATTATATAGATTTATAAGTAAGCAGTGTACATTTTCATTTTCAGGCAACAACTGGAGAAGCTGAAAGAGCAGAACAAAGCCTAGATTAAGATTAGTATTAAAGATTACTTTTTAAAATAAATGTCGTGAAAATCTCTTAAAGTGTCTTCATTTGTAAATAGCAGCACCCTATGGTTTTATCTGTGCAGTTCCCTATCCTTTTATATTTTTATGCCGCCTATACACACTGGCCGAGCGCCGGCGAGTGAAGGCCAACGCCAGTGTGTGGGGCTATTTGCCTTGACTTGTGATCACTCGCCGTCGCTCGCCTAGTTGGCCGAGTGACGGCAAGTGGCCAGTGTGTATAGGGCTCATTTGCCGTGACTCGTCTCCGCTTGCCGTCGCTCGTGACCACTTGCCTCGATTCGGACCGGTGTCGGTTTTTGTGCACAAAACAAAGGCGCTCGCTATGGCCTGCGCTCGGCCAGTGTGTGGATGCTACCACTCGCCATGTACCGTTTTGTAAACGCTCGCGTTGGCCTCCACTCGCCCAGTGTTTATAGGGGGCTTTAAAACTTTATTAGGTTTACACTTGACCACCATCTTGTCTGATGTTAAGCGACGATGCGGTCTATGATGGAGCGTGCTTACCTAAAAGAATCCTAAGCTAAGTATGTGCTATTCCAGACTAAAATAATAGTTTTCCCTAACTAATAGTGTTCCCAATTTCAACCTGATACGTTCTGAACTTCCTATTCGATTGAGCCACAACCATTGACACTTATAATATTATTTATTTATTTATTGAATAATAGGCGAGCAGCATTAGCTGATATGCCTATATCTCAGTGTTGAAATAACAAATTATAGGTAATTGTCTGTTAAAATGATTTTGTCTTTAACTATCCATTTGTCCAATCTGTTCTTGAAAGAGTTTAATGACTTTGCTGAAATAACATCCTCAGGCAACCTGTTCCAGTTGTAAACCACTCTGTTGCTGAGGATGTGATGTGCAGTGTTTGTCAGTGATGGTGCGTGGCACAACTGGGACTTATGACGCCGACTGTCTCTCTTATGTTCCTTTAATCTGTACAGGTTCTTTATGTGAGGGAGGTTATAAAATCCATTCAGTATTTTAAATGTTTCGATCAAGTCTCCTCGTAACCGTCTCTCTTCCAATGTAGTGAGGTGTAGGGCTTTTAATCTATTATTAGGCAGTAATAAAAATACTAGCAAACCCCCGCTGTTTCACCCGCGTAGTCCTATCCCCCTATACCCATGCGGGGTCCGAAGGGGGGGCCCACAGGGGACATGACCGCCCCCCCCAAAATCTGCGGCTCTGTAGTGGTGACCCCCCTCCAAAATTGGGCGCTGGCACCGCGCCTGCCTATACCCCTATCCCATTATTTAAAGGGGCCTCGCGAAGCCACTTTAAATGCGATGTCGTCATGTCACCGGACTTAAAAATCCCTTACATTTTAAATATAATAAAAAACTAAAATTATTTTTGGCCACAGTCGTCACTTTTTTGGATGCCTACTCTCTTACTGGAAAACGAAATTCCGAAATAAACTCGCGACTTTCAAACAGCGATTCTACTTCGATCCGTCGTTTTGTCCGTTTAAATGTTCTAAGCCTACTCTAAAGGCCGATTTACATCAGACGAGCGAATGCTCATTCTATCCCCACTGTATCAAATTCATTTGGTGTAAAAGAAAATTCTTTCGTTGTTTTGTTTGCGTTCGCAAAGATTCTATGGAATATATAATATGGAAAACGCTAAGAACGATCTTTCGTTTACACTAAAAGATCGAGAAAGAATGCTCTTGTTCCAGCTCTAGCTCTATGTTCGTTCAGTTTAAATCGGCCTTTAAGGCCGGGTCACACAGAGGCGATCCGGTAGCGATAGCGATCCGATACCCAGTACGGGATCGCGCCCGCTTGCTGTGTGTCAGGTTGCATACAAATTCGAACAGTACAAAAAATCCCGTCTCGGATCGCTATCGCTGTCGGATCGCCTCTGTGTGACCCGGCCTTTAGAGTAAGCTTAGAACATTTAAACATCAAACAATGTTGTATCGAACGAAATGACGTAGAACGGAAGTAGGAAAGTCGAGTTTTTTTTCGAAATTACGTTTTCGTAGAAAGAGAGTGGACGTCCTGGACGCCTACTCTAATTCAACGAAAACGTAATTTCGAAATAAACTCGCGATTTTCAAACTCCGATTCTACTTCGATCCGTCGTTTTGTCCGTTTAAATGTTCTAAGCCTACTCTAATTAGAGTATGCATAAAACATTTAAACGTCAAACAATGGTGTATCGGACGAAACGAAGTAGAACGAGAGTAGGAAAGTCGCGAGTTTTTTTTCGATATTTCGTTTTCGTAGAAACAGAGTAGACGTCCTGAACCTGTATTTTTTTTTATTTAAATTTTACAGCTCCACAGACTCCGGAGTCCGTGACCTTTGTCAATCGTTTTCTTTTTATTACATGAATATTGGATTGGAGAAGAAAAGGAAATAGGGGAGAGTAGGGAACATGAATTTGTTCTATCGGAATTCTCGTATCTCAAAAAAGCGACATCGTTTCATGGTTGATGTTCCAAAAACACGAACAAAGAGGTTTGACTCCACGTTTGTGATAAGAACGTCTAGGTTGTGGAATGCGTTGCCTGAGTGGGTTTTTCCCGATGGTTACAATCTGGGTGTCTTCAAATCGAGAGTGAATCGGTTTCTTCTAGGTAAGCACGTTCCATCGTAGACCGCATCGTCGCTTAACATAAGGCGAGATGGTGGTCAAGTGCGAACCTATTAAAGTTAAAAAAAAAAAATTTAACCTGTATTTATGAACAAAAAATTACCACAGTCTATTAAATCATACAGACGTTCAACGAAGCCGTCTAGACGGGGCAATCGTGCGGGGCGTGCGGGATGAGACGCGGGAAGCGCGCTCCCGCCATTGCCAACATTACAATGTTAGTATTTCGTGAGCGCGGTTCAGTTTTCGGTTTTATTTACCAGGACGTCTACTCTAATTCAACGAAAACGTAATTTCAAGTCAATACGGCGGCGGTATTGTACCGGCCGGTATTGTACCGGCGGTATTGTACCGGCGTACAATAACGGCGGTAGCAAAGACCTTTGAGAACGGATTGAGCAGCCGGCTGATTGACTTCCTGGAGTCTACCGACGCACTCTCTGATCGGCAGTACGCCTACCGCGAGGGCCGCTCCACGACGTCGCTGGCGCGGGAGGTAGTACGCAGAGTGTTACAGGCCCGGGAAGGGAAACAGCACGTGGCGATCATCTGCTGCGATCTGTCAAAGGCGTTCGATGTTGCCGATCACGCCATCCTTGCTACAAAGTTGTGGCATTATGGTGTAGAAGATACAGCGCATGCGCTTTTGACGGATCTAATACAAGACAGATCGCAAACAGTCGTGGCTTGTGGCGGCGTTGAAAAGTCCGAACCCCTGACCTCGGTTATGGGGGTAGCACAAGGATCCTCAGTGTCGAACATATTATTCTCCTTGATTATGAATGACCTGCCGGCTGCCGTGACTGCGGCGGATATATTCATGTACGCTGACGATGTTGTCGCTGTGGTCACCGCCGCCACAGTGGGGGATCTGGAAATGAAACTGAACGAGGTAGCATCCCAATTCGCGAAGTGGTTTAGAGCAAACGGCCTGGCACTAAACTTGACAAAAACACATTTCATGCCTTTTTGCCTGTCAGGGCGTCAAACACCATCGATGACGGTAAAGGTCGAGGGCAAGGCAATTTCTCGGGTGGCGACTACGACCTTCCTCGGGTTCGAGATCGATCGTAGCTTGACGTGGGAGGCTCACATTAATAAACTGTGCGAGAGACTGGGGAGCGCTTGCTTCGCTCTGGGCCGAGTCGCTCGAGTTGTGCCGACCGATGTAGTGAGAGTATGCTATTTCGCCACAGTCCACTCCTTGCTGCAATACGGGGCTGAACTTTACGGCAGAGCTGCGGAGTGGGAGCGAGTATTTAAATTGCAGAAGCGCGCGGTGCGTGGAATAGTAAAAATCCCACAGGATGAATCCGCACGGCCGTATTTTAAGAGGTTTGGGATCATGACATTACCGGGACTCGTTATATTTCAAGTCGCGGTTTATGTGAGATTAAACCAAACCTGTTACAAAACACTTGTGAGTAAGCGCAGGATGGACAAACTTGTCGAGGTGCACCGCACACTCGAAAAGTCGGCCCGGTCAACGTATGTCATGGGTCCGACCGTTTATAACAAGCTGCCCAAAAAAATAACTACTGCACCAACTATGTGCAGTTTCAAGTCCAGGCTCAAACGTTGGCTTGTCGAGCAGACGTTCTCCAGCTATAATGAATTTGTTGAACACAAAGGTTAGATAGGGATCTAATGTTTATTGTTTAATATTTTATTACAATTATTATTTACTATTACAATTTTCCGTTGTATAAATTTGACATATTAAGTTATATTCAAATGTATTTTAATTGACATTCCAGCATTGGTTTTATTTTAATTTTATTAATTATAAAATATTCTAATTATTTGCTATTACCTTTTTTCTCGTTGTATAATTTTGACATATTAATTAATTTATATTGAATTTCATATGTATCTTTTATTGCCAATCCAGAATTATTTTATGTGTTCATAAAATTATTTGTTTCTGTAGTGGCTAATGTTTTAATTGTATTTCTTATTTTTGTGACATATAACTAGCGTTATGAATAAATGATTATGATTATGATTATGCTGCTAACTTAAAACGGTGAAGGAATACATCGTGAGGAAACCGACATGTAAGTACCGACCGACGACGCCATCGGTGGGTTCGTGCGGGGAGCGTTGGCTGCATCATCGAAGACCATCCGAGAGTTAAACCTACAGATGGCCATCAGGGACAGAAATGCAGCCGTAGTGGAGGTTCTGGGCCGGGAGGAGGCGGTTTAGGCAAATAGCAATTAGGCAAAGAAATAATCGATATCGAGTCGATTACTAGCGGAATCCCAACCGGTAGTGATCGGCTCTACAGACGAGCACTAGAATTAGGTTTGAAATGTACCCAACTCTCCCTGTTTTCCTTTTCTTCTCCTAATCCAAGATATGTGTAAAAAAAAATTGTCAGTCATAGGAACTGCCGATAGAAGTGAAAACTTAAAACTCAGAATTTGATAGCTTACCTTGGAAACTACACGGGTGTAACCGGAGGGCGTGGCCTCGCCATCTTGGCATGGCCATCTAGAAATGCGTCAACATTTCCCATTGGCTGATGCGTTTCTAGATGGCCATGCCATGGTGGCCTGTCCACGCCCTTTCAGCATTTCCCATTGGCTGACGTATTTCTAGATGGTCAATAGCCATGGTCCCGAGTTTACCCGAAGCTTTCTTATCATACCCGAGCGTGACGAATGAATTCAATTCCCAGCCCACGAAAAATCTGTCTAGGCGCGCCTAAAGAAGTTTTCACTTCAAAAAATGTATTGAGAAATATCACGTCCCCGGAGTCTGTGGAGTGGAAAATTTAAATTAAAAAAAAATACATGTATGTACCTAGAATCTTTTGAGGTTATGTGTCATCCACCAACCCGCACTGGGCCAGCGTGGTGGATCTTGACTTTCTCCTTAAGGCCCTGAGTCCCAGCTGTGGGAACATTTAATAGGCTGCTTGTGTCTACTTTTCCATGTTTACTAAGATTTATTTAACCTTTTGACCGCCAGGAGTAAATTGCATTTCCGTGCCCTATACGCCAAGCCTACGTCATAGCACAAAATTAAAAAAATCTCAGCACCCATGGTTTTCAGCGACTAGTTTCGTACATTTACACGTTGTTTTGCTGAGATTTTCTATTGAAGTACCTATAAGTTAAGTAAAAAAAAAACAATACTTTTAAATTTTTAATTAATTAAAAAACGCACTATACCAAAAGTGCGTTTTTTAATTTTAGTCAACTATAGACGTCGATGGCGCTCAGTGCTCGCTAGCGCTTGTCAAGTATAGGTGACTCTGGCGATCAAAAGGTTAATAGACAAGTCGAGTTACGTCGAATACTCATAGCGATTCTGAAACCATTCGGTTGCATCCGATCCGACTCATTTTGTAGCGGTCCCGCTACCGAATGGTTCGGAATCTGCGATTCTCAACGCCAATCACACGCCAATCGGATTGGCGTAGTTGGCGTAGGAATGTCTTTTGGCCAGACCAAAGACAAGCTATCCCATCTACTTTTCGAATACAGATACAAATTTGGTAGAAAAGTTAACTCATGGTAGGAATATACAAATCGTCAAATAACTCTATTTCGGGTTTATTTTGTGGTTTTGAATGACTTTTTTACATAGAATTTGCATAATAAACGAGTAAATCGAACAATAACCTCTGGAAATTAGCATCTGCAACACAATAAATCATAGTTTACATTCTTCGTTTTACCTTCAATTGTCAATCTGTTGATGTTGTCAAAGTCAACGGAACCATTGTTTGTTTTGTTTGGAACATGAATCTGTATACTAGTGTTCATGGTTTGGAAATAACAACAAAAAGTAATGGTGTCATAGTTGTGTTTGTCCATTACAGTTATATATAACATATCTAAAAGTAACCACGAACAAAAGTATCTACACTCCACCGATCATCTGAATCAATAATCCTGCATCTTCACTGAACATATGCCAGAAGTTGTCATCAAACTGAAGACTACCTGAAGTGGACCGATCATCTGAAGCAAGATTCCTACCTCTAAGTGAATAAAAGTTCAGAAGACTATCTTAACGGAGAAACGCTAGACACTGGCGAAATTCCGATGAAATTACCGAATGGAAGCCATATGAAAAAGTTGAAGTTGGACAAGCAAATCATATATAGAAGGCTCATAAAATTGTCAAGAAGATAAGTTATAGTTTAAACAATGCATCACATTTGCTGGCTTCTTGTATTAAAACGACTTATTATATGTCGTGCCAACCTCAACTCGCAAAGCACATGGATCTCATGAAATGGTCAAGAAGAGAAGTTATAATAATGTTATACTTACTCCATACAAGAAGCCAGAGAGTTTTCGTTTTTTCGTTGACTCACCTTGAAAATTAAAGCAGATTTTCAGTAAAAATATTCGCTTTAGTACTGATTTACCTATAATCCAATTTCATTTTGTTAGAAAAAGATAATATAAGTATAATAGGTGTACCTATTATACTTATATTATCTTTTTCTACACACACACAATTTTTTTCTATACATACACACACATCAATTGTGATATAAGTTAAATTAGTTTTCTCTCTATTTAGGTATTTTAATATATCCCTTCAATAAATGTTAATTTTGTGACAAACCATGGTAACTTTTTAGACTGTATATTAATGTATATAATTACATAAATAATTAATTACTTACATTAAAAACGGCTATGTAGTTAATTTATATGTTGTAGAAGTAGGAGCGAGAGGTATACCAGCAAAATATTTGTATGACCTGCTGAAAGAACTTAGTAGTAGGTTCATTTCAGAATTGGCTGGGCAGATAGAGAAATATGAGTAGTGAAGGTGAGTGTTGATGTACATCAGAAAAGGGCCCCTTAAACCTACACCGGTGTCACAAGTCTCGAGATCTACTTGGGATTTCGCTCTCTGCCACACGATGGACCCCCGGCACCCACACGGTGAATCCACGGAATGCTAAGAAGTTTGTCTTTCTCTTTGTAATTAAAAATCCATGGACATCACTCACTTCGCATTACAGTTTTGTGTTAGCAGGTAGCCCTTAGTCACTAAAGAGTTGCGATCATTATAATTTTAATATGTTTAGAAGTTTAAAAGTAAACTGAATTAGCTATGATTGTATTATGTATTAATTAATTAGGAAAATAAAACATTGTGGTATGTACAAAAAAAAAATGTTTTATTGACTGACTTTTGTACGGAGAGCTATTATGTTTAATTCATTTTTACAATATTCTGTTTGGTCTCTTATTAAATGTTGTTCTCAATGGTCTAAATAAGTAAATAAATATTGGTGGACAATTCACAGTCACCACCATCTGACCCCAAACTAAGCAAAGCTTGTACGATGGTGGCCAGAAAGCTGATATAAAACTTATATAGTTTTAAATACATACTTATTATACACAGGAACACCCAGACACAGTGCAAACATTTGAATTCATCACACAAAATATTTGCACTGGGTGGGAATCGTTCAGAATAACTATAGACTTAGTGATGTCGCGCGTACCGCTTACCTCAACTCGGCATTTGAAGCTACACAGGATGCTATACTCGAAACTACTAAACAAAGCTTATGGAAAATTCATAAAATTGTCAAGAAGAGATGAACAAAAGAAATTATAATACCATAAGCGTAAGTAGTAAATAGTATAATTTTGTAGTGGTAGGACTCTTAGCAGAGTCCGCTTGGAGAAGTACCACACCTTTGCCAATTATTCTACCGCCAAGCAGTAATGTGCAAACATTACTGTGTTCCGGTTTGAAGGGCAATGTTTCCAGAGAAATTACAGGGCTTAGAGATATAACAACTTAGATCTCTGGGTGACGAGCGCAGTGCAGTGCTAGGTAATGATTTGGGCTCTCCATGTTCCAATAGCTGCATGTCACTGTGCTGTTATGTGGCAGGCATGTTGCTTACCATCAGGCACATGTCCTGCTCGTCTCGTCACTCTTTATTTAAAAAAAAAAAGCCAGATACAAGAAATCAGCCTATTTTCGCTTTGTTGTTGAACTCATCTTATAGTGTAAAACATTAGCTTAAGTACTATAAGGTAGTAACACATTTAATCAGTAAGCTAATCTTAAGTCCAATTTCATTTGGTAAGAAAATAATACGTACGTACATATTAACATCAATTGTGATATAAGTTAAATCAGTTTTTGCTCTATTTAGGTATTTAAATATCCTATCAATTATGTAGAAGAAACACTGCAGCTTTTAGTAATGTATATAAATGCATATTATGTAAATAGTAAATTCATCTGAAATATTAGTATCTCCTTGTAAATAAATGACATGTATGTTTCACTGAACTCATGACGACATTTTTTATTTTATTTATATTGCTTTGACACTCATTAAATTACCTAATTTGATGTATGTTTGTATTTGAATTTATATTTATTTGTTAATGCATTTTGATATTGTTAGAATGACTTAATATTTCTTTGAAAACATTCTTATAGTTGTAACAATGTATCTATGATGTACCTGGTAATTGTAACTTTGAATTATGACTTGTACGCTAACCAAGCAGGACCTGGAGAATGTTACTAACCCTAATTAAAATCTGTATAACCTAGGCCCACAAGGAAATAAATGATTTGATTTGAAAAATCCTTGTAGTTAGTAAAAACTTGGGATTGTTGTAATTTTAATAGCTTTAGAAATTACAAAATACCAATTAGGTATTATTATGCAGTTAGTTAGGATTGTATTATGTCTATAATTAGAAAAATTAAATGTGGTATGAATAAAAAGTCTAAATGTTTTATTGCCTCATTAATTCATTTTACAGAGGCTTTTATTATTAAATATTTTTTTACAAATTTTTGTTTGGTCTCTGACTAACAGTTGTCCTCAATGGTAAAAAAGCACTGCTTATTTTAGTCTAGTACACTATCTCTTTTTTCAACTTTATTGCTAAATGACGCAGAATTTAAAGCATTAATAAATTCTTCAATTATTATTAAAATACTTACTGAAATAAATGATCTTTTAGTTATAACAATCACCTTGTATGGTAATAATTAAGAAATCACTATCTCTTTGTTTCAACTTTATTGCTAAATGATGTAGAATATAAAGCATTATTAATTCTTCAATGATTATTAAAATACTTACGGAAATAAATGTTTTTTCATTTGATCTTTTAGTTATAATAATCACCTTGTATGATAATAATGAAGAAATTACTAGTCCTTTTGTTAATAGCCAGGAAACTTTAATCAAATTACAGCAGCAAAGTTTTAAACTTGCAGAAATAGATAATCCGGTACAACAGGCGGTATTAGAATCTATGATAAAACAATTACTTCAATGATACTTCAATGATACTTTATTCGTCTGTGAAACTAGGATTAAACAAAATTGTGTTGTGTCAGAGACCAGAAAAAACGTACGCTAGTTTCCACCATTGTTTGGTATAGACATTTATGTGCATAATAAATCCTCAGATAAGTGTTACCTTTTCATATTTTAATTGTAATTGTGTCTGACATTCTCTCACTATGCCACCACGGCTTTATAAATAAGTATATAATAATATTTAATGTAGGAAATATGTAATGTTCCTACATTACATATTGAGTAGGACAAAATAATGGATAATTTGTGGTCTACATGTTATTTTATTTCCAAAATATATCTGTAAAACAACACAGTAATATATTGCTATAGTTAGTTAGACGGGGTCTTTTCCACGCTTAGCTTCTTAATTAGGCCATTGGACGTTGCTCATACATCTGAATTGTTGTTGAAGGCCTCCGGAACTGCTGCTGGAGGGTGGAAGAATTCTGTCCGCCACACTCCTGCACTCCACAACCACATTCTGTGGCATTACTTCTTCCTCCATGCATCCTGTACCCTGCATAGAGAGCTTTCTGTCACACCTATATTGAATAAGTGCTTGTTTAGAGGACAATTGTCATAGTACCTACCTATAACTTTGGGGATTTTGTCCCACATATCTAGCTATGTCTAAGAAAATTTTATGTTTGTTAAATCACATGCCGTACACCAGCAAGGTGCTACTTTTATATACACCTACGGGGTCTGCGTTGTCATTATAGGGATTGGGGACCAATAAGTTCTGGCAGAAGTACGTTTAAGTAACCTTTCCTTCATCTATAGATAGAACTAAAGTCGAATAGATAGGTACGAAAATACTGTTTGTTATACAAGGACCAGAGGGGTTCGTGGGTCACCCCTTTTGGGCTGGCACTAAGTAATATTATAGACGAACGCACTTATCACACGGTCTTCTTACTTAGTTAGCTCCGACTATGTTTGTGACCACCACTGACCACTGGGGCCAAAGTTGTTTCCGCTCTTGCTGTTATATCGTTGTTTGACGTGATGTCTCGTATCTCCAATGTTTCTTTGTGGTTTCTTGGCTTTTTGCTCAAACAACAAACATGTTTCATATTTTCATCTCAAAAAATAAACAATATCAACAAATCAAATGTGGCAATAATCTATTTCTAGCAATTCTTTTGAGCACAAACTGCCAACTTTGAAAATTTCAAAACCCAAAATTCCAAAAACTAAACACATATTACACACTAAAGTTAATAAAAAGTCGTTTACTGTCCATAATCTTACAGAAATATTGAGAAAAACAGAGAAAAATCAAGTAAATAAAATAATCTGAAAATCGTATTTAGCTATCCACGACAAAAAAGCTGTCCGAATCCCATCCGATTAGAAAACAGCTGGTAGGCGGTTGCAAACGTCAAAAGTAATCGGAATTGGCGTTGAGAATCGCAAATTGCCCGAACCAGTCGGTAGAGGCCAGTTTCCGTGGATCAGCCCGATCCGAATGGTTTCAGAATCGCTACGCAGAAACAGGAATACCGTCGAATATTTACGGATGTTGTCATTTGTGATATTCCGAAAGCCGAGAGAAAATATTGTGTAGTTATTTGAGGCAAGCTTGTTGCTTGCTTTGCAAGGTTTGCTTTGAGACTTTTAAGCTATTGCATAGCTTTTATCGCGGGCCTGGAGACCGATTGTTACTAATGGTGCATTTCTTTCTTATGTTCACAAAAAAAGAGGGAGGGAAGACTGTCACGCCGTCCTCCCCACTCGGTCATTCGACTTTCAATCTTATGGTTTTACATTTACAGACTAAATGCTCTTAGCAGTGTTGCCAACTTAACGGATTTCCCGTGATACGTAGTGGATTTGAGTACGTAGAGAACGGGAAAATAACTTTCTAACGGCTATTATCATAGCATATTTTGGAATAAGTATATCAATGAAGCAATAATGTCAGCGTAAACGCTCACTAGCTCACTATTTAGTCAATTTTAGGGATTTTTATTTTAACTTAAGTTTAGGGATAAATATTTTGAGTAGATGGAACACTGATTTCGCGACGTTTAAAATTTTTGGATGTACATGAATGTCAATGTCATTATGTCACTAAAGATGATAGATGAATAAACAAAAAACAAAGTGCCTTAGCAAAATATATAGTGAAAAAGCTGAAAATCTTCATGTTCCAAGAAGCGTGCTATAATTGAGATGTTTTGGCTTAACAATATGGAATCTGGATTTACTAAAGGGAATAGGTAGTGCCAATTTACCAAAGAAGGCAAACTTTTTTGCAATCAACAAACAAAGACTTTTGTAGTTCAGAATAATTCATGAACGTGAAAACATCTTTGTAAGTACAGTTTTACGTTTAATACTATTTACCTATGTATATAATACATAAAGCAGCCTAGTACATAAATATGTAATAGATGATTTTCGGCTTAGAACTTCATCTTTAACACTGTTTACAAAGTTAGGTTATGTGCGTAAAATATAATAAGCGTTTGTTTGCTTGTTTCAGATCTTCAAGATTATCTTATGCGATTGTTGGATATGTCCAAATAAAAAGAGATCTAAATGTGTGTACTGTCAAGTGTCGCGTATGTCCTGAACACAATAAAATATGAAACAGCCTTGGATATGGGATAAGGAGCAGCTTCATCTGAAAATACCTGTGCCTATGATGATAAATCTGTGGAAGAAGGCTGCGGACAGGAACTTTGTTTTCATATTGCAAAAGAAAGCAATCCATGGTTTATATAATTTATCAGCTAGAGAATCAGTACGGGAGATTTTCACCACATAACAACTTTAGTATGAAGAAGTTGCAATGAAGGGATCATTGTACATATATTTATCAATGTATAATGTATGTAAGAAAAAATCAAAGTCAATGGCAGAAATTAAATCTGAATCCTAAAGGACACCATAAACACAAAATTGTATTTCCTACGCTTCTATATTTTTGCAATCCCTGCACAAGCTCTCAATGAAATCAAGTTTAAAAATGAAATAAAAACCTATTGAGCAAGGCAACAAAGTCAAGTGTTAGTCAAAGTTAAAGATAACATATGGAAGAGAAATGTGTTGAAATTGGAATCTTGTAGTAAGGTAAAATAGTAAATTTATAAAACTTTTGGTGTAACATTGTTTGTACTCAATCATGTACTTAGTATACTGTATAAATATTGGTGGACAATTCACACACAATTCACTGCTTTAAATTGCTGAGGCTCCTTTACAGCTGCTTATATTAATTTTTACCTTAGTTATTTTATCTTATTTTGTACACAGATTCTTTGATTTTTTGTGAATGACGTTACCACATGTTCTTATGGATTTATGGTTCGAATAAATGAATTGAATTGAACAGGAAAATAAAAAAAAATAAACATTAACAGTTGTATAATGAAGTAATAATAAACTAATAAAAATAATCTTATGTTAGTGAATTAGACTGGCGAGCGAATTAGAAGCCATGAGCTTAGTGGATTTAGTAGCTCTTCCTGCGAAACTGAGGGTTGTGGGTTCGATTCCCACCCAGTGCAGTAATGTGCAAACATTACTGTGTTCCGGTTTGAAGGGCAATGTTTCCAGTGAAATTACAGGGCATACAGATAATACATCTTATATATCTGGGTGACGAGCGCAGTGCAGTGCTGCAGGTAATAATTTGGACTCTTCATGTTCCAAAAGCAGCGTGTCACTGTGCTATTATGTGGCAGGCATGTTGCTTACCATCAGGCACATGTCCTGCTCGTTTATAATATAGAGTGATGAGTCACATTATAAAAAAAATATGTTTGCACTGTGGCTGGGTGTTTCTTCATATTTTATCTATCTATATAAATATAAATCAATGCCACTTTTCATTGTTAGTACCTAAACTCCTTCTAAATGGCTGGACCGATTTGAATGTTTTTTTTGTATATATTTGGGTAGGACCCTGGAAGGTTTAAATTCACAAATCAGCTCGGCAGATGGCACTGCAGTTGATATCTAGGTTATTATTCGAGCGAAGCCGGAGCGGGCCGCTAGTCTTCTATAAATACAAAAGCGAAAGGTCACTCATCAAGGAATCTCAGAAACTACAAATGCTAGGAATCTGAAATTTTGTATGGAGGTCCCTTTTAGCATGTAGGCGCTCACTAAGACGGGGTTTTGCTAAATTCAACCCCTAAGAGAGTGAAACAAGGATGAACTGTTGTATGAAAATTCGTGATTTTCAAAGTTATCAAATTTTGTCTCTAGATACCTGATACGAAGCACTTAAATGTTTGTTTTATCAATTTTGTGATTTCGAACTGTATGGGGTGAAATTGGGGTTGAAATAGGGGATGAATGTCAATATGAAAATTCCCAACCGTTGAAGATTAAACCATGAAACTCTGTATAATATATAGACACTTGACACGAAACAAATAAATGTTTGTTCTAGCAATTTTTTAATTTCGACCTGTATGGGGATGAAATTGGAGTTGAAATGGGCGACGATTGTATCTTACGCTTTCACATCTAAACAACAGAACCGATTTTGATGAAATTGTATTATTACCTTAATATTTATTTTGCACAGACGAAGTTGCGGGTAAAGCTAGTAGCAAGTATGTATTTAAAACTGTATAAGTATTATATCAGCTATCTGGCCGCCATAGTACAAGCTTTGCTTAGTTTGGGGTCAGATTTTCATGTGTGTGAATAGTTCACCAATATTTATTTAGTTAGTGTGATTAATTTTAAGAGAAGTATATGACAGTATGATGATGTAAGAGAGTTTGTTTGACTCATTTGATTTTGAGATTGTTTTGAATAGTTGCTGTAAATAAGTGATATTTTGTACTTAATCTCTTTGTATAACTTTAACCTTAATGTAAATAAGTAACATTTTGTATTAAATCTTTTGTAGAAATTTTACCTTAATGAGTTTATATTATTTTGTACTCAACCTTTCCAGCATTATGACATAGAATAGATTGATTATGATAAAAACAAATGTGACTCAGACTCAACATTATCCCAAAAATACTGTAGAAATTAAATTTAAAAAAATATAATTGCATAAGTTGATAAATTATGGTAAACAAATGTCATTCTTCAAAATAAAAGCAATTCCGAAAAGCTGTTAACATCCCTATTGCTTATGTTGATAAAAATGCATGCAACATGCAATAGCTTTACCGCGGCAGTCCCCGAGTGCCACACATCTTTTTTTTTTTATAGTATAGAGTGACGAGACGAGCAGGACATGTGCCTGGTGGTAAGCAACATACCTGCCACATAACAGCACAGTGACACGCAGCTATTGGAACACGAAGAGTCCAAATCATTGCACTGTACTGCGCTCGTCACCCAGAGATCTAAGATATTATATTTTTAAGCCCTGTATTTTCTCTGGAAACGTTGCCCTTCAAACCGGAACACAGTAATGTTTGCACATTACTGCTTGGCGGCAGAAGAACTGGCAAAGGTGTGGTACTTCCACACTTTTGCCAGTTTGGACTTTGAGCAAAAACTTGACACATAGTTAAACTTTTTTTTTTACTTTTATGGGTTTACACTTGACCACCATCTCGCCTGATGTTAAGCGACGATGCGGTCTACGATGGAGCGTGCTTACCTAGAAGAAACTGATTCACTCTCGATTTGAAGACACCAAGATTATAACCATCGGGAAAATCCACTCAGGCAACTCATTCCATAGGTTAGACGTTCTTTTCACAAAAGTAGAGTAAAAAATCTCTTCGTTCGTGTCTTTGGAACATCATAACCATCTACGTGACATTTGGCGGAGTTGTAAATAATAAAAAACACAAATAAAAAATTGGCAGTCATAGGAACTGCCGATAGAAGTGAAAACTTATAACTCAGAATTTGATAGCTTACCTTGGAAACTACACGGGTGTAACCGGAGGGTATAGGCTGGTCATCATGTCATGACCATCTAGAAATGCGTCAGCATTTCCCATTGGCTGACGCATTTCTAGATGCCCAATCGCCAATGTCCCGAGTTTATCCGAAGATTTCTTATCATACCCGAGCGTGACGGTAAAATCCAATTTACACCCCACGAAAAATCTGCCTAGGCGCGCCTAAAGAAGTTTTCACTTCAAAAAAATAGGCATGAGTTGAAGGAGGTGCAGACTAGGCTGGTGAGTAGCGGGGTAAATCGACGTAGTGATGGTTTGTTATGAAATTTGGTTGAGTGTCTGAATTTAATTTTAAACTGAAGTCTGTTTTTGTTTTTTTGAGAGAAAATACACCATTTAGACGCCTAAATTTAAATGTCGGTACGATCATTCCAAATTTCCTACATCATCGTGCGCTGCCAGAGATAGGATTATCGTATGTCTGAATTATTTTTTAGAACACCATGCTACGCAATAAAACTGATTTTACATTGATCATGGACGATGACGCGTTATCAACATAATTTACTACCTATCAGAATACCAAAGAAAATTGATAAAATTTAGGCTCAATACGTGAACGAAAGCATGGAAGTACTACCTAACTACACCTAGACACAGATAGTTAAAATAGGTACTTACCTCTTTACTGCACCTTTTTTTTTAGTTTTTTTTTAAAGTAATAATCTTATCTTATATATAAAATTCTCGTGTCACAGTGTTTGTTTCCTTACTCCTCCGAAACGGCTTTACTGATTTTAACCAAAATTTATATGCATATTCAGTAGGTCTGAGAATCGGCTACTAGCTATTTTTCATACCTTTATTTATATGGCAAAACAACGTTTGCGGGGTCAGCTAGTCTTATATATAAAATTCTCGTGTCACAGTGTTTGTTTCCTTACTCCTCCGAAACGGCTTTACTGATTTTAACCAAATTTTATATGCATATTCTGTAGGTATGAGAATCGGCTACTAGCTATTTTTCATACCCCTAAGTGACAAGGGTTGTTCACTAAGGCAAAACAACGTTTGCGGGGTCAGCTAGTATAGGTATTAAATTCTCGTCTTATATATAAAATTCACGTGTTTGTTTCCTTACTCCTCCGAAACGCCTTTACTGATTTTTACCAAATGCATATTCAGTAGGTCTGAGAATCGGCTACTAGCTATTTTTCATAACCCTAAGTGTTAGGGGTTCCAATTTGGAATATATGCTCAGAATGCACTGGCGAGGGATTCTGGCGAGGTCAGCTCAAGGTCATTTCGATGAAAATGCGTTTAATTCGATATCTCGAGAACTGTTAGTATTAGGCAAAAAATTGTGGAGGCCTTTTCTGTTTTAAATTAAATTTACTAACTTTCATATTAACAACTTTTCTTTTTTTTCATCAATATTTTTCAAGTTGTTGCTTCCGAAAGGCAAAAATTTTACTTGTTTTCCTCCCTTTTTTATGTTTCGCCATTTTCTCCCCAACCGTTCAATTTTATGAAACTTTACCGATTGTCAAAGTAGACATTTGGCAGAATTGGTGCCAAAGTTGGAAATACCTTTGGGATAGCCATCGAATACAATTACCACGTCTGTACCGTAGGCAAAGGTGGTGGTACTTCCCCAGGCGTACTCTGCTAAGAGTCCTACCACTACAATAATATTGTATAGCATTAGTGCTGTTTCACACTAAAATTCTAAGTCATAAAACTTCTATCGGCAGTCCCTACGACAGCACATTTTTGAAACGAAAACTTTTTGTCGCGCCACAGACAGATTTTTCGTGGGCTGTGAATTGAATTCTAGCGTCACGCTCGGGAATGATAAGACATTTTCGGGTTAACTCGGGACCATGACCATTGGCCATGCTGACGCATACGGCCATGTTCATGGCTACGCCCTCCGTTTTCACCCGCGTAGTATCCAAGGTTGGCTATCAAATTCAAAGTTATAAGTTTTCACTTCTATCTGCAGTTCCTAAGACTGCAGATTTTTTAAAGCATTTGTTTTAGATGCCTACGACCAATCCATATTCCCTGTGTCATTGACGTCATTGTGCACAGATCACCGACAGAGATAGGTAAATACCTACCCTAATCTTATGTTTAAATTAATTTAATTTTGTAACACCATGATACATAACAAACCTATCTCTACGTTGATTGATGAGCATGACGCGTTATCAACACAATTATCAAAATACAAAGGCACATGTAATGATCAAAATACGAAATAAAATTGATTAAATTTCGGCTTGACACGTGAATGGAAATAACTTTTTTAAACTTTTATAGGTTTACACTTGACCGCCATCTCGCCTGATGTTAAGCGACGATGCGGTCTACGATGGAGCATGTTTACCTAGAAGAAACCGATTCACTCTCGATTTGGAGACACCAAGATTATAACTATCGGGAAAGACCCACTCAGTCAACTCATTCCACAGCCTAGACGTTTTCTGATAACAACACTAGAGTTAAACCGCTTCGTCAGAGTCTTTGGAATATCTATCAAGCAGGCATACTTTAAAAAGGGGTGTTCATTAATTACGTGTTTTTTTTTAAAAAATCACAATTATTGTCTACTTTCTGTGCCTCGCGGTTTCTCCTATGGATGTATCATAAATTGTAAAAAAAACTACACAGTAGCGGGGATTATTATGTTATACTCGTAGTAATAGGACGAGCAGTATCACACCCATCTCACTTATGTATATAGCACAACCGACAGGGCCTGATTAACCCTTAGGCTAATTAGGCTGCAGCCTAGGGCGCGAGGATCGGGGGGGCGCGCTGAAATTGTGTCTTAGCATGCACTATTCATCTAGCATCATTGCATCTACTCTACACATTTCAACTGGACTGAGATCAAACACTGTAACTAAATGCGTTGTGGACTAAAAGGCTTCAGAGTCCCTGATTTTGAGTTTTCAGATGACCAGTTACAGATGAGATTTCATGGCGAATGACCGCAACAGCTAACTAGATGTGAATAAACCGAGTTGCCCAGATGACATTTCTGCTAGTATTGAAGGTTTGTGCGAAGGCGTCTGAGTTATCGCCTATACTGATGCGCTTGTTTAGACTCTCTCGCAAATTGAGCAAGAACCAAAGTCGTGGCAGATAGGTAGTCGTACTGACCCTGCCAATTACACGACCATCTCGGCCACCTCCATACTCCACAACACTATGGAACGTGTCTGAGCCGCAGGTTCCTGACGCCCTGACGTACCCAGAGTCTAACGACCTCCTCTATGATCTTCATCCTTCATACGGGTTTCACCGAAACCAGACCGGCTTCGGTGGGATATTTTAGCGTACATCACTCACATATCTGTAGTGAGGCTATCGCAAAATACTGGTAAGCTCCGGGATATTTTGGAGGCTTTCGACAGGGTTTGGCACGATAGCCTTATAAGAAAAAGCTTTCTGCTTATGTTTTGTCTGCTGGTTTTATGGATTCACACCAATGGACTTTTCGAGAGATCAGTAGAGTTGTCATTGATTGCTGCGTGTTGGATCACTCAAGTCAATCAATGCCGGAGTCCCTCAAGGGTCGGTGCTCTCTGCAACGTTATTTCTGCTGTATACCGACGATCTGTTGAATTTTTGGGCACGCAGATGACAGCACCGACGTAAAAAAAACACATATCTTGCGCGAGAGCCAGTGCCCAAAAAGAAGTCCACTTCATGGGACTCCTACTTTTCGAAGTGTATCTGTTTTGGTTACTGACTCAGCTTTTGAGCGTTACTTTGAGATCTATGCTCCTCTTTAACTCTTTTATCGAGTACAAGGGTAAATTCATCATCAGCCTTTGTTCGTCCACTGCTGGACATAGACTTCTCCCATAATACGCCACTCAAACCGATCCTCGGTCTTACGTTTCCAACCGCCACCAGCCAACTTGCGAAAATCATTACTCCATCTAGTCTCAGGGCATCCTACACTAAGTGTAGGTATCGATTCGCGGTCACCACTCCAGAACCCGTCTACCCCAACGGTTATCGGGTCTACGACAGATGTGACCGGCCCATTGCCACTTCAGTTTGCTAAAACACTGAGCTATGTCGGAGACTTTAGTTCTCTGCCGAGTTACTTCATTGCGGATGCAATCCCTCAGAGAAACCCTGAGCATAGTCTTTTAAATAGCTCTCTGAACGCCTTTGAGCTTTCGGACCATTTTGACTGTCAGTGACCCTAGGATGTGGCCCTGCCCGGGCATAAAATGTGGCATCGGTCTCCCGTGCTTGTGGTTAGAGCCCACAAATGGGGAACCGACTGATGCCAGTTAAACGGTCACAGTAATGGCACAGCTTAAATCTCGGTCGGTGATGGGCAGCAGCGTCACCGGTACAAAAAGTTCTGCCCCTGCGGTTGCCAACCCAGTTTGGTGACTATGGGCAACACCCTGTCATGTCACAAGACTAAATTAGCGGTCAAAAAACTAGGTGTCCTCTCAAAGGTGCGAAGGTACTTCAAGTCTAAACAGTTGCTCATGTTGTACCAAGCAAAGATTCATTTTTGTACGGAATACTGTTCGCACCCTTGCAGGGGCTCGGCTAAGTACCAGCTTGAGACCTTGGAATTGATCGAGAGTCGTACCCAAAAGGCTCATAAGCTATGACACCAAAAGCTTGAACAAAACAGCAAAATCGCTAGCTTACTGGGTTTTTAAACAGGTACACTTCGAAGAGTGTGCAACTGAACTGCATGATTTAATCAAAACCACCTTGCTTTTTTTCTATCGGACTACTCGTAGCTCAAAATA
This sequence comes from Ectropis crepuscularia, assembly GCA_963693475.1. NCBI lineage: Eukaryota > Metazoa > Arthropoda > Insecta > Lepidoptera > Geometridae > Ectropis > Ectropis crepuscularia. The sequence continues at coordinate 2,554,271 of OY856367.1, forward strand.
GCGACATGGTTTCATGATTGACGTTTCAAGGACTCGAACGAAGAGGTTTGATTCTAATTTTGTGATAATAACGTCTAGGCTGTGGATTGCGATGCCTGAGTGGGTTTTTTCCATGGTTACAAGCCAAACCGATTTATTTTAGGTAAATAGGTACGCTTCATCGTAGACCGCATCTTCATTTAATATCAGGCGAGATGGCGGTCAAGTGCTATTTTAAAAGTAAAAAGAAAGATCGATCGATCTGAAAACTTTTGCGTACTTAATATGAACAATGATAAAACTGTAACACCAGCAAGCAAAGTCAAAACTAATATACTACTTATTAGGCCGTCCCGTGCAGGGGCGCGTTCTCATGGTTAGCCTAGGGCGGTAGGAACTCTTAATCAGGCACTGACAACCGAATTGAAGCCAGAAATAAAAAAAAGCCGAAGAATCAGATGACATATAATACGATACAACCTAAAAATTACAAGAAGAAGAAGAAGACTTTTATCAGCTGACTATTATTTTTATAATAGAACCGGACTGGGTCAAAAATACACCATCCTAATTAGTCCGTCAGCTAGATCATGGAAAAATATTGGACACGTATTTTTTGTTTTTTCATAATATTTAAAATCGTCAAAGATATAGACCATCAAACTTCGAGAGTGGGGGGTCGCGACGTCACTGGTGAGTAAAAATCGTACTCACAAGTGACGTCACACGAAACTTCGAAGCGCTGTATCTTCGTCATTTTTTGTTTGTGAAACAAAAGAAAAAATACGTGTGCAATGTTTTTTGGCAATCTAACTAACGGGCTACTTAGTTTTTTTTGAGGATCGTACCCTATTGTATAAATTCAAACCAATAGAAACTGTTTTGCCAGACATATTGCATGTCTGGCATTTATAAAAGTTAAAAAAAAAAAAAAAAAAGAGGCCAGTTTGTATGTGTCAACTTTTAAAATGTTTTGTAATATATTACCTGCAAACAGCAATAAAGATTTTTGTATTTGTATTTTAATGGCTCGATGCCAAACGAGCAGCGGTCACGCGCATGCATTACTCATTGAAAAAGGCCGCCGGACGCGGTTGAAACTGGAGTTGGAATAGACCGTCCATATCACACGTGACGATGTGGTCAAAACTCAAGTTGGTTAGGACTGTGTAACAAACAACCCAATGACTTCAAAGGAAGGACGTGGCTTACTGAAAAGTTTTTGGCATTTTAATGGCCAGCAAAAACTCGTTCACTCCCCCTCCCGCGCACTGACCGCTGTGAACTGCAGGTCTACAACGAAAACAAACTCCGAATGATCGGATCCGACCGCCAGCTGAATCGGATTGTAGCCTACCACGAAAAACATTCTGAACGATACATCTCGGTTAAATAGGGAGTTATAGACATCGGCCGATCCGATCAACCGACCGATTGTCTTTCGTGGTAGGAAACGTCCATAAGTTTGGCCGATATATCGTTTATCGGACTTCGTAGTAGACCTGCTGAGTCGCATGTCGCATAGCCCTAAAACCTAAAAATGCAATTTTCGGCCCAACGCGGTTGTCCCATTTTGTCGCACCTTTGGCCAGGTCCTTATATATAAGTCTATGGTATCAACCATGTTGGTTTTCATACTAAACATAATAACCCATTAATACCCAAAAGAAATCTGTGGAGCATACCTAAGATATTGAAACTTAAATATATACATTAACAAATATGAATTAATGACTGGCCTCGTGGCTTAGTGGGTAGTAGCTCTGCCTGCGAAGCCGAGGGTCGTGGGTTCGATCCCCACCCAGTGCAAATATTTGTGTGATGAATTCAAATGTTTGCACTGTGTCTGGGTGTTTCTATGTATAATAAGTATGTATTTAAAACTATATAAGTATTATATCAGCTATCTGGCCGCCGTCACACAAGCTTTGCTTAATTTGAGGTCAGATGGTGTTGTGTGTGAATTGTCCACCACCAATTATTTATTATTTATTTATTTTTAATTATATATACATATTAAATGTATACGAAACTTAAGTCGGCCTGGATTGACCATGTTACACGTGAGTTACTCGTGCATTAAATAAAAATAGGTTTTTATATGAATATAAGTAATCTTAATTATGTTATGCCTAGATCGATAGTTTTGTGATAAGAGGCTGATAATTCTTGGTAGGAGAGTATTAGACTGAGAATGTCAAACTTTTAGGACGACTGGTAAAAAATAATTGGATACCACTCGAGTGTAAGCAATAAATATAGGCTAGATAAAAGTATCTGAAATACAGATACAAGTTACAAAATACGTATTTATATCTTGTATTTAAAATAATTTTTAATTTTCTTAGCTAGTATTTCAGGGTAGCGATTCTGAAACCATTCGGTTGCATCCGACACGGAATCTCATCTCTCGGTCTTTGTCTTATCTATTTAGCATGACAAAGACAGAGAGAAATTAAAAATTATTTTTACCTTTTTCGAAAAGTATTTGTATCTGGTATCTTATACATCTCTGCCCAGGACCGTGGGTTACGACTACAAATATTTATTTTTCTCAGAAAAATTAAACTACCGACTTCAATTTAGAAATTAAATTCACACATACAACAAATGTTAACAAAATTTATAATGATATAACCTTAGAATTATATAATAAGTTTGTATTTGTATGGGCAAGTTACGGCTGGTCTAGTCGGGAGAAAGGCGACTGCCGGAGCCCCGGGTTCAAATCCCACGCGCACTTCTGTCTTCGAAGACGTTACTAACCCGTTAGACCCGTTAACTTACAACGGTGAAGGATAACTTCGTGAGGAAACCGACATGTATCATTCACCAATCCGCACTGGGCCAGCGTGGTGGATTATGGCCTTCACTCTGTCCTTGTGTGGTAAGGCCCCGAGACCCAGATGTGGCAACATTTTTTAGTGAGGTGCCTGCGCTATGTACATCTAATGATGTGTCTGTATCGATTATAATGTTACGAGTAGTATTTTCTTATCATGATGCGAAAAATAAGTTTTCTCTTCAAAAACTTCACAAACTAGTTTGAGAACCACTGTCTTATGATAAAAGCAAAATCCAAGCATTGCTGTCGTGTCCCAAACTAACATTCCTTAGTTCTGCTCAAGAATTGTATTTAGCATGTCCTGTTCAAAGCAGTTTTTATTATTTAAAATTGTTTTGTTAATATGGGTGAATACTGTGTGGACTGACGATGTACCTTTAGTCAATACTACACAAGGTCTCGTTAGAGGGTTGGAGAGTAATGATGGAGACTATTACATGTATCTGGGAATACCGTATGGTGCAGTCGATTTGACTAATCCTTTCGGGGTAAGTATTAAATAAATTTTAGTAATGGTAGGACACGTAGGACCTTAGATACAAATAAATGTAAGCTCTTTGCGTCGGACTGTTTGCAGAGTCCGTCTGGGGAAGTACCTATCACACCTTTGCCAGTTATTTTACCGTCAAGAAGTGACTATATTTGTAAGTTGACGCTAATAGATAAATAAATAGCATTTCAGTGGTATTCTGACATGTCTATTACGCGTATGTGTCTGCAAGAATTATTTTATTGAATAGGTACTACTCAACAATTGTACCCACTGAATTTATAAGTGGACTTGTAAATGAGATGCATAATGTATATTATTTGATATTTTGGTTAACTAATGTAATTGGTCTGTACGCCCGTTTTAGTTAATAAATAAATAAATGTGTTCATGTACACATAATTGTGATCCGGTTTCAAGGGCAGTGAAATTACAGGGCATAGGTAGAGATAAAACATTTTATATCCATGGGTGACGAGCGCAGTGCAGTGCTAGGTAATGATTTAGACTTTTCATGTTTCAATGACAGCGATAGGGCCGCCAATAGGGTACCTGACTGGGTCAAAAATACACCATCCTAATTAGTCCGTCAGCTAGATCATGGAAAAATATTGGACACGTATTTTTTGTTTTTTAATAATATTAAAAATCGTTAAAGATATAGACCATCAAACTTCGAGAGTGGGGGGGTCGCGACGTCACTCGTGAGTAAAAATCGTACTCACAAGTGACGTCACACGAAACTTCGAAGCGCTGTCTGTATCTTCGTCATTTTTTGTTTGTGAAACAAAAGAAAAAATACGTGTACAATATATTTTGGCAATCTAACTAACGGGCTACTTAGTTTTTTTGAGGATTGTACCCTATTCTGAATCGATTTTGATGGTTACTTTTTCTTTGGTAAGTCCATAATATTTAGATTTCTGTGGGTAGGTCATAGTTCAGAAGTACCTAGTGGTTAGTAGTGGTAGGACTCTTGGTAGGGTCCGCCTGGGGAAGCCTAGCTAAGTTATTCTACCGCCAAGCAGTGATGTGCAAACAATACTGTGTTTCGGTTTGAAGGGCAATGTTTCCAGAGAAATTACAGGGCTTAGAGATATAATATCTTAGATCTCTGGGTGACGAGCGCAGTGCAGTGCTAGGTAGTGACTTGGAATTTCATGACCAATAGCTGCGTGTCACTATGCTGTTATGTGACAGGCATGTTGCTTACCATCAGGCACATGTCCTGCTCGTCTCGTCACTCTTTGCTATAAAAAAATATTTAGACTCTTCGTTTTCCAATAGCTGCGTGTCACTGTGCTGTTTTGTGGCAGGCATGTTGCTTACCATCCGGCATATGCCCTGCTCGTCTCGTCACTGCTATAAAAAAAGCGGACCTCTATACATTTTATTTATTTAATATTTATTGCACAATAACAAAAATAATGTACAAACGGAAAGCTTAATGCTAAGGCGCATTTTCTACCAGCTACCCGCTGAGTAGGATATAAATGTAATGTAGGCAAAAAGCAGTAAAAACTAAAATTATTTTTAAACACACAAGAATGTGGGAAATATTTTAAAAGAACAACATATAAACACGCTGTTAAATACTTATACACATAAATATTATGAATACGTAATACAAGGAAATATTGAAAAAATAAATATACATAGTATATATAATATATAAATACATATGTATATATATATATATAGATACAATTTTAAATAAATACGAGTACACATACAAAAAAATAAAATAAAATAAAAAATAACATAGACGGTATCGATAAATTACTACATATGAGTGACTAGCTAAGATGATGGTTCCTTCAAATAGTGCTCACGCACATGCCTTCTGAAAAAACATTTTATTGCAAGCGTTGCGGCGGTTTTTGAAATATTAATAAAACACTAAAATTTGCTTTCAAGGATTTAGACGACGCAACAGACGCAGTGATATTCTTATAATGTGGTCGAATGTCTGATTTAATTTTAAATTGAAGGTTTTTATTTTTTCGGATTAAATAAATTATTTGAAATTGAAGTTTCTTGTTTTGTTTTTCAAAGAAAAATACTTATTTAATTTTATGTTTCATTGCATAGTAAATATTTTTTTAATAGTAGATATGGAGTGACAGTGAGTGAACAACAACATGACTTCCCATAACAGCACAGTGTCACGCAACTATTAGACCATAAAGCATCTCTGTGCTGTGCGCTAAAACATTGCCTTTCAATCCGTATCACAGAGATGTTTGTGCATTACTGCTTGGAGTTAAATCTTGATGTGATTTCTCTTGTCGTTAAGCTGATGTGTTCTGAATTATAACGTACTTTGTCATTATTGCATGTACTTGGTTATTGTAATGGCTCCTAAACCTTGCAGCCATCATCACCAGCCCCTGAATTTGATGGTATCTTCGACGCTGTTGACGACTCTGCGGCCTGTCCTCAAGCCGAACTTCAAGCCTTCGGATCTTTAGACTGTCTTCATCTCAACGTCTTCGTTAGAAGCGTTAGAACAACCCTTCTTCCTGTCCTGATCTACATCCATGGAGGAGCATTTGAGTTCGGATCTTATGGAAGATCCTTGTACGGAGCTAAATATTTAGTACGACATGACGTTATACTTGTTACTTTTAATTATAGACTTGGAGTTTTTGGTTTTATGTGCACAGACAGTCCTAGAGTACCAGGGAATCAGGCAGTGAAGGATCAGGTGCTAGCCCTGAAGTGGGTGAATGAGAACATTGAAAGCTTCGGTGGTGATCCCAACAGAGTCACAGTTTCAGGAAATTCTGCTGGTGGCATGTCTATAGATTTTATCATAGCATCTGATGAAGGTCCGAAGTATTTTCAACAAGCGATATTGCAAAGCGGGGTAGCGTTGATGCCTAGTTACAATTCCCCAGATATAAGGAATGCTCCGTTCCAACTGGCGAACCATTTTGGGCTACAGACTGAAGATATTGATGAAGCTTTCGATTTTCTGGCTTCTATAGATCCTTTGGTAATAATTCTTGCTAGTCGCCAGCTAGGTTTAATATTCAGACCATGTATTGAAAGAAAATTCGAGGGTGAGGAAGCTCTTATGACTGAGAACTGGGTGTCCAAAGAAGTGGTCTCAGCAAATGACTTAAAAATCATGATAGGGTTCAACGAAAACGAAGCTCTGGGACTATTTTTGTGGCCTTTCTCAGATTTAACTAACATTGTAGAACAAAGCTTGACTAGCTCGTTTGCAACTGAGCATGAAGACTTTACAGGGCATTCAGAAGTGAGACAGTTTTTCTTTGGTGATGAAGAGATAGATCATAGTCAATTTAAGGAGGCGATCGATCTGCGATCTGACAATTCGTTTGTCCATCACTCAATGAGAACCGCTAAGAGGTATCTGAAGAGTGACGTTGAAAAAGTATATCTTTACTTATTTTCCTACGACGGGGAAAGAAACTTTGTGAAAGTAAGATTAAATACTACAATCGCAGGAGCAGTTCATGCGGATGAAGTCGGCTATTTGTTTGATATGTCAATTTTTGGCGAGCCGAACGATGAAGACCAATTGGTTTTGGATCGTATGACCGAAATGTGGACTAATTTCGCTAAATTTGGGTAAGTAGCATAATATGTAACTACCTACTTGGATGAGCTTTGCTCGGTATCAAAAACTCAAGATTGATTTATCGTCTTCAATACCCCCTGCATACAAAATTTCAGGCAAAACCGTTGCAGCCTTTTCCGTGATTCAGATTATACAATAATTGTTTCTCATTTAAAAGGTATTAGATAAATTAGCATTCACTCGCGATTTTGTCGCGTAGTATTTAGAAAAAGGCTATTATGCTCTACTGAATCCAACATTTTTCAGGATAAAACGCCATATGTTATTTTAGACTATGCATAATATATTATGATTGTTACTACTAAACTTCCGCGATCTGAAATCTCACTTATTTAATTCAGATTGTTGTTTTTCATCTAGATTCATTCAGTAGCGTTTGCATCGTTTATACAGCTAAGTAACTTTGTAAGAATTGAATGGAGCATAGGTAGTTGTCATTTGGGATGTAGATTAAGATTGACTATATTGAAAACAATGCACAGCTAAATTTTTGGAACAAAGTTCCTTACGACAGGCAACGAGGAGATAAGTATTTTTAACTGAAAAAATGTGAGACTAAAACTGTCAGAAAAATATTTGTTACAACATTACATTTGCTGGCTAATGGTAAGCATTCGTAAGACAAGGTATCGACGAACATGTGACAGAAATAAAATGGATGTGAAACATTTGACATACAAAATACTTCTTTTTATCCAACCACATCGGAAAGAGTAAGTACTTTTGCTCTTCGATATCAGAGCGCAAAAGTCGTTTTTACCGTCTAGAGAGTAATGCCCGGCTTACATTATTCCAGTTCAGCGGTCGAATCCAGCGCTGCATTGCTTACTGGAAAAATGTAAACCAGCACTGGAAAGCATTGGCATTGATGCTTTCCAGTGCCGGTTTACATTGTTCCAGTAAGCAATAAGCAATCCAGCGCTGGATTCGATCGCTGGACTGGAATAATGTAAACCAGGTATAAAGTAAATATGTATTTAGAACATCGTGTCAAAACATGATTAACCTATGTATTTCTTCCTCCTTGGCTATTTATTTTTTTAAATTGTTAAAAACTCAGTCTTGGAACCTCCTTTGTGTATTTTTTTAATATCCTTTGAGCGCAATTTTCTTTTCACGTACTTATGGAGGGTAGAGGTAAGGAATGCTAGCTCAAATTGCAGGACATTTAATAAAGCTCATTGAATCAATTGTAAACGAATTGAAGTATGTCGAGTTAAACGATTTGATACGATATTAAAGCCGACTATAATAGTTACTAATAGAAAATTTCAACTACTTGCGTAATACAAAATGTAATGTAGCATACATATATTACATTAAATAATTACTATTTAGAGAAAACAACATTCAAACATGAAAAACATTATTTTAAATTATGAATTCTGAATAGTCCGTTTATTTATTTCCTTTAAAATGTACCCTGATGCTAATGTAGAGCTACCATCATTTAATGCATTTGGGCGGACACTTTTTCATGTACACAGATGACACTCCTTACCTCCGACCGGTCAACTCCCCGTATTTTTGTCCTCAAATTGTTATTGTTAAAACCATAGTTAAATATAAACAAAGTTACATAAGTTTTTCAGTTCTATCGGCAGTTCCTATGACTGCCAATTTTTAGGGTTCCGTAAAACGTAAAAACGGAACCCTTATAGATTCGTCATGTCTGTCTGTCTGTCTGTCTGTCTGTCTGTCTGTCTGTCTGTCCGTCCGTATGTCACAGCCACTTTTTGCCGAAACTATGAGAACTACACTGTTGAAACTTGGTAAGTAGATGTATTCTGTGAACCGCATTAAGATTTTTACAAAAGTATTTTAAAAAAACAAAAATTAGGGGTGGCCCCCATACTGAAACTCAAAAAATTTTTTTTCATCAAACCTACACGTGTGGGGTGTCTATCGATAGGTCTTCAAAAATGATGTTGAGGTTTCTAACATAATTTTTGTCTACACTGAATAATTTGCGCGAGAGACGCTTCCAAAGTGGTAAAATGTGTGTCCCTCCCCCTCTAACTTCTAAAGTAAGAGAATGAAAAAACTAAAAAAAATATATGATGTACATTACCATGAAAACTACCAACGAAAATTAGTTTGACCTCGATCTGATGAGTAGTTTTTTTTTAGTACGTCATAAATACACTATTATTAAAACTTCGATCAAAGTTACAACGAACTACAAGAACTATGTGTACTATGTATATTATGTTACTTGCTGCAACGGAACCCTTCATGGGCGAGTCGAACTCGCACTTGGCTACTTTATTTTGTTATGACGTTATCACGTTAAACTATGGTCCGTAAACCGACTTAATGTCTTTTTTTTTCAGGGATCCGACTCCACATGTCACACCTCTTCTGCCAGTGAAATGGGAAGCAATGACCGAATCTTCCCACCACTACATGCACATAGACGCACACTTACAACCGTCGACGAGTCCCTACAACGAACGGATGGCCTTCTGGGACGTGTTTTTGGAACTCAATGGACATTTACAACGATTAAATATTAATAATGTTTAGTTATGTGTGTATTTATTTAATACTAGTGATCCTCCCCGGTTTAAGTTACGGCTGGTCGAGTCGGGAGAACGGCGCCTGCCGATCCGGGGACCCCGGTGTCAAACCCCACGCGCACCACTGTCTTTTCGAAGTCATGTGCGTAATGCCGCTAACCTAAAACGGTGAAGAAAAAAATAGTGAGGAAACCGACATGTACCTAGAATCTTTCGAAGTCATGTGTTATCCATCAAACCGCACTGGGCCAGCGTGGTGGATTATGGCCTTAACTCTCTCTTTGCGAGAGAAGGCCCCGAGTCCCAGCAGTGGGAACGTTTAGTGGGCTGTTTTTTTTTATAGCATAGAGTGACGAGACGAGTTGGTCATGTGCCTGATGGTAAGCAACATTCCTGCCACATAACACATAACAGCACAGTAACACGCAGCTATTGGAACATGATAGTCCAAACCATAACCTAGCACTGCACTGCGCTCGTCACCCAGAGATCTAAGATATTATGTCTCTAAGCCCTGTAATTTCTCTGGAATCATTGTCCTTCAAACCGGAACACAGTAATGTTTGCACATTACTGCTTGGCGGTAGAATATTTGGCAAAGGTGTGGTACTTCCCCAGGCGGACTCTGCTAAGAGTCCTACCACTACTAAAATGTATGTATGTATGTATGATATGATTGTATGATCCTCCCCGGATTCGCCCGTGGAAGATACATTTATAACATATAGCACTCAGGGAGCACGTACAAATCAATCAGTGAAATATTTAAATCGATCCATTACGCCCTAGCTACACGATGCTAGTTTTACAGCGAGCATAGCAAGCTAATGTTTACAACGCTACGCGACGCTAGTTTTGTATACACCAGGGGTTCCCAAACTTAATTCGTCTGCTGCCCACTTTGAGAATAAATTATTCTTTAGCGCCACCCCTCCCCGATTTCATACTGAAACACCACTATAACTTAGGTACTACACAACGGACTCCAGGCATCTACACAACGCCCCCATTTTTTCTGGATCTCTTACCGCCCCCTTTTAGGCCAGCAGCGCCCACAATGGGGCGTTATCGCCCGCTTTGGGTAAGACCGGTCTACACGAAGCTAAAAGTACTAGCTTGAATAAAGTAGCCAAGTGCGAGTTGGACTAGCCCATGAAGGGTTCCGTTGCAGCAAGTAACATAATATACATAGTTCTTGTAGGTCGTTGTAACTTAGATCGAAGTTTCAATAATAGTGTATTTATGACGTACTAAAAAAAACTACTCATGAGATCGAGTTCAAACCAATTTTCGTTGGTAGTTTACATGGTAATGTACATCATATATTTTTTTTAGATTTTTCATTCTCTTACTTTAGAAGTTAGAGGGGGGGGGGGGGACACATTTTACCACTTTGGAAGCATGTCTCGCGCAAATTATTCAGTGTAAACGAAAATTATTTTAGAAACCTCAACATCATTTTTGAAGACCTATCGATAAACACCCCACACGTGTAGGTTTGATGAAAAAAAAAATTTTTTAGTTTCAGTTCTCAGTATGGGGGGCAACCCAAATTTTTCTTTTTTTTCTTTTTTTTTGTAAAGATCTTAATACGGTTCACAGAATACATCTACTTACCAAGTTTCAACAGTGTAGTTCTCATAGTTTCGGCAAAAAGTGGCTGTGACATACGGACGGACAGACAGACATGACGAATCTATAAGGGTTCCGTTTTTACGTTTTACGGAACCCTAAAAACTAGCCTCGTGTATCTTGGGCATTAGTTCATGAGATTAGCGCGTCAAACAAACAAACATTTTAGCTTTATGTACTTATCTGAGCGTAAAACAGTAACAAATGCTACTGTTTCACTATCGCTCTCTCTTGGGGTGTGCGAAGAGGTAAGAAATGCTTAAGTTGTAGTGGTAGGACTCTTAGCAGAGTCCGCCTGGGGAAGTACCACACCTTTGCAGGCGCGGTCCCACCGTCGAATTTTGGAGGGGGTCGCCAGTACAGAACCTCCGATTTTGGGGGGGGGGTCACGAGTAGAAATAGAATAAATCGAGTAAGAGTCATCATCATCAACAGCCCACTAAACGTTCCCACTGCTGGGACTCATTAAGGCTAAGTTAAAGTTATTAAGGCATTAACTCGTTAAGGCCATACTCCACCACCCCGGCCCAGTGCGGGCTGGCGAATGACACATGACTTCGAAAGATTTTAGGTACATGTCGGTCCTCACGATGTTTTCCTTCACCGTTTTAAGTTAGCGGCATTACGCACATGACTTCGAAAAGACAGTGGTGCGTGTGGGGTTTGAACCCGTCTCCGGATCGGCAGCCGCCGTTCTCCCGACTAGACCAGCCGTAACTTCGAGTAAATCGAGTAAGAGTACTAGTAGCGCCCCATTTTAATGTGACGAATACGATTTTGGGGGGTTCATGCCCCACTGTGACCCTCCCCTTGGGACCGCGCATGCACCTTTGCCAGTTATTCTACCGCCAAGCAGTAATGATCAAACATTACTGTGTTCCGGTTTGAAGGGCAATGTTTTCAGAGAAATTACAGGGCTTAGAGATATAACAACTTAGATCTCTGGGTGACGAGCGCAGTGCAGTGCTAGGTAATGATTTGGACTCTTCATGTTCCAATAGCTGCGTGTCACTGTGCTGTTATGTGGCAGGCATGTTGCTTACCATCAGGCACATGACCTGCTCGTCTCGTCACTCTTTATTAAACAAAATATAATGATTCGGCTACATTAGCGGGCGAAGATTAGTGTCTTTTTGGCGCGACAAAAAAATCATGTTCGGGATGGTTCGGGCATAGGCGATGTTCTTGCCTACATGTTGCTTACCATCAGACACTCCTCCTGTTCGTCTCGTCACTCTTTATTTTAAAAAAAAAAGTTAAAGTTATTTCGTTTGTTAGGTAAAAGAGTTCATAAATAGCGGATTTTTGTACATGTTAAAGGTTTACAAACATATTTATAACATGGCCGTGGTCATGGCCACTCTCTCCGGTTTCACCCGCGTAGTTTCCATGAGCTATCAAGTTCTGAGTTATAAGTATTCACTTCTATAGATAGTGCAATCCACGAAGACGCGCCCCACTATTCCTCCGAACCGTTTATAGTATATGTGTGCAAGCTTCCGTCAATGTTTGAGTGTTATCGGTACACATTAATTACCTATGAATGCACACGCACACTACAATGACTGGTGAATGGTTCGCGACTGACGCTCGGAGCAAACGCGATTGGTGGAGAAAAAAATTGGTGGGGCGCGTCTTCGTGGATTGCACTATCTAGGTATATCGGCAGTTCCTGTGACTACCAAATTTTTTTAATAGATAAGTATTGACTAGGCTTTCGCTTGTCATCCCTAGATTTCGACTCATGATTAATGTAACACGTAGGACATCAGAAAGCCATCACAATTTGTTTTCGTAGATCGTTACTTCGATAACAAAGGCCCTTATCGCTATTATTACGAAAATAACTCACGTAGTGCATTATCTATTCTATGTTAGTACCTACTTAAGTAAGTACTTATTTGGTTTCGTTAACGACATTTTTAGTGTGAAAACTTCTTTGGGAGCGTTCAGAAAATATCTACTTATATCTACAATAGGGTACAATCCTCAAAAAAACTAAGTACCTAGCCCGTTAGCACACCCCGGACACTCGGCCTAAAATCTATACAGACGGTGCAGTTGACATACCTACACTCACACAACTACGCATATGTCGTTCGAACACATTTACGCATGTGTGCGTGTCATCTAGGGTTACTAAATTATTTTAGTAAGTTAAGTACACTTACCCAAAGAGAAAACTTTATTCTGACAATATATTAATTAATCACTCCACATATTTCGCGTATTTCATTATAGACTAGTCACAGAACATTAGATTAGCTATAACTACGTTCATAAGATGCATTAAAAAGCGGATTCACAGTTTACAATATCAGAGTATTATACACTGCACAAACTACTTATTAATTATTAACACATCATGTCAGCGACCAGTAAAGAGAAAGCACATGATTTTTCAACTCAAAACTCCAAATTAAATGTTGTAAACAAACATCACGCACGAATTGTTATCAACTATGGCCGATAATGTTGCTAGTTCCGGATTTAATTTATTACTAATGCTTAAAAGAAAATTACTTTTGTATGTTGATAAATAGTGATTTATTTATTCGCATTATAGTAAGGAACTATATAAAACTTTAAATATTGTGAATTTGCGCCGAATAAACAAAAATCGGTTTCAATTTTAAATTAAATTCAGAAACTTACTTGACCAAATTTCAACGACGATCATAAAAAACTTGAACAAAAATAAACGAAAGTAATTTTTAGTTTTGTTTTCATATTTCAAAACTATGATCTACCAAAAAAAAAAAGAAACATCATAGAAGACATGGCCCAAATCGTACCCTGACCTCGGCACAAAATAATTGTATCTAATCTCAAAAAAATCTAATAATTGTATGCAAATATATTTTAGGAAAAAAAATTACACCACTCCCATAACCCAAATTAGTGGCTAACATGTTTTTTTATCAGTGTAGTTTTGTAGGCGTTTTTTTTAAAAGTTCACCAATACTGTTTGCAATCCGATGTAATCATCATCATCATAACATCTTAGCATATACCTCTCTTCAAGTACGCCTCATATCCCAGGCCTATGCTAGTGCTGTGCTTGTGCTAGTACTTGTCCAGATTTGACCCGCGATGTAAGCATACTGATAATTGAATACAAAGTCCAAAGTACATTACCAAAAATTTGCGTATTATCATTAATTATTTTACTTACACTCGTTAAATTTGAATTCAATTCCAAGGCCACCCATCGCGAAAAGAACCTAAGCATATTCGTGCATTGTTTGATATATATCTTTATGACTCAGCCGGTATATATTATTTTTATATCATTAACACCAAATTATACAATATATTTTGTTCCATAAAACGAGCTTTTGACACGAACTTCTACAGGCAAAAAAACGCAGGTTAGCCACTCAAACGGATGATGATGATAGTTTAGAATATTATTACTAATAACTTAAAATCCGAGGTACATCAAAAAACCCAGGTGTGGCACCTGGGTTTTTTCAATGTGATTTGGGCTTATGTCCTTTGTTTCACAATAAATGGAGCTATCACGTAACAAACATATAAACGAATTGAGATCCGTCTCCTTTTTTGAAGTTGGTTTAAAATGAAACTAAATCGTAGTAGTACCGGTGGTACTAGAACCGGTAAAGTTTATAAGTCAATGTCAAAGCCGTTAATTACTGAATAAGTTTTAGTTTAAAAATATCGTTAATTTTTTTTGGAACTATCCATTCCAATAGTCAATGTACTCGTATCCTCTTACTGCTTTTAATGAACGGTTGTTGCGAAATCTTAAATAAGCATACTACTAGATGAAATCCTATATTCATTGTTCACTACTAACCGACATAATATATACATGGACGCACATAAAAGTACAGATAGTCTAATATAGAACCTCTTTCTTTTATTTGAGTCGGTTGAATGCTAAGAAATAATCACTTACCACAAAACTGAATAGTAGCAATCTTAGTAAAAAAAATCCACTAAATTGGCAACACTAGTGACTAGTGACTTCGTAAATTCCGCGCCATCACTCGTTACCATACGTTATTGGCGCCACTGACGTATTTCACAACGATTAACGAAAGCCGCAGTTTAAAAACAACGAGTTTAATAATTTCGTCACAGGACTTCAGTGTTGGCGCGTACTTCTAACCAGAATACCTTAACACAGTTTATAAAAATGATTCAATCTTTGTAATAATTCTCTTTGTAAATTCTAATTGTAAAAAATCTCTTATTCTTGTTTCGTATAATAGACGAAAAATTTGGTACCATTTTGTTAAATAATACAGCATCATGGTCGTATTCTCATAGAAAATTATCGTCCGATATAACCCTTCGTTGAATCCGCCTCGCGTCCGCGAGGGGGAGGAAGCTTGAAATTGGCGGGGGGTGGGGAGTGTCCGTTCTATCTGTATTATCTATTCTATGCCGTTAGTTAGATTGCCAAAAAATATTGTACACGTATTTTTTCTTTTGTTTCACAAACAAAAAATGACGAAGATACAGCGCTTCGAAGTTTCGTGTGACGTCACTTGTGAGTACGATTTTTACTCACGAGTGACGTCGCGACCCCCCACTCTCGAAGTTTGATGGTCTATATCTTTGACGATTTTTAATATTATGAAAAAACGAAAAATACGTGTCCTATATTTTTCCATGATCTAGCTGACGGACTAATTAGGATGGCGTATTTTTGACCCAGTCCGGTACCCTATTCTATAATTTTATAATATCAACTTTTGTGATGAGAACATGTAGGCTGTGGAATGGGTTGCCTGAGTGGGGTTTTCCCGGTGGTTATAATCGAGTGAATCGTTTTCTTCTAGGTAAGCACGCTCCATCGTAGACTCCATGTTAACATCAGGCGAGATGGCGCGGTCAAGCGTAAACCTATATAAGTTAAGAGTGGGCCTAGTGCCAGGAAAAAATCAAATTTCACCCGCGCGTCGCCCTTCCCCTCTCCAATACGCCGCGTCGCCGCCAGTAAGATAGAAGCTACGATCACTCAAGGTCATCGTTCCCCGAAATCCAGTATATGAAAACATTCAAATTAATCATAGATGTTTTTAAAAAAATACATCAATTTGTTTTTTATTGTCTATATACACACAATAAACCATTTATTGAAAAACAGTCGAATGAAAGAAATGAAAACTAAATATGACTGAATCACAAGATTTAGTCATTTATTTATTTGATATGTAGTCGTGTTTTATAATTAAATAAATGCGTGTTTTACGATATCATATATAAAAAGGGCATCAGTCTATTGCTTAAAAAAAATGTGTGCACTTAGACCGCACAGTAGAAGTGAACACTTTATTAGGAGTTTTATTTATTTATTCTGTAATAATATAATATGTAACCGCAACTTTGATATATTTTGTAATACTAAATAGCATGACCATGTTAGTAGGATAAATAGAAAAAAGACATTAATCAAACTTTGTATTTTTAAAATTAAATATAAATCAAAATAGCACAGCGACACTGCAGTGAAGAGCAGCTGTATCTTTTTCATTCGGGTATCCTTGGCGGTCCCTAGTTCACCCGATGGAGCCTTTCATCTTGGATCGCAACAGATCAGCTTCACTTACAGCTCCCGGAAAAAAATCTGGCGCACCGCCAAAAGTAGTTTTCATTCCGAAAAAAAGAATAGATTTCATCCCCACGTCACTCTTCTTCCACCGCGTTAGCGCTAATAGAAAGATACGAGCTAAGCTCACCTTAGGTCATAATATAACTAAGTACAGTAAGTACACGTAACATTACGATAAATCACAGATACTGTAAGAGTTACTAATGAATGCGCGTGTGGGTAAAATTATTAAGTTTCTATTTTTACATAGTATCTAAATTGAGAACAAAGAACGAAAGATGTTTGAAAGAAAGAACGGGTGGACTGATATTGATGAGTTTAGATAAATATGTATACTAGGTTTCTGATTAACCTATACTCTGCATTTATTTTTGGATAATTCAGGTAACATTGTATGTGGATGCTAGAACTTATAATTATTAGGTAGAGAAATGTTTAATAATAATTAAATTTACATAAATATGTAAGTAATATTTTTCTATTTAACAACCGCCAAACAAACAAACACCTCAGTTCAAAATACCAGAACTCAAATTACCTAATGGTTGTTTCACTTAATGTTGTTGTTATTGATTTAAATATATTTAAACTAGGTAGGTATTAGTATTTGTAATCATTGTACATAATATTTTGTTGTTTTTTAAAAGCACAAACATGTAGATTATTTACCAATCTATTTACCCGAAAATACGTTTCGTTTTCAAGTAAAGACAATGTGTGGTTGTGTCGGTTTCCATCTGTGTAAAAAATAAAATAAAGTGGCCAAGTGCGAGTTGAACTCGCCCATGAAGGGTTCCGTTGCAGCAAGTAACATAATATACATAGTACATATAGTTCTTGCAGTTCGTTGTAACTTCAATAATAGTGTATTTATGACGTACTAAAAAAACTACTCATCAGATCGAGTTCAAACTAATTTTCGTTGGTAATTTACATGGTAATTTACATCATATATTTTTTTTAGATTTTTCATTCTGTTTAGAAGTTAGAGGGGACACACACATTTTACCACTTTGGAAGTGTATCTCGCGCAAATTATTCAGTGTAGACGAAAATGATATTTAAAACCTCAACATCATTTTTGAAGACCTATCGATAGACACCCCACACGTGTAGGTCTGATGAAAAAAAAATTGTTGAGTTTCAATTCTCAGTATGGGGGCAACCCTAATTTTTCTTTTTTTTTAATTTTTTTTCAAATCTTAATGCGGTTTACAGAATACATCTACTTACCAAGTTTCAACAGTGTAGTTCTCATAGTTTCGGCAAAAAGTGGCTGTGACATACGGACGGACAGACAGACAGACATGACGAATCTATAAGGGTTCCATTTTTACGTTTTACGGAACCCTAAAAAAGTATTGCTGAAGTAATTACCATCTAGACACACCGAACCCCATGTCATCAAAAATAAGTAAAACTTGAAGCCCACCCGCCCACTATAGTGATAACATTATACATACGAGTATGTGTAAATAGAAAACATCTGTAATAGTACATTATGATATAAGTGCGGTAAGTTGATAATTACAGCCGAGGCTTTATTGCTAGCTCGAGCCGAAGGCGAGAGCTATAATTAGCAGAGGCTGTAATTATCAAAGCGCACGTATGTCATACGACGTTTTATAACATATTTGCGAGGAAATAAACAAAACTCTGACGACATTTTCAAATAAAAACAATACAGCGAAAAAAAACGCGCGGATTAATATTTACTTGATCACAGATAAGTAATCACTAGTACAGAGTACTAGCACAGAGTAAGTAATCACTATGGATCACAGATTAGCAATGCGCGCGCATCGGCGCCTTTTTTTTTTAAGCAACGGCACAGAACCAGCCGGTATGCCATTAATAATAAAGTAAATTAATATTTTTGTGTTTTGTTACAGAAAAAAAAAGTAATTTATGGTCTAAATTAATTAAATTAACGAATTTAATAAATCTTTATTATATTTTACCTCTCAAAGTTAATTTTATTCATAAAATGTTGACCACACTTTTCTGACATAAAAACTCTTTACTAAGATTTAAAAAGGTACCGTTTTAGACGGAGCATATCTCTCTACCTAATCTGTGGACGGAGCATTTTAAAACCGTGCGTTTTACATTACACATTACAGCACTAGTGCATAATAAGATACATTACGATACAGACATTGGTCCAATAAGATACCCTTTACGAGCAAATATGTTATAAAAGTATAAACGTCACGTGTCAGGAAACACTTTTCAATCAATCTCGATTTAGGAAAGGATTCTTAACATGATTTTAATTTCCAGATAGCTAATGTTACGTATTACTTAACTACCCATTGTTGATATCGAAAAATACAAATATGTCTAAGAGAAAATAAAACCAATCAGAAAGTGAACAAATTCACAGGCAACAGCTTGCTAGCTAGTATTATTTATAATTTTAACCAACAATTTTATAAACAAGAAAGATCACATTGTTTGTAAGGAGTAACCTTCAAAACTACTGGACTTATTTCTTTCTTTATTATATTACTACGCTATTCTTAATTACCGTAGCACCATTAGCCCTTCACGTGCTTTACGCAAAGCATAGTTGCGTAAGCAAAGCTCTCTATTGGAAGACGGATTGTGACATGTATAAGTACGTTTTAACACGTTATAATGTTGGTTGGTAACGAAATTTACCACTATTACAATAGAAATAAAGGAGACGGCTCATTTTTGCCCCACGTCGTTTCAAGTTTAGGTACTTAATTAGCCCCGGAGATCTAAAAAAGTTATTTAAGTAAATTAACATTTAATTAAATAATGCAAACTGTACATTCAAAACTAACGTGCCAAACGGGGATTGCAAATTGGTGTGATTAAAAGTACTTTAATGACTGTACCTAAAGCCAGCCATGTTTTTTCTCTTTTTTTCTTTTGTTGACGCTTACGTAAAGTGAACGTGCTTGTGTCATTTTGCCCGGATTGCGACATTCTAGTTTTGGCGCCAACGTGAAAAAAACATGTCGCCTCATTGTATTATTTTCTTTAACTTGTGTATTTTCGAGTGGCAATGTGCAATATAATTATTAGGTGGGTTATTACAAATTACTATTTCATGTTCGTGAACGTACTTCTTTGACGGTTTTTAGTAAAACTTGAAAATATTGAAATATGTAATATGGGAAAACATAAAAGGCGTGCGACGCCAAATAAAAAAAAAAGTGAACAACATTGACACAATGTAATAAAACTGCCTCCATAATGAGACTAGTTTACCTAATGTGTACTAAAACTGCCTACCTATATTTTAATGGAGAGGGAACTCAAGATCTATATTTATATTATATAGTTTTTATCTTGGTCATGTCTCTCCGATTCGTAATGAATGGATCTCGCATATAAGAAATGTGAGACTAAGATCATAATCGTCGCTTTACAAATGTTCTAACTAACCAAAGAAAGACTCAGGGTTTATATTTTGTGTTTGTCCTGGTCAGTATTCTAAAAGCAAAGGAATCATCACTCTATCCTAACTATTTGATTCCAATGAGAAAAATGCGACTTCATGTCTATCCTAACTCTACTCAAGTAAATTGGAAAGTACTAGTAAATTGATATGGCCAAGTGATTGTTTAGTGGAATTTATAGGACCTATGTTGTAAGCCGAGAACCCGGAATACGATTTGGGAAAACAATAGCTGCACAATAAATAAAATCAAAATATATTTGTACATTTATTTATTAGACTCTTTTCAATAATATTTATAAAATCATGTTAAAATCTATATTCTATAGTTAGTTCATATAGTAATCAGTAAGGTTTAATAGTTAAGAGACAAACAAAAAGATGGCGTTATTTTTAATATTAATTAATTTTGTATGTAAAATTATTATGCTGGCAAACTCCTCAATTCAAGTAAGATAATCTTTAAAGTATAATTTAGCTTATGATTGTTTAGACTGCAAATCAAATCTTCAAATAAATTCTGAATTAGGTTTTGAAATAAACCAAAGTTAAAAATTTCAAAAACATGTTAAAGTTACACGACAAACCCGTATAGATGTCATTGTAGTAAATTATCAGTTTAGATTGATATCAAAACATGGGATTTAAAACTCAAGAAAAGGTTCTTAATAATTTGAATAGATGTCGCTATTACAAATTATTAGGTTAAATTGAATCCAAGAATTGAAAGATTTAATAAGCATAATAAGTAATTTACAGATAAATATATAAAAGTCGTTTATTAAGTTATCATTATAAATAATTACTCTTAATGAAATGGATAGTCAAATGATGAGCTGAACCTTTTAAAAATTGGATAAGTTGAGACAGTATTGAAAGAATTTAAATAGAATAAGATGTTATGTAAATTCAAAAGTGTTGGAAATTTCTAGAGCAATTCTACAATCATGAAAGAGCTCTTAATGCCGAAAATTTTGAAATTTAATAAAAAAAAATTGGGTTTTGGCAAAGAACAGGAGCACCCGCCACGCTCCCGCTAGTCCTTGACTCGCAATTGACTAAAACCACTCGAAGGTCCTCCAAAACCATGGGACAGCTGGGCTTACGAAAGCTTTACTGATTCTAATAGAACTTTCAAGATAGTTCGCAAGGGACTGAAGCTAAAGCACACCGAGGGCGTATGTCAGTCAGTATGTTAGAATTCCCTATCAAAGATATTCTAAAACTACTCAACTTATTCCAATCTAGGTTGAATAGATAATTTTCGTGAAATGTAAAATAAATTATTCAATTCCAGCATTATACTGTAAATTCTGATAAAAATCATTTGTTGGTCTTTCCACCTATCAGCCAGGAAAGAGTCAACGGGAATATTTCATCAATCCCAATTTCTATCAAGTTTTACAGTAGAAGAAGTTATTTCTTCTGAATAAACTTTGTTGTGTGGAAATCCACAAAATTATCTATTAAAGAAAATGAATAAATATTTATTATAAACTTCTTATGATTCATCCAATTAAAACAAACATATAGATAATTGCATACTTTCTGCAAGTTATTTTTATAAAATAACTTACTATTCAATCAGTATTGAAAATCCAAATTATAAGGAACTCTGAAAATGGAATATCAATAAAACAACAACCAACATTTTTTTTATATTTTTCTTCGTAGATAGAGTCACGCATCGATGGTTTTAAAAACACCAGATGTACGCAACAAGCTAAAGCAGAGAGTCAAAAGGTAATTTATTTGACCCTTTATGAACATTCCGAAAATACAATGAACCAAGTAAATTTTATACTTCTGATTATTAAAACAGTTCAAGGGTAAACTAAATTGACCCTTTTATAAGGAGCTATAAAAACACAGAATCTAAGAATCCCTAAAGAAAAACTTCAGTCATGGACAGTATAATAATATCCCTCAAACAATCAACACAACTCTTACAATCATTTGAAATAAGTGACAAATTTCCATATGTAATATTTGAAACAAAGATATCAATGAAACTCTTTTATTCTATATTCCTATTCTTTTATTAAGGGGTTTGGAGATAAATAAAAGGCAACATTTCTCAAAGATACTCAATGGTTTTGTTTCTAATCAATTTTCATTAAGATAAAGTTATATAAATCTCAAACACTATCTTGAAATATTGGTGAACGAAGATCTCTCTTGAACCTAGGTATCTTGCATCATCTTCTAACATCTGGTTTTCTTCTCTCTATTCCTGACAGCTTGATACTTCTGGATTTTATACAGGCTTCTCCTTTCTTGATACCTCTTTTTCCAAATAGAAATGATTTTTCTTCCGGTAGTGATTTCCGGCTAAAGATTCCTGTAACTTAATAATAAACTCGATGAAATGTATTTCAAGTTATAGAACAGAAACGGCATATTACGATCTTAAAATCACAAAAATGATACGGATTTCAATATTTGACAACATAGGTAAAGTATACTTACTGATTCCAAATCTGTTATAGATTTATGGTTTTTCACTCCCTTTTCTTGAGCACAAATTAACAAAATCTCCATAATGCAAAATTCGATCGCGTCGGTTAGAACAACCATACTATGGGAATAATTTCGAACGCGGATTATTTTGTAAAAGAAATGTCCATGACTGTACTAAACAAATTATAACAAATGATTTTACTTTGAAACCTG
The DNA here is from genome assembly GCA_963693475.1 of Ectropis crepuscularia. Classification (NCBI taxonomy): domain Eukaryota; kingdom Metazoa; phylum Arthropoda; class Insecta; order Lepidoptera; family Geometridae; genus Ectropis; species Ectropis crepuscularia. Next base: position 2,577,036 of record OY856367.1, read on the forward strand.
ATAACACGATTTTACATTCCTAAAAGAATAATTCTAGCAGGTTTCAATAATGAATGTTTTACTGACTCACCAATTTCCCTTTTTATTTCCTTTATATATTTTCCAGTTTTGTTAAATTTTAAAGGGAATGGGTGTAATATAATTTATTTCTCTTCTGTATGACGACACTGCTGAAAAAATGACTGCCCGTCGACACTGCTAAAGAACAACTCCCTCACGCCGCATTTTTCTTCCGTGTTCCAAAATTCAAATTTTTTGAAATTATTTTTTCGAAATTCTGAAAAGCAAACCCAATATTTAATTTATTCTTTTTATAAAATTTCCATACTTCTCAATGAACTGAATAATCGGCCTACTTAGATTTCCTAATCTACCTTTACTAATAAAAATAAACACACGTTTACTATCAATTTAAAAGTCTTTTTTTTTCGAATTTCCGAAACTTCACAAATTTTCTGTCACTCCATCACTTCGCCACCAGTCGCTGCCGAAACCAACCCAGGACGGTCCCCAAGGAACCAAAAGACTCTCTCTTCCAACCAAGGTACGTTATTCATTCAGACCAGTTCAACATTCGTTCCTCGCGCTACTCATTTCACACTATTTCCACTCGGAAATAAGCTTCTTGTGATTATTCATCGACGAATTTCTCTCATATTTAATTTCTTGAAAGTTGCATGATTTCCCCTACTGAGATCCCTGCAACTAAATCCAGTTCTATATAACACTTCACAAGACATCCAAAGTCGTCGCCCCACCAAATCAATTGCAAGACGAATCTGTGAACCAATGTCTAAAGAATATTACAAAGTGAAATCGATTCCATATCTCAACCTCGTTATATCATAGTGACAAAATTAACGCATGCTACACAATCCTTACACTCCATTCAAACTTCTCTCATTCAAACAATCCTTTCCTTCATTAGTTAAATGAACCCGAATTTCAACTAGTCCTTCCCTCATTTTAACATATTTATCATGATACACAAAACTCAATAAGTTTGTTCGACGGGTTTACTTATTGTTTTTTTTATACTTCCAGACAAACCAACTCCACAACATCTTCCCGATGACTTGGCTTTCTTTTCTCCATGACCTGAGCTCCGCTATCAACGTCCACGCAGTGCAACCAGCAGCCAGCTCCATCTTCATCCAGGACTCGGCGCTAAGACGACTCTTAAAATAAAGTTTCGTGATGGAAATGTTGATTAAAATAAAACAACTTCAAAATTTACTGAATTTTATTTCTCCCAGCTCTTTGCTATGACTTTGAGATTCTGATGACGTGACACTCCTGTCTCGTCACAACAACATCCGATTCGTTCGAAACTCGACTCCAACAAGAATGTAAAATATGCTCGATTCGTTCGAAACTCACACATCGCTTTTTTTTTTCAACGTTTTAGTTGATATCTTTTAAACCCCGCTATGCAGAATAAAAACATTAACAGTTCCTCAATATAATTATATTTAAAATCCTATACAATTTTGGTCGAGTCTCCTGCACTTTTGCTGTGGGGCAAATGCCCATGGAAAATGGGCCGTCTCTTTTCATTTGGCCTGAAAAAATAAAAAATACGAATGGTACTCCGCCATTTCTGTGTCGCGATCGTCCGACGCCATTTTGCCCCACGACAAAGAACATTTTTTTTTAAACCGAAAAATGTGAATACGGTTTGTATTTTATTGTAATCTACAAAAAAAAACTATGCAATGCAAATAATAGGCAAACGTGGTAAAGTTAATATTATTTATAACATATTTGCTCGTAAAGGGTCTCTTATTGCACCAATTTCTGTATCGTAATGTATCTTATTATGTACTTGTGCGGTAATGTAATGTAAAACGCAAGTTTCAAAATGATCCGTCTAAAACGAACGGTACCTTTTTAAATCTTAGTAAAGAGTTTTTATGTCAGAAAAGTTGTAAACATTTTATGTATAAAACTAACTAAGTATGAGAAATAAAATATAATGATAAATATTTTATTTATCAATTTAATTAATTTTGACCATAACTCACAACAATTTATTTATAACAAAACACAAAAATATTCAATTACTTTATTAATAATGTCTTAATGTCATACTAGCTGGATCAGTGCCCTTGCTTTAAAAAAAAAGCGCTGATGCGCGCGCATTGTTAATCGGTGAACAAGAAATATGCCAGCCAATGGGAAATGCTGAAAGGGCCTAGCCTCTGCTAATTATAGCTCTCGCCTACGGCTCGAGCTAGCAATATCGCCTCGGCTGTAATTATAAACTTAGCGCACTAATATCATAATGTACTATTGTGTGTTGTGTTCTTTTATTAGTGCTGTGAAATCCAAAACTTTTTTACAACGGGCGTAATATGTAAACTTTGCATTTCGTGATAGGATTATTTAATGTAGTAAGTACCTAGAAGTTAAGGGGTTTCTGGTGATATATACATATAGATATATAATAATACAAATAAATAATAATAAAACAAATATATAATAATATAATATAATATTTAATAAACACTGTGAATATATAATAAGAATATATGATAATGATCTAGCCGGCACGTACGGACCGTTCCACGAGTTTTCTTCAAACGCGTGCAGGGTTAACCAAAAATATATATATCAAGACACATGCTGGAAAGTTTACCATGAAATATACATTCTCCTTTCTCCCTATTTTAATAGATCTAATGCTCAGCAGACGTGCCACGATGGATCGTCTGCTGATAAACATATTCATCAAGTTTGCATTTCTTTAATCTGAAAAGTTTATGTTAAAAAAATACTTAAAACATTATTTTCCGCAGACCTCAATTCATAAATATTTTCTGATCGTTTGTTTCAATTGTCACTAAAACTTAAAACTATTAATTTATTCATCATACAAAATTTATTATGTACACAATGTACACAATGTGTTTGGGTTTTTGCATGTACTACCACAGATTGCTCTTTTATTAAATTGAATTTTTAAAATTTATTAAATTTATTAAAAACAATGTTGGTAAACTTATATTTTTAACTATAATAGATACCTACCTACTTTTTTACCTATTATTGTACATACTACGAACCTATTCCAAAACAAAATTTGACTTTCAGTCTGCCTTTTCGCACGGACCGGGACGGACGCGTGTGTTTTATCAAGTGTTCAAGTGATCCTCTGAATACTGTGAGACGCTTTATTGTTTACAACGGTACACATAAATATCAGCTGCTTGACTAAAGAAGCGTTCGGCGAATACACGACAACACCTGTGCTTGCGCGACTGGAGTCCGTGCCTACCCGTAACTGTTCCTAATTAATCGAGCTACAACATGACTATCTGCACCGCCTGTAGAAATGTCGTAAATACGACACAGCTAATAAAATGTTCAACGGAGGGGTGTAATAACTCTTATCATTATGAATGCGTTGCAATAACAAGATCGATGTTCGTTAAAATATCGAAGTCTGGTACTATGTGGTTGTGCCCGGACAGGTGTGCCAGGCCGCAGCTGGGAAAGAGGACGGATAACTCGGACACTCCCGTTCGTAACGCTGGTAGTGGTGCTACTCTTGTGACTCCTGTCTCGTCGCCGAAGGAATGCACGCCGAAAGAAAGAAAGGAAAGCGATTCTAGTGTCAAGTATCAGGAAGAAAGCTTGAATTATATCATCGAGCAGAAAAATAAACAGCTCTTGAGCGAAATGAATAAAATTATAGATAGAAAACTTAGTCAGGGATATCAGAATTTTTTAGACAAGCAAAGTGAGCTGCAACAACAATACGACAAAATGTTGGAAGCCATAAATAAGTACAGCGAAATTTATGATGCGACTATGCAAGAAATACGTGAATTACGGAATGTTTCAACAAAAGTTATTGGTCTCGAAAACGTCAACGCTAAACTTGTCGCCAAATGTGAAACCCTTGAAGCACGCATCGACGAAATACATAATCAGTCGTTTTCTTGTGACATAGAAATCAGAGGCATACCGGAAAGCAATGGAGAAAACTTGGGTAGTATTTTTGATAAGATACAGGAAGTTGTAGGAATACCCTCAACTAACATTAAGAATATTTATCGAGGAAAAAAATCTGTGAAAACAGGAGAGCGGCCGGTGATTGTCTCAATGTTGTCACAACAGATCCGCAACAATTTTTTATCTAAGGCGAAGAAACGCACTAGACGGTCTCAGGAAAATAGGCTTTGTGTTGGTGACCTAGGTATTGCTACTAGTAAACCTCAGTTTGTGTTTATATCCGAACGAACCACACTGCGCACTAAATACCTATTGTCATTAGCAAGGAAAAAAGCTGAAACTCTTGCTTACAAATATGTTTGGACTCGTAATGGTCGAATTTTTATGCGAAAAGAGGAAGGTACACCTGCCATCCAAATTAATTATGAGACACAATTGCAGTCACTGTGACTTTGTTGGAATGTTATTTTTTGCATTGATTGGCTTGAGAGTATTTCTTTAAATTCGTTGCCTTGGGTTTCTTTTGTTTACCTCTATTCTATTAAAAGTCTGAAAAACCTGACTTATCGTACTGGTTGGTTGATTTGTGTGTTTGTTTATTTTTATATGTGTATTGATTCCACGGAATGTTTGCTGCGTTGTTCTATTCAGCGTTATCGGAAATACCATATTTTTATTGTGCTTTACTTGATAATATTGCGGTACATGACACATTTTTTATTTAGAATATACATACTTGTGATGTTTGTAAGCATTATTAATTTTTTGCGAAATGTTTGTGATAATTGTAAGGAAGTTATAGTAAAAGCTACGATTTATTTGTTTACCTCGTTCGAAAATGGGTAACAGTGATCCGTTAGATTTTATTGACAATTCATTGAAATTGTCAACGTGCAGTATTGTAGAAAATGTAGATATTTTACACCAAATTATTCCTAAATTAAATTCTTTTAAAATATTTTGCATGAATATTCGGAGTATTAGACAGAATTTTGACAATTTTGTCGTGCTGCAAAACAGATTAAAATCTTGCTTTGAAATTTACTGTTTTACCGAATGTTGGTTGTCTGAAAACAGCATATTAACTGGCATGCCAGGGTATAATTATTATAAAACAAATAGAAATTATAACCAGAATGACGGAGTAGTGATATACTGCAAAGATAGATTATCAATAGATTACTTAGAAATCCCTACTCTGGTTGAATGTACTAACTTAGTTTTAAATATCAAAGACCAAAATATTCTAGTGATCTGTATATACCGATCACCTGCCTATAAAAACCCTAGGAAATTTATAAATAGTATTCTCGACTATATAAAAACCATAAAAAATGCTAAATCCATTGTTATTACTGGTGATATAAATCTGGATATTTTGGATGATCATGATGTAAATGTGCAGTACTATATTGACGGGATGATGGAGCTAGGGTTTGTTTCAGCTGTGGATGCTCCCACCAGAAATCATGCATTGCTTGATCATTATTTTATACGAACAACTAACACATTTTGTACCTATATTTTGCATAGTAGTATAACGGACCACTGGCCAATTGTACTGAATATCCACCTAATAAAACCCAAAACAAAAAAATATTTCTAAGTTCAAGCCAGTAGTCCGGTGGAACGCTGTTACAACAGATCTCATACTTACCGACTGGGACTTTATTTATAGTATTAATGATGTAGATATGGCTACAGATATGTTTCTGTCCAAAATAGAGGCAACCATTAATGCACATACAACCAAAATTACGAGCAAACAGACGAAAAATGTGTCCTATAAGCCTTGGATAACCGAAAAACTACTAGAATCAGCTCGCAGACGTGACGCTATGCATCTAGAAGTCAGAAAGGATCCGAATAACTTAACTTTAGTCAAAATATACAAGCGTTATCGTAACACTTTTAAAGGGGCTGCACGTACTGCTAAAGCACTTTATTACAGAAACTGTATAAATAGCAGCCTGAATAATCCTCGCAAATGTTGGCAGTTGCTAAATGAATATACTGGAAGTTCGCTTACTATAGAAGATGAAAATGTCAATAAACTACTAGCTAAATTGAACAAATCGTGTCTATCGGATGGATTACAAAAAATTAACGTATACTTCAAGAATATAGGAAATGAGTTGGCAGGAAGCCTATTACAACGCACGAATACATCGCTTGCGGAACTATCAAAATACATTCGAACTGAAGGCAGTCATATAACCTACTGTAACTCATTCTTTTTTACGCCTACGGATAATAAAGAAGTAGATAAAATTGTATCCGGACTTAAGAACAATAGTTCACCAGGCGAAGATAAAGTTACTGAAAGACTATTAAAGGACTGTAGATGCAACCTTGTCGCACCTATAACGCACATATGTAACTTAAGTATGTCAACGGGCGTTTTTCCAAGACAGTTGAAACGAGCTATTATTGTGCCTATTTTTAAGGGAGGAAATGCTGATGAACTTACAAATTATAGACCTATCTCATTGTTGAGTGTTATTTCTAAGGTTTTGGAGAAAATAGTCAAGAAGAGAATTGCAGGCTACCTTACAAAACACAATATACTTAGTGAACGACAATACGGCTTCAGACAGAATCTGAACACAGAAGATGCACTAATAAACGCAGTAAATATAATCAGCGAGCAGTTAGACTTGGGTAACAAATGCATAGGGGTGTTTTTAGATTTGTCTAAGGCCTTTGATACGGTCGCGCCTAGTATTCTGTTAACGGAACTAGAATTAATTGGAATAAGAGGTATAGCCTTGGCCTGGTTTGAAAGCTACCTTATAGGACGAACACAAAAGATCGTGCATAAAAATACTTGTTCTGAATCACGTTCTTTGGTAATGGAGTGTGGCGTGCCCCAAGGCAGTGTTTTAGGGCCGATCTTATTTTTGATCTACGTGAACAAACTACTTCGTATGAAAATGGTTAATTGTGCTCCGGTGGCATTTGCTGACGATACTCTGCTTTTATTCCATGGGATAAATTGGGCTGACACCTTTGAAAATTGCCAAACTGGACTCAATAAAACGCTTCAATGGATGGACTCACGAGTATTAACGGTTAATAAAAGCAAAACTAAGTACATCACATTCTCGATTAATGCTAAAGGTCAGCCCTCAGATAGCTTAAGATTAGTAGCTCACCAGAACAGTGATTGTAATACTGCAAGAGACCAATGCTGTTGTCCATTACTTGAACGCGTGAAATCTATCAAATACTTAGGGGTAATAGTAGATCAACACCTTAATTGGAGAGAACAAATCTTAAAATTAAGGCAACGACTGAGGAGTCTCTCTCATTTCTTCTGGCAAGTTCGGAACATTATAAATGGAACATTGTTGTGGAGCGTTTACTATGCGATGGCTCATTGTGTTCTCTCATATGGTATACTTGCTTGGGGTGGAGCTGCCAAATCAATTCTTGCAATTGCACAACCCGCACAAAATATTATCCTAAAAATAATTATGAAAAAACCACGAACTTATGATACAGAAGCCCTTTATGCAGAGTCCAGCATACTAAATATAAGGCAAATGTACACATACAAAGTTGCATTGCACTATGTCAAAAATGAACAGCTACATACTATACGTCCAACAACTTACAGCGTACGCTATAGGAATATTGGGAAGATCGAACTTCAAAAAGGGAAAAAAACTATTTTTGCTACACGTTTTATTTCATGGATTGGACCACTTGTTTATAATTATCTGCCAGTAGAGGTTCGGAAATCTATGCCTGAATATAAAAGAAAAAAAGTTATAAAGGAATGGATTCTTGGTTTGGGCATCCATAAGCTAGAAAGCAAAATATACACTGTAGAGATATAAAAACAGAAAGTTGAATGTGTTTTCAGAAATTCAGATAGGAATAAATATTGACTATGCATTATTCACAAGCATGCTTGTTAGGTAGAGAATAACTATAATTGTTGATTGTCATTATTGCATAGTATTTTTAAGACAAGCAAATATTTGGTCTCACATATCTCTAACATTTATAATTGTGGTGTGTTTTGAGTTGGTGTTATGTATCGTACCTATTGTATTTAATATTGTAGTATTTAATTTTGTTCCAATTTTGTTTTTTAATGTTCTTTTCTTGTACTGCATACATTATAGAATTAAGTGTGACTTGCAGTGTGTTTCGCTCGGTCTTGTGGCTTGAGGCGGGCTGCAACAGTCTTTAACACGGGACATCCTAGTAAAGACTGTTACGTACCTGAGCTATGAATTTACTTCTCTCTTCTTGTTTTACAAATATTGTATTTATTGTTACAACTATTGTCCATTGAAACATTTGCAAGCTTAGAATGAAATATTATGTACCTATTAATTAAGGAGTGTAACAATGAATATAAATAAATAAATAAATAAACTTACCTAACTAAAACATACATTAAGTACCTGACTAAAATTCCAAAATGTTTACGTTTAGTTCTCTTTTTTCGCAGAAAACTTATTTATCGCATTATCCTTTCATCCCATTTTTTAAATTCACGCACGCATTTGCCTGACAGAGCGTCCGTAAACAACCTTCCACATCGAGCGTTGCCCGACAACTGACCAGGACCCAAAGGTCTATTTAATATCTAAGCTGGTACGCATAAAGTCGAGAATAGCATGACACAGTTTAGAGTGGAAATTAATTTGAATTCGGGAGTCAGTTTTTGACCAAGTTTTATTTAATTACGCAAAAATTGAACATGCATTCAATAAACTTAAGTAGAGCGTAAAATTAGACATTTTATTAGGGAAAAATAATGTGGGGTCATCGCTGATAATTTCGAGTACTCGAATTAAAATGGGTTTTTTCGGTGTCATTTTTATTTTTTTTTGTAAAAAAATCTGATCTATTTTTAAAATTCTATTCGGTCATTGTGCTTCTCCTTGGTTGTAGGTACCCACACGTCAATATTTTTATTGTTATAGTTTTATCTTTCTTAACGACGGTGAGGGGCGTCGAAAATGACCTTTTTTGCGTTTTCTGGCTTTAGGCGCGCTCTTAACTAGCTGGTACCCGCGACTTCGTCCGCGTGAAATAAATACTAAGGTAAGTAACTCAGGCAGTAAGTACCTATTTTTTATACCCAGACACATTTACGGTTACTAAAAACAACTTATAATAAAACAATTTTATCAAAATCGGTTCAGTTGTTTAGGTGTGAAAGCGTAAGAGACATTCGTCTCACATTTGAATTCCAATTTCATTCCCGTACCTACAGTTCGAAATTACAAAATTGCTAGAACAAACATTTATTTGCTTCGTGTCAAGTGCCTATATTTACAGAGTTTCATGGTTTTATCTTCAACTATTGGAAGTTTCCAAGTATACTTTCCAAGTATCCCCCATTTCAATCCCAATTTCATCCCTATACAATTCGAAATTACAAAATTGCTAAAACAAATATTCGTTTGCTTCGTGTCAAGTGTCTATATTCAGAGTTTCATGGTTTTATCTTCAACGGTTGGCATCTTCCATGTTGACATTCATCCCCCATTTCAACCTCAATTTCACCCCCGTACAGTTCGAAATTACGAAATTGATAGGATAAACATTCGTTTGCTTGGCGTCAGGACGTCTACTCTGTTTCTACGAAAACGAAATTTCGAAAAAAAACTCGCGACTTTCCTGCTCTCGTTCTACTTCGTTTCGTCCGATACAACATTGTTTGACGTTTAAATGTTCTAAGCCTACTCTATTTAGAGTATTTTAAACGGACAAAACGACGGATCGAAGTAGAATTGGAGTTGGAAAATCGCGAAATAAACAATTAAATTCCATTCCATCTATGTATAATAAGTATGTATTTAAAACTATATAAGTATTATATCAGCTATTTGGCCGCCATCACACAAGCTTTGCTTAGTTTGGGGTCAGATGGTGTTGTGTGTGAATTGTCCACCAATATTTATTTATTTGTCCACCAATATTTAATTATTATTATTCACTCATTTATTGATCTTCTTAATTTAAAAGTTTTTTACAATATATATTATATAAAATAAACATTATAAAAAACTTAAAAACTAGGGTGCCGCCAGCAGCGGGGCAGGGCCCAAGCTACCAGTGGTTAGGGCTGCAGAGAGAGGAACCTCCTGACGATGCGCGCTGTGTCTAGGATGACTGCCTTCTGTATCTGACCCGTGATCCAACCGTCTAGCGAAAGCCTCTTGAGATGTTGGTCGAGGCTTTTCGAGGTTTCTTTTATTATTATGTACGTATTTATTTCCTTTCTTAAGCCTAAGTTTTTACAATATTTATATATAAAACAACATAAAAACATTATAAAAACCTAAACCTAGTTTGCCGCCAGCAGCGGGGCAGGGCCCAAGCTACCGGTGGTTAGGGCTGCAGACTGAGGAACCTCCTGACGATGCGTGCTGTGTCGAGGATGACCGCTTTCTGCATCTGACCCTTGATCCAACCGTCTAGCGAAAGTCTCTTGAGATGTTGGTCGAGACTTTTCGCTACAAGGCCGTTTGCTGACACGACTATTGGGACTATGATCGTCGAATCAACATCCCACATGGCGGTAACCTCGTGAGCCAAGTCAAGGTACTTGCTAAGCTTGTCCTTCTCGGCTTTCACGAGGTTCTCGTCATGTGGAACGGTGATATCGATGATCATAGCCCGGCGTTGAAACCGGTCTACCAGCACGATATCAGGCTTATTGGCGACAATAGTCCTGTCCGTGATGATAGAGCGGTCCCAGTAGAGCAACGCACGACCATTTTCGAGAACTGGCAGAGGTGCGTACTTATAGTACGGCACCTCGGACTCGACAAGGCAGTACCGAAGAGCAAGTTGCTGGTGGATGATCCTGGCTACTAGGTTATGTCTGTGCAAGTACTCGCCGTTAGCAAGATGCGAACAACCGGAAATAACATGACGAAGCGATTCGCCTGGACGGCGGCATGCCCGACAAATGTCGACCGTACCGTCCTTCATTATGTATTTCCGGTAATTGTTCGTCTTGATAACTTCGTCCGCGATTGCACAGGCAAAACCCTCGGTTTCTCCGAAAAGGTCCCCGAAGCGCAGCCAGTTCACCGACGCGAGCAGATTCACATCGGGTCCCATCAGGGCCCGATAGAATCGCCCGTGCAGCTCCTTGCTCTTCCATACTTCCTTGCGATCATCAGTGCTGAGCACCGATGGTTTGCGCCAGTTCTCGTTTGCCATTGAAAGAGGCGTGAGGCTCTTGTCAACTGCCACAACATCGCGATGCATCCCGGACTCGCTGTTTCGGAAGTAATCCCTGAGACTGCATACCTCGCGGTTGTGGAGGTTCTTGGCATTTAAAAAGCCTCGACCCCCCCATTTCCGCGGGATGTACAGTCTCATAACAGACGAGCGCGGGTGTAGCATGCGGTGTGTTGTGAGCAGTTGACGGACCCTTCTATCCAGGGCATCGAGCTCAGTCTGAGTCCATCTCAGTATGCCAAAGGAGTATATCAGCAGAGGCATTACCCAACCGTTGAAGGCTCGCGCCTTGTTACCGCCTGACAAAAGACTTTTAAGTACTTTTGTCAGCCGGCAAAAGAAACGCTCCTTCACCGATTTCTTAATGTCATCTGCTGATATACCCAACGACTGTGACATACCGAGATATTTGTAGGTCTCGTCTTCGGAGAGGGATCTGAGAGTTATAGTCTCGGAAAGTTGTAAATTCTCTGAATTTACTACTTTCCCTCGCTGTACATGCATGACCGCACACTTGTCGACACCGAACTCCATCTTGATGGCGTTACTAAAAACCTCTGTGGTTTTTAATAGCTCCAACAAGTCTTGGCGTTTCGGTGCAAAGAGTTTGAGGTCGTCCATGTACAGCAAATGAGATATAACCTCACCTCCCCTACGAAGACGATAGCCTAACCCTGAATCTTTCAGCAGAGTGCTGAGAGGATTCAGACTTAGGCACCACCACAGGGAACTCAGACTGTCTCCCTGAAATATTCCCCTTTCAATCTTTATCAAGTCCTCCGAAACAAACGAGCTGTCTACGCTACCTGGTTGACGAAGGACTGTGACCCACTGTCCCATGCATTTGCTTAGAAAAAATTTTAAAGTTGGATTTATTTTGTACAACTCTAAAACTCTTTCTAGCCACGAATGGGGCACCGCGTCATAGGCCTTCTTATAGTCAATCCAAGCAGCGGAGAGGGCTCCCTTGTTTCGTTTGACTTGTTGGCAAATGGTCGCGTCAATGAGGAGCAGCTCCTTAGTACCACGGGACCCAATCTTACATCCATTCTGAGAGGAGGCCAAAACGTTATTTGCGACAATATGCGCGTTAATTTTTGCTCTCAGAATGGATGTAAGCAGCTTATAGATGGTAGGCAAGCACGTGATGGGTCTGTAGTTCTTTGGTTCCGTGGTACTACCAGACTTATGGAGCAGGAAGGTGACTCCGGTGGTCATGAAACTGGGAAGAGAACCCGTCTCGAGGGCTTCTTGGAATTGTGTTGCCAAGCGCTCATGTGAGCATCGAAACCACTTAATCCAGAAGTTGTGCAATCCGTCCGGCCCAGGACTTTTCCAGTTCTGAGTCGTCCGGATAGCACAACTAACGTCTTCGAAATCTATTGTAATAGACTCCATGGTTTCGATAGACTCACACGCACGTTCAACAACACGCATCCAAGCTCCCTCCGTGTGCTCGATAGGCACCGACCAGATGCTGCGCCAGAAGTTTTTCATAGCGCTGGCATCCGGTAGCTGCCCATCGTTCACATGTCGACTAGTTCCTTCCCAGTTTCGGTACACCTTCCTTTGATCACTTTGGAAGTCGCGATTTTGCCGATATCGATTCACACGCTCTCTGTAGCGGCGAATACGGTTTGCCCACGCATAAACTTTCTGCTTCAGATAGTCAATGCGTTCCGTAACATTGGCAAGATAGTGCTGGGGACTGATACCAGTCCCAGCGAATGCCTGTATTACGAAGCGCATGACTCGGGGACGACTGTTCCCCTGACTGAAGCAGATTAGCTTTGCTATAAGAGTCCTGAATGTGCTGATACGCCGTTCTATTCGCATTTGCCATGCGGGTGCATCTCTGGCGGTTCGCGTTATACGGTCAGTGTCTGGAAACTTGACACGTGCAACGCGACACGCCGCGATAGCACCGCAGTACAGAATAGAATGGGTATCAGTCAAATCTTTGCTAGTACCCAAATAGGGCACCAGCAAAGTATTCAGGGCTCCCATCAAAGCCAAATTCCGTTTATGAGTGGGCAAACGTGGTAAGCGCGGCCTAGAGTTTGGTGTGAGTCGATATTGGAAGATCGCGTCTTCCAAAGCACTCCTCAGTTGCCCTCTTACCTGGTCAGATACATTACTACTCGCTGAGTCTTCCTCCTCGTAGTCGGGGTCGACCGGTGCCGCAAGTGTCACCTCTGACGGTGGCACTGAGGCCAGTGTCAGGGTCGACGACGCGGCGGGCGGATCCCGCGACGAGGCAGAAGCTGGGCGAGTATGTTGTTCTTCCAGGCGTAGCCGATCAAGTGCCGAGTCATCCAGCAGTTTGCACCGCCGGATTGCTCTCACTTGATCAGACAGTCGTTGAGCAGACACGGCGACGACGGTTGGTTCAAGGGCCTGAAACAGAAGCAGCATCCTGGCACAGTACGCGGTCAGGTGGGTTCCTCCCTCTGTAGCCCTGTAGTAGGCGCGCATGCAGTTCTCATTCATTTGTTGAGTCCATCGCATGCGACGCACTACACCACCGGTAGCGGGGGCCGGGCGCGAGGCAGATTGCCTCACAGGCCCCAAGCATGCCGGCAGCGGTGGACGGCCACGACGTCCTGCTCTTCTGGGCGGCGGGGTCCGCACCGCGTCCTCGTCACTCGAACTAGCACTCGTGTCGCGGGGAGTCAAGAAAGCTTCATCCTCCGACGACAGGCTTGGCGGTGACGGGACACGGTCTGGTGTTGGTTGTGCGCTACGTGTTTCCGCTTCATTCCGTCTTCTTAACCGTGTAATCATTATTTTCACATTCCATTTCTTAATATTTGTTTACATTGTAGTGTTTATGATGGATCTTGATTGACAGACTATTGTCAAAATGCATTTTCTATTTTGTTGAGGAAAATTAGGTTTAAACTATTCTTTATGTTTTTCGTATATTTCTTCGAGGTTTTTCGTATTAGATTTTCAAAAATATGAACTATAAAACTAAGGAGAATGGAAGAAACGTAATAAAATTAAATACGGTCGAAAAAAGACGTGCAGTAGTGACAGCGGCTTTTTTTTTTTTTTTTTAATTATTATCCACGTATTTATTTCGTTTCTTAAATTTAAGTTTTTACAATATTTATATAAAAGAACATAAAAACATTATAAAAACTTAAACCTAGATAGCCGCCAGCAGCGGGGCAGGGCCCAAGCTACCGGTGGTTAGGGCTGCAGAGAGAGGAACCTCCTGACGATGCGCGCTGTGTCGAGGATGACCGCCTTCTGCATCTGACCCTTGATCCAACCGTCTAGCGAAAGTCTCTTAAGGTGTTGGTCGAGACTTTTCGCTACAAGGCCGTTTGCCGACACGACTATTGGGACTATGATCGTCGAATCAACATCCCACATGGCGGTAACCTCATGAGCCAAGTCAAGGTACTTGCTTAGCTTGTCCTTCTCGGCTTTCACGAGGTTCTCGTCATGTGGTACGGTGACATCGACGATCACAGCCCGGCGCTGAGACCGGTCTACCAGCACGATATCAGGCTTATTGGCGACAATAGTCCTGTCCGTGATGATAGAGCGGTCCCAGTAGAGCAACGCACGACCGTTCTCGAGAACTGGCAGAGGTGCGTACTTATAGTACGGCACCTCGGACTCGACAAGGCAGTATTTAAGAGCAAGTTGCTGGTGGATGATCCTGGCTACTAGGTTATGTCTGTGCAAGTACTCGCCGTTAGCAAGATGCGAACAACCGGAAATAACATGACGAAGAGATTCGCCTGGACGGCGGCATGCCCGACAAATGTCGACCGTACCGTCCTTCATTATGTATTTCCGGTAATTGTTCGTCTTGATAACTTCGTCCGCAATTGCACAGGCAAAACCCTCGGTTTCTCCGAAGAGGTCCCCGAAGCGCAGCCAGTTCACCGAAGCGAGCAGATTCACATCGGGTCCCGTCAGGGCCCGATAGAATCGCCCGTGCAGCTCCTTGCTCTTCCATACTTCCTTGCGATCATCAGTGCTGAGCACCGATGGTTTGCGCCAGTTCTCGTTTGCCAATGAAAGAGGCGTGAAGCTCCTGTCAACTGCCACAACATCGCGATGCATCCCGGACTCGCTGTTGCGGAAATAATCCCTGAGACTGCATATCTCGCGGTTGTGAAGGTTCTTGGCATTTAGTAAGCCTCGACCCCCCCATTTCCGCGGGATATACAGTCTCATAACAGACGAGCGCGGGTGTAGCATGCGGTGTGTTGTGAGCAGTTGACGGACCTTTCTATCCAGGGCGTCGAGCTCAGTCTGAGTCCATCTCAGTATGCCAAAGGAGTATATCAGCAGAGGCATTACCCAACCGTTGAAGGCTCGCGCCTTGTTACCGCCTGACAAAAGACTTTTAAGTACTTTTGTCAGCCGGCAAAAGAAACGCTCCTTCACCGATTTCTTAATGTCATCTGCTGATATACCCAACGACTGTGACATACCGAGATATTTGTAGGTCTCGTCTTCGGAGAGGGATCTGAGAGTTATAGTCTCGGAAAGTTGTAAATTCTCTGAATTTACTACTTTCCCTCGCTGTACATGCATGACCGCACACTTGTCGACACCGAACTCCATCTTGATGGCGTTACTAAAAACCTCTGTGGTTTTTAATAGCTCCAACAAGTCTTGGCGTTTCGGTGCAAAAAGTTTGAGGTCGTCCATGTACAGCAAATGAGATATAACCTCACCTCCTCTACGAAGACGATAGCCTAATTCTGAATCTCTCAGCAGGGTGCTGAGAGGATTCAGACTTAGACAGAACCATAGGGAACTCAGACTGTCTCCCTGAAATATTCCCCTTTCAATCTTTATCAAGTCCTCCGAAACAAACGAGCTGTCTACGCTACCTGGTTGACGAAGGACTGTGACCCACTGTCCCATGCATTTGCTTAGAAAAAGTTTTAGAGTTGGATTTATTTTGTACAACTCTAAAACTCTTTCTAGCCACGAATGGGGCACCGCGTCATAGGCCTTCTTATAGTCAATCCAAGCAGCGGAGAGGGCTCCCTTGTTTCGTTTGACTTGTTGGCAAATGGTCGTGTCAATGAGGAGCAGCTCCTTAGTACCACGGGACCCAATCTTACATCCATTCTGAGAGGAGGCCAAAACGTTATTTGCGACAATATGCGCGTTAATTTTTGCTCTCAGAATGGATGTAAGCAGCTTATAGATGGTAGGCAAGCACGTGATGGGTCTGTAGTTCTTTGGTTCCGTGGTACTACCAGACTTATGGAGCAGGAAGGTGACTCCGGTGGTCATGAAACTGGGAAGAGAACCCGTCTCGAGGGCTTCTTGGAATTGTGTTGCCAAACGCTCATGTGAGCATCGAAACCACTTTATCCAGAAGTTGTGCAATCCGTCCGGCCCAGGACTTTTCCAGTTCTGAGCCGTCCGGATAGCACAACCAACGTCTTCGAAGTCTATTGAAACAGACTCCATGGTTTCGATAGACTCACACGCACGCTCGACAACACGCATCCAAGTTCCCTCTGTGTGCTCGACAGGCACCGACCAGATGCTGCGCCAGAAGTTTTTCGTAGCGCTGGCATCCGGTAGCTGCCCATCGCTCACACGTCGACTAGTTCCCTCCCAGTTTCTATACACCTTCCTTTGATCACTTTGGAAGTCGCGGTTTTGCCGATATCGACTCACACGCTCTCTGTAGCGGCGAATACGGTTTGCCCACGCATAAACTTTCTGCTTCAGATAGTCAATGCGTTCCGTAACATTGGCTAGGTAGTGCTGGGGACTGATACCAGTCCCAGCGAATGCCTGTGTCACGAAACGCATGACTCGGGGACGACTGTTCCCCTGACTGAAGCAGATTAGCTTTGCTATAAGAGTCCTGAATGTGCTGATACGCCGTTCTATTCGCATTTGCCATGCGGGTGCATCTCCGGCGGTTCGCGTTGTACGGTCAGTGTCTGGAAACTTGACACGTGCAACGCGACACGCCGCGATAGCACCACAGTAGAGAATAGAATGGGTATCAGTCAAATCTTATTATTATTATTATTAGTTTCATGGCTCTGTCTTTAACGGTTGGGAACTTTCATATTGACATTTATCCCCCATTTCAACCCCAATTTCACCCCCGTACATTTTGAAATTACGAAATTGATAGAACAAACATTCGTTTGCTTTGTGTCAAAGCGTCTATATCAGAGTTTCATGGTTTTATGTTCAACGGTTGGGAACTTTCATATTGACATTCATCCCTCATTTCCACCCCAATTTTACCCCCGTACAGTTCGCAACTACAAAATTAATAGGACAAAAGTTCGTTTGCTTCGTGTCCAGTGTCTATAAACAAAATTTCATGGTTTTATCTTCAACGGTTGGGAACTTCCGTATTAACATTCATCCCCCATTTTTTAACCCCAATTTCACCCCCGTACAGTTCGAAATTACAAAATTGATAGAACAAACATTTAATTGCTTTGTGTCAAGTGTCTAGATACAAAATTTGGTAACTTTGAAAATCACCAATTTTCATACAACCGTTCATCCCTTGTTTCACCCTCTTAGGGGTTGAATTTCGCAAAAACCCGTCTTAGCGGGCGCCTACGTGCTAAAAGGGACCTCCATGCAAAATTTCAGATTCCTAGCATTTGTAGTTTCTGAGATTCCTTGATGAGTGACCTTTCGCTTTTATATATATAGAAAAAGAATACAAAAATCTTTACAGAAGGTGATGATAGGTATGGTGTAGATGGAGGTAAGGTGATGATACAAAACATTTTTAAAAGTTGTCGCATACAAATTGGCCTCTTCGAGAGGCGCACAATTTTTTAAGTAGTTTTAATTTATACGTTTATACAATGAGAAAAAATGATTAAATAATAGTCAGCTGATTAAAATCTTCTTCATCTCTCAATAAATTTTTTTTAAATAAAGAGTGACGAGACGAGCAAGTCATGCGCCTGATAGTAAGCAACATTTCTAAGCTCTCTCAGCCCTGTAATTTCTCTGGAAACATTGCCCTTCAAGCCGGAACACAGTAAAGTTTGCACATTACTGCTTGGCGGTAGATTAACTGGCAAAGGTGTGGTACTTCCCCAGGCGGATTCTGCCGAGAGTCCTACCACTGCTAAATTAAAAATTTCTGGCTTATACCTACGTTTGGTGAGCATAATGACGCCAAAGTCTGGTGTTTTGTTTTTTTTCTGTGCTATATGTTTGTATATTATATCGTTTAATTATAGACCTAGGGGGTCATAGAAATGTATGAAAAAAATCTAGCTTTCATAGTTTTCGCGAAATTCTATGTACTACAGGTATAACGTTGCCAACTACTAGGTAAAGGCCGATTTAAACTGAACGAACATAGAGCTAGAGCTGGAACAAGAGCATTCTTTCTCGATCTTTTAGTGTAAACGAAAGATCGTTCTTATCGTTTTCCATATTATATATTCCATAGAATCTTTGCGAACGCAAACAAAACAACGAAAGAATGCTCTACGTTTGTTTACACCAAATGAATTTGATACAGTGGGGATAGAATGAGCATTCGCTCGTCTGATGTAAATCGGCCTTTAGTAAAATGCTTATACTTTTGTTGTACTATGACCAATTCTGTATTATATATTCTATGCTATGACATTGCCATGGTTGGAATAAAATACCATGATGCAGGATATATGTTACTAGTAACATAAAAGCAATTTATTTGGTGTAAAATTCACGGAAACAGTTCCTTTTGATATCTGTAGTGGTGAAACATTTTGTTTTATGTTCTTTTGGGAGTTTTGGAGTACTTCTTGGTACGGAAAAATCTTATGACAGTCATTGGGACTGTCGATAGAAGTGGAAACTTGTAACTTAGAATTTTAGTGGGTATTAAATAGCATTTGCACCAGGAATGGTTCGGGTGGGTTATTCTATTTTTATTATATTTGCATTTTTATTATATTATATTTTATTATATTTGCACTGTGTCTGGGTGTTTCTATGTATAACAAGTATGTATTTAAAACTATATAAGTATTATATCAATATCTGGCCGCCATCACACAAGCTTTGCTTAGTTTGGGGTCAGATGGTGTTGTGTGTGAATTGTCCACCAATATTTATTTATTTTAGTTAATGACTCTGTGGATGTGTATTTTGTTAACATCGATTTAATCACATTTATATTTATTAGTTTTCATATTCTACAATTATTTCTTAATTTTCATACTAGTGGGAATATTAAATGTATAAGTGATTTATGGGAAAATGAAATGAATGCGTGATTTTAGAGAATGTTTTATGTTCACGTGATTTAAAAAGGAATATTAAATAAATACGTGATTTAAGGGAGCAATGTACACGTGAGACGAACGTATAGGATTTGGGGGGGGGGGGGGGGGTCATGTCCCCTGTGACCACCGGGTTGAGTTTTCAGAATCAGTACCGGGTAGAACTGTAAACTGCAGAATGTCAGGAATTAATAAACAGAAATAACTAGGTCACTTATGTATTTATTATCACTTTTCATATATTACAATAATTGTTTCTTAACTTTGATAAAATTAGGGAATACTAAATTTACACGTGATTTAAGTGAACGTTAAATGTACACGTGATTTCAGAGAACGTTAAATGTACAAGTGATTTAAGAGAACATTAAATATACACGTGATTTAAGAGAAACTGGACAGTTTCAGCTCCTGCAGCAGATCGAAGACCGTCTCGACGAGGCGGTATTTCATGTCGAAGGTCGCTCGGCGCGCGTCTACGGAGCCGTACGACATGTTCAGAGTGAACAGGTCCGGGTAGAACTGAAACATGGAAAATGTTTCCGTCACAAAAACTAACCAATTTGTTATTTATATATATTTATATATAATTCATAAAATCAAAGAATGGTTATTCAATAAAATTCCACAAAATTTAATAAAACCTCAGAAAAGTTAATTCACAAACGTTATTAAATCTCCCAAAAGCTTATTAAGACCAACAAAAGTATAACAAAACCTCACATAAGTTAGGAAAATCTCACAATAGTTAGTAAGTCCTCACTAAACTTAGTAAAAATTCACAAAAGTTAGTAAAACCTCACTAAACTTAGTAAAATCTCACAAATCTTTAATGAAACGTCACAAAAGTCTAATAAAACGTCACAAAGTCTAATAAAACCTCACCAAAGCTTAGGCAAACCCCACTTAAGTTAATAAAACCCCACAAATTTAATGTAACCCCACAAAAGTTAATAAAACCCCACAAATGTTAATAAAACCCCAAAAGTTAATTAAACCCCACAAAAGTTAATAAAACCCCAAAAGTTAATTAAACCCCACAAAAGTGAATAAAAGATAACAAAAACCCACAAAATTTAATAAACTCCACAAAAATTATTAAAACCCCACAAAAATTATTAAAACCCCACAAAAATTATTAAAACCCCACAAATGTTATTAAAACCTTATAAGAGTTAATAAAACCCCACAAAAATGTTATTAAAACCTTATAAGAGTTAATAAAACCCCACAAATGTTATTAAAACCTTATAAGAGTTAATAAAACCCCACAAATGTTATTAAAACCTTATAAGAGTTCATAAAACCCCATAAATGTTATTAAAACCTTATAAGAGTTAATAACACCTTATAAGAGTTAATAAAACCCCACAAAAGTTATTGAAACCTTATAAAAGTTAATAAAACCCCACAAAAGTTATTAAAACCCCACAAATGTTATTAAAACCCCACAAATGTTATTAAAACCCCACAATTGTTATTAAATCCTTATAAAAGTTAATAAAACCCCACAAATGTTATTAAAACCCTACAAAAGTTATTGAAACCTTATAAAAGTTAATAAAACCCAACAAAAGTTGGATCAAACCTCGCTAAAGTTTGAATTAAGCCAACAAACCTTCATCCCAGCCATCGGTTCCAGCGTTAGTTCCTGCGCCATCTCATTGTTCTTCAACACCATCGCTCTTTGCGGGGTCACGTACAGAAGAGTGAATTTTCCCTGAAAGAAAAATCATTTTTTAAGACCATTCCTTAAGACATCCTTTAAGACCATGCATGCCATTTCTCCTGATATAAACGGATTCTTCTAGCTAAGCACGCTGCATCGCCCCTCAACATCAGCCGAGATGGCGGACAAGTGCAAACCAATAACCATCGTCATCATCATCATCAGCCGCAAGTCCACTGCTGAATATAGGCCTCCCTCCTAGATTTCCACAACGAACGGTCCTGCGCAACCTGCAACCAGCGGTTTCCAGCGACCTTTGTGAGGTCATCTGTCCATCTAGTGGGAGGCCGTCCAACACTGCGTTTTCCGGTTAGTGATCGCCACTCGAGAACATTTCTTCCCCATCGGTTGTCAGTTCTGCGAGCGATGTGGCCTGCCCATTGCCACTTCAGCTTGCTTACTCTTTGAGCTATGTCGGCTTCTTTCGTTCTCTTGCGAATATCTTCATTACGGATTCTGTCGCGCAAAGAGACTCCGAGCATAGCTCTCTCGCAAACCAATAATAGTTAAAAATATATATAATTGATTATAATGACCTCTCGTTTAGGGTCCACCGCTTCTCTCATCTGCATAATGATGTTACGCCAACCAGCTGAAGCGTTCCATCTGGAACAGATAAAAAAAAACATTTAAATTCGGTCATTTTAGTGTCATTGTACACCAGGCAGGAACGAAAATTCTTCGGGTAATATCGAAACAACACAATAGGGATGTTAACAATTTTTCGGAATTTTTATATTTTGAAGATTTACTTGTTAATTATACAAAAAAAAAAAAAAAATTGCAGTTTCGCTGAGTAAATATACAAAATAGAGTAATTTTGAATTTTCCCACAAAAACATTTAAAGACTGGCATAACGTCACTAACCGCAAAATAAGAATAAGGCGTTGGCTCTACCCCAAACAATGACCTATCTCACTCTCTCAATATTGGAAATAGGTATGCGATAGACATACTCAGTACCTTAGATAAAGAATAAGTAAATAGATCAGGTTTTTCCGCACGGTTCCTTTGTACCAATCGTAAGCAGATGAGGTGTATGTTAGCTATGGCGACATAGTGATGTGCCGCGACAAAAGTATGACACTTCCACAAGAGCGACAAGATAAGAGCGATCGGACCCGTGCTTTCGGTCTAAAGCGTATGTTCTAACTCTTTACGTAGTATGTGCAAACACTTTGCTCAGTACCTACTCGTTTGTTAATAATAAAACCGGCCAAGTGCGAGTGGGACTCGCGCACGAAGGGTCCCGTACGATACTATATGGGAGCCTCCTTAATTATTTATTTTAACGAATTATATTTAAAGAGCACATAAAACTAAATATTCTGTGAATAGTAATGCATCTACCGGTCACCGTTATTAGTATCGAGCAAGAAACGGTAAAAAAACAAGTTTGTTGTATGCCCTTACGTACCTATCTGTTTTATTTTTAGTATTTGTTGTTATAGCGGCAATTGAAATACATCATCTGTGAAAATTTCAACTGTCCAGCTATCACCGTTCTTGAGATACAGCCTGACAGACAGACGGACGGACAGCGAAATCTCAGTAATAGGTTCCCGTTTTAGGGTTCCATACCCAAAGGGTAAAAATGGTTGTGTGTAAAGTCGGTTTACTGACGATAGTTGAACGTGACAACTTCAACTACGCCTTAGAGCGAGGTAACGCCGCATGACGTCATGCTGCGAGGTAACGGCGGTAACGGCGCATGACGTCATGCGGCGAGGTAACGGCGGTAACAGCGCATGACGTCATGCGGCGAGGTAACGGCGGTAACGGCGCATGACGTCATGTTTTTTCGTGCGTGCAGCCGGCTTCATCGAATTATAAGACGTTGTCACGTCAAAAACTACTACTGTGACTTGGCTGTCCGTCCGTCCATCTGTCACCAGGCTGTATCTCAAGAACGGTGATAACTGGACAGTTGAAATTTTTACAGATGATGTGTTTCTATTGCCGCTATAACAACAAATACTAAAAATAAAATAAAAACATTACTTAAGGGCATCCCATACAACAAACTTGCTTTTTGCTCGATTAGTCCGTCCCAAATAAACTAGATGGTGCCACTAGTAAAGATAAAACGCGATATTGAATCATACTCAGAATCATGAGCCAAAAATCAATATCTCAATAAAACTTTTTGCCTGTCTGCGGATATTGCGATGTATAAGAAATGTCGAATAAAGCCAAATAGGTTTTCACCGTTTATTTGCTAATGGTACGGAACCCGTCGTGCGGGAGTCCCACTCGCACTTGGCCGGTTTTACTACCCTTTGGGTACGGAAGCCTAAAGACGACTGACCTGCTCCATTGGAAGTTGTAAGCCCTGGACAGAAATGCCATGGCGTGGTAGTTGTGTCTCTCGGACGCCCACTCCTTCGGGCAGGTGCCCTCGATGTGGCTGTGTCCGTCGAAATCGGGGAAGAAGTCGCAAGCCGCTTCGCGCATTATCTACACAATGTGAACAGATAAACTTTTTATTGCACTTGGCAAAACAAACAACTTGAAAAACAATCTTAATAACTTTAATCTAAAAAACCCGACTGCAAAAATCAAGGGATAAAAGCATTATGTAATACAATATAGTCAATATACTATCTAAAGACACTCAGGTTATTAAGGCGAATGTAACGATATCTTGATTGTCAAAATTCATACAGCCGTTTGGAAGATACGTGGGAATAAATAATTTTACAAACACACAAGATACGCGCGAAAAACATAAACCCTTCTTTGAGTCGGGTAAAAATATGTAAATGGGGAGTTTATCGCTAAAACCGATCCCTTACGTAACAGAGCTTGTTTTATTTATATAAACGAGGCATTCCACAACTGAACTGCTTGGAATGCAAAAGATTTGCCGTAGAAAGTATTGCAACGTGCAGAGGGTATTTGCAGAGACAAATTATAGGTAGAACTAAGTTGACGTGCTGACGTGAATACTGAAAACTAGCGTGGTTTTTCATCATCATCAGCCTGTGTTCGTCCACTGCTGCCACGATCCTCGGTCTTAAGTCTCTAGCTACCACCAGCCTTTCGTACACCGTCACTCCATGTAGAATTAGGCTGTCCTAACACTTAGTTTACAGATACAGTCCGCGAGGTATAAGCTGAGCTTTGCATTAGTGTGAGTGATCACATGCATACGCATCTATTACCAAAAGTACAGTCAGACAACAAACTCTTAAACAACAAGATGACATTAACTATCCAGGATCAATATGGTCATTGCGAAAAGAAGTATCTCTTTTAGGATTCAAATGGTCAAGGACAGAGAATAACAGAAATTTTTTAATGGAAAAGCATGAGATCCGTCACCTACGTATAACTTATTTACTTAAAATTTCCGAATACCGTATTCAGGGCAGGCCTATCGTTTATAGGGAAACATATATTGACACTACTCACACTTCATCAAAATCATATTCAGATGGCAGCACTTCTGGTTTGAAGAAACACCTTATTAAGAGAACATGGTCACAGCGTCCTGCGTCTGACTGTACTTTTGGTGATCACTCACACTAATGCAAAGCTCAGCTTATACCTCGCGGACTGTACGCGGTTTCCACTCCAGAACTCGTCTACCCTAAAGGTTATCGGCAGGTTTACCACCTAACTCTCCTGCATTCTGCTATGCGTTGTTTTGTGATGCCATCGGTCAATTTGATAACGCCGATGAAAGCACACAACTACATCTGCTTTCAGTTCCGCTGCATACGGTATTGCGGCGTTATTAAATTGCCAGACAACCGACGTCACAAATCAAAGCCTAGCAGAAAACAGGCGACTTATGCCCGCCATACACGCTACGGTCTGCCAGAGAGAGTCTACCTGTGCAGTTATGCCTGCGCAGTCCAACCGAACAGAATTGATTTTCGATCTTGCTCCGGTCGCCTGTGCAGGCTTCCCACACACACTCCGGTCTACCTGCGCAGGCATAACTGCACAGGTAGACCTCTCCGGCAGACCGTAGCGTATGGCGGGCATTAGGCAGTAGTCCTGCGGGTCTGCGACAGATGGCCGGCCCACTGCCACTTCAGTTTGCTAATACGCTGAGCTATGTCGGTGACTTTACCTCGCTGATGAATTACTTCATTGCGGAAGCAATCCCTCAAAGAAACCCCAAGCATAGCTCCATAGGTTTAGCTCCGAACTAAGCGTTTGCTTAGTTTGGGGTCAGATGGTGTTGTGTGTGAATTGTCCACCAATATTTATGATTTATTTATTGAAGTGAAAACTTCTTTAGGCGCGCCAAGACAATTTTTTTGTGGGGTGTAAATTGATTTCTAGCGTCACGCTCGGGTATGATAAGAAATCTTCGGATAAACTCGGGACCTTGGCGATTGGGCATCTAGAAATGCGTCAGCCAATGGGAAATGCTGAAAGGGCGTGGCCTCGCCATCATGGCATGGCCATCTAGAAATGCGTGAGCCAATGGGAAATGCTGACGCATTTCTAGATGGCCATGCCAAGATGGCGAGGCCAGCCCTCCGGTTACACCCGTGTAGTTCCCAAGGTAAGCTATCAAATTCTGAGTTATAAGTTTTCACTTCTATCGGCGGTTCCTATGACTGCCAATTTTTTTTAGCTCGCTGTGCGACTTTGAGCTTACGGACCATTTTCTCTGTCAGTTTCCACGTTTCAGCAACGAAGGTCATAACGGGTTGGACGCACTGGTTGTACACTTGTCTTATGACTTTGTAGGGTTGGCGACGAGAAGACATGACGAAGACGAACGTGGTATTTTTAAAAAATAAAAAGTGACGAAAATTGCCCTTCAAACCGGAACACAGTGATGTTTGCACATTACTGCTTGGCGGTAGAATAACTGGCAAAGGTTATTATACATAACAAATTTTAAATCATTTTGAAAAAGGCCTCCGGACGCGGCTACAACTTAAGTCTGGTCGGACTCACTTACATCACACGTGAGTTATCATGTTAAAAATGTAAATACTATACAGTACAGTACTATTACTACACAGAAATGTAAGTTTTAGTAGTGGCTGGACTCTTGGCAGAGTCCGCCTGAGGAAGTACCACACCTTTGCCAGTTATTCTACCGTCAAGCAGTACTGTGCAAACATTACTGTGTTCCGGTTTGAAGGGAAATGTTTCCAGAGAAATAACAGGGCTTAGAGATAAAACAACTTAGATCTCTGGGTGACGAGCGCAGTGCAGTGCTAGGTAATGATTTTGACTTTTCAAGTTCCAATAGCTGCGTGTCGCTGTGCTGTTATGTGGCACTGGCAGGCATGTTGCTTACCATCAGGTACATGTCCAGCTCGTCTCGTAACTCTTTATTAAAAAAAAAATACAGAAGTCCTCCATAATTTTTGTTTTATTTTTAAATTGCACGTATTCAAACAGTTTAGGACCAATTCTGAAGACATACTTACACTTAGAGACTGGGCTTGTTAAAATATTCATACGCCTGGGAAAAAAATACAATAATGTACATACACTCTTAAGTGATTAGTTTGTATTTTTGAAGTGGAAACTTCTTCGCGCCACAAACAGATTGCGTGGGCTGTGAATTTAATTCTAGCGTCAGGACCATGGCCATTGGCCATCTAGAAACGTAACAGCATTTCCCATTGGCTATCTAGAAATGCGTCACCATTTCTAGATGGCCATGCTCATGGCCACGCCCTCCGGTTTCACCCGCGTAATTTCCAAAGTGAGCTATCAAATTCTGAGTTATAAGTTTTCACTTCTATCGGCAGTTCCTATGACTGTCATTTTTTTATATAGCCAGGATTATTTACTACTTATAAGTGGAAACTTCTTTAGGCGCGCCTAGACAGATTTTTCGTGGGGTGTGAATTGAATTCTACCGTCACGCTCGGGTATGATAAGAAATCTTCGGGTAAACTCGGGACCTTGGCGATTGGGCATCTAGAAATGCGTCAGCCAATGGGAAATGCTGAAAGGGCGTGGCCTCGCCACCATGGCATGGCCATCTAGAAATGCATGAGCCAATGGGAAATGCTGACACATTTCTAGATGGCCACGCCATGATGGCGAGGCCACGCCCTCCGGTTACACCCGTGTAGTTTCCAAAGTAAGGGAGCGTTCAAGTATTACGTAACGCAATTTTTTCTCGTAATACGTTACGATGCGTTACAGGGGCGGGAGGGGGTCTTTCTTATAACACGTTACGTAACATTATTTCTTTTTTTATATGACAAATTAGGGAATTAAAACTCCCAAATTGGCAACCCTTTTCGTTCACGTTTTACGGGGAATCCCTCGATTGTATTAGTCTGATCGTCAATTTTAATTTGTTCTTGCATGTTGGCAAATCTTTTCGTTTATATTTCACGGGGAATCCCTAGATTGTATTGTACGTCATTTAATGTTGTTTTTGTTGTCAGTATTCGTCAGTGTTTATGCAGAAGCACATTGCGTTGTATAGTCGTTGTTTTTAAAGTGAGTTCAGTGTTCATACTGTAAAACTGTAATGTCCTCAAAAGAAGGAGATTTGTATCATCAGCTGTTCTTGGCCTATAAAGGCTCTCATGCTGACTTGCCAGCGCAACTATGTCAAAAAAATGCCAACGAAATTTGGAAAACGGCTAAAGAAAAACTAAAAAATAAAGAAAAGTTTATAGAACATATAAATGATGTTATACGAGAGTTGAAAGTGAAGGCCACGAAGAAGAAAGCAACAATGCTTAGTTATTTTACACAAGTAAGTTTACTACTAAAATGTAGTAATATTATATTTAATCCAAACCTTGATTTTTCATAAAAGAACTGGTCATAAGTATTTTATATTTCTAGCTAGTACCTACGCAACCATCAAGCACGCCAGCAACACTAAGGCCCAATGTTCCCTCGACTTCGCGTGTTCCTCAACAAAAACAGGTGCATCTGCTTATATATGTTGTATATTATGTTCTTTTTTATACCATGTGTCAAGAATACCTATTCTTAATTTATTTTCTTTTGGTCTATAGGATTCAAATGTTGTAGCTTCATCCACGTGTTCCACTCTTATGGAATCAATTGTCACAGTCGCTGGACATGAAAGCACTGCCGTCAAACGAAAGATGAGCGATACCCACGATGAACAAAGTCAGAATACTGATGAGGAAACTGTGGAGACATCGTCTACGGAACCAGACAAGACTTTGGTTGATTCGGTCATCACTAAAAATGTTCCAAGCAAACCGGCTCAAGAAACTCTTATGAAGAAAATTGGTCTACTGCAAAAAAGAATAAATGTTCTTACTGAAGCAAGGGACACTGGTATAGCCAAAGATGATGTTCATGACGAAATAAAAAAGCTACGCAAAGAGTTGAAAGAAGAAGAGAAATGTTTAAAGAAAAAAAAAGACTCTGCTAAGCGTGCAAAAAAATTTCGAGCCAAAGAAAAACTGAACAAAACTGAACGTCATAGAAACAATCCTGCTGCAGCACAACCTCGAACTGGCCCTGGACAACCCCCTTTAGTTGACTCGCAACCTGCACTCCTAGAGACCATAATTAATATTGCCATTCATGGCAGCGCTGCTGATGAACGCCGTCGAACAGAGATGATTAGGAGTTGTCTCACTCTGTCCGACCTGCATGAGAGGCTGTTGTTAATGGGATTCCAAATTTCTCGAAGCGGCACATATCTTCATTTACTCCCACGCGTTTCTAACACACAAGAGGGAAGAAGACACGTACGTACTGTACCCGTAAAGTTAGCAAGACCACAGACCGAGATGCACAAAAAGCACGAGGACGGGGAATTTTGCACTGCTACAATCAGGTCATTGGAATCTCTCGCTTCGCTTCTGGGACCGCAGCAAGTATTCGTTCTCTCACAAGACGATAAGGCACGTGTACCAATTCGTTTACCGGCAGTGAAAAGTCAGAGCCCTCTTTTAATGCATATGGAATACAGAATACTTTTACCTGATCATGACTGGGTCGTGGCAGAGCGGCACAAACTTATTCCTTCTGTATACGCCGGCATCAACGTAGAACCTAACAATTTCGGTAAGGAAGAAGCTGTTGGGTACAGCGGGCCGACACACATATCCATAAGAAGCGGGAAACACTCATCCTCCACAGCGAACACCCACGCTTATGATTTCGAATCACTTTTATCAATACCTTCATTCAAACTCTTAATGATGACAGAATCGAACACCGTGAAGCCAGTAATTATCATCTTTGTAGATGGTGGGCCTGACGAAAACCCGCGTTATCGCAAAGTCAAGAACTTTGCGATTGAACACTTTAAAAAATACAACCTGGACGCCCTGTTTATAGCAACTAATGCTCCTGGGCGGAGCGCATATAACCGAGTTGAGCGTCGCATGGCTCCCCTCAGCAAACGACTGGCAGGCGTCATTCTGCCTCATGAACATTTTGGTTCTCATCTCGACGACAGAGGAATGACTACGGATGATGATTTGGAAAAACGCAATTTTCAGCACGCTGGGGAAACACTTGCAGAAGTGTGGAGAGAAATGAAAATTGATGATTACGACGTTTCGGCGGAGTATAGACAGCCCGAAGATAGCATGCAGGATCCAGCAGAACCAAATCTCGCGTGGTATAGCGTTCACGTCCGTGAATCCCAATATTTCTTACAGGTTATAAAATGCGCGGATGAATCCTGCTGTTCACCACCGAGAAGTGCATTGAAATCTGTGTTTACGGATACTTTCATGCCGCCACCTTGCCCAATACTTCAAACCCCAAGCAAGCTCGTAGTGCCCAGTTTGCTAAACAAAGGAAAATCCAAGTTTTCGCCACTTCTTGTGAGGTTGTCCGTTGATCTATCACCTCCTCTAGAAGGGTTTAAGCAGATGCCATACGATTTCTTTTGTCCATCTGTACAATCCGACCTAAAGAAAAAAGTATGTCCAACCTGTGGGATCTATTTCACATCTCACAGGAGTGTTCAAATGCACTGTCGTTACGTGCATGACAAGACTGTCCAAGACCATTGTGAAACTAGAGTACGGCCACAGCGCCTTGCTGCCAGAAGGGCAAATGAGCTTCTCTGCATTGTTCGTCGTTATGAAACATCGTCTGAGGATGCTGACTGGCTCGACGAAGACGAAGTTGATGCAAGTGGCTTAACAATTCCAGAACCGTCTTCGTCTGCACTCCAGGTGCCAGTGATGAAAGAATCTGAGTGGCTAGCAAACCCGTGGACAGAGGAGCAGTAATTTCAATCGAATTGTTTTTATAGACCTACTTAGATACTTAGTTATTAGTTGATTATTTTTTAATTTTGTTAAGAATACGATTTTATTTGGAGTAAAATGTTTAATTTCAGTTGGGTTTCTGTTCATAATTGCATTGCCAAAGGTTAAAATAAATATATGTTATTTTATTTGAAGACTTTATTATAGTAAAAAAAACAAAATACTTAGGAGAATGAAGGAGAAAAACAATTGTGTGTAAAGCCAAAAATTTATAAACAAATAAACAAAATACGCAGGTTGCGAATTAAAAATCTCTTGTTTTATAAGGCAATTAAAACTATACCAAGAATAAAAACTATAACATAACTTTTTGCGATTTCAGGGTAAAAATGATCACTTGAGTGTTACGTAACGTTTAGAGAGGAGGGGGGGGGGGGTACAGAAAAAAGTTACGGAGCGTTACAGTGGGGGGAGGGGGGGTCAAAAATCTTCAAAAATTGCGTTACGTAATACTTGAACGCTCCCTAAGCTATAAAATTCTGAGTTATAAGTTTCCACTTCTATCGGCAGTTCCTATGACTGCCAATTTTTTTTTTCTAAAATATAATAATTTTTAATCATCATCATCAGCAACCTGCAACATCCTCTTCACGGTGTACGGTCTGTCGAAGTGGTCCCGTAGCGCCGGTGTCGTCGCGTTGACTATAGACATCATCATCATCATCATCATCACCAACCTGCAGCATCCTCTTCACGGTGTACGGTCTGTCGAAGTGGTCCCGTAGCGCCGGTGTCGTCGCGTTGACTATGGACTTCAGCATCACGTAGTTACCACGGATCAGCCACGTGACGGTCACCGACACACCAGTCACCGTCAGTAGGACACCTCGCCTGAAATATGTTATTAGTCAGTTGTACGGTAATTACGTGAGGTCATTTTGACGATTTTTCGATACCCCCTCCCCTCTTTGTTCAACCCCTCCCTACTCACGTGAGAATTTTACACTTTTCTTACTCAATTTTTCTCAGTTTTTTCACAGAGTGAACACATTTTTTTACAAAAAAAATGACGTGAGATTTGCCGATAAACCCCCCCCCCCCCCCCCCCCCACATGAGATTTGACACGACCCCCTCCCCCCTTGCACACCTCTCGTAATTAATGGACGCCCCCTACGCAGCCCATTAACTAATGTTCCCACTACTGGGACTTGGAGAGAAGGAACACAAGGAGAGTGTAAAAGCCATAATCCACCATAAGGACGCAGTTTAGTCCGTAGCGTAGTCGCGTAATATCTAGTGATTTTTGAAGTGAACATTTCTTTTCACGCGTCACAGACAGATTTTTCGTGGGCTGTGAATTGAATTCTAGCGTCATACTCGGGAATGATAAGACATTTTCGGGCAAACTCGGTACCATGGCCAATGGCCATCTAGAAATTCGGCAGAATTTATCATTGACTATCTCTAGATTTCCATTTCCAGATGGCCATGCTCATGGCCACGGCCTCCGTTTTCACCCGCGTAGTTTCTAAAGTAAGCTATCAACTTCTGAGTTTTATGTTTTCACTTCTATCCCTAGGAACTGCCGATGGAACTGACAATGTTTTTTGGGATAAAACGTTGCCTGTGTGTTATTCTAAATCTACGGGAAACACATATACATTATATACATGGCAATAGATTACTAACGGCTAGATAGACAATCTTCATCTTAAGTGAAGCAAAAAGCAGATTGATTTTGGCGAAAGCAGTGTGTACTCCTTGTACACACTGCTTGTGTGTACTGGGCAGGCCACATCGCTCGCAGAACTGACAACCGATGAGGAAGAAAGGTTCTCGAGTGGCGACCACGAACCGGAAGACGCAGTGTTGGACGGCCTCCCACTAGATGGACAGATGACCTCACAAAGGTCGCTGGAAACCGCTGGTTGCAGGTTGCACAGGACCGTTCGTTGTGGAAATCTAGTGGGGAGGCCTATGTTCAGCAGTGGACGTCTTGAGGCTGATGATGATGCTTGTACAGTATTTTATCCAGAAATTACCGTCTCGGGGCCCATAAGCGAGAATTAAACATTATTTTGCGTTTATACCGATTTTAATATTTAGCCCCTAATTGCAAACAAGGTACCGAAAAGAAATTACTTACATAGGGTTCCCGGCGTCGTCCAAAGTCCAGTTTGGTCGTTAGGAATAAGGAACGGGGTCAGAAAAGGGAATATGTGGACACCAAACCAGACAGTAGTTCCGTAGACTTCCCGTTCCAGAACGATGCAACGATCCTGCGTTGGAGAAGGGGCCAGTCCAGTAGCCAACTTGTACAAATAGTCCAGCACTAATCCAGTAGTAACACACTTAACGTTAATAATGTGTTCCCGCACAATACTAAAACTTTTATCCCGAAAAACTCGTCGTTCCCGCGAACTATAACACTTTTATCCAGAAAAGCACCAGTTGTAAAAACTAACCAAAAAAAAACCCGTGTCATGCCGGTCCCGCGGCCAGAGACAACGTACAATTCAGCCGGCTGTCAAAACATAGATCCGCTATATTTCGATGGCCGATATAATGTTGCCCGATTATACGGAACAATGCTGATGATGACAAGTGTGTAATGAAGTTCGCCAAAAAAAATAATCTACATGTACAGTGAAGGACCACACAAACCATCACTATGTCTTTAATTGTCGGAGACGTATGCACTACCGCTGGACCTTGACAACTGATGGTAATTTCGAACGGACTGAGCCAATGGCTCAGTCATGGCTCACTATGACTTGCCTGACTTTTCTTCCGCGGACCCGATTTCTAGGCATTATGATTCTATGCACATAGCATAAGAAACCAACTAAATGTTGTATAACTCTCTCATTGCGAAGAAAGCGGCCCGAGTCCCAGCAGTGGGAACATTTAGTGGCCTGCTTATGTTACCTCGCAAACTTACCCATTAGGATCTGGTTTCATGTCCCATCCTTGGTATGGCATGTTGCTGTATCTCAAAGTCGCGATACCTATGGGCCCTGGAAACATACATTTTATTTGATTTATTGCATCGCAGCGATTTCAACTTATTACATTTAGCTATTATTAATTTATTATTGGAAACCGAAGAATTTAAACAAATACCTAGAATTGCATTGCGCTCGTCACTTAGAAATATAGGACGATTTATCTCTTTGCCTTGTAATTGAAGTGAAAACTGCTTTTGGCGCGCCTAGACAGATTTGATCGTGGGATGTGAAATAAATTCTACCGTCAGGCTCGGATATGATAAGAAATCTTCGGGTAAACTTGGGACCATAGCAATTGGTTATCTAGAAACGCGTCATCCAATGGGAAATGCTAAAAAGGCGTGGCCTGCTCATCATGACATGGCCATCTAGAAATGCGTCAGCCAATGGGAAATGCTAAAAGGGCGTGGCCTGCTCATCATGACATGGCCATCTAGAAATGCGTCAGCCAATGGGAAATGCTAAAAGGGCGTGGCCTGCTCATCATGACATGGCCATCTAGAAATGCGTCAGCCAATGGGAAATGCTGGTGCATTTCTAAATGGTCATGCTATGATGGGCAGGCCACACCCTCCGGTTACACCTGTGTAGTTTCCAAAATAAGCTATCAAATTCCGAGTTATAAGTTTTCACTTCTATCGGCAGTTCCTATGACTGCCAATTGTTTTAATCTGGAAATATTGACCTTTAGACTTGATTATAGTGATGTTTGCACATTACTGCTTGGTGGTAGAATGACTGGTGAATATGTAATACTGCCCCAGTTGGATTCTGCAGAGAATCCTACCCTTACAAAATAAATAAATAACACAGGAATAGCACGTGGTATGCTTTTTATTGCAGGAAATGTATGTACTACGAGGGTAAAACTCTACGGTGCTGCTAGTATGAGAAAGATGTGAATGAAAACTAAACACAGAACTCCAGTCCAGAACTGCAGAGTGAGTTATCATTTAACTTGGATATAATTCTTACTAAAGATACTCACACAGAACTCCAGTCCTGAACTGCAGTGTGAGTTTGTTCTCATTCATCATCATCATCTGCAGCCTGGAGACGTCCACTGCTGGACATAGGCCTGCCCCAATGATTTCCACCGTGACCGGTTTTGTGTCGCCTCCATCCACCGACTTCCCGCGACCGAGACAATATTATCGGTCTATCTTTTTTTTTATTTGAATTTTACAGCTCCACAGACTCCGGGGTCCGTAACCTTTGTCATTTGTTTTCATTTTATTAAATGAATCTTGGATTTGAGAAGAAAAGGAAATAGGGGAGAGTAGGGAACGTTTTCTTGCTAATTCTAGGACTATTTCATTTTCTGAGTCGCCTCCTCCCGGCTCAGCACCTCCACCACGACTGCATTTCTATCCTTGATGGCCATCTGCATATTGAACTCTTGGATGGTCTTCGGTGTTGCAGACAACGCTCGCCGCACGAACCGACCGATGGCGTCGTCGTCGTCGACATCGGTCCATCTTGTGGGGCCGTCCTACACTGCGTCTGCCGTTTCGTGGTCGCCATTCGAGAACCTTTACTCCCCAGCGGTTATCGGTTCTGCGAGCTATATGGCCTGTCCATTGCCACTTCAACTTGCTAATTTTAAGAGCTATGTCGGTGACCTTCTTCCTTCTGCGGACTTCCTCGTTTCGGATTTTGTCACGCAGGGAAACTCCGAGCATAGTTCTCTCCATTGCCTCATTAAATAAGCCATCGTTCTTATTAAACTTGAAAATAATTCGTACCAAAGATACTCACACAGAACTCCAGTCCTGAACTGCAGAGTGAGTTTGTCCTCATTAAACTTGTAGTCGTTGATGTAGTTGCTGGTCCACAGTTTCCTCGCCTCCTGCCACTGGCACACCACGGGCGGCTCCGACCACATCAGATCCTGGGGGAGTCTGGAACGTAGGTTTTATTATGGCTACATCAAGGAAAAACAACTTTGATCGTAAGTAATAGATAAACAGATGGATAGATTAACTCTTTATTGTACTTAATTAAAACAAAAAAAAATTGCAGTCTTTTGCTACGCTTACGCCACGCTTACGCCACGACTTCGCCACGTTTTCGCCACGCTTTCGCCACTTTTACGCCACGCTTATTTCTAAAGATTTTACACCCCCCTCGTAACGCACTTTAACATTTTTAACACCCTTCCCCTCACTCTCGGAAAATATTAGGTAACATCCAAGTGATCGTTTTTACTTAAAAGTCACCACACAAGTTGCCAACTAGGGATATTTCCTGATAATTTTTACGTAAAAAAATACCTCCCACAGGCACCGTAACGTTTCACAATAAACCCCCTTCCCCCTAAATTCCGTTACATAATACTTAAACGGCCTCTTAACAAAAAAATAAATTAAAAAAATGGCAGTCTTACGTTACTCTTACGCCTTACTCACGCTGCGCTCACTCTGCGCTCACGCTGCCCTCACGCTCATGCTTACACTCATGCTTACACTGATCCTTACACTCACCCTCACGCTTACACACACACACACACTCACATATTTAAACTCCCGCTTACTCTATAAACACGAGCGCCAGTTTCTCGTAGTCCCGCTCCGTCCTCTTCATCTCCGCCTCGATCTCCTCCGGGGTGCGGGTGACGCCGGGGGACCGGATGGGACGGCACCCGGAACTGCACCTGGTACTTCATCGGCACCCACTCATTCTTATACTCACCATATTTAAGCTCACGCTTACACACACACACACACACATGTTTAAGCTCACGCTTACACACACACACACACATGTTTAAACTCACGCTTACACACATACTCACATGTTTAAACTCACGCTTACACCCTCTCACTCATGTTTAAACTCACGCTTACACACCCTAACTCATGTTTAAACTCCCGCTTACTCTATAAACACGAGCGCCAGTTTCTCGTACTCCCGCTCGGTCCTCCTCATCTCCGCCTCGATCTCCTCCGGGGTGCGGGTGACGCCGGGGGGCGGGGGGGACGGCGCCCGGAACTGGACCTGATACTTCATCGGCTTCAGCGCTTTCGGGAGCTCGACTGGAAGTCACGCGAAATTCAACCTTAAATTAACGGGGACTGGAAACGAATTTCTCGATTTCGCAATTCTTTTGGACTGGAAGTCATACGAAATTCAACCTTAAATTAACGACCCTAGAAACGAATTTCTCGATTTCGCAATTCTTTTGGACTGGACGCCATACGAAATTCAACCTTAAATTAACGACCCTAGAAACGAATTTCGATTTCGCAATTCTAATTTCGCAGTTGTAGTGGTTTGTAGAGTCGTCGTCTGTTGTCTTTGCAGAGTCCGCCTGGGGAAGTACCAACCAGTAGTAGCCAGTTATTCTACCGCCAAGTAGTAATGTGCAAACATTACCGTGTTCCGGTTTGAAGGGCAATGTTTCCAGAGAAATTACAGGGCTTAGAGATAACTTAGATCTCTGGGTGGCGAGCGCAGAGCAGTGTTAGATAATAATTTGGACTCTTCATGTTCCAATAGCTGTGTGTCACTGTGCTGTTATGGGCAGGCGTGTTGCTTACCATCAGGCACATACCCTGCTCGTCCCGTTTCTCTATACCTACCATGAAACAAATTGGCATTGATAAAACCTTACATTTGCCCAAAATATGTACAAATGACATTAGGTGTCACTTAAGCGCCATCTATTATATTATTTTTAAATCATTCTTTTGTCTCATTTAAAAACCCCCAAATTTGCTCCTAGATAAATCGAGTTCACAGATTATAATATAACGAAAGACCTGTCAATATCATAAACAATATCGAATGATTATTCCTGCTACTATAAGTGCAGAGATAAGATAAGTCCTACCTACCATATCACCACTATCTTTCAATACTTCAATATCTCATACAGAAAACGTGAAAACTACGTAATTAGATACAGGATTCGCGAAAAATAACATTAAAATCACACATTCCAGTGCTAAAAATACATAAAAAAGTGTCTAAAAGTGTCCTACCATCGTTTAAATATGATAGAGTGAGTTGCAGTGACGAGAAAGTGTTTAAAAGTGATCTAAGTGTCGTGTGATTAGTGTTATTTGTCAATAACATGGCGATGTGACTCAACGTATTAAATATGTAATTTGTAAGAATGGATTTGGATTCAGTCATTGCACCATGGTTTTAAGGATAATGTGAGTAATATTGATTAAACTTATTTCTTATGTTATGCGTAGTTATGAAGAAAGACCACATAACCAAAAGTGTGTGTACATTTTTTTTTAAATATTGTTGGACAATTCACACACAACACCATCTGACCCCAAACTAAGCAAAGCTTGTATGA
The DNA here is from genome assembly GCA_963693475.1 of Ectropis crepuscularia. Lineage (NCBI taxonomy): Eukaryota > Metazoa > Arthropoda > Insecta > Lepidoptera > Geometridae > Ectropis > Ectropis crepuscularia. Next base: position 2,614,678 of record OY856367.1, read on the forward strand.
TGGCGGCCAGATAGCTGATATAATACTTATATAGTTTTTAAATACCTACTTATTATACATAGAAACACCCAGACACAGTGCAAACATTTGAATTCATCACACAAATATTTGCCCTGGGTGGGAATCGAACCCACGACCCTCGGCTTCGAAGGCAGAGCTACTACCAACTAAGCCACGAGGCCAGTCTTCATAAACCGTCATACTTATGTACTTACACAAGTTACGGCTGGTCTAGTCGGGAGAACGGCGGCTGCCGATCCGGAGACCCCGGGTTCAAACCCCACGCGCACCACTGTCTTTTCGAAGTCATGTGCGTAATGCCGCTAACTTAAAACGGTGAAGGAAAAACATTGTTAGGAAACCGACATGTACCTAGAATCTTTCGAAGTCATGTGTCATCCACCAACCCGCACCCGCACTGCACATGTACGAACAAACGCAAGACGTGCGGCTGTCGTGTCGTTGTCGTTTCGTGGACACAGACTTCATTATTTGTACGCAAGATGCAAGCATTCGTCTTGCATCCGACAATTGTCGAAATCGTGCGGATGTCGTGCAGCTACGTGGACAATTGACCTTACTCTCATAATTTTCCTGAACACGTCAAAAGAAGCAGATTTAACTTCATAAAGTTTTGAATATGTATATGGGAAATGGTTACTGTGATAGAAGGCGGCCAAAATAGGATGGATTTGTTGAAAGAGGACGTGAATAGGAAATAAGTAAACTCATCATGGCCGCCAATTTGCTAGCTTATCGGTTTTTATCGGATACATTACGGAAAGTGTGCATGATCTAATACTGCATTGCTCTTTTTCTATGGTACTGCTCGTAGCTCGAAAAAAAAAATGGTTGTCTGTAAAGTCGGTTTACTGACGATAGTTAAACGTGACAACGTCTAGTATTTGTGTTAAGCGCCATCTAGGTAAAACATTCTGAAGCTTTTTGAAAAGCTGTTCAAAGCGCCATCTCTGGGTACATCATTGTACTAGCACAAGTTCTTAACTTCATATCGTCGCTTTTCTAAAACATGGACAGAATCCTTGAACGTAATTCACATTTCACTCACTAGATGGTGCGAAAAGTAATAAGGCGAGGTAACGGCGGTAAATATTATCTAATCTATGGCGGTAACGTTACATGACGTCATGTTTTGCGGGCGTGCAGCCCGCTTCATCGAATTATAAGACGTTATCACGTCAAAAACAACATCGTTTCATGGTTGACGTTTGACGTTCCATAGACTGGAAAGAAAAAGTTGGACTCTACTTTTGTGAAAAAAACGTCTAGGCTGCGGAATGCGTTGTCTGAGTGAGTTCCTCCCGATGGTTACAATCTTGGTGTCTTGAAATCTAGAGTGCATCGGTAGGCACGTTCCATCGTATACCGCATCGTCGCTTAACATCACCGTCGTAAACCTATGATAGTAGTTAAAAAAAAACTCTGATTAGACGAATGGATTAAGCGGACATGCGTCCACCTGGGTTTTGGGTAGCCCAGGTGGGTTTCTTTAAAATAAAGAGTGACGAGACGAGCAGGACTTGTGCCTGATCGTAAGCAACATGTCTGCCATATAACAGCACAGTGACACGTAGCTATTGGAACATGGAGAGTCCAAATCATTACCTAGCACTGCACTGATCTCGCCACCCAGAGGTCTAAGTTGTTATAATCATAATTATTTATTCATAACCAATGTTACACGTCATACAATAAATTCCTTACACATTGTTGGCAAATAAAAAATGTACCTTAATGTAGCATAACTATACATATTACATCAATTAATGTCACATCAATTAATAATTAATAAATAAAAATAAATGTCATTATAAGTTAAGTACCTAATACAAATGTCACACAAATTAATAAATCTTAATATCAACATCATTAATTCAATTGTATAAATTCATCATAGCTAAAAAACGTCTGCTCGATAAGCCAACGTTTGAGTTGCGATTTGAAACTGCCTATAGTGAGCGCAAAGGTGAGGTACAGTCCACGAGGTATAAGCTGAGCTTTGCATTAGTGTGAGTGATCACATGCATACGCATCTATTACCAAAAGTACAGTCAGACAACAAACTCTTAAACAACAAGCTGACATTAACTATCCAGGATCAATATGGTCATTGCGAAAAGAAGTATCTCTTTTAGGATTCAAATGGTCAAGGACAGAGAATAACAGAAAAATTTTAATGGAAAAGCATGAGATCCGTCACCTACGTATAACTTATTTACTTAAAATTTCCGAATACCGTATTCAGGGCAGGCCTATCGTTTATACCAATATACAATTGATACTGCATAATAAACAACGATTTATTGAATATAAAATTGACACCTTATTAAGAGAACATGGTCACAGCGTCCTGCGTCTGACTGTACTTTTGGTGATCACTCACACTAATGCAAAGCTCAGCTTATACCTCGCGGACTGTATATCTCTGAGCCCTGTAATTTCTCTGGAAACACTATCGAGCATATTTGACTAAGATGGTTAACATCGAAAGGTCCGCCCTCACCACCGCGGCTAGGGATAGCCGCGGTTCATCTTCTATCGCCACATCGCAGCCCTTGTCCTTCCACTGAGCACTCTGCTAATCAGAGTGCTCATGGAGAACCCTGATCTGGAAGACAAACCTAGTCCATTTCTCAAGGATACTTGTTTGAAAATAAAAATAGGTAAAAAAACTTTTTAAGTTAAACGGTTTTATGTTAAACATACATTGCAATGTTTAAGATAAATGTACTAAAAACCAAAAAATAATAAAATAGATACAGTCGTGGGAATTATAAACATATGCATAGACTAGACTAAAATAAAACCGTGGGGCACGTCAATTGTCTACAAATTATCGACTTAATGTGCGATAGAAGAATCGTTTAATTCGTCGTTAGGCAGTTGGCCCGCAGACGGTGAGGAAATTACTTACTATTTTCTTGCTCATGGAAATTCCAATAGTTCTACACTCCATGTAAATAAAAGAGATGTTTCAACTAGTTTATCGTTGGACATTCACACTGCTGGCTGGCGAGGAATCGTTTCACTGCTCGTAGTTTGTCTTTAATCGACAAAACTTATGATAAAAGTTCTACTCGCTCACTACTATGAAACCCTTAAAATCGAATCACTATGAACTCGCTTATAATCGAGCTTGCTAGCTTGTTTCCACATTCTAGCCCTACTTATCACACGTTCATCGTTGTCGGTTGAACAACTGCCTAATTATAGTGTAACATTACAAAACAAACATTTTAATCAACGATTGTAGACAATTGACGTGCCCCACGGTTTTATTTTAGTCTAGTCTATGCATATGTTTATAATTCCCACGACTGTATCTATTTTATTATTTTTTGGTTTTTAGTACATTTATCTTAAACATTGCAATGTATGTTTAACATAAAACCGTTTAACTTAAAAAGTTTTTTTACCTATTTTTATTTTCTAGTTTTTAGTTTTTATTTCGCATTCTGTTTCATTCATTTAGTGCTTCATTATTGCAAGGTTTCTTGCCCGTTAGTTTATTGCAGTCCAACTCCTCTATACGTAGTCCCTGCAAAGATCTTACTCTACTAAGAGCCACGTAGGCATGACCTTCTTCAAACAGTTTCGCACCTAAGTATACGACTGCGTGATCCACAGTGCTGTCCTGCCTTTTATTTGATGCCCATGTTGATGGGATTGATAAAACCTAAGTTATCCGCCATTTTGTAGAGCCCGCCATCTTGGATTTTAATTTTTTATATAGTACATTGTATTCTACTGGTTGAGCACTTTCATTTGATACCCATATTGATGGGATTGATAAAACCTACGTTATCCGCCATTTTGTAGCGGCCGCCATCTTGGATTTCAATTTTTTATAGTATATTGTATTCTGCTTGTTGAGCCCTTTCATTTGATACCCATATTGATGGGATTAATAAAACATAAATTATCCGCCATTTTGTAGCGGCGGCCATCTTGAATTTATAATGATAATGAATAAACATAATTGTATTGTCACCAAAATCCAAAGTGTATACAAAATTTCAGATTAATCGGTTGACAGGAAGAGGGTGAAATTTGAATTACTAAATTTGACCCAAGAATAAATAATAAATAAAAAAACAAACGGGGTGAGCTAAATAAAACCGTTTAAAAAGCAAATGATTTTATTTTAAAAACTAAGCTTGCACAGTTGTTGTCGAACAACAATAAATAATCGAATATACTCGTATCCGATATGATACGAGTGTATGTGTTTTTCTTTTATTTTGTTGACACTTATAATCTTATATAAATAATGCGACAAGGAGAAAAAATCGAGGGTGGCAACCTCCCCTCTTCGCCTGCACTCAGTTGGACAGCTTACAAGTGACGGCATTGTGCTGAATCTTATTATTTTGTACCCGTCTATCATCCTACATAGGTCTCCTGGTGGTTCATTTACTACGTAAATTTTGTTCACGGGCCTGTAGTCTAGTAGGATAACAGGTTACGGTTTCCTGTTGAAGGGCAATGTTTCCGATTTGCCTGTATGAGGCATCAATCTAACAGTGATATATGAGACAACAAGATAAACCATCTTCTAATCTCTACGTGACGAGGAAAGTACTTGTTGAGACCTGTCTTTTAAAAATGTCGACAAGCACTGCGTTATTGTGATAGCAAGCGTTTAATTTAAGCTACGGTCTGCTGTTCTAGTCGGGAGAACGGCGACTGCCGATTCGGAGATTCCGGGTTCAAAACCACGCGCTCCACTGTCTTTTCGAAGTCATGTGCGTAATGTCGCTAACTTAAAAACGGCGAAGGAAAACATGAGGAAACCGACATGTACCTAGAACCTTTCGAAGTCGTGTGTCATCCACCAAACCGCACTGGGACGGCGTGGTGGATTATGGCCTAGACTCTCTCCTTGCGAGAAAAGGCCCCCGAGTCCCAGCAGTGGGAACATTTAGTGGGCTGTTCATGTAAGCGTTTAGTTTACCATTAAACGTCCAATTTGCTTACCTTATCCTATTAATATAATATATATGAAAGTTTGTAAGTATGTAAGAAAACTTGTTACTTTTTCAAGCATACAATTATTGAAGGTATCTGGATGAAATTTGTTACATCCATTGATAGGCTATTTATATCTCGGGAATAAAACGGGTTCGGGTAAAATGCGAGTGGAACCGCGATGATTCAAAGTTCTACAAAAAAAAAATTGGCAGTCATAGGAACTGCCGATAGAAGTGAAAACTTATAACTCAGAATTTGATAGCTTACTTTGGAAACTACACAGGTGTAACCGGAGGGCGTGGCCTCGCCATCTTGGCATGGCCATCTAGAAATGCGTCAGCATTTCCCATTGGCTGATGCGTTTCTAGATGGCCATGCCATGATGGCCTGTCCACGCCCTTTCAGCATTTCCCATTGGCTGACATATTTCTAGATAGCCAATAGCCATGGTCCCGAGTTTACCCGAAGATTTCTTATCATACCCGAGCGTGACGAATGAATTCAATCCACAGCCCACGAAAAATCTGTCTAGGCGCGCCTAAAGATAAAGAAGTTTTCATTTAAAAAAAAAACAATTTGAAAATGGCACTGTAAAGCATAAGTATATAGGTACTTAAAAACCTCCACGTGGTACAGCCTGGGTATCGCGTGGAGGTTACTTCTTATATTGACCAATTAGCGTGCTTAAGGCTAGCCACACACACACACACATTACATATTATTTTCATATTTTTTTTATAGTACAGAGCGACAAGACAAGCAGGACATGTGCCTGATGGTAAACAAAATGCCTGCCACATAGCATGCAGCTATTGGAACATGAAGAGTCCAAAATATTACCTAGAACTGCACTGCGCTCGTCACTCAGAGATATAAGATGTTTCATCTCTATGCCCTGTAATTTCTCTGGAAACATTGCCTTTCATACCGGAACACAATAATGTTTGCACATTATTGCTTGGCGGTAGAATAGCTGGCAAAGGTGTGGTACTTCCCCAGGCGGACTCTGCCAAGACTCCTACCACTATTAAAAACTTTTTTAACCTTCCCTGGACTCCTACTGATAATTCTAAACCAAAATCAGCCAAATCAGTCCAGCCGTTCTCGAGTTTTTGTGGGACTAACGAATAGCAATCCATTTTTAGGGTTCCGTAAAACGTAAAAACGGAACCCTTATAGTTTCGTCATGTCTGTCTGTCTGTCCGTCCGTATGTCACAGCCACTTTTTGCCGAAACTATGAGAACTGAACTGTTGAAACTTGGTAAGTAGATGTATTCTGTGAACCGCATTAAGGTTTTTACAAAAAAAAAAAAAAAAAAATAGGGTTGCCCCCCATACTGAGAACTGATACTAAATTTTTTTTCATCAAACCTACACGTGTGGGATGTCTATTGATAGGTCTTCAAAAATGATGTTGAGGTTTCTAATATGATTTTTGCCTACACTGAATAATTTGCGCGAGAGACACTTCCAAAGTGCTAAAATATGTGTCCCCCCCTTCTAACTTCTAAAGTAAGAAAATTAAAAAACTAAAAAAAATATATGATGTACTTTACCATGAAAACTACTAACAAAAATTATCAAAGTTACAACGAACTACAAGAACTATGTATATTATGTTACTTGCTGCAACGGGACCCTTCATGGGCGAGTCCAACTCGCACTTGGCCACTTTATTATAAAATAGATTTTTCGAGGTAAAATGACTCAACTCTGCAGCTAGATTCGTGTGCGCACGTTTTATGTAATGGATGGAAAGAAAAAAGTCGTTGCATTGAGTTTTACATTACATTAATTCGAAATGTTTTCCTCAACTAACATGTTGCCGCGCGCCCGCACACCACAATATTATTGACAATACCCTTGCTTCCCCCCGATATTGACAGTAAAAATGTCTGGATATTAACAATATTATTGATAATACCCTTGCCTCCCCCCGATATTGACGGTAAAATGTCTGGATATTAACAATATTATTGACAATACCCTTGCCTCATCCCTGGTATTGACGGTAAAAATGTCTGGATATAAACAATATTAGTGACAATACCCTTGCCTCATCCCTGGTATTGACGATAAATGTGTCTGGATATTAACATTATTATTGACAATACGCTTGCCTCCCCCGATATTGACGGTAAAAATGTCTGGATATTAACAATATTATTGACAATACCCTTGCCTTCCCCCGATATTGACGGTAAAATGTCTAATATTATGGAACGCACCAATATTAGTACACATACAATATTATTGAAATTCTTAAATTATGCAGCCGTAACATTTAGACGAAATGGATAAAACTTACACCATATTTTATCGTTAATAGGTATGCGTTTGACTGCAATCTCGCCTAATATTGATAACATTGGCAAAAAATCTTAAAAGGGAACTACAATTAAGTAGATGTTATCTGTCAAACTTATCTAAATCCAAGAAATGACCGTGATACTGTGATATACTTATTTAGTAAATTGTTTAATCATAAATATTATTCAGCTATTTTTATTTAGGCAGTGCAATATAGTATAAAACAATTAAATGTGCTAAGTCAAGTGAAAGAAGTGACTTCCCCTTAAACAGAGTCGATAAGAAAAGTGCTGATGGGCACCTTCTTATGTATAAACTATGTAGCAATTTAAGTTAAATATAAATTACTCATTAGCCTAGACTTAATAAATTAGGCTAGATTGTAATAAGTACAATGCGATTAAAATAAGAATAGGACGGGCTCTCGGCTAACTTCACTCATATCTATCTGTGTTTTCTTTAGTTTACCTACCTATGATTCGTTTTTAGACTATTTTTTTCTCTACCTATCAGATAAAAAAGTACGTGCTATTACAATATAAAACAAGTCAATATTTTTTAACATTGCTTTTTTTGCACACTATACCAAGTTCCCGTTGTGACGTCACAAAATGGCGCTAGGCCGGTCCTATTCTTATTTTAATCGCATTGTATTAGGATCCAAGGTGACTTGGTGAATAATTTTAGAAAAAAAAAATATTTACGCACAGAACTAAAAAAAAATGGTTGTCTGTAAAGTCGGTTTACTGACGATAGTTGAACGTGACAACGTCTAGTATTTGTGTTAAGCGCCATCTAGGTAAAACATTCTGAAGCTTTTTGAAAAGCTGTTCAAAGCGCCATCTCTGGGTACATCATTGTACTAGCACAAGTTCTTAACTTCATATCGTTGCTTTTCTAAAACGTGGACAGACTCCTTGAACGTAATACACATTTCACTCACTAGATGGTGCGAAAAGTAATAAGGCGAGGTAACGGCGGTAAATATTATCTAATCTATGGCGGTAACGTTACATGACGTCATGTTTTGCGGGCGTGCAGCCGGTTTCATCGAATTATAAGACGTTATCACGTCAAAAACTGCTAAAATATGGTGTCTAAAGTTTGTCTAAAACATTTGTAATTATCTACCACGTTACTTTGCACTAGCATCGCCCCGCGGTTTTACCCGTGTAGTGTTCGTTTCCGTAATATTCCCGTGATAAAACGTAACTAGATGTTACCACAGTATAAAGAAATACTTTAATATGCTGTGCTTTTATAGGCCAGTCATCTAGTAGTAGTTGTAGTGGTAGGACTCTTGGCAGAGTCCGCCTGGGGAAGTACCACACCTTTTCCAGTTATTCTACCGCCAAGCAGTGATGTGCAAACATTACTGTGTTCCGGTTTGAAGGGCAATGTTTCCAGAGAAATTACAGGGCTTAGAGATATAACAATTTAGATCTCTGGTTGACGAGCGCAGTGCAGTGCTAGGCAATGATTTGGACTCTTCATGTTCCAATAGCTGCGTGTCACTGTGCTGTTATGTGGCAAGCATATGTTGCTTACCATCAGGCACATGTCCTGCTTGTCTCGTCACTCTTAATTAAAAAAAAAATGGTTGTCTGTAAAGTCGGTTTACTGACTGTTCCGTATAATCGGGCAACATTAAAATCATAGCGGATCTATGGTTTTTGACAGCCGGCTGTGAAGTGACGTTGTCTGTTTTTCGCTGGAACGAAAAAGACGCGTTTTACTGTTATCTATATAATCTGGTTTGCTTTTCTGGTTAAAAGTGTAATATTGTGCGGGAATACATTATTAACGTGAACTGTGACCTTGGATTGGTGCTGGAAGACCACACAGTGAAAGCGGCTACGGGATTGGCCGCTTCTAGAACACAGGATCGTTCTTGGGCGGAGGAAGTCTACGGAATTTGTCTGGTTTGGTATTCCAAATTCCCCTTGCTCCCGTTCCTTATTCCTTGACGACCAAACTGGACCTTTGGACGACGCCGGGAACCCCAGGTAAGTCAGTTCTTTGCACTACTCGGTTTGCAATCAGGGAAGTAAATGTTAAAATCGGTATAACGGCATATTAGTTTGTTTTTGAGTCTCGCTTATGGGCCCCGAGACGGTATTTCTGGCATAAATATCATACATTTTTTGGTAGCAGAGCGTGGTTGGCCGTAATTACTCCCTTTTTGTTTTTATTTTCTGGCAAAAAATACCGGGTAAGCCGAATATTTGGGGGTTCCCAGTTTATAATTTCTCCCCAAACTGTCGGGAAATTTAGTATTAAGTGGTATCCGGTTTTTTAGGTTGCGGATATATTGTTGTTTTTGATATTTGTTGTGACATTGTCCGAACTTAGGTTAATTTAAAGTTTAAATTTGAATTTAAAAATGGCTTCGGATTTGGCCAACCAGCTCCGGTGGTTCGAATCCTTGCAAGGATTGGTCGGCCGGAGAGACCGGGAGGAGGCGCTGCTAAACAGGGCAGAACAGCTCGACAGGCGCCTGGAGGTCGCTGAGAGGAGCGCAGGATCGCTGCGGGATGCAAGGCCGTCTCCACCTGAGGAGCAGATGGAGAGGATCGAGGCGGACATGCGGCGCATCCTGGATGTCTACGACGAGGTCTCCGAAAGGGTTCGCCAGCTGGAGAGGTCTCGTCAGGGAAGGGCGAGCTCGGGACCCGTCATCAGGGATGCGGGCTCGGGTGTAGTGGGACGCCTTCCCACTCTGGACTTGCCCAGGTTTACAGGGAACCTGCGGGAGTGGAGCGGCTTCCGGAGCATGTTCGCCTCTCTCGTGGACTCACGCAAGGACTTGACGAGGGCGGAGAAGCTGGCCTATCTCCGCACGTCACTGGAGGGTGAGGCACTCTCCCTGGTCCAGCACCTGGAGCTGGACGACGACAACTTCGGCACGGCGATGGAGTTGCTGGAAACGAGGTTTCAAAACCCTCGGCTCCTCGCCGACGCTCACGTGTCCCAAATACTGGGGCTGCCGAAGGTGACTGAGAGGTCTCAGTTGCGGCCGCTAATCCTCACGCCCGTGAAGGTGGCGTACAACGCCTTGCGCAGCTTGGGACTGCCAGTAGAACACTGGTCGTTCCTGCTGGTCCACATCCTGCTGGGCAAGGTGCCGCTGGAGTTGCGCGCCCGGTTCGAGCGGGAAAGGGGCCTTCACGGCGACCCGAAGGTCTTCCCCACGTTTGAGGAGCTACTTCGGGTCCTGGAGTGGGAGGCGAGGATGGCAGAGTCGGCGCCTCAGGAGGCACCGCCCGTCGCGTCAGCTCGTGGCCCTGCCGGAACAGGACCGCGACCTACCAATTCCCGCACTCAGGGTGCGGTGAAGCGGACGGCGACGGTGACGAGTGCGTCGGAGCAGGAGTGCCCGAACTGTGGCCAGCTCCACGCGCTGGTGCAGTGTCCGGCCCTGCTTGCGCGGACGACCTCCGAACGACGAGGGATCGTTCGGCGGTTGCGTCGGTGCTACGGGTGCCTGGAGGGTCATCTGTACAATGACTGCCCCACGGCACGGCCGTGTCCTGGGTGTGGGGGACCACACCATCAGCTCTTGTGCGTCAGGAGCGATGGTGCTGGTCGACAGCCCTCAGGGAGGGGGCCCTCCACGGGCGGGGGCGCTCCCACGCAGAGCCACGCGTTGTACAACCATGAAGTGGCTACAGCGTGGAGCACACCCCCTCCACCCCAACCCACGGCAGCACCGGGCAGCCCAACAACAAGGGGCGTCCTACACGCGGCTCGGTCACCGACCTCACAGCCCGCGCGGACGCGGGCGAACTGGAGAGGTGGAAGGGTGATACCGGAGTCACCACTGGGGTCACCTCCCCAGCGTTACCCTTCTCCGCCGCTGGATCCGCGACCGATGGAATGGAGGGCGTACACGCCTCCCCTCCATGAACATCCGAGGCTGGATTATCACCCGCCCTACTTTAGGTACGGCAGGGCAGCTGGATATGCCCCCCCTCCGATGGCCCTTTGCACTCGGCAGCCATATTGGGCTGGGCCCTGTAGTCCGACGGGTTCGGACGAGCCTCGGAGGGAATGACTAGCCTCCGTTCCCTTGGCACAGGATCAACCGGTGGTCCTGCTACCCACCCTCTGGTTAAGGGTTTGGGGTCCAAGAGGCGACTACGTCCGGATACGAGCGCTCTTGGACACAGGGTCCCAGGGGTGCATTTTGACAACCCGGGTTGCTCATCGCCTGGGCCTGGCTAGGTTTCCGTCACCGACTCCGTTGCGGGGAGTCGGGAACACAGAGGTGCGGTCGGCTGGACAGACCCGCCTCTCCTTCTCGTCCGTACATTCCTATTCGGAAAGGATTGCGGTCAGGGCCACCGTCATGGATTCGGTTGTCGGTTGGCTTCCTCAGGCGGACATAGATCCGGATCTTTTGTCCTGTACTAAGGGTCTCAGGTTGGCGGATCCCCGCTTCGGGATGGCGGGTCCGGTAGACCTTTTGTTGGGTTCTGATGTACTGGGTTACATCATGAACGGCAAGCCTAGACTGCTGGATCAGTCTTCGCTGATGGCGCTGCCCACCATCTACGGGAACGCCATTTTGGGAATGGTGGATGAGTGGCAGCAGTCGAATCAGGCTTCCTTTACGGGAACGGCCCTCGCTCAGATCATGCAGAGGTTCTGGGAGATCGAAGAGCCGCCTACCGTGTCTCGGCTGGATCCCGAGCACGTGGAGTGTGAGAACTTTTATCAGGCTCACACTCGGAGAATGGTTTCTGGGCGATTGGAGACTAGGCTGCCTTTCCGGGATAACCCCCCGCGTCTGGGCCAGTCTCGATCATTGGCCGAGAAAAGGCTCAGGTCCATGGAGCGACGCATGGCTCGAGATCCTGTACTTCGGGAAAAGTACATCGAGTTCATGAGGGAGTATGAGGCACTGGGCCACATGTCTCCGGCTCGCGACGACTGGTCGACCATAGACCACTACTTTTTGCCTCATCACGCTGTTTTGAAAGCGTCGACAGGCAAACTCAGGACGGTGTTCGATGGATCCGCTCCGACTTCGACAGGAGTGTCACTGAACCAGTGCCTCCACGCTGGACCGAAGTTACATCGGGATATTGTAGACATCATCCTGAATTTCCGTAGGCATCAGGTGGTGTTGGGAGCGGACATCCGTATGATGTTCCGACAAACGGTCATACACCCCGAGGACAGGAGGTTCCAGTTGATCCTCTGGCGGGAAAGTCCTCAGGACCCTATGATGGTGTATGAGTTGAACACCAACACCTATGGGTTGAAATCAAGCCCCTTCATTGCGATCCGCTCACTGCTGGAGTTGGCGGAGCAAGAACGGGCTCGGTACCCACGTGCAGCCGCAGTTCTGGAGCGCGACCTGTACGTGGACGACGTTTGCACTGGCGCGCAGACGGTGGAGGAAGCTCTGTTGCTCCGGGATGAGCTTACAGAGCTTCTCGCATCTGGAGGCTATGAGCTTCGGAAATGGCTCTCTAACGACCCCAACGTCCTGGCTGGTATCCCGGACGATCACCAGCAGGATCCGGGGCTCTTCGAGGAAGGTGACGATCCGCACGGGATTGCGGTTCTGGGCATGCAGTATCAACCGGTTGCTGACATCTTCACCTTTCGGGTGGCGCTGGAGGCCACACGCGCGTGGACAAAACGGACGGTTTTGTCCACCATCGCCAGGATGTTTGATCCAAACGGTTGGATCAGTCCGGTTCTGTTCGCAGCCAAGTGTCTGTTACAGCGACTTTGGACTCTGAAGGTCTCCTGGGACGACCCCCTGGTCGGAGACTCGCTTAACACTTGGCTTCGTTTAATATCTGACCTCGAAACGGTCAATCGAGTGGCGTTGCCCCGTCGCATTCTGCCACCAGGCTGTAGCCGGATCAGCCTGCACGGGTTCTGTGATGCGTCCGAGCTGGGCTATGCCGCATCTGTGTACTTGCGTACAGTTGACGCTGGAGGCCACGTCAATGTCACGCTCTTATTGGGGAAGAGCAAGGTAGCTCCTATCAGGACACGACTCACCATTCCGAAACTGGAATTGAGCGGAGCCACATTACTTGCTCGGCTGCTCAAGCATGTATATCAGGAACTGTCCACCTCGATAGACATCCGGAATGTCTATGCGTGGTCTGACAGTCAGGTCGTGCTTGCCTGGTTAAGAGCAGCCCCTCACACCTTGGAGACCTTTGTGGGAAATCGGGTTTCCCAAGTCCAAAACATTGGACTGGACATGGTTTGGAGACATGTCCCGGGTGAGTTGAACCCCGCTGACTGTGCTTCGCGCGGCTGTTCCGCGCCGGAGCTAGTTGATCACCCCTTATGGTGGGGTCCGGACTGGCTGCGGGAGCCAGAAGCTTCCTGGCCAGTTCTCGGCGCGGACTCGGAGCGAGCGGAACTGCCCGGAGTCCGCGTGCATGCGATTGTGGCGGAAGTGCCCCCAGACCCTGACTGGTTGACGGGTCGTTACAGCAAGCTGGATAAGTTGTTGGGGGTAACTAGCTGGATTAAACGCTTCATCCACAACTGTCGTCACCCTCGTCAGAGGAGGAGTGACCAGATCGCCACTGTGGAGGAGCGTCGGAGTTCCTTGCTGCACCTCATTCGGCTGGTGCAGGGTGAGAGGTTTCCGACGGAACTTGAGGCGCTGCGCTGCGGACGCGCTCGCTTGAAGGGTGCGGTCGCCAAGTTGAACCCTTTCACAGATCAGGATGGTCTTCTGCGCGTAGGAGGTCGGCTCCGGAAAGCCAACCTGCCGTACGGCAGCAGGCACCCCCTGTTGCTACCGAAAGGAGGTCCTCTGGTGGACCTGCTGATCACCGATCGGCATATCGGTAACGCGCACGCTGGATGTGGCGCGCTTCTCGCTGTGTTGCAGCGTGAATTCTGGATCTTGTCGGCTCGCAGGGCGGTCCGAAAGGTGCTGTTTAGATGTGTCCCTTGTTATAGGCTCAAGGCGTCTACCATGCAGCCCATGATGGGAGATCTTCCTCCGGATAGGATTTCTCCCTCGAGGCCGTTCGACGGGGTCGGAACGGACTTCGCTGGGCCCTTCTCGGTCTAGTCATCGACGTTGCGTAACGCCAAGGTCGTTAAAGCCTACCTGTGCGTCTTTGTGTGTTTGGCCACCAAAGCAGTCCACCTGGAGCTGGTCTCTGCGCTGTCTACGGAGGCCTTTGTCGCGGCGCTGGATCGCTTTGTAGCGCGAAGAGGAGTACCCTCTTTAATACGTTCGGACAATGGCACAAATTATCGAGGGGCGGCGAATTATTTACGCGAAGTTAATAATTTTTTAAATTCTGGTAATAATAGTTTAAGTCTGGCTCTCGCCCAGCGGGGAATCAGCTGGCAATTTAGTGTGCCAGCCTGTCCTCACTGGGGAGGAATTTTTGAGGCTGCGGTGAAGTCTGCTAAAACTCATCTCCGCCGTGTCATCGGGGAGACCGTGTTAACTTGGGAAGAGTTAGTCACGGTACTTTGCCGCGTGGAGGCAGTGCTTAATTCCCGTCCTCTCTGTCCAATCTCGCCTGACCCTAACGATCTAGAAGTCTTGACGCCGGGTCACTTCTTGATCGGTCAGCCCTTAACCGCGTTGCCGGAGTATCCCTGGAAGGATGAGCGGCCCGGACGCCTGTCCCGTTTTCAGTTATTGCAGCAAATAAGTCAAGACTTCTGGAGGCGCTGGTCGGCCGAGTACTTGCATCTGTTGCAACAACGGGTAAAATGGACAGATAGGACGGAGGCCCCTCGGGAAGGGGACTTAGTATTATTAAAAGAGGCAAATTTGGCCCCCCTACTCTGGCGTAGGGGACGTATTTTAAAATTGATATCGGGTACTGATGGCACACCCCGCGTGGCGGAGATTCTGGTTTCTGGTTCCAGACTTCAGCGCGCGGTGTCCTCTCTGGCACGCTTGCCTCTTTATTAGATATACGTTTTTTTTTCATGGTTAAAATTTAATTTAGTTTTATTACTATTTTTGGTAAAGTTTTTTTTGGTTTGATTTCCACTTTCGGGTCAAAGTGGGAATTTCGTTTTATTTGAGGTCCGGATACTGCTAAATACTAGTTATTAAGTACTAGTTGCTAAATACTGGTTTTCTAAAATTGACCTGGAGTTCAATTGGTCGGGGGTTTTGTTCCGTATAATCGGGCAACATTAAAATCATAGCGGATCTATGGTTTTTGACAGCCGGCTGTGAAGTGACGTTGTCTGTTTTTCGCTGGAACGAAAAAGACGCGTTTTACTGTTATCTATATAATCTGGTTTGCTTTTCTGGTTAAAAGTGTAATATTGTGCGGGAATACATTATTAACGTGAACTGTGACCTTGGATTGGTGCTGGAAGACCACACAGTGAAAGCGGCTACGGGATTGGCCGCTTCTAGAACACAGGATCGTTCTTGGGCGGAGGAAGTCTACGGAATTTGTCTGGTTTGGTATTCCAAATTCCCCTTGCTCCCGTTCCTTATTCCTTGACGACCAAACTGGACCTTTGGACGACGCCGGGAACCCCAGGTAAGTCAGTTCTTTGCACTACTCGGTTTGCAATCAGGGAAGTAAATGTTAAAATCGGTATAACGGCATATTAGTTTGTTTTTGAGTCTCGCTTATGGGCCCCGAGACGGTATTTCTGGCATAAATATCATACACTGACGATAGTTGAACGTGACAACTTCAACTACGCCTTAGAGCGAGGTAACGCCGCATGATGTCATGCGGCGAGGTAACGGCGTTAACGGCACATGACGTCATGTTTTGCGGGCGTGCAGCCGGCTTCATCGAATTATAAGACGTTGTCACGTCAAAAAATATCTAAGATATTCTAGGTCGCAAATAATAGCCAGGTTATTTTGTCTTCTTCAAGTTTGTCATAAATGACTTTGCTGTTAAACCCATATTTTAGAAGTTTTTAGAAGTTGTAATCCAAAAACTGAAAAAAAGCGCAAAAATTGCGAGGTTTCTCGAGCACACGAAGTTAGCACAGGTCTTTCGAGGTTGCAAATTTGATTTTACACTACTGGTATCTATGCTATAAACATCCCAAAATATCAGAACCTGGCTATTATTTGCGACTTAAGGCGATTTTATGTCTACGGTGATTGGCCTATTAGTCTGATCGATACAATAGGGTACAATCCTCAAAAAAACTAAGTAGCCCGTTAGTTAGATTGCCAAAAAATATTGTACACGTATTTTTTCTTTTGTTTCACAAACAAAAAACGACGAAGATACAGCGCTTCGAAGTTTCGTGTGACGTCACTTGTGAGTACGATTTTTGCTCACGAGTGACGTCGCGACCCCCCACTCTCGAAGTTTGATGGTCTATATCTTTTGACGATTTTTAATATTATGAAAAAACAAAAAATACGGGTCCAATATTTTTCCATGATCTAGCTGACGGACTAATTAGGATGGTGTATTTTTGACCCAGTCCGGTACCCTATTGGACCTAAAACTAGCGTCATCTGAAAAAATCTTGCATAATCTTGATGAGGGATTTAAACAGGTCAACAGAAGTATCTTGTTTAAGGGACAGGGTTGGCAGAGGGTGACAACGAGTTACGGCTGGTCTAGTCGGGAGAACGGCGACTGCCGATCCGGAGACCCCGGGTTCAAACCCCACACGCACCACTGTCTTTTCGAAGTCATGTGCGGAATGCCGCTAACTTAAAACGGTGAAGGAAAACATCCTGAGGAAACCGACATGTACCTAGAATCTTTCGAAATCATGTGTCATCCACCAACCCGCACTGGGCCAGCGTGGTGGATTATGGCCTTAACTCTCTCCTTGCGAGAGAAGGCCCCGAGTCCCAGCAGTGGGAACGTTTAGTGGGCTGTTGATGATGATGATGACAACGAGTCAATTGTTTATGTGGCATCATTATCCTACTATTATAAATGTCCTATTTTAAATGTCAATGTTAGAATGTTTGTTGTTCAGTCACAACGAAACAACGTCTAAACAAATCGGGTCAAAATTTGGAACCCAGTTAGATTATACTATTTAATAAAAAAAAAATATAGCATAGAATGACGAGACGAGCAGGTCATGTGCCTGATGGTAAGCAAAATGCCTGACACATAACAGCACAGTAACACGCAGCTCAAATTAAACAATGCAGGCTGATTACCGATAACCTTGTATACACAGAAAAAGCCCTAGTTCAAAAGGATCATTTAAAAACACAATATACATTAAGTAATATAGTAGGTAGGTATACAATTTTTATAGAGGTATAGTTTTTTTATTTACTGTTTCTTTTAAATTAAAAAAAAAACGTGAAGCAAAAACCTTTGAACCCTTTTTAAGAAAATTATTGTTGACTGGCTATGGCCAAAGAGTTTACATATACTACGTATAGAGTTAGAACAAACGCTTTACACCGGGCGCACGGGTCTGATCGCTCTTGTGGAAGTGACATGCTTTTGTCGCGGCACACCACTATGTCGCCATAGCTAACATACACCTCATCTGCTTACGATTGGTACAAAGGAACCGTGCGGAAAACCCTGATCGTATTTTTCTTAGATTCTTATTTGCTACTATATTTTAAGATTGTTTTTGTTGACGTGACAACGTCTTATAATTCGATGAAGCCGGCTGCACGCACGAAAAACATGACGTCATGCGCCGTTACCGCCGTTACCTCGCCGCATGACGTCATGCACCGTTACCGCCGTTACCTCGCCGCTTGACGTCATGCGGCGTTACCTCGCTCTAAGGCGTAGTTGAAGTTGTCACGTTCAACTATCGTCAGTAAACCGACTTTACAGACAACCATTTTTTTTTAAAAGTTTTTTTGTCATTTGCAATAAAAAGTTGATCTATTTATTTATCTAGACGAAGAAATGTTGCGTTACCAGAGTTACTTTAATATACAATAGAATACCTACATCTTATACATAAAATTCTCGTGTCACAGTGTTAGTTACCTTACTCCTCCGAAATGGCTTTACTGATTTTACCAAATTTTATATGCATATTCAGTAGGTCTGAGAATCGGCTACTAGCTATTTTTCATACCCCTAAGTGATAAGGGTTGTTCACCCCAACATTTTTTTTATAATTTTCTCGAACAAAATTAATTGTTTTTATTTTTTTATAATGTGGCGTTAAAAAATACATACAACCCAAAATTTTTACTCGTTTATCACCAACCCCTATTTTTTTAATAACCATTTTAGTAATTTAATCATTTTTCATCCCACTCTATAACGTCTCAATTATCGTCTTTTTTGTCCTCATGTAATAGTTTGCCATATAATATTCCATATAAATTATAACATCATGTAAAAATATATATGGCAAAACAAAGTTTGCGGGGTCAGCTAGTTTGTATATTATATGAGAATACCTTTGAGTATTTACCATAGCAGGACGCAAGACATTTGATTTGCTAACGTTACCTGAGTGGGTTTTCCCCGATAGTTACAATCTTTGTGTCTTCAAATCGAGAGTGAATCGGTTTTTTCTAGGTAAACACGCTCCATCGTAGACCGCATCGTCGCTTAACATCAGGCGAGATGGCGGTCAAGTGTGTACCTATAAAAGTTAAAAAAAAAAACTTTTTCACATTTTTTTGCGGCGTACGGAGGGAACGTATATTACACACATTTGTAAACTTGAACTCACACAAGAGCAACAAATCTCTGTTTGTACTAAGACAAACGCTACACACCTAAAAAAATGTTTGCCTGTAAAGTCGGTTTACTGACGATAGAACGTGACAACGTCTTATGAAAATACTGATGGAATGGTAGCATTTTTCAAAAGAAAATTTTAATTTCATTTGTTTAATAGATTTGTATGTAAAAAGTAATCAGTAGAATTTAGACCTTTTCAATCAAAACAATGCAAAAAAGCTTTTAAATGCCGTGGATCGAACCCGGGGCATTTCACATGCAAAGCGAACGCTCTACCACTGAGCTACATCCCCGCTTGAACTACTGGTCGAAATAATTAATACAACTGTAACAAACATGCGGCGAGGTAACGACCGACGGTAACGACCTACGGTAACGGTACATGACGTCATGTTTTGTGGGCGTGCAGCCGGCTTCATCGAATTATAAGACGTTATCACGTCAAAAACATGCACACATCTACGAAACGCGGTTGAGCAAATGTATTTGACAATAAAGCTCATTTGACACGATAAGGGCGCGAAAGGGGCATGGTAGAACTAGGTTCGACCCTTTAGAATAGTTGGTCTGAGATATATACCCATACTCGCTATACCTAGGTACCTACTCTATGCTTTGACATTTTTTTCGTTCGTTGATCGTTAAGGGCGTACCCTGAGCAAATGACCTTGAGTATTTCTTACCTTATCGCACACGGCAAGAAAGAGCAAGAGAGAAACAGTAGGATTTGCCGCTGTTTTACGCTTAATTTTTAAAATACACTCTTTATAAAATCAGATTTTGGTCTTTTGAAAAAAATAAAACTACCAAAATGTTCGTAATGGAATCGTCTATCCGTTGGTGTAAGTACAAAATCAAAATAATGGAGGTTTTCCAAGGAGATGCATGATAACTACAATTATTTAATTTTTTCATGGTTTTGTTGTGAGGCGATTATTTCAACAATAAGTCCAATATCAAAAAAATAAAACTAACATTTTGAAGCCAAGAAGTTGTAGAAATTTAATGTATTTTTTACCAGTTGATATATGTTTTGGCTAATGAGTAGATAGCTCTGAAAACTGGACAAAAAACTCGTTTTGCTGGGGGACGCACCTTAATGCGTTCGGTCTATAAAACGTATACATGATTTTCACAATTAAAACGTGATTCTTAAATACTATGATAATTTATCGTAAAATCGATGAGTCATTTATAGTTACCGCATAAACTGACTACACAAAACTGTCGACTACTCACTGTTCAGTAGTATTATCTAATCAGGTCTTAAAATAAATAAATACAGGGATTAACACTTATAAAGCGACCTTCGCTCTTGCCCAAATTAACACTAACATATAGGGAAAAAACACAGAAAGGTAGAAAAAAAATCAGCAACCCCCAACATATTTTAGCTAAGGCCTACTGTCCACGCACGCGTCTTTTGTCGAATGCATGCATCCTACGAACAAACGCAAGACGTGCGGCTGTCGTGTCGTTGTCGCTTCGTGGACACAGACTTCATTATTTGTACGCAAGATGCAAGCATTCGTCTTGCATCCGACAATTGTCGAAATCGTGCGGATGTCGTGCAGCTACGTGGACAATTGGCCTAAGTCATCGATTGTTTTACATAAATATGGAGATTTTTACATCGATATAAATCAAAAGATGTGCCCTGAGATCGTTGAAATTGTTAACAAACTACGTTCCTGTGTGTAGCGTGAGTGGTTTACAACTACCTACACATCTGCTTGAACCTTAGATTCGCTAACGGCGAAGTATGTTGCGCTTGTTCTACTTATTTGATTGACAACGAATAGTTGTAGGTGTAAACGTCCGGCGTTCACCGCTTACAGTGTACAACTGACTAGAACTAGGAAAGAGTGAGCTCACTGTTCTCAACGATAACATAGGTAATTCCGTGCGCCTTGTTTGGGAGGGCCCATCCAGTGATTTAATATCGATACCGACTCGCCTATATTTCAAGGACCTGGGTATAATGACGTTACCCGCCATTCGCATTTATCAGGTGGTACTATAATTAAATAGTAATAGTACACCAGGATCAACCTCAGCATTATTTAAACCAGGATTTATTTGCAAAAAGCCATTAAAAATATTATTGTGGTGCGTTAGGAAAAGATAATGAGAGTTAGATCTTTTCGACGGGCGCGCACAGCGTCACGAATGCCGACACTTTGAAGTTAGCTAGTTTAGGCCTACTGTCCACGCACGCATCTTTTGTCGAATGCATGCATCCTACGAACAAACGCAAGACGTGCGGCTGTCGTGTCGTTGTCGTTTCGTGGACACAGACTTCATTATTTGTACGCAAGATGCAAGCATTCGTCTTGTATCCGACAATTGTCGAAATCGTGCGGATGTCGTGCAGCTACGTGGACAATTGGCCTAAATCTTCAGTTAACATTGTAACATAAGGTTCATTTTACGATATATCACACTACATCCGTCTGGACCTAAACTAATCCAAGTGTGATCACCAAATAATAATTTCTTCTGCTTTTTTCAGAGTGTATAGCTACGTGTTATTCTTCTCCGTGGAATGTTTCAAGAATGACAAATGCGTGACGGGATATATGACCGACGTGCAGTCATGGGTCGACGAGAAGGGTGTTCTGACCAACGCCATGGGTAAGTGACCATAACATCAGTCATAAGTCACCATAACATCAGTCATAAAGACTTTGACTAGATACTAGAGTCTTCTCGTGACCACGGCGGTGGCGGTGGCGGTTTGGTAATTAAATGATACTTTTAATCGTGATTAAGTCTTATAAAGTGTTTAAATTGTGTGTTAAAATCGCGAAAGTTTAAGAACAATATATAACGTCAGTCACACTGAATGTCATGTTATTCGATCGTATACATGTGCTACAAGCAATGAGAAGACTCAGATGGAGACTGACAAGGCATACTCATACTCAATTATTACATACTATCCGTAAAAGTATCCTCGTGCCTCTAGCCACCGAAGCGGCGTATTATATTTTTCCGTGAATTATTTAAAACTAGCTGTGGCCCGCGGTCTCACCCGCGTCTATTTGAGGAAAATCCATACTAAAATATCCATTGCTGGCCACTTTATTACGTTTTACGGAACCCTAAAAATACGTAAATAAGCAACAATGCATTGTTGTAGAACAAATTTGATTACTTCAAATGACACAAACTTCAAATGTAGACACGCGCCGTCACAGACTTCAACGACCAAAGAGAATTTAAATTCACGGAACTAAAGCTCTCGAAGAGAAATATTTTTCCCCGTTTTCTTTACATTCTTCACTCATACTCCGTACCTATTGATAGTAGCGTAATGTTATATACCCTATAGCCTTCCTCGATAAATGGAGTATCCAACAAAAAAAGAATCTTTCCTATCGGTCCAGTAGTTTCCGAGATCCTAGCGTTCAAACAAACAAACAAACTCTTCAGCTTTATAATATTAGTATAGATATTAAAAAATGCCTAATTGGGTACTATACCAGTGCATCCTGACTTGCTCAAGGTCGCGCGGTTTTAGCCTACCGCTAGACCGTTCCTTCCAGGAAACAAGTGACAGTCTGTTGTCGGACGCACGGCTGAGCGCTCGCGCAAAACGTTTCCCGCGCATATTGTTATTAGATATGTCGTAAACCCTCCGCGCTAGACAGGGACAGAGTTACGCGTTAGAAGAGAGAGTTGAAAATCGCGACAGAGATTGAGCGCTAATGCGAGCTGAATTGAACTTTGTTGTGTCCGAGCAAGAGTAGCTATTTATAAAATTGTTTTTGGTAAGCGAGGCTTCTGTACTAATATTTATTCTGTGACTGTACTGGCGTGCAGTCACGGGTCGACGAGAAGAGTGTTCTGACCAACGCTGTAGTTAGGTAGTGGCCATAAAGTCAGTCATACTGATTGTCGTGTACGTAGTTCAGGTTTTATCGTCTATGAAAATATGGAGTTTATTCATGCTTCTAGCCTTCGATTCTACGTGTTACTTGTTTTACATAGCTTTACAAAAATGATGTTTCGACTAACACTGTCGGGAAATGCCCACAACATGGCATCATGGCTTCATGGAACACGAAGAGTCCAAATCATTACCTAGCAGTGCACTGCGCTCGTCACCCAGAGATCTAAGATATTCCATCTCTGCCTGCCTCCCTGTAATTTCTCTGGAAACATTGCCCTTCAAACCGGAACACAGTGATGTTTGCACATTACTGCTTGGCGATAGAATAACTGGCAAAGGTGTGGTAGTTCCCCAGGGGGACTCTGCCAAGGGTCCTACCACTACTGCCTAGACTTCATCATCACCAGCCCACTAAATGCTCTCACTGCTGGGACTCGGGGCCTTCTCTCGCAAGGGGAGAGTTAAGGCCATAATCCACCACGCTGGCCCAGTGCGGGTTGGTGGATGACACATGACTTCGAAAGATTCTAGGTACATGTCGGTTTCCTCACGATGTTTTTCTTCACCGTTTTAAGTTAGCAGCATTACGCACATGACTTCAAAAAGACAGTGGTGCGCGTGGTTTTGAACCCGGGGTCGCCGGATCGGCAGTCGGCGTTCTCCCGACTAGACTAGCCGTAACTTCCGCCGTAATTATGGCTTTTATTTTGTACTTAATCTAACTATGTAAGTAATTATTTCTATCTGTAACATAATGATGCAACAAATGATTGAGTATTGAAATTATTTGTTCACATTGCGAACGTTTAAAAACAATATACAACGACAGTTATACAAAAAAAATGGTTGTCTGTAAAGTCGGTTTACTGACGGTAGTTGAACGTGACAACTTCAACTACGCCTTAGAGCGAGGTAACGCCGCATGACGTCATGCGGCGAGGTAACGGCGTTAACGGCACATGACGTCATGTTTTGCGGGCGTGCAGCCGGCTTCATCGAATTATCAGACGTTGTCACGTCAAAAAATAATAACAAGACATTCAGTCATGTTATTCTTTTTTTTGAAGTGAAAACTTCTTTTGGCGCGCCTGGACAGATTTTTCGTGGGCTGTGAAATGAATTCTACCGTCACGCTACGGATATGATAAGAAATCTTCGGGTAAACTCGGGACCATAGCCATTGGATACCTAAATGCGTCATCCAATGGGAAATGCTAAAAGGGCGTGCCCTCGCCATCACGGCATGGCCATCTAGAAATGCGTGAGCCAATGGGAAATGCTGACGCATTTCTAGATGGCCATGCCATGATGGTGAGGTCACGTCCTCCGGTTACACCCGTGTAGTTTCCAAAGTAAGCTACAAAATTCTGAGTTATAAGTTTTCACTTATATCGGCAGTTCCTATGACTGCCAATTATTTTTTTTATATAAAGTGTGACGAGACGAACAGTACATGTGCCTGATGGTAAGCAACATGCCTGCCACATAACAGCACAGTGACACGCAACTACTGGAACATAAAGAGTCCAAATCATTACCTAGCACTGCACTGCGCTCGTCAACCAGAGAT
Source organism: Ectropis crepuscularia (assembly GCA_963693475.1). Classification (NCBI taxonomy): domain Eukaryota; kingdom Metazoa; phylum Arthropoda; class Insecta; order Lepidoptera; family Geometridae; genus Ectropis; species Ectropis crepuscularia. The sequence goes on from OY856367.1 coordinate 2,639,088, forward strand.
CTTTTACATGAAATGAGATACATAGATTAACTCTTTATTCATAAGTAAACAAAATTAGAGAACTATATATCAACATTTAGTGGGCTGTGTATGCTATGTAGCATACACAGCCCACTAAATGTTCCCACTGCTGGGACTCGGGGCCTTCTCTCGCAAGGAGAGAGTTAAGGCCATAATCCACCACGCTGGCCCAGTGCGGGTTGGTGGATGACACACGACTTCGAGAGATTCTAGGTACATGTCGGTTTCCTCACGATGTTTTCCTTCACCGTTTTAAGTTAGCAGCATTCCGCACGTGACTTCGAAAAGACAGTGGTGCGTGTGGGGGTTTGAACCCGGGGTCTCCGGATCGCCAGTCGCCGTTCTCCCGACTAAACCAGCCGTAACTTAGAATATATAAGAAATATTATATATAAGAAATATATAATTAGATAAATATATAAAAACTTGAAATAAATAAAGTAACAATTGGGGACCTTATCGCTTAAATGCTTAATTAGGTACTATACTGGTGTGCAGTCATGAGTCTATAAGAAGAGTGTTCTGACCAACGCTGTGGGTAAGTGGCCAGAACCTCAGTCATACTGAATGTCGTTTTTTTTAAATTTTTCTAGGCTTACACTTGACTGCCATCTCGCCTGATGTTAAGCGACGATGCGGTCTACGATGGAGCGTGCTTACCTAGAAGAAACCGATTCACTCTCGATTTGAAGACACAAAGATTGTAACCAACAGGGAAAACCCACTCAGGCAACGCATTCCAAAGCCTAGACGTTCTTATCACAAAAGTAGAGTCAAACCTCTTCGTTCGTGTCTTTGGAACATCAACCATGAAACGATGTCGCTTTTTCGAGCTAAGCTTATTCCGATAGAAAAAAGGGCAAGGTGGTTTAAGATCATGTAAATCAGTCGCACACTCTCCGAAGTGTATTCGATAAAACACCGAAATGCTAGCAACTTTTCGGCGATGTTCAATCTATGTATGTATGTATGTAGGCGTGTATGGGTGTATGTAGTTCAGGTTTCAAGTCTTAAGCTTTATCGACAATGAAGAGACTATGTATGACCTCTGCGTGTGTCGGTCAGAACACCTCTCTCGTAGACCCATGGCTGCACGTGAAAAATGAAAAAGACCGGTAGAAGACTGCTTCTATTTACTTAAACATCTTTAAATAATATATCTATCCGTTATTTTTCTTTTTTCAATCAATTCACAGTGTAATGTAACAGGTAACATTGATGACTAGAATCACGAAGAGACCCCATCTGTTCATAGTAATGTTACGTAGTTATGTTTTCATGATTGTTTTGAAAATAAAAAAATGCCGATTTGGGGGTACGTGTTGGTGTGCAGTCATTACCATAAAGAAGTGACCATGACGTCAGTCATCTTAGTACAAGTACAGAAGCCTCAGTTACCGAAAACAATTATATAAATAGCGACTCTTGCTGGGACACAACAAAGTTCAATTCAGCTCGCAATACCTGTCGCGATTTTCAAATAAACATTTGCACTCTTTCTAACGCGTAACTCTGTCCCTGTCTAGCGCGGAGGGTTGTCGATATATCTAATAACGATACGCGTGGGAAACGTGTTGCGCGAGCGCTCAGCCGTGCGTCCGACAATCGACTGGCACTTGTTCCCTGGGAGGAACGGTCTAGCTATAGGCTAAAACCGCGCGACCTTGAGCGAGTGATGATGCACTGGTTACGTTTCGCGTGAGCCGAGCGTGCGAGCGAGACAGTGGAACAAGCGATAGAGAAGCACGATCGGCTTAAGCGTTCGACTTGTACTAATATTTATTCTGTGGTTCGGTTTAATCGCACCCATGTCTCTTCTACTCTATCGGCCGATGCGTCCGAGTAGAAGAGTGGCAAAAAGCAGGATAATACAAATTAATGATGATTCAGTGATAATAATTAATTGATTTCTAAATAACATGCAATTGTTATCTATATTTTCTGATGACGTAATCACAAATTTGCAATTTTTTGACGCTTCACAAATGAAACTTCACGATTAGCTAAAATGATGACGATCTTTACAAATGCCACAGATATTGTAAAAACTTAAGACCTAAGAAAGAAAATAAATACCCGAATAATAATACCTAATAAAAAATGTTTTCCGCAGAGTACCACACGTCGATAGACCTGTCAGCGAACTCAAACCCGGTGCCAATCCTGCAGCAGAAGATGACCATCATGCGGTCTTCAGGAGAGGTCTCCGTCAAGTACCTCAGCATGGCGCGGTGCAGGCTTACGAGAGTACCTACTGTGAGTATTTTTAATAGTATAGACAGTGCACCCTCACTCGCTCAAGGTCGCGCGGTTTTAGCCTACCGCTAGACCGTTCCTTCCAGGAAACAAGTGACAGTCGGTTGTCGGACGCACGGCTGAGCGCTCGCGCAAAACGTTTCCCGCGCATATTGTTATTAGATATGTCGAAAACCCTCCGCGCTAGACAGGGACAGAGTTACGCGTTAGAAAGAGCGCAAATGTTTATTTGAAAATCGCGACAGGTATTGCGAGCTGAATTGAACTTTGTTGTGTCCCAGCAAGAGTCGCTATTTATATAATTGTTTTTGGTAAGTGTGGCTTCTGTACTAATATTTATTCTGTGGTATAGAGTTACAATGTCAACATATACATTAGACATCTATACTAATATTATAAAGCTGAAGCGTTTGTTTGAACGCGAGGATCTCGGGAATCACTAGTCCCAATTTAAAGGTTCTCTCTCTGTTGGATAGTCCATTTATCGAGGAAGGCTATAGGCTATTTAATATTATGCTACTATCAACAGGAGCGGAGCATGAATGAAAAAAGTAACAAAAACGGGGAAAAAGATTGCTCTTTGAGAGGTTTCGTTGCGTGACAGCATGTGTCTATCTTTTAGGGTTGCGGCATAAGAACCTAAGGCATTATCTATATTATCTATTCTATGCATTAGTAACTGAATTTGTTCAAAATTTGAATTGGTACAATCAATTTTCGATAGATGGCGTAGCAACGCACGCACGATTTAGCTAGTTTATGAATAAAGACCTATTATTTTACCATCCCACAAAGAAATATCGACCGGAGACGCCCGATTTCCTCTTCTTGTCACGATATTTACATAAAATCTTATCTGTTTCCAATGCACTTACGTCATACCTTGTTATAAATACTCGATTAAGATGGCGGATAGTGGTGTTTTCAACTTAATATCGATAATCTCTGGTAGCCGAGTGCTGTCACCGATAGCAATCATAGTTGATTGATACAGATAACGTATAATTGATATAATGCAGACACGTTGAACTCGTTATAAACACATAATTTTGTACAATAACAACGTTTTTATTTGAAACTAACAGCGCTCCGCGATTTTACCCGCATGGTTCTACACTTTTTTTCACAAGCGTGCCAAAATGTATGAGACCTGGTCTGCCGTGAGTCTGGGAAGTACGCTGGGTCCTACCTAGTTTTCAATATAGTCAACTATTTGCCGAGTGTCGTCGAGTCAACTAGGTGTCTCATGTTTACCGATGATCTAAAGCTGTTCCTGGCCATAGAGACGGATGCCGATTGCCAGACATTTCAAAGAGATATCAATAGGGTTGTGGCGTGGAGTGAGCGAAATATACTTGGACTTAACGAGTCCAAGTGTAAAACGATAACATTTACTCGGACTCGGGCACCCTTGATATATCCTTGTAGCGTCAATGGTATCCCACTTGATAGGTTAAAACGTATGCGTGATCTTGGTCTGACTCTGGATGTGGGATTGACTTTCAACGATCACATTAGCGAGATGTGCGGTCGTGCTCACAAATCCCTGGGCTTTGTCATGAGACAGGCTAGCCGGTTTAGGGATAGAAGTACCATTGTGGCCCTCTACTATGCTTTTGTACGGAGTAGGCGTGAATACAACTCCATTATTTGGGACCCCCACGAGTGCAAGTACAAGCTCATGGTGGAGAAGGTGCAAATGCGGTTTGATAGGTACCTGTATAGCAGGTTGTTTTGGTACTATCCATACCTGTATCCGTCTTTGTTCGTGACAGGTATGGTCAATTTTGATACGCTGGAGCTCAGGGGTAAGTGTGCTATAATGGTGCACTACTACTTGTTGCACCACAATAAAATTGATAATCCTGGCTCGGTACGCCCCCACGGCCATCTCTCTGCCAGGCTGTCTCTCTGATCAATGCCTTGCTTGCTCAACACCATGACATTGATTTATTTATGATTCAGTTTTATTTGTTTTTAAATCCTGGGTTAATTGCGTGGATACCGGACTTCTTGAGGGATCGATCCATACGAGTCGTCATTAATGGCTGCTCGTTGGATCAATCAAATGACTATCAATGCTGGAGTCCCTCAGGGGTCGATACTCTCTGCGACGCTCTTCCTGCTACATATCAACGATCTGTTGAAGCCCGGTATCTTTGAGTACGCAGATGATAGCACCGTTTTAGAAAGTTAAATATCTAGCCGAGAGCCAGTGGTCAGCAAACTCAGGTCCTAAGAGAGAGTTTGATTGAGCGTTTGAGCTTGACCCTTAGGGCGGTGTCTAAATGGGGCGATGGCAATCTGGTCAAGTTCAACGAGAGTAAGACGCAGGCGTGTCTGTTCTCCGCTAAAAGGAGTCCTTTCGAACTGACTCCAACTTTTAGAGGTGTATCCGTGCCGGTTTCTGACCGTCTTGAGCTTTTGGGCGTTACTTTGACCTCTACGCTCAATTTTGGCTCGTATATTGAGTCCAAGGCTACTTAGCGACGGCACTTCAAGTCTGAACAGTTGCTTACATTAACGAACGAAGAGATTTGACTCTACTTTTGTGATAAGAACGTCTAGGCTGTGGAATACGTTGCCTGAGTTTTCCCCGATGGTTACAATCTTTGTGTCTTCAAATAGCGAGTGAATCGTTTTTTTTTTTTTGGTAAACACGTTCCATCGTAAACCGCATCGTCGCTTCACATAAGGCGAGATGGCGGTCAACTATAACATTTAAAAAAAAAATCGGTCTACTCTCTTTCTGATTCTCTGAGACTTCCACATGTCTGTCTCTTTCACACAGGTGTTCCAATTCCGCGACTCCCAGGGCCGAGACCTCGCGGAGACGGTCGAGTACGTCACGTTCTACGGGAACAGCTTCCAGGATATCAGCTCGCCGGGCGCGCTGTATGACGTCACCATGAACGCGACCGACGCGAGGGAGAGGATCGTCGGCATGGGCTACCAGAGGCATTGTGAGTATCCTATATATATATATGTGGATAATGACAGAAGACAGCGTCACAGTCAAATGACATCCCAGATTTGAATTTGACAACCAAGCACTGATATATGTAGTGTTGTCATCTCTCAAGAAATTTACTGGTAAATAAGGAGTAAGGTCAGTGGTGCCAATACTTCAGTAATTTTATTTTGTCTATGTTGAATTAAAATAATAACAAAAAATGTATGATATTTTTAATAAAATAGAAATTGCATATAATTAAATCATTAAAATGCCACAAACTAGAAGTCAGTCAATAAAAGAAGCAGAAATTAAAATCCGCTTATTGACAATGGAACTAGAAAAAATGCAAAAACTGAATTTAAAATTGACTACTGAACAGGACGAATGCGCTGAGGATTTCAAGCGACATGTTAGTGAGGTCACACAACTGAAGGCCAAAATATTGCAACAAGAAACCGAAATACAAGAAGTACTGTACGAAAGAGACACCGTTATGAATGCCACTATGAAGATGTCTGAAGATCTTCTGCAATACGAAAACGCTCTGAAAATAATTTCTATGCATGAAAACAACGCCATATTGTTCGAACAGTTACAAAAGACCTCGCAGATTGAACATGAACAAGCTATTGAATCCTTAAGTCATGACAACGATAAGCTCAGAGCACACATTATTTCCCTTCAGAGCGAAATCATCGATTTAAGAAAGTTAGTACCTACGGGAACAATACACAACACATGCCCTCTCGAAACAAATGCAAATAAAGTTGTTAATATTTCCGACAATGAAGACAATAATGAACAAGAGATTGGCACAGCTGAAATTGATAAATATACGCCTTGTGAGCAACAGTCGAATATAATAAATAGTCCAAAGTATGACACAACACGAACTACAAATGCTGTTGACGAAGAGGATGTATCAATACAAGGAAACGTGCACATATCCAATACACAAGTACAAAGTGGTCAAATATTGATACTATGTGACCACTATGGAAGGACTCTAGCAGAGTATATAAAAAACAACAGTGCTGCCCATATATCAGTTACATCAATTTGCAAACCTGAAGCACCATTCTATGAAATAGTCAAAAATATTGGTACTTTGACCAAGACTATGAAAAAAGGAGATGAAGTTATAGTTATCCATTCCAGTGAGCGCAATTTAAAAATGGCAGACATCAAATATGTAATGGAGTGGTGTAGTAAAGCTCATTTGAAACTACAAATTACTACCTTGCCTTATTTGTATGACACTTCGTCAAATCTATCAGATAAATATAATAATGTGAAATACAGAATAAATAACAATATATATAAAACTGCACTAAAAACAGAGACAAGAGTACTTGATGTTAATGCTTATGGCAATAGACTTTTCAAACAATATCACGAATCAAAACTGTACTGTAAAAAGTCTTTTTTCAATGAAGTACTAAGGAATTCGCAAAGTCCTACATATCGCCCATCCAAAAACTTAATTTATTTGACAGGAGAATCGGCTGAAACTCAAAAAACCTATACTTCAAATAATGAAAATGTGCAAGCAAATAATGAAACGACGAATTTTTTATTTCAGCAAATAATCGGAAGCACAGTAACTTAAAAAAATCAGGACTAACAATTTTTAGTCAGAACTGTAGGAGTTTAAGCAATAAAATACTGCCTTTGCAGGTAGTAACACAAACACTCAATCCGGATGTGCTTATTTTAAGTGAGACTTGGCTGAATTGTAGTAATGTAAGTAATGTGTCAATCAATGGTTATATTCATGCAAACCATTTTGTAAGACAAAACCATGTCCACGGTGGAGTTTCGGTCTTTGTTAACGATGTGTATAAAACAAAACAATGTAAAAATATAGATTCCTTATCGATTGAATTCCACTGCGAAATCTCAGCTGTGCAAATTAGTATAGGTTCAAACAAGGTCATAATCATAGGCTTGTATAGAACTGGCAATGGTGATTTTAACATTTTATTGAATGTACTAGATAAGTTATTTTACTTGCTCTCGGATTTGTCTGGCATAAGAGTCATTGTCGCTGGGGATTGGAATGTTGATTTTTTGGTGGACTCTTCAAAAAAAGCTGCTATAAATCAAATTATTATACCAGCCGGTTTTAGAAATGTTGTAAATTTTGCCACACGGATAGAAAAAACTTCAAAAACATCAATAGATTTTATTGTCACGAACGTTCCGCACGATGAAATCGGTGTAGTGCCAGTTCTAGCTGGAATTGCCGATCACGACGCACAATTAGCAAAAATAAAAATAGATAACATTAGGTCTGTTAAGAATGTAATAGTTGAAAGACGGATATTTAGTCAGAGTAAGATTGTTGAGTTTGGAGGAGCAATGCTGTCTTACGATTGGGATGCTATCTTTAATGAGTTCAATGCTGATACGTTTGATAGATTTATGAGTAAACTGGTTTGTAATTTTAAAGTATTTTTTCCACTTCAAATGCAACGTATGAAACATGTAAGGCGTGCTCCGTGGATAAGCGACGATCTAATAAAATTACAAAATGATATACACGATCTTTGTCAAATACAAAGGCAATATCCACAGTTAGGCTTAGATATAATTAAAAAGAAAACTACACAAAGAGATATTGTATTCAATAAAAAGAAAAGAGAATATATAGAAAATAGAATAAATAACTCAAACAATACTAAAAAAGAAATATGGAATATCATTAAGGAGGAAACAAACAAAACCCGCAAAGAATTGAAATGGGATATTATAGATGATAGAACACAAAAGAAGCTAGCTTATGAAGTAATACCAGACCACTTTAACGAGTTTTTTATTTCGATAGGACAAGACCTCTGCACGAGTAATGCCCCTGATATCCAGAAGGCAATGTCTTCATTGAAATCGAGTATCCACGACCAACCTGAACTTACATTTGATAAAATATCATTTACGGACCTAGTTAAACTATCACAGCAAAAGATTAAAAATTCAGATACTAAGGACGTATATGACATAACAGGTAGTTTTATGTTTCAGATTTTGCGTTTTCTGGCGGAACATATAACATTTTTAATAAATAATGTATTATCATCAACTGTTTATCCAAAATCATTAAAGAAGTCAAGATTAATACCATTATACAAGGGCACGGGTGAAACTACATCAGTAAATAACTATAGACCAATAACAATAGTGCCTACCATATCCAAAATACTAGAATCGATTATTTCCAATAACATTATGAACCACTTGAACAAAAATAACACTCTATCACAATGCCAACATGCGTACAGGAAGGGCAGATCTACGACATCTGCTACTCTTCAAGTCATAGAAGCAATTATGGAAGGTCTAGAAAATAAGAAAAAAGTGGCTGCTATCTTTATTGATCTCTCCAAAGCATTTGACTCCGTCAATCACGAGCTTTTGCTTGAGAAGTTGGAGATCTACGGAGTTAAAGGTAGCCACTTGCAGCTTATGAAGTCGTTCCTAAAAGACAGAGAACAAATAGTAGGGATCAACATTGATAACAAAAATACTGAATCAGGTGTAAAGATATCCAACATAGGAATTCCTCAAGGGTCCTCGTTAGGAAATGTACTGTTTTTAATTTTTATGAATGATTTAGCTGATGTAGATATTGAAGGAAAAATTGTGCAATATGCAGATGACACCACAATTATTCTCACAAAAGATACAATTGATGATCTCCTAAATAAGATCAAGGATATTATGTGTAAATTTGGTCTATGGTTCCAAAATAATGGACTCAAACTCAACATGGACAAAACTAAAATAATGTTTTTTAATCCACAATCTTTGATCCACATTCCCATTCCAGTGGTGTTACATGATAACACTACATGTATGTCGTCGAATATTGTGCGACTTCTAGGTTTCGACATCGATCCAGCTTTGAAGTGGAAACATCATATAGATGTAACCTGCCAAAAAATGGCAAAGGGGGTTTATGCATTAAAGCAACTAAAAACACTTACTACTCAAGACAATTTGAAGGATACATACTATGCATACATTCATTCTGTTTTGTCATATGGAATAATTTTGTGGGGAAATTCAACTGACTATGAAAGGGTGCTAAAAATGCAAAAGCGTGCCATAAGAGTACTGGTTGGGGGTAAATTTGATGAAACATGCAGAGAACATTTCAAAAATTTAGGAATCTTAACATCAGTCTCAGTATATATTCTAGAAACACTAAAATATGTAAGAAATAATTTTCACAAATACCAAATTAAAACTGTAAAAAGCAATAGGATGAAGAGAAATATGGGATTGACTTTAGAGACTGATAAAACAAGATTAAAAATGACGGATAGAGTATTACCTATTATTATGGGAAAAATATTGTTTAACAAACTCCCAGAGTATATTAAAAACGTTCCCAGCAACGAAAAGTTTATCTACAGCGTCAGGATGCTTTTGTTAGACAAATCCATTTATACTATTAAGGAATATTTTGAAAATGACTATAGCCATATGCAATTTGGATAACTTTTAATGGACCATAACAAATGAACAGTAGCCCCTTTACAGCGTTTATTCTTTTTTATATATATACGATTTGGAATGTGATAATAAGTTATGCGTTGGTATCATGTATTTTAACAAAATGTGTGGTATTTCGGACATTGACGAGATATGACAAAGGCGCCCTTACTATGTAAACATAATAAGTTGTTGTATTTGACATGTCAATAAATAATTCTATTCTATTCTATTCTATTCTATCCAGTACGAGTATCTGATGCGAGTATTTCTTTCGAATATCTAGCGCGAGTATGGTTTGTATGTATCTGGTATAGGTATATGATGTGAGGATACATACATACAATATGAGTATCTGGTATAAGTATTCGGTATAAATATCTGGTATGGGTATCTGATATGAGTATCTGGTATGAGTATTTGGTAAATGTATCTGGTAAGAATATTAGGTATGAGTTTGTGGTAAACCCATACCATAAGCTGGTACGAGTATCTGGTGTGAGTATACAATATAAGTATCTGGTACCTACGAGTATGAAATATAAGTATTTAAAGTATTTCTTATGTTCATCTGGATCGAGACTCTGGTAGGAGTGTCTAGTATGAGCATCTGGTACGAGCATCCATTATGTAATTATTTATTTTTATATAATATTAGGATTTATTTATGATCCAATTAATATTATAAATGCCAAAGTATGGATGTTTGTTTCTCAGTCACGATGTAACATCTGAACGGATCAGGTTGAAATTCGGAACACAGAGGATAAACATATAAGCTATTTTTTATCACGAGAAAATGACGGGAATGTGAACAAAGCAGTAAATCCATAAAAATAGTATGAATTCCATAAAATTGCTCAAATGTTGAGTTGTATGATAATAATGTATAAAAGGTTTTTTTACGAGTATATAAATTTAATGTAGTATTTATATTTCTAAAGAAAGGACAATAATTGTTCACAGCGAATGCAGTCTGGTCCACGGGCCTGAAGGAAATCTACTTCCCTCGCCTCAGAGAGCTTGACCTTCGAGCGTGTTCCATACAAGTATTGGGCGAGAACATATTTGAAGGAATGCCAACTCTGGAAGCTCTATACATTGGGGAAAATGAAATTGTCTACATCGACGCCAGGGCCTTCGCTGGTCTCGACAGCCTGATACATCTCGACTTCAGCAAAAATGCAGCTTACGATGACATTGGAAACTTTAAAACCCTCACAACTGAGACTTTCTATATCTTAGAACACCTAAAGAATCTATCCTCTCTCGATTTTTCTCATACAAGAATGTCGCATCGACACACCTCCATGTTCAAAGTTTTGGGACCTAAATTGACGAGGCTGTCATTATGCGAAGCTGGATTAACCGCTCTAGATGATGACTTCTTCAATCAAACGTCTTTAAGAATTCTAGACGTATCAGGAAACAATGGAATCCTGGCCAGACCAAACGTTTTAAGAGGCCTCGAGAAGACTTTAGAAGTTTTTTACGCAAAAGAAGCTGGAGTCAGAACTCTAGATATTTTCAGAGGCTTTGAGAAATTGGAGATACTTGCGGTACCAATGAATGAGCTCAGTACATTGAATTCTGAAGTAGCGAAGACGCTACAGAGCCTACGAATCTTGGACTTGGATAAGAATAGGGTAACATCCTGGTTCGATCCATTATATTCACTAATGCCAAATTTAGAGCTTCTGTCGATGAGGGAGAATAACATAAACGTAATATCAGAAACGATGATCAATGATATGGCTGATATAAACTATGTTGCTATGTCTGGAAACTTTATAGTCTGCAATTGTCATGCAAGAGATTTCTTCGACTTAGCAGTACAAAATGAGCAACACGAAAACATGACTCTACAGTACATAACAAGTCAGCAAGACATTTTACGAGCACATCCCATAATGGGATACCACAAAGGCTTCATAGAATTTAACAATTTGATCAGAAATAGAGTTCCAGTGACTGTGAACTGTTCAGAAGAACACCCATGCTATGACGATCTCCACGAAGACGTCCAAGGGAACTTTTTACTATTAGATTTTCATACAACAAATTATATGTGTCTCTACGTTCCTGAAAGCAAATCTATTCCATTCTCAGAAGTAGTTGGCTGTAATAGAACGCCAAGAATAGATTACGACAAAGAGATGGAGAAGAGTAGAAATTTGTTGTACACATTATTCGTGTTGCCAATTTTACTAGTGATATTAGGCTTAATATATTTATTTAGAAGAAATATCAGATACTGTTACATTACTATGAGGAATTCAGCGCTGCTGAGTGTGATCAACAAAGATGAGGTGCTAGATGGTGAGTTTTGACATCTGAGTTATTTTTCTTCTTGCTCAATTCAATATTTCTGAGGAACCGTCCTCGTAAACAAATCTTTCCACGCAAATTAATGTCTTCTGAATTTGTCTTATTTGCATAATGTTTAACTCTTTTTCGTTGCTCTAATCGAGCTCTCTTTAACAATTACTAAAAAGTTAAATATGTATGTTTACAATATAACTTGATTCAGATAGACCTCGCATTTCCTGTTTGCGTTTTGCTTAGTAGACAATTTGTACTCTTATTTGTTTTATGCTGGAAAAACTTGTAGCTGTAATAGTTATAGGAGTAGCTGGCTTTTCACAGCATCCATCGTCTTAAAATGGTATTTGAGCATTTTTGGTATCGCTAACATTACGCTTTTAATATTTTGGTCTGGAATTTCTGGAGCCTTTGAACAATTTCACTGTTGTTAATCATCGTGCATTGCTTAGGAAATATTACTGTGTTCTCGTTTGAAGGGCAATATTGCCAGATCTATACTAATATTATAAAGCTGAAGAGTTTGTTTGTTTGTTTGTTTGAACGCTAGGATCTCGGAAACTACTGGACCGATACGAAAGATTCTTTTTTTGTTGGATACTCCATTTATCGAGAAAGGCTATAGGGTATATAACATTACGCTACTATCAATAGGTACGGAGTATGAGTGAAGAATGTAAAGAAAACGGGGAAAAATATTTCTCTTCGAGAGCTTTAGTTCCGTGAATTTAAATTCTCTTTGGTCGCTGAAGTCTGTGCCGGCGCGTGTCTACATTTGAAGTTTGTGTCATTTGAAGTAATCAAATTTGTTCTACAATAATGCATGGTTGCTTATTTACGTATTTTTAGGGTTCCGTAAAACGTAATGAAGTGGCCAGCAATGGATATTTTAGTATGGATTTTTCTCAAATAGACGCGGGTGAAACCGCGGGGGCACAGCTAGTAAATTATAAAGCAAAGAGATAAATCCTTGTACTACGCTTATCACCTAATGACATGAGATGTCTGTGTACAAACAGAACATTTTTATTTTGTGCCTTTACTTTATTTGTCACACTATCTTGTCTTCCTGTCACTGTACTTTATCTTCCTTTCACTTTTTCTTAATAAAAGTGATTTAAAGGATAATGTTGAACAATATCCGCAGCTGTTTCAGATAACGCCATCTACCACTACGACGTGTTTGTATCCTACTGCAATGAGGACCGTGGCTGGGTGTTGGATCATCTCCTCACCCACCTCGAGAAAGACTGTAGCATCAGCGCTTGTCTCCACGAGCGGGACTTTCAAGTATGTTCCTTTAATCTTCAGCATCATCATCAGAATCATTGGCATTACCGAGATCAGCAGACTTATCTCTTTTTTCATCATCATTTCAGCTGTTATTTTCATCATTATCACGGTCGTTTGCACCATAACTATCACATTATTTGTTAATTTGATGCTGACTGATTGGAAATTTTACGTTCGACACATATTTTGTTTTGTTTAATGTTCTGGTGCAATCATAGATTGTTTCATTCTGTTAGTTAGTTTTTTAATTTTTAAACATAATATATTAATTGTCTGATCTATTGAGAGAGATTCTGTTATGTTTCTGTTATACATACAAAATAAATAAATAAAATAAACATTGGTGGACAATTCACACACAAATTTAAAATCAAAGCAAAGCTTGAGCTGATATAATACATACATATTTGTAAATACACACTTACTGTACATAGAAGCACTCAAGACACGGAACAAAAATTAATATTCATCACACACATATTTACACTGGGTGGGAATGGAACCTATTGACGTCAATTTCTTTTAAAATATATTTTCTCCACAGGTGGGGCATTCAATCCTAGAGAACATAGTATCGTGCATGGACCGGTCCAGGTCTATCATGCTGATCATATCGCCCCGCTTCCTCATGAGCCAGTGGTGTCAGTTCGAGATGCACTTGGCGCAACATAGGTGAGTTAAGACACAAAAAACGTCGCTATGGTGCACCTACATCATAGAATGAACTCTAGTTTAAAGGAAAAAGTTGCAAAATAAAAATTATAATTGGCAGTCACAGGAACTGCCGATAGAAGTGAAAACTTATAACTCAGAATTTGATAGCTTACCTTGGAAACTACACGGGTGTAACCGGAAGGCGTGGCCTCGCCATCTTGGCATGGCCATCTAGAAATGCGTCAACATTTCCCATTGGCTAATGCGTTTCTAGATGGCTATGCCATGATGACCTGTCCACGCCCTTTCAGCATTTCCCATTGGCTGAAGCATTTCTAGATGGCCAATGGCCATGGTCCCGAGTTTACCCGAAGATTTCTTATCATACCCGAGCGTGACGCTAGAATTCAATTCACAGCCCACGAAAAATCTGTCTAGGCGCGCCTAAAGAAGTTTTCACTTCAAAAAATGAAAGCGCAAAGATATAAATTGGCCAAAGATTGGCAGCCATCACACAAGCATTTGCTTAGTTTGGGGTCAGATGGTGTTGTGTGTGAATTGTCCACCAATATTTATTTATATTTATTTATTTATAAATCCGTGTATAACGCTCATCTCCCTCTAGGACGAAATGTTGTAGGGAAACGACTATGACATTTGATATTATTGCAATTAAACTTCGTAGCTCCAAAACAATCAGGGAAAGATAACTTGGAAGAAATCTGGACTGGAAACCTCGAGAGGCATGAAACCTCTACCGACAGATGGTAGAATATACATCCAAACGACGATGTTGCTAAAGTCATACTGGTGTCGGGCAGCAACGATACTGGCATGAAAAGCTACGTCCCTACTATAGGGTACAATCCTCAAAAAAACTAAGTAGCCCGTTAGTTAGATTGCCAAAAAATATTGTACACAAATGTTTTCTTTTGTTTCACAAACAAAAAATGACGAAGATACAGCGCTTCGAAGTTTCGTGTGACGTCACTTGTGAGTACGATTTTTACTCACGAGTGACGTCGCGACCTCCCACTCTCGAAGTTTGATGGTCTATATCTTTGGCGATTTTTAATATTATGAAAAAACTAAAAATACGTGTCCAATATTTTTCCATGATCTAGCTGACTGACTAATTAGAATGGTGTATTTTTGACCCAGTCCGGTACCCTTTTGCCAACCCGCATGTCTAGCGTGGCGACTATGGGCAGTAACTTAACAATGAAGAACCACAATAAGAAATGACTCTAGTTCCCGGTCGCCTTCGCTTTTAACGACTACCACTGCTTTTTGACGAGTAAATTGAAACAATTGGTTGGTAAATAATTAATTGTATGAAACGAAATAGTAATAGGCACTGTTTTGTTTTCAACTTAACTCTTGATTTTTATGGTCTTTATTGTGGTTTACCCTTGGTTTGTGGTTTACTTTCAATGTCGCCAATGTCACATGGAAAGACACACCATCAAGCTAAGGTATCGGCGCAATAATGTGGTACTTCCCCAGCAAGCTTCCTCCGCAAAGAATCCTTCCACTACAACCAGTTGCGACCGGTTTTGACGCTACCAAGCTATAAATGAATTACTCGTTTCATTTCAGACTTCTAGAAACTCGTCGTGAAGACTTAACACTGGTTCTTCTCGAAGAGATCCCGCGTCGCATGCGACCCAACACGCTTCACTACCTGATGCTGACGAAGACATACATCGTGTGGCCGAAAGAAGACGCCGAAAGAGCCCTCTTCTGGAAACGATTGCAGAAGAGTTTCATTTCTATTAGAATGAAGCAGACCAATGCCGAAGTGTCTGTGGCTTAGCGGAGTTCTTGAACAAAGTTCTAAAAACGCACGTTGCGTATCCGAATGAGAGTTGGACGGAATCAAGAAGTGTACCAAGACTTTTTTCAGATACTGCTATAGTTACATCTGTGTATGAACTTTATTTGGACTGGGAAATCATATACCCTTTATGCCTTTTTTTCTTCATGTAATTTGGCCATGTACAAACTTTATTCTGACTGGGGGGGTCTATATTATAATATGCTTCCTTCTTTTTGTAACCTCAAAGAATCCCAAAGCCCCAGATGACCAGTGCTGTCCACTGGCCCAATAATTAGGATCTATAATATATTTAAAACGTGAACCAAAATACCTCTTTTGTAGAAAATTGCGCGGACAGAGGCGGTTGCACCTTTATACTTTACTTGCGCGCGTTGCTACGCCATCTATCGAAAATTGGTCGTACCAATTCAAATTTTGAACAAATTCGGTTACCTTACGTTCTAATGACGCAACCTTTAAAAGATAGACACATGCTGTCACGCAACGAAAGCTCTCAAAATGCAATACTTTTGCTCGTTTTTGTTATATATTTTTATAGTTTATATGTAGCTTTTGAAGTGGTAAGAATCTTCGCATAGTCCACATGGAAAGAACTACTTACATCATTGCCAGTCATTCTACCGTCAAACGGTAATGTGCTAATATTATTGTGTTCCATTTTGAAAGGCAACGTTTCTTGAGAAATTATTGGATTATGAGATAAATCAGCTTATATTTCAGGGTGTTTATACGTTACGGCTGGTCTATTCGGGAGAACGGCGACTGCGGATCCGGAGATCCCGGGTTCAAACCCCACACGCACCACTGTCTTTTCGAAGTCATGTGCGTAATGCCGCTAACTTAAAACGGCGAAGGAAAACATCGCGAGGAAACCGACGTGCACCTAGAATCTTTCGAAGTCATGTGTCATCCATCAAACCGCACTGGGCCAGCGTGATGGATTATGGCCTTAACTCTCTCCGTGCGAGAGAAGGCCCCGAGTCCCAGCAGTGGGAACGTTTAGTGGGCTGTTGTGATGATGACTTCAGGGTGGCGAGCGTGGTGCAGTGCTAAGTAGCGATTTTGAATAAGTTCATATTGCATATAGCTGATACTGTGTTATGGGCAGGCGTGTTGCTTACCATCAGGCGCATGTCCTGCTCATCTTGTACTGCCTTCTTCTTCTGTCTATACTTAAATCACATTTTTAATTATGGAATACCTTTTTAATTTAGTTTTCTGATCCTTTCCCAAATACATCAAAAATTCCGATACTCTCTACAATATTAGTAATCCGACTGAAATTTGGCGTTAAGCCATTTTTTTTGTAATTTTTTTTTCTTAGTGCCAAGTTTTAATAGGATTCAAAAAATAAGATTTAGTTATTATGTTCGTTTTGCGTATGTAAGCTTTTTTTTAGTAAAATGCTTGTCGTTTGAGAGACGGCGCGGCACTTTTAAAAAAAGACAATTGTCAATGTCAAATAAAAAAAAATCATTTTTTTTTCATTTTGACGTATCTGGCATTTTGACATTGACAACTGAGAGCCACATTTTTTTTGAGAATTTTCTCATAGACTATAAACCATTTAAAAATAAGTTTTAGAACTCTGTGGCTTATTTGCTACTCTATAATGTACCTAACCGTTTAGATAATAAAAATGCCTATAATATGTATAGTTTCGTTGTAAAGATCTTGTTTAAATAAATATTGGGTGTAAGTGAGTGTTGTTTTTTTTTTATAAAATTGGTATGCTAGTTGTTATGTTTTTTTTATTAGCTAGTTAGGTATAGACAATATCAACTATTCCATACGACTCGACTAGACAAGGCATAATATATTTTACATTATCTACCAAGGGCAATTATCTATGTTTATGTATTTATTAATACGTGAAAAAAAATACCCACTTCAATTTTTTTTAACTAGTATGTTAGTAGTAGTAAAAAATGATATAATATTAGGATGCTTAAGAAAAAAATGGCAGTCATAGGAACTACCGGCAAGATACCGATATTTGAAGGGCAATGTTTCCAGAGAAATTAAACTTGAAAAGAGATAAAACATATATCCGGGTGACGAGCGCAGTGCGGTGCTAGGTAATGATTTGGACTCTTCATGTTCCAATAGCTGTGTGTCACTGTGGCTTTTATGTGGCAGGCATGTTGCTTACCATCAGGCACTGTCCTGTTCGTCTTGTCACTCTGTCTTATCACGACATGTCACATGACATAATTTGATTACATTTTACCTACTGTTATTTACAATAATTTGTTAGAAAATGAATGTATCTATCATTCGTATAATTAGCGTTATGCCGTTCTAATTAATTAAATAAATAAAATAAAAAAAAAATATAATAATAAAAAAAAATCGGGAAATTAACGGGCACGTGAAATATGTGGGTAAAACCGACGGGAGCTGTTAGTAATAAGACAAACTTACATGTGGTGCAAATGACTTCGTGACTCATCCTCTTCGGCTGTGGAGGAGTCAACAGAAGATCCAAGTTCAGCACTCCACCGCATATCCTAAAAAAAATAATATAGTTAGATATATTATTTATACATATCTAACTATATTATTTTTTATATAGTTAGATACAAGTCTTACACTTAGTTTGGGGCTCACTGTCAATTCTTGTAACGTAGGTAAGTATATGTACATCGTTATTTTAAATCGTAAAACGTACTTTTTGTACTGTATTCATTTTGGAAATAAAATATTCTTATTCTTATTTCACTAGCGACCCGGTCCGGTTTCGCTCGAATATCTTAAAAATAGAATAAGAAAAATAATTGGCAGTAATAGGAACTGCCAATAGAAGTGAAAACTTATAATTTTTAATATCGAATATCGAAATCGAATTTGTTAGCTTACTTTGGAAACTACACGGGTGAAACTGGAGGGCGTGGCCTGGCCATTATAGCATGGTCATCTAGAAAGGCGTCAACATTTCCCATTGGCTCACGCATTTCTAGATGGCCATGCCATGATGGCCAAGCCACGCCCTTTCAGCATTTCCTATTGGGTGACGCATTTCTAGATGCCCAATGGCTATGGTCCCGAGTTTACCCGAAAATTTCTTATCATACCCGAGCGTGACGCTAGAATTCAATTCACAGCCCACAAAAAATTTTGTTTAGGCGCGCCAAAAGAAGTTTTCAGTTCAAAAATGTATCGTTAATCCTAAACTTTGTCGATTCGACAAGTCAAGGTTGCTGGTCTGGCTCTTACAGACCTCCCACACAAGAAACACTACCGTGTGTTGTGAGAGCCATGGCCCACACCTTTGCCAGTTATTCTACCGCCAAGCAGTAATGGGCAAACATTACTGTGTTCCGGTTTGAAGGGCAATGTTTCCAGAGATTATTACTGGGCTTAGAGATATAACAACTTAGATCTCTGGGTGACGAGCGCAGTGCAGTGCTAGGTAATTATTTGAACTCTTCATGTTCCAATAGCTGCGTGTCACTGTGCTGTTATGTGGCAGGCACGTTGCTTACCATCAGGCACAAGTGCTGCTCGTCTCGTCACTCTTTATTTACAAAAAAGGTAATAATGACGAAACCTTAAGATTGCCGCCACGGAGCTCGGCGCATGTCAGCGCACGCAACGAAATCTCAAAAAAAAACCTTTTTGTAACATTCTTCAGTCATGCTCCGGTCCTATTGATAGTAGCGTAATGTAATATCCTATCCTACTAATATTTTATACTAGCAGCGCCCCGCGGTGTTACCCGCGTAGTTCCCGTTCCCGTTGTTCCCATTGTTTTTCCGGGAAAAAAGCCTATGTGTTCTTCCAGACTATAATCTATCTGTGTTCCAAATTTCAGCCCGATCCGTTCATACGTTAGGACGTGATTGAGCAACAAACATCCAAATATCCAAACATCCATACTTTGACATTTATAATATTAGTACCTAGGATAGTAGGATGTCAATGTTAGGATGTTTGTTGCTCAATCACGTCCTAACGTATGAACGGATCAGGTTGAAATTTGAAACACAAATAGATTATAGTCTGGAAGAACACATAGGCTACTTTTTATCCCGAAAAAACAGCGGGAACAACGGGAACGGGAACTTCGCGGGTAACACCGCGGGGGGCTGCTAGTAGCATATAAATCCTTCCTCGATAAATGATAGTCCATTTGGCTGACTTAGCTAGTAGTAAGTCTGCCTACTTAACTACTACTTACTACTACTTACTAATATTTGTGTAATGAATACAAATATTTGTATTGTGCCTGGGTGTTATCTATACTAATATTATAAAGAGGAAATATTTGTTTGTTTGTTTGTTTGTTTGTAATGAATAGGCTCCGAAACTACTGGACCGATTTCAAAAATTCTTTCACCTTTGGAAAGCTACATTATTCCCGAGTAACATAGGCTACGGCAGATGGCGCTGCAGTTGATATCTAGGTTATTATTCGAGCGAAGCCGGAGCGGGCCGCTAGTCTATAATAAATATGCATTTAAAAAGATATAAGTATTATACCAGCTATCTGGCGTCCGTAGTACAAGCACAGATCAGAAAATAGTTACTTTGGTACAAGCCTTGCTTAATTTGGGGTTAGATGATGTTGTGTGTGAAATGTAGGTACAATGTTTTTTTTTTAATAATTGTCATGTTAGTTCTCTTACCTGTATTTCCGAAGGTTGACCTCTCCAGTTCTCGTTCTAGTAAGGTTGGACTTCAAATATTTACCAAAATTTCTCTCTGGAAACGTAAACATAACATCAAATTGAATTTATGCACTGGACCAAATAAAAATGAAAATATGTGTGCTTAAGATTAAGACCGCACGGCGGAAGTGAAAGCTAAAATTAGAAAACTATTGAATGATTATAAAAATAAAAACGATTTCATTTTAATTGAACATACGAAACACGGTGACAGATGCGGCTGAAGGGTTAGTTTCCATAGCCAAGGATACATAAAAAAAGGCAGTCATAGAAACTGTCGATAGAAGTGGAAACTCAAAATTTGATAGCTCACTTTGGAAACTACGCGGGTGAAACCGGAGGGCGTGGCCATTAACCAATGGGAAATGCTGACGCATTTCTAGATGGCCAATGACCATGGTGCCGAGTTTTACCCAAAGATTTCTTATCATTCCCGAGCGTGACGCTAGAATTCAATTCAGAGCCCACGGAAAATCTGTGTGTGTCGGGCCAGAAAGGATTTCAAAAAATAAATTAGTGGTGGATTTTGTAGCTTCTGTACCTCTTACCATTCTCTTCGCCGATGAACGTTCTAGGATCGGGTAGGAAAGGCGGTTCCGCCATATGCAAATCATCTAATTCATCCTTTTCCTTCTCATTTTTCGCGTAGCTGAAATAAAACGGTAGGTCACAGCAAAACTTTAAATCTTCCTGTTTACCTATTCATTCGTCATCATCATCAACCTGTATTGTTTAAAGTAGAGTGACGAGACGAGCAAGACATTTGCCTGATGATAAGCAACATGCCTGACACATAACAGCACAATGACACCCAGCTATTGGAACATGGAGAGTTCAAATTGTTACCTAGCACAGCACTGCGCTCGTCACCCAGAGATATAAGATGTTTTTTCTCTAAGCGCTGTAATTACACTGGAAACATTGCCCTTCAAACCGGAACACAGTAACGTTTGTACATTACTGCTTGGCGGTAGAATAACTGGGAAAGATGTGGTACTTCCCCAGGCGGACTCTGCTAAGAGTCTTACTACTACTAACCACAGATTAGAATCTGTGGTACCTAGAAGTATAGGTGGCGGCAAACAAGTTGACCCAATGAAGTTATCTGCGCATGGCGCATGAAGATAGGCTCTTTGGTGGAAGTGTACATGCGCAAACTTTCCCCTTCCACGTCCATTTTGGGTCAACTCGTTTGCCGGCCACTATACACGTCGGTTTCCTCACGATGCTTTCCCTCACCGTTTTTTTTTCAGTCACTTACAGGTTGGTCTTCAAGAATTTCTCCAGTTCCTTGATCTTGTCCCGGACGTCCTTGTAGAACGCCGTCCTGATGACGTCCTGTTCTGCTTTCAGCTTGTATACGTCCATGTGTTCTTTCACGTTGAAGATGAATAAATCTGAACGGACAATCGGACTGTTTGATAAAACATAGTACAAATTAGTCTATAATGGAGCGAGCGGCGCGCACGCATACACAGGTATGTACTGAGCTAGTGTATGTGAGCTAGTGTAAACTAACATTGCCTAACATTGACCAACATTCATCAACATGGACCAACATTTACCAACATTGACTAACATAATCAGCTATCTGGCCGCCATCATACAAGCTTTGCTTAGTTTGGCGTCAGATGGTGTTGTGTGTGAATTGTCCACCAATATTTATTTTATTGATCAACATTGACCAACATTGACTAACATTGATCAACATTGATGAACTTGGACCAACATTGACAAACATTAACCAACATCGACAAACATTGACCAATATTGATCAATATCGAACAACATCGACCAACATCGACCAACGTCGACCAACATTGACCAACATAGACTAGTATATGTAAGATAGTATCACCATACCCACATATCTCCCAGGCAGGTCGTTCTTCAACGTACGCCCGCGAGCTCTCACTCAGTTTCACAAACACTAAGATGGCGCGCAATGTCACCATTATGGCAATATTGACCAACATTGACAATGATAAACACCATACACCAACCATTCATTAACATTCACCAACCAATACCAACATTCACCAACCAACACCAACACTGACCAACATGGACTAACTTAGACCAACATTGACAATGAACCAAAATTCACCAAAGTAAACCAACATTGACCAACTTCGACCAACATTGACGAAAAGCGACCAACATCGACCAACATCGACCGACATCGACCAACATTTACCAAAATCGACCAACATAGACTAATATATGTGTGATAGTATCACCATACCCACATATCTCCCAGGCAGGTCGTTCTTCAGAGCGTACGTCCGCGAGCTCTCACTGAGAAGGTCTATCATGGACCGCGCGGCGCGCACGCATACGCAGCTAGCGTCTATTATATGCGGCAGTTTCACGCTCACTTTGATGGCTTCGAATGTCAAGTCCACTGGCTCTCTGGAATTAAAATAAATATTTAAAAAAATTGGCAGTCATAGGAACTACCGATAGAAGTGAAAACTTATAACTCAGAATTTGATAGCTTACTTTGGAAACTACACGGGTGTAACCGGAGGGCGTGACCTCGCCATCATGGAATGGCCATCTAGAAATGCGTCAGCATTTCCCATTGGCTCACGCATTTCTAGATGGCCATGCCATGATGGCGAGGCCACGCCCTTTCAGCATTTCCCATTGGCTGACGCAGTTCTAGTTGCCCAATCGCCAAGGTCCCGGAGTTTACCCGAAAATTTCTTATTATACCCGAGCGTGACGGTAGAATCCAATTTACACCCCACGAAAAATCTGTCTAGGCGCGCCTAAAGAAGTTTTCACTTCAAAAAAAATTGGCAGTCATAGGGACTGCACTTATAACTCAGAATTTGATAACTTACTTTGGAAACTACGCGGGTGTAACCAGAAGGCGTGGCCATGGCCCCGAGTTTGGCCGAAGATTTCTTATCATTCCTGAGCATGACGCTAGAATAGGGATGTTATAAAGTTTTCGGAATTGCTTTTATTTTAAAGATTGACGATTGTTAACCACAATAAAAATATTTTATTCATTCAAGTGAAGAGAAAGGGCAATAATTGAGACAAAAGAAATGCGATCACTGCCTACAAACAATGGATGTATGAGAGTTTAAAAATATTCGTATTTTCGAGGAGTAAATATACAATATTAAAGTAATTTTGAATTTTCCCGCTAAAACACTGACGACTGACATGACGTCACTATCCGCTAAACATTGGTCGCGATTCATGTATGTCATGGCTGTATGTCCAGTTTATGTGTTTCCTAATATTTACTTGAATACAAACAATCAAGATCGCAAACTATAATAAAATGCAGAGAAGTAAACAGTACGGTCAGTCTTCGACAGCTTGGTTTACGGCTAGTGACGTAATAAGCCATATTAGAGAGAGTTCACACGGCGCGGCTGCCAACCGCGCCCGCGCGCGGGCGCGGCAGATTTCCATATAAAATTGAATTCAATTCACACGACGCGGTTTACAGCCGCGGCGGCCGCGGCAGCACGCGGCTCCCGCGCGGCGACCGCGTAGCCCCCGCGCGGCGGCCGCGCGGGAGCCGCGTGGTTGCGCGTGGTTCCTGCGCAGTAGCTGTCCTTACGCAGTAATATATCGCACCTTGAGAATGAAAGTGACTCAATCCAAAATTACTGATTTTTGGATAATGAGCAAAATGTATCTGCACTCAATAGCGTGTCTTCATAAACAGCATTTATTTTAATAATAGTAACGGTTTACTTTCAACTTTGTATAAAAAACATTATTAGTTCTTTGAACTTTAGAAATGGATCAAATTTTATAAATATTTATTTAATTAAGTATTAAAAATGTGTGCTTAAAAATCCTTTCACAATTAGGTAACTTTAATTTAAAAAGAATATGTATTAAAAAGGCTTGTTATGACTTAGAGCCGGTTCACACGGCGCGGCTGCTAACCGGCGGCGCGCCCGCGCGACGGTTTTGTTTCAATACTGACGAGACCGCAGGTTTTCGCGGTTTCTGTTCCGGATAGCTACTGTGCAAGAATCGCGCGCAGCCGCGCGGCGCACGCGTGGCTGCGCGTTGTGTGTATTGAATTCAATTTTATATGGAAATTGCCGCGCCGTGTGAACTCTCTCTTAGGTCTTCTACACTCTCACTATCAATTAATTTTCCAGCCTCATTGATTATAACACCAATTTAATTATTTCCATAAATCCCAATGTAGTAGATAGAGAAAATAAAACTTAATGATATTTTGTCAGGGTTTTTATTGTCTGATTAGGGACCAATGGCCCTAAAATTATTAAAACTAACATGAAGCCATGTTCTGATGACGTATTACAGAAATTATAAAACAAATGTGTTACGAAAATAGAACTTCTTAGTAAATATAATATTATTCTCAAATAACTTTTGAACAATAATTATGCCTTAACCCTTATTAATTAGGTGTACCGTTTATCAGTCGCAAGTTGAAACTTAAAAAAAACTTTTAAAAATTACTCTAAGTCGTACATGATGATGATGATGATGATGTCCTCCTTGACGTGTCCGTCAATGGCGAACCTGGCTAATTACTATTGTGAGCTCTTAGATGGCTCGCAAACCCTAATTTAGTTTAGACCCAAGTCGTACATAAGCAACAGAGGACAAACATGTTTGCAATTGTGTTTTTTAATTTACTTCTTGTATTGAATTAAATAAAATATAAATAAATAATAAATAAATATTGGTGGACAATTCACACACAACACCATCTGACATTGTGAAATGTAACTGGCATTGTGTTTCGCTCGGTCCTGTGGCTTGAGGCGGGTTGCAACAGTCTTCAACACGGGCCATCCTAGTGAAGACTGGTGTTATGTACCTACCTAAGCAATTTCGCGTTACTTTGTTGTGTACATTTTGTATTTATTGTTACCACGATTGTTCGTAGAACCGTGTGCACGCTTAGAATTAGATTTTATGAATTATTTAAGCAGTGTAAGAGAGGGTTCACACGGCGCGGCGGCAGATTTCCATATAAAATTGAATTCAATACACACGACGCGGTTTACGGCCGTGGCGGCTGCGGCAGCCGCGCGGCGCCCGCGTGGCTGCGCGCTATTCTTGCGCAGTAGCTTTCCGGAGCAGAAACCGCGAAAACTTGAAACTTGAAAACACATCAACCCATCATACATTTTTTGCTACTTTACGCACTACAAGTACTACTACTGCAGTGGTGTCACTATGCAACCTGTATTGTCTGTTTTTTAATTTCGCCGGGATTCAATTAAATACTGTTTTTTTAAGTCAGTCAGTGTACTAAACTCGAAAACCCAAATTTTTGAATTGAGTCA
This sequence comes from Ectropis crepuscularia, assembly GCA_963693475.1. Lineage (NCBI taxonomy): Eukaryota > Metazoa > Arthropoda > Insecta > Lepidoptera > Geometridae > Ectropis > Ectropis crepuscularia. Next base: position 2,664,900 of record OY856367.1, read on the forward strand.
CTTTCATTCTCATAGTGTGATATGTCAATGACTGTGGCCTTTGACAGTCGCAGGTAGGGTATGAATACCGGTATTCGGGATTACCGAAAAACCGGTAATACTGGACTATATAAGGCAACTCTGAAAATCAGTTTTAAAATTGCAAATACTGATTGTTCTGTATTTTTAATAAAAAAAAATAATCAAACTCATATTACAAAAATAACAATCAGCTTATTGAAGTGAAAACTTCTTTTGGCACGCCACAAGCAGATTTTTCGCACTCGGGAATGATAAGAGTTTTTTGGGTTATCTCGGGACCATGGCCATTGGCCATGTTCCACTAATGTTTTTTTTATAAATATTGGTGGACAATTCACACACAACACCATCTGACCCCAAACTAAGCAAAGCTTGTACTATGGCGGCCAGACAGCTGATATAATACTAATATAGTTTTAAGTACATACTTATTATATATAGAAACACCCAGACACAGTGCGAACATTTGAACTCATCACACAAATATTTGCACTGGGTGGGAATCGAACCCACGACCCTCGGCTTCGCAGGCAGAGCTACTACCAACTAAGCCACGAGGTCAGTCAGTCAGTCGGTATATAAATGAATGACTTTATAGTAGTGATAAATATAACTATTTCTGTGGTTTTATGAATGTGCGGTAAAAATGAAACTTCTTTTTGCATTGTAGACATTGTATAACTAAAAAGTTTTGGACAAAATACTCGATTTATGTGAGTAAATAATTTAAGTAACTTAATAAATAACGGCGCCATATTGGCGTCTGCTGCTCTGTCGAACGCCTTTCACTTTACCCTTACTCCGCGGCCACCTGTGACGCAACATGCGATGGATGGAAGAGTGATTGATTATTTTCTTAAAAACGGTAATTTTAAATTATTTCGATGCATTGATTTCTACTAGTCTAAAAGAATATTACGTGGGGTATTTTTATCGCTATTTTAATAGATGAAATAAGGTTTTAAAAATATTAATACCGAAAAAATACCGGTTTTGTCAGAAATCCATTATCGCCATGCCCTAGCTGCAACTAGGGCCGTTCAAGTTCAAAAGTCGAAGACTAATGATAATAAAAGCGGCATAATAACTGGAACGGCAATTGTGCCAATAAAATCACAGGGTAGTACTAGTAAAGCCTTTTTTACTTGACAAATTGATTATGACTTCCGACCCCTAATTCTCCTATATTATTTGTTTGTTAGGAGCTCTTTGTTCTGACGAATTTAGCAGTGTCTCAACCAAAGGCTTCGACTTCTTGCCCCTACGCCGTATCGACATGCACAAAGTTTTCTCTGCTTCGCTATCTATGAGTAAAACCACAGGTATTTCTTCTTCTTCCATCAGTTCCATAGTCTCTCTCGAAAGCTTCGACTTTTCTCTTGTTCTCTCGCCTCATCGCGAAAAACTTCCGAGCCCTCATCCCCTGAGACTTCTACCACTCTGTCGAGACGTTCAACATCGTCTGTGTCACAAAAAAAGTTTCTCGGAGATCGTCATAGAAATAGAAATAAAACAATTAGTAGAAAAAATAACAAACTTTTTTTATTTGCACCTTAGATAAAAATATGAATTGGTTTAAATATATTATTATTTAATCTGAAATTTTGCCACCTCTCAAAAAGTGCCGCCTATGGCGCGCCGCCCCCACCACCTTCCCTACACTACGCCGCTGACTGACCGCCTTGCAACCGCAAGTCTTGCGGTTTTCGCCCGCAACCCCGGCGGCTGAAAAACCGCAAAAACCTGCGGTCTCGAAACAAAACCGTCGCGCGGCGCGGCGCCGCGCCCGCGCGCGGGCGCGGTTGGCAGCCGCGCCGTGTGAATCGGGCCTTAGTGTTTCCAGTCATGTGACAACAGATTAAAAATATAGAATTTAAAATCAATTATCATAAATGTACTAAGTAATCTATACTAATATTATAAAGCTGAAGAGTTTGTTTGGATGTTTGTTTGTTTGTTTGAACGCAAGGATCTCTGGAACTACTGGTCCGAATCTAAAGATTCTTTCTTTGTAGGATATTCCATTTATCGAGGAAGGCTATAGGCTATTTAACATTACGCTACCATCAACAGGAGCCGAGCATGAATGAAAAATGTAACAAAAACGGAAAAAAATATTGCTTTTTGAGAGCTTTCGTTGCGTGACAGCATGTGTCATATTTTAAAGGTTGCGTCATTAGAACACAAAGTATGTTCGATATTTATGCCAGAAATACCGTCTCGGGGCCCATAGCGAGAATTAAAACAAGATTAAATGCCGTTATACCGATTTTAATGTTTTTACCCCCACACTTTAACAGGTTAGACACTTACCTAGGGTTCCCGGCGTCGTCCAAAGCCCAGTTTGGTCTGACAGGAAGAAGGAAGGAAGGGAATAAATGAGACACCAAACCAGGGAGCTTCCAGGCGATCTCGCGAATTCCCAGAACGATCCTGCGTTCTAGAAACGGCCAATCCAGTGGCCCCTTCACAAATAATATCCCAGCACTAATCCCGTAGCGATATATTCCCGTTAATACGTATTCCCGCACAATATTAACGCTTTAAACCCGAAAAACACCAGTTAGAAAAAACAACCCGTCATTGTCGATCCAGCGAAAAAGACAAAGTCACTTCACAGCCGGCTGTCAAACCATAGATCCGCTATGATTTTTAATGTTGCCCGATTATACGGAACAAAACCCCCGACCAATTGAACTCCTGTTCAATTTTAGAAAACCAGTATTTAGTAACTAGTATTTAGTAACTAGTATTTAGCAGTATCCAGACCTCAAATAAAAACGAAATTCCCAACTTTGACCCGAAAGTGGAAATCAAACCAAAAAAAAACCTTTACCAAAAATAGCAATAAAATTAAATAAAATTTTAACCATGAAAAATACGTATGTCTAATAAAGAGGCAGGCGTGCCAGAGAGGACACCGCGCGCTGAAGTCTGGAACCAGAAACCAGAATCTCCGCCACGCGGGGTGTGCCATCAGTACCAGATATCAATTTTAAAATACGTCCCCTACGCCAGAGTAGGGGGGCCAAATTTGCCTCTTTTAATAATACTAAGTCCCCTTCCCGAGGGGCCTCCGTCCTATCTGTCCATTTTACCCGTTGTTGCAACAGATGCAAGTACTCGGCCGACCAGCGCCTCCAGAAGTCTTGACTTATTTGCTGCAATAACTGAAAACGGGACAGGCGTCCGGGGCGCTCATCCTTCCAGGGATACTCCGGCAACGCGGTTAAAGGCTGACCGATCAAGAAGTGACCCGGCGTCAAGACTTCTAGATCGTTAGGGTCAGGCGAGATTGGACAGAGAGGACGGGAATTAAGCACTGCCTCCACGCGGCATAGTACCGTGACTAACTCTTCCCAAGTTAACACGGTCTCCCCGATGACACGGCGGAGATGGGTTTTAGCAGACTTCACCGCAGCCTCAAAAATTCCTCCCCAGTGAGGACAGGCCGGCACACTAAATTGCCAGCTGATTCCCCGCTGGGCGAGAGCCAGACTTAAACTATTATTACCAGAATTTAAAAAATTATTAACTTCGCGTAAATAATTCGCCGCTCCTCGATAGTTTGTGCCATTGTCCGAACGTATTAAAGAGGGTACTCCTCTTCGCGCTACAAAGCGATCCAGCGCCGCGACAAAGGCCTCCGTAGACAGCGCAGAGACCAGCTCCAGGTGGACTGCTTTGGTGGCCAAACACACAAAGACGCACAGGTAGGCTTTAACGACCTTGGCGTTACGCAACGTCGATGACTTGACCGAGAAGGGCCCAGCGAAGTCCGTTCCGACCCCGTCGAACGGCCTCGAGGGAGAAATCCTATCCGGAGGAAGATCTCCCATCATGGGCTGCATGGTAGACGCCTTGAGCCTATAACAAGGGACACATCTAAACAGCACCTTTCGGACCGCCCTGCGAGCCGACAAGATCCAGAATTCACGCTGCAACACAGCGAGAAGCGCGCCACATCCAGCGTGCGCGTTACCGATATGCCGATCGGTGATCAGCAGGTCCACCAGAGGACCTCCTTTCGGTAGCAACAGGGGGTGCCTGCTGCCGTACGGCAGGTTGGCTTTCCGGAGCCGACCTCCTACGCGCAGAAGACCATCCTGATCTGTGAAAGGGTTCAACTTGGCGACCGCACCCTTCAAGCGAGCGCGTCCGCAGCGCAGCGCCTCAAGTTCCGTCAGAAACCTCTCACCCTGCACCAGCCGAATGAGGTGCAGCAAGGAACTCCGACGCTCCTCCACAGTGGCGATCTGGTCACTCCTCCTCTGACGAGGGTGACGACAGTTGTGGATGAAGCGTTTAATCCAGCTAGTTACCCCCAACAACTTATCCAGCTTGCTGTAACGACCCGTCAACCAGTCAGGGTCTGGGGGCACTTCCGCCACAATCGCATGCACGCGGACTCCGGGCAGCTCCGCTCGCTCCGAGTCCGCGCCGAGAGCTGGCCAGGAAGCTTCTGGCTCCCGCAGCCAGTCCGGACCCCACCATAAGGGGTGATCAACTAGCTCCGGCGCGGAACAGCCGCGCGAAGCACAGTCAGCGGGGTTCAACTCACCCGGGACATGTCTCCAAACCATGTCCAGTCCAATGTTTTGGATTTGGGAAACCCGATTTCCCACAAAAGTCTCCAAGGTGTGAGGGGCTGCTCGTAACCAGGCAAGTACGACCTGACTGTCTGACCACGCATAGACCTTCCGGATGTCTATCGAGGTGGACAGTTCCTGATATACGTGCTTAAGCAGCCGAGCAAGTAATGTGGCTCCGCTCAATTCCAGTTTCGGAATAGTGAGTCGTGTCCTGATAGGAGCTACCTTGCTCTTCCCCAATAAGAGCGTGACATTGACGTGGCCTCCAGCGTCAACTGTACGCAAGTACACAGATGCGGCATAGCCCAGCTCGGACGCATCACAGAACCCGTGCAGGCTGATCCGGCTACAGCCTGGTGGCAGAATGCGCCGGGGCAACGCCACTCGATTGACCGTTTCGAGGTCAGATATCAAACGAAGCCAAATGTTAAGCGAGTCTCCGACCAGGGGGTCGTCCCATGAGACCTTCAGAGTCCAAAGTCGCTGTAACAGACACTTGGCTGCGAACAGAACCGGACTGATCCAACCGTTTGGATCAAACATCCTGGCGATGGTGGACAAAACCGTCCGTTTTGTCCACGCGCGTGTGGCTTCCAGTGCCACCCGAAAGGTGAAGATGTCAGCAACCGGTTGATACTGCATGCCCAGAACCGCAATCCCGTGCGGATCGTCACCTTCCTCGAAGAGCCCGGGATCCTGCTGGTGATCGTCCGGGATACCAGCCAGGACGTTGGGGTCGTTAGAGAGCCATTTCCGAAGCTCATAGCCTCCAGATGCGAGAAGCTCTGTAAGCTCATCCCGGAGCAACAGAGCTTCCTCCACCGTCTGCGCACCAGAGCAAACGTCGTCCACGTACAGGTCGCGTTCCAGAACTGCGGCTGCACGTGGGTACCGAGCCCGTTCTTGCTCCGCCAACTCCAGCAGTGAGCGGATCGCAATGAAGGGGCTTGATCTCAACCCATAGGTGTTGGTGTTCAACTCATACACCATCATAGGGTCCTGAGGACTTTCCCGCCAGAGGATCAACTGGAACCTCCTGTCCTCGGGGTGTATGACCGTTTGTCGGAACATCATACGGATGTCCGCTCCCAACACCACCTGATGCCTACGGAAATTCAGGATGATGTCTACAATATCCCGATGTAGCTTCGGTCCAGCGTGGAGGCACTGGTTCAGTGACACTCCTGTCGAAGTCGGAGCGGATCCATCGAACACCGTCCTGAGTTTGCCCGTCGACGCCTTCAAAACGGCGTGATGAGGCAAAAAGTAGTGGTCCATGGTCGACCAGTCGTCGCGAGCCGGAGACATGTGGCCCAGTGCCTCATACTCCCTCATGAACTCGATGTACTTTTCCCGAAGTACAGGATCTCGAGCCATGCGTCGCTCCATGGACCTGAGCCTTTTTTCGGCCAGTGATCGAGACTGGCCCAGACGCGGGGGGTTATCCCGGAAGGGCAGCCTAGTCTCCAATCGCCCAGAAACCATTCTCCGAGTGTGAACCTGATAAAAGTTCTCACACTCCACGTGCTCGGGATCCAGCCGAGACACGGTAGGCGGCTCTTCGATCTCCCAGAACCTCTGCATGATCTGAGCGAGGGCCGTTCCCGTAAAAGAAGCCTGATTCGACTGCTGCCACTCATCCACCATTCCCAAAATGGCGTTCCCGTAGATGGTGGGCAGCGCCATCAGCGAAGACTGATCCAGCAGTCTAGGCTTGCCGTTCATGATGTAACCCAGTACATCAGAACCCAACAAAAGGTCTACCGGACCCGCCATCCCGAAGCGGGGATCCGCCAACCTGAGACCCTTAGTACAGGACAAAAGATCCGGATCTATGTCCGCCTGAGGAAGCCAACCGACAACCGAATCCATGACGGTGGCCCTGACCGCAATCCTTTCCGAATAGGAATGTACGGACGAGAAGGAGATGCGGGTCTGTCCAGCCAACCTCACCTCTGTGTTCCCGACTCCTCGCAACGGAGTCGGTGACGGAAACCTAGCCAGGCCCAGGCGATGAGCAACCCGGGTTGTTAAAATGCACCCCTGGGACCCTGTGTCCAAGAGCGCTCGTATCCGGACGTAGTCGCCTCTTGGACCCCAAACCCTTAACCAGAGGGTGGGCAGCAGGACCACCGGTTGATCCTGTGCCAAGGGAACGGAGGCTAGTCAATCCCTCCGAGGCCCGTCCGAACCCGTCGGACTACCGGGCCCAGCCCAGTATGGCTGCCGAGTGCAAAGGGCCATCGGAGGGGGGGCATATCCAGCTGCCCTGTCGTACCTAAAGTACGGCGGGTGGTAATCCAGCCTCGGATGCTCATGGAGGGGAGGCGTGTACGCCCTCCATTGCATTAATCGCGGATCCAGCGGCGGAGAAGGATAACGCTGGGGAGGTGGCCCCCGTGGTGACTCCGGTATCACCCCTCCACCTCTCCAGTTCGCCCGCGTCCGCGTGGGCTGTGAGGTCGGTGACCGAGCCACGTGTAGGACGCCCCTTGTTGGGCTGCCCGGTGCTGCCGGGAGTTGGGGTGGAGGGGGTGTGCTCCACGCTGTAGCCACTTCATTGTTGTACAATGCGTGGCTCTGCGTGGGAGCGCCCCCGCCCGTGGAGGGACCCCTCCCTGAGGGCTGTCGACCAGCACCATCGCTCCTGGTGCACAAGAGCTGGTGGTGTGGTCCCCCACACCCAGGACACGGCCGTGCCGTGGGGCAGTCATTGTACAAATGACCCCCCAGGCACCCGTAGCACCGACGCAACCGCCGAACGATGCCTCGTCGGTCGGAAGTCGTCCTCGCAAGCAGGGCCGGACACTGCACCAGCGCGTGAAGCTGGCCACAGTTCGGGCACTCCTGCTCCGACGCAGTCGTCACCGTCGCCGTCCGCTTTACCCCACCCTGAGTGCGGGGATTGGTAGGTCGCGGTCCTGTTCCGGCAGGGCCACGAGCTGAAACGGCGAGCTGCGCCTCCTGAGGCGCCGACTCGACCATCCTCGCCTCCCACTCCAGGACCCGAAGCAGCTCCTCAAACGTGGGGAAGACCTTCGGGTCGCCGTGAAGGCCCCTTTCCCGCTCGAACCGGGCGCGCAACTCCAGCGGCACCTTGCCCAGCAGAATGTGGACCAGCAGAAACGACCAGTGTTCTACTGGCCGTCCCAAGCTGCGTAAGGCGTTGTACGCCACCTTCACGGGCGTGAGGATTAGCGGCCTCAACTGAGACCTCTCAGTCACCTTCGGCAGCCCCAGTATTTGGGACACGTGAGCGTCGGCGAGGAGTCGAGGGTTTTGGAACCTCGTCTCCAGCAACTCCATCGCCGTGCCGAAGTTGTCGTCGTCCAGCTCCAGGTGCTGGATCAGGGAGAGTGCCTCACCCTCCAGTGACGTGCGGAGATACGCCAGTTTCTCCACCCTCGTCAAGTCGGTGCGTGAATCTACGAGAGAGGCGAACATACTCCGGAAGCCGCTCCACTCTCGCAGGTTACCTGTGAACCTGGGCAAGTCCAGGGTGGGAAGGCGTCCCACTACACCCGAACCCGCATTCCTGATGACGGGTCCCGAGTTCGCCCTTCCCTGACGAGACCTCTCCAGCTGGCGAACCCCTTCGGAGACCTCGTCGTACAAGTCCAGAATGCGCCGCATGTCCGCCTCGATCCTCTCCATCTGCTCCTCAGGTGGAGACGGCCTTGCATCCCGCAGCGATCCTGCGCTCCTCTCAGCGACCTCCAGGCGCCTGTCGAGCTGTTCTGCCCTGTTTAGCAGCGGCTCCTCCCGGTCTCTCCGGCCGACCAATCCTTGTAAGGATTCGAACCATCGGAGCTGGTTGGCCAAATCCGAAGCCATTTTAAATTTAAATTTTAATTTTAAATTAGCCTAAAGTTCGGACAATGTCACAACAAATATATCCGCAACCTAAAAAACCGGATTCCACTTAATACTAATTTCCCGACAGTTTGGGGAGAAATTATAAACTGGGAACCCCCAAATATCTGGCTTACCTGATATTTTCCCAGAAAAATAAAAACAACAAATATATTATTACGGGGGTATTTACGGCTAACCGCGCTCTGTCTACCAAAAAATGTTCGATATTTATGCCAGAAATACCGTCTCGGGGCCCATAGCGAGAATTAAAACAAGATTTAATGCCGTTATACCGATTTTAATGTTTTTACTCCCACACTTTAACAGGTTAGACACTTACCTAGGGTTCCCGGCGTCGTCCAAAGCCCAGTTTGGTCTGACAGGAAGAAGGAAGGAAGGGAATAAATGAGACACCAAACCAGGGAGCTTCCAGGCGATCTCGCGAATTCCCAGAACGATCCTGCGTTCTAGAAACGGCCAATCCAGTGGCCCCTTCACAAATAATATCCCAGCACTAATCCCGTAGCGATATATTCCCGTTAATACGTATTCCCGCACAATATTAACGCTTTAAACCCGAAAAACACCAGTTAGAAAAAACAACCCGTCATTGTCGATCCAGCGAAAAAGACAAAGTCACTTCACAGCCGGCTGTCAAACCATAGATCCGCTATGATTTTTAATGTTGCCCGATTATACGGAACAAAGTAACCGAATTTGTTCAAAATTTGATTAGCACTGCGGGCACACAAGCTTAATAGATATGGTGGATGGCATGTGACCGTCCGCTTGGAAACCTTGCCTCCAAAAGGCTCAGCAGTGTGTACAGAAAAGTAGTGAGGACACAGTGAGCTCGGTGTGCTGCAATATTCCCGACGCGCAGCTCACCAGTGACGAAGAGTTCCAGTGTACACCGGCGCAGCCCTCCCGCACCCCCTCACCTGCACCCCCGCGACAACAACCGTTAAGCTTGCGTGCGCGCCGTGCGGCTGCCCGCAGTGCTAATCGAGCTGCGAACATGCGCGCGCACTCGCCTTGAAGAAGATCGCCGGACGCGATCGAAACTTGAGTCGGACTGTTCTGACTATATTATACGTGAGTTACCCGTGTATTTGTTTTAAAAAGTAACATTACATTATAAAAATGTGATTTTCAATATTCTATCATTACGAACTATCATAAAATTAACACTAAACATTAATATGTGATTATTTTTTTTAATTAAGAGTGACAAGACGAGCAAGACATGTGCCTGATGGTAAGCAATATGCCTGCCACATAACAACACAGTGACATGCAACTATTGGAACATGAGGAGTCCATATCATTACCTAGCACTGCACTGCGCTCGTCATTTCTCTGGCAACATTGCCCTTCATAGTAGAACACAGTAATGTTTGCACATGCTTGTCGGTAGAATAACTGACAAAGGTGTGGTACTTCTCCAGACGGACTCTGCCAAGAGTCCTACCACTACAATGAGTGTTAACATCCCTATTCAATTCACAGCCCACGAAAAATCTGTCTGCGGCGTGCCAAAAGAAGTTTTCACTTCAAAAACTGTACTCACGGGTCAGGTTCCACTGGTTTAGGTTTCCTCGTAGGCATCTTCACAGCCACCCACAAATTCAGCCGGAGCCCCTTGAACTCTCGCTGGTAAGTCGCCAGCCTGATGCTGACTATCTTCAGGTTCTTCTCCAGGTCTCGTAGCAACGCGAAGGAAGCCATTTGAATCGTCGCCGATAGTTGAGCGCGCATCGCTAGACGAACCTGTGCGAAAAAAGAGTGAAAAAAATCGTCTGCAATCTATAAATAATAAATCATAAATAAATAAATATTGGTGGACAATTCACACACAACACCATCTGACCCCAAATAGCTGATATAATACTTTTAGTTTTAAATATATACTTATTATACATAGATACAGTGCAAACATTTGAATTCATCACACAAATATTTGCACTGGGTGGGAATCGAACCCACGACCCTCGGCTTCGCAGGCAGAGCTACTACCCACTAAGCCACGAGGCCAGTCTATCTATCTATCTATGGATGGATAGTTTTTTTTTTTTTTGTGCCTGATGGTAAGCAACATGCCTGCCACATAGCAGCTCAGTAACACGCAGCTATTGGAACATGATAGTCCAAATCATTACCTAGCACTGCACTGCGCTCGTCACCCAGAGATCTAAGATATTATGTCTCTAAGCCCTGTAATTTCTCTGGAATCATTGCCATTCAAACCGGAACACAGTAATGTTTGCACATTACTGCTTGGCGGTAGAACATTTGGCAAAGGTGTGGTACTTCCCCAGGCGGACTCTGCTAAGAGTCCTACCACTACTAATATAATAGGAAGAAGGATAGCAATTAAAACTAAAAAAATAGATAACAATAGGAAGAAAGATAGATTAACTCTTAAGGCTTCCGCACAATAACCACGAATTCGCATCGCATCGCAAATATCTCCGAATTCGCACGAATGCATCGCGAGGACTTCCGATTTGATTCGCATCTCGTATTCCTGCCATATTACGTCATACTTGGTGACACCATTTTAGTCAGTTCTGGGACAGAAGAAGAGAAAGACGCTTTTCAAATGAAGATATGCTCATTCTAAAATAATCAAAATAAAATCAAAACAAAATAAATCTTCTTTTAGTTTCAACCCATAATACTTGCGAGTAAAATAGTTCCCACTAGCATTCATAATCGTAATAAATGGATGAAACCAAAATCTTTTTCTTTCATATCTACTTAACAATAACAGCAGTGCAACAATATTTTTGCGATCCATGTTACGCTTCCGAAAAACACGTCCAACACGGCTGACTACCGTTGAAATTATGGTTACCCTACCCAACGGTTTGTCGCACGAAATCGCATCGCAGCATTTCGCATCGCAAGTTCATCCGATGCGGCGTCGCATCGCATAGCATCGCAGTTTTGTGTGGGAGCCCTTAGATAAAAAATAAGTAAATAGATCAGGTTTTTTCCGCACGGTTCTTTTGTACCAATCGTAAGCAGATGAGGTGTATGTTAGCTATGGCGACATAGTGATGTGACGCGACAAAAGTATGACACTTCCACAAGAGCGACAAGGCGAGAGCGAGCAGACCCGCGCGCCCGGTTTAAAGCGTTTGTTCTAACTCTATACGTAGTGTATGTAAACTCTTTAGATTAACTAGAAATTGACTGGCCTCGTGGCTTAGTGGGTAATAACTCTACCTGCGAAGCCGAGGATCGTGGCTTCGATTCCCATCCAGTACAAATATTTGTGTGATGAATTCAAATATTTGTACTATGTTTGGGTGTTTCTATATTATATATAATAAGTATGTATTTACAACTATATGAGTATTATATCAGCTATCTGGCCGCCATAGTGCAAGATTTGCTTAGTTTGGGGTCAGATGGTGTTGTGTGTGAATTGTCCACCAATGTTTATTGATTTATATTTATAACTTTTTATTGCACTTATTTCTACTCATATTGTACTAGCACGGCTCCGCGATTTCACCCGCGTAGTTTCCGGTCCAAAACTAAAAAAAAAACCTGTGTTTAAAATCCCAATCCGTTGAGATGATCCGACGTGATTGAGCAACAAACATTCTCATTCCATCACGTCAAAACGTCTGAACATATCTTGCTAAAATTTGGAACATAGTTATATTATGGCTCGTAAGAACACTTAGGCTATATTATAGTTCGTAAGAAGTAGCCTAAGTGAGGCTACTTTTAATTCCCGAAACACAACGGGAACAGGAACTAGGCAGGTAAAACAATGATGCGCTGCTGCTGCAGTAGGTAGTAAACATAAACATTTTAAGTGTGATTATTATTTACTCTACCTAAGTAATAGGGTACAATCCTCAAAAAAACTAAGTAGCCCATTAGTTAGATTGCCAAAAAATATTGTACACGTATTTTTTCTTTTGTTTCACAAACAAAAAATGACGAAGATACAGCGCTTCGAAAGTTCGTGTGACGTCACTTGTGAGTACGATTTTTACTCACGAGTGACGTCGCGACCCCCCACTCTCGAAGTTTGATGGTCTATATCTTTGACGATTTTTAATATTATGAAAAAACAAAAAATACGTGTCCAATATTTTTCCATGTTCTAGCTGACGGACTAATTAGGATGGTGTATTTTTGACCCAGTTCGGTACCCTATTACTTAGAATGAATGATAATTACACATAGTGAGTGTACGACAGACTTGCACGGTCTTATTACCACCTTGCCCTTTTTTCGATCGGAATGCTCGTACCTCGAAAAAGCGACATCGTTTCATGGTTGATATTCTGAACACGAAAGAAGAGATTTGACTCTATTTTTGTGATAAGAACGTCAAGGCTGCCTGAGTGGGGTTTTCCTGATAGTTACAACCTTTGTGTCTTCAAATCAAGAGTGAATCGGTTTCTTCTAGGTCATCTAGGTATAAACACGCTCCATCATGGACCGCATCATCGCTTAACATCAGGCGAGATGGGGGTCAAGTGTATACCTATAAAAGTAAAAAAAAATAAGTAAACCTAAATACTTAATTCTATTTAAGTTAAAAAGTGGTTTTATACCTCGTTGAATCCTTCCGCCTGTAGCTTCGTGTACAATCGGGAGTTGGCTACCAACTCTTCCAACATTTCCACCATCTGAGACAACGACAAACTGTCAAACAAGTGTTTAATTATAAGCATATGCAGCCCACTAAATGTTCCCACTGCTGGGACCAAGCCCTTTCTCGCTAGAGATTCTAGACCATAATACACCGCGCAGGTCTATACATTCTTATGTATGTAGTACAAACAGACCAAGCAGTTATTGACGTGACAACGTCTTATAATTCGATGAAGCCGGCTGCACGCCCGCAAAACATGACGTCCTGTGCGGCGTTACCTCGCTCTAAGGCGTAGTTGAAGTTGTCACATTCAACTATCGTCAGTAAACCGACTTTACAGACAACCATTTTTTTTTTAATATGACATGCAGACATTTTAACTTTATTTATTTGTGTAGACAACAGGCTAATCGTGGTCAGACAAAGACAATATACCCACCCATTTGACTGATCATACGACTGCCCCTCCTTAGCGTTTTATAAGCATAATTGCACTAAACCTGTTGCGATTTCGGTCAGTCAGACTTTTGATTTCGACCGAAAGAGTGCTGGCAAAAAAAAACCGTAAAAACATATAAAATATGGGTTTCTGCTTAGTGAAATGGTGCGGAGTGACTAGCAGGACATCCAGCTTTACAAAGGACTATATAAGGTATATCATTTCACAAGTAAGAAATTAAAGTAAGTAATTTTTAGAGAGTGATGGCAAAGTCCTTTAAAAATGTATACAATGACATGGGTCAGTACAATTGTTATAAAAACATATTATACTCATTATAATGCTGGACAGTAAAGTAGTCATTTCAAACTTTGAAAATGTATACAATTTGTATGCTCTTTCTTTTGTTTTTATTTTTTATTTATTGACGTGTAAATTGTACATTTATGAATAAAGTACTTTGACTTTAATGCAATAATTAGAAAAACAAAACATCATCAATCTTCAAAATTATAACGAACATTAAAAAAAAAAATTGGCAGTCATAGGAACTGCCGATAGAAGTGAAAACTTATAACTCAGAACTTCATAGCTTACTTTGGAAACTACACGGGTGTAACCGGAGGGCGTGGCCAGGTCATTATGGGATGGCCATCTAGAAATGCGTCAGCATTTCCCATTGGCTGACGCATTTCTAGATGAACAATTCTAAGCGCGCCAAAAGAAGTTTTCACTTCAAAAACGGAATGGGAACCTGTTGATGGATTTCTTTGCATCCTGCTCTGTTCTTAGAAGCTTCCATCTCGTTTTGTCCGATCATTGGTGGAAAGTATCTGTAGTGCACGTCACACGGGTATTCAGCTTATCACAGCGCGGCTTTTTACCTCGGCTGCTCCCCCGCTAGTGACTTGTGAATGTAAGCAAAATTCGTTTCATTGGCGATCAACAGGCTCTTTTATCTGTTCTGTGTGGACCGCTTAAATATTGTGGTATAATCCAACTTACGGGCAACGCTTCGAGACACCTTCTCTCCAGCTCACTATCGTCACAGGTCATGTTCAGCTGCCACAGATGCAGGTAGGTGTTCATCTGGGTCACCACCCGTGGGTCTGGTAGCCCGTCGCATCTCAGGTATTGCTGCCACTGGAAGTTATATACAAAAACATCGATCTATAACATGATAATAGTTGGTTAATGGTTCCAAAGTTACAATATCGGTGTCTTGAAATAAAAGGCGAATCGGTTTCTTCTATCGGAATGCTCGGAGCTCGAAAAAGCGACATCGCTTCATGGTTGATGTTCCAAAGACACGAACGACGAGGTTTGACTCTACTTTTGTGATAAGGACGTCTAGGCCGTGGAATACATTGCCTGAGTGGGTTTTCCCCGATGGTTACAATCTTTGTGTCTTCAAATCGAGAGTGAATCGGTTTATTCTAGGTAAACACGCTCCATCGTAGACCGCATCGTCGCTTAACATCAAGCGAGATGGCGGTCAAGTGAAAACCTAACAGTAAAAAAAAAAAACTTATAACTCAGAATTTGATAGCTCCCTTTGGAAACTACAGGGGTGAAACTGGAGGGCGTGGCCATGACCATGGGCAATAAGATCATCCGAGTTTACCCGAAGATTTCTTTCATTTACGAACGTGACGCTTGAGTTTAATTCACAGCCCAAGGAAAACCTGTGGTTCGAAGTTTTCACTTCAAAAACAGGAATAGTATTAAAACACTTATGAACTAGCACCACAAATGGCGGCCTTATTACTGAGAGCAATCTGTTATAACTGAAGTAACCAGCTAATATTGTCATGATAATTGATTGGATGATGTTACATTAGTGTTTTCAAATCGAGAGTGAATCGGTTTCTTCTAGGTAAGCACGCTCCATCGTAGACCGCGTCGTCGCTTAACATCAGCATCAGGCAAGATGGCGGTTAACAAGTGTAAATTTAACAGTAAAAAAAATTTACGTTCTATGGCTATCAACATCACCAACACAAACGTTTGTTATTTTATGTAATTTATAAAAAAAACTACTGCACTTATGGACTCAATTTGTCAAAGGTGATTATTATACGGGATCAAGGAGCAGTTGCCATATTTTTAAAACCTCGCATTTAAAAGTGAACTTTTGCGTAACATGACGCAGTTACGTTCTATTGGTGCTGTTAAAAAGAAAATAAACTTTTGGATCTATTATAACAATCGACCTCAATCAACTACGAGATCAAAAACGGTAATAGCTGCAGTATTCCAAAGATATATCAACCAAATTTAAACAAAAAATAAAATATAAAATATCTTTTAAAATTAAACAAAATACTTTCATTTTTAAAAAATTAAACTTTGTAATTATCCTACCCTTGGTACATAAATATATTCATCTCATTCTTTTGTCGATTTACTGAAGTTTCACTTATATCGTGTGTGAATCGCACACACACCTTTTTGAAGTGAAAACTTCTTTAGGCGCGCCTAGACAAATTTTTCGTGGGGTGTAAATTAGATTCTATCGTCACGCTCGGGTATGATAAGAAATCTTCGGGTAAACTCGGGACCTTGGCGATTATATCTAGAAATACGTCAGCCAATGGGAAATGCTGAAAGGGCGTGGCTTCGCCATCATGGCATGGCCATCTAGAAATGCGTGAGCCAATGGGAAATGATGACACATTTCTAGATGGCCATGCCATGATGGCGAGGCTACGCCCTCCGGTTACACCCGTGTAGTTTCCAAGGTAAGCTATCAAATTCTGCGTTATAAGTTTTCACTTCTATCGGCAGTTCCTATGACTGCCAATTTTTTTATATTTTCTAACGGTTTTAGTCTTATATTATTTTCAGTTCGGTCTTTTATAACTTTAAAACATTTTCGAAATTTCGTAAATAATTATCTTTTCCTACCTCGGCGAGCATCTGCTTCTTGTTGACGTAATCCATCTTCTGCCGTTCAAACTCTGCGAAATATGGCCATTGTTAAAATAAATATTGGATTCTATCAAAAAAGCTATACATGAGGTCTTCTCGTTACATATTCCGCAATGTTTTAAAATAATTTCCTTCTTGGAAAAAACAAAAACCAAAACCGACTTTGATTGACCCAATTTCATATGAAACCATCACTAAGTCATCCAGATAAATGAAGGTTAAATTTGGGTTTTTTATTCATATTTCAAAAATCATCTCACCGATTTCAATAAAATTTATAAGGGATCAACTCTGGGCAGCGATTCTGAAACCATTCGGTCGCATCCGACACGGAATCTCATCTCTCGGTCTTTGTCTTATCTGTTTAGCATGACAAAGACCGAGAGATGAGATTCCGTGTCGGATGCAACCGAATGTTTTCAGAATCGCTACCCTGAACAATGATCTACCAAAAAAAAAATAGCTATTAAAATCGATTCACAATTGGGGGCGCTCTCGCGTAGCATTTTTTTTTTAAATAAAGAGTGACGAGACCTGCGGTACGTGTGCCTGATGGTACGCAACATGCCTGCCACATAACAGCACAGTGACACGCAGCTATTGGAACATGAAGAGTCCAAATCATTACCTAGCACTGCACTGCGCTCGACACCCCGAGATCTAAGTTGTTATATCTCTAGGCCCTGTAATTTCTCTGGAAACATTGCCCTTCAAACCGAAAAACAGTAATGTTTGCACATTACTGCCTGGCGGTAGAATAACCAGCAAAGGTGTGATCCTTCCCCAGGCGGACTCTGCCAAGAGTCCTACCACTACAAAACATACAACAAGCTTACAAACAAAAACACTTGACGACTTGAAACTCGTCTTTTTTTGAAGTTGGTAAACAATTGCAGTAATAAACAGTGCCGATGGAAATGCTGCAATAAGCACATTGATTCTAATAACACGCCTATACGTTGAAAAACGTATACTACCGGTTGACCTCACCGCAGCGGTAAGTCTGCAGTCGTTTAAAATAAGACTAAATAACTGTAATTTAAAAAACCCGATTGCAAAAAATCTTGCGTAAAACAATATACCTACTATCTAAGGACACTCGGGTGCTTGAGACGAGTCTAACGATATCTTAAGGTACAAGTTCGCGCGGAGACCGCGACAGAAGACCGAGACCGGAGACAGCGACCTGGCGCCCATGCAATTCCATAGTGTCAAGTGCCTGTCGCGGTCTCCGGTCGCGGTCTCCTGTCGCGGTCTCGCGTCGCGGTCTCAGCGCGGAACTTGTACCTTTAACACGTTTGCTGCGGGGCCATTTTTCGTAGACCTTCAACTAGTGCGGATGGGTCTTTTCGAGGCAAAATTGATCTACCTTGCAGTGCGTATGAGACCTTTTGTGCCTCACAAAATTGTTTCTAAGAATACCTTAAATATTATGTTCATTTGTAATAGTAATTGCTTGAAAATTTACCAATATTAATTTAAAGAGTTGTTAAAGTGGTATTCAGCTTCGCCCACAGTTATGACATTTAGATATTGAGTAAATGAAAATTATATATATGACATCTGTTCTGCCTCACACCGCATTGAAATAAAGTTATATTAGTGTCTCGACTAGTGTTGTGAATAGACAGATAAATAGATATACTCTTTATTGACACACCAAAGAAAAAGAAACACAGAAAAAAATAACAACACATTTTAAAGTAGTGCGACAGTGGGCGGCCTTATCGCTGAAAGCGATCTCTTCCAGGCAACCTTAGGATGGATAATAATATTTGGATAAGTCTACGGGGTGTGCAAATAAGAATTAAACTTAGTAAAATTATATACATACATATAAATTGGAAAGAAAATAAAAATTATGAAAAAAAAAATAGAATAGAGTTGCAGTTGCGATATTAAAATAATTTATGTAATAAGATCAAGTAATATATTTTTCATTAAAACCAGTCAAGTAGAAAGATTTTTTACGGATTGGATACGAAATACCCCAACAATATTTGTTTTGTTTTTTTTTGCTACCTAGCTACTTTTTACACAAGCCTTAATTTATCGTAGCAACCTACACAGCTCTTTTGTTGACCATTTCGTAAATTTCGTTGAAATTGTCAGGAAGAACAATACGACTCTTTAATTAGTCTCAAAACTGTCTTTTTGCTATGATCTTGCTCGAAATGATAGCTTTGTTTGTCTCTTTAAATATGTGTATTCTTCAGGGGTATACAATTTATATAGTTTGACTCCATATACATATATGTATGTGATATTTTTTTTATGTATTGGCGCAATTTAAGTCGGCCGCGCCACGATATCATAGATTTATCAATGGTTATAATTTCTCTAAGACGAAACACTTGTTGACATCGAGAATTCAACATATATTTGGCGATTTTTATATAACTTATTAGTATCAATTTCTAAGTCGCAAAAACGCTAAATTAATAAAGATAATCAAAAATCTGTCCCTGGAAATTGCTGAGCACATTTACTAATTTCTATACAATGTTGACTTGTTAGACAAATAGTCGTTAGCATGTAGCACTGTGTATTAGCGAGTGCATCAACTTGCAGCACGCTTTCGTATCGATACTTTTTATCACGTCACTAAGTTAGGATACGCAGGTGCCTCGCCATGCGCACCTCAATCCGTGCGGCTGTGAGGCCTACAATTTTGAGGCAGATTATACCTCACTTCGCACTGTGCGAAACTAATTAATACTCAGTGCGTTTGAGGCCTCTTAAACCTCATTTAGTTTTAACTTCGCTCTTAGGCTAGGCTTTGCAAGAGAAGCAATTTCATATATTTGTCTCTGTTATACTCATAGAAATGTTAATATAGTCGCCCCCCACACAGAGTGAAAGAACACGATTTTGACTACCGCACTGGCGAGAAGCTACGCATGTGGCGTTTTCGACCTCATAATGCAGCAAACGTGTTAATTGTCAAAATCCATCCAGCCGTTTGGAAGATAGGTACATGGGAATAAAGAAATTTACAAACATACAAGATACGCGCGAAAAACATAACCCTTCTTTCAGTCGGGTAAAATATCGCTAATCTAGCGGTTCTTCTATGATCTTGACAAATTCTATTCCTGTGACAGTTAAGTGATTAATTATTATTTAGTATTGTATAGTTGATTGTTTATTATTTAATATTTAGTTGATTATTTATTGTTTAATTGATTATTATTTATTTGCTATAGATAGATAGAAACACTTTATTGTTCACAACACAAAAAGAAAAATAAATAGACAAAAAGACAAATTCTTAACTCTAGTGGAACAAACGGCGACCTTATCGCTAAGAGCGATCTCTTCCAGGCAACCAGAGGATGGAGAGAAAATTTTAGATAGCAAAAGACGGGGTAACTATGTGCCGTAAAGTATCAAATACACATACATACAGTAAATTAAAAATCATACATCCTAATACTTAAAATACTTATATTATATTTTGTAGGTAAGTATAAGTATAATATACTAATAGACTAATACATACATTATATATTTCATTATGCAAGACAATTTGAAAAAGAATAAAATCAGTGGTGACAGCTGTGACAAGTATAAAGCCTTAACTTGATTTTTAAAAACAGCCAGTGATGGTGCATGTCAATAGTCACGGGCAAGGCATTCCAAAGTAGGACTATTAATTGTTGCTATTTAATTGATTGTTTAGTATTTAGTTGACTATTTATTATTTAATTAATTATTGTTTGATTGAATATTATGTCTGTACCTACGATTATTTTTAATTTATCGAACTATTGATAAATTCAAGATAATTTAATTATATTTAAATACCATTTCAAGTTACATTATGAATGTAATATTTATTGTTTATTTTAAGTTGACAGGTAAAATTATATTTAAAAAAAATGGTTGTCTGTAAAGTCGGTTTACTGACGATAGTTGAACGTGACAACGTATTAAGAAAATACTGATGGAATTTGTGTTAAGCACCATCTAGGTAAAAAAATCTGCAGCTTTTTGAAAAGCTCTTCAAAGCGCCATCTCTGGGTACATCATTGTACTAGCACAAGTTCTTAACTTCATATCGTCGCTTTTCTAAAACATGGACAGACTCCTTGAACGTAATACACATTTCACTCACTAGATGGTGCGAAAAGTAATAATCGAGGTAACGGCGGTAACGTTACATGACGTCATGTTTTGCGGGCGTGCAGCCGGCTTCATCGAGTTATAAGACGTTATCACGTCAATAATAAAGAATATGAATATTAATGGCATTTATGACACTCCAAATGTATGGTTTATTCTTAGTTTCTTACACTGAGTTCCCCTAATCGTCATCACGGAAATACTTCGAAACTTGCAGTGGAATATGAATGAGGTGACACCCTATCGTGCGGTAACTAGTAAAATAGTGTGCGTGTAAATATGTCAAATTAGATATAAAAATAGTTTATTACCTTTTCCACACGCATGACATTCTTTTAAAATAGTTGGTTATGGAACAGGAAAAATATTATCATCGATTCGTTTAGCCGTTCGACGTGATTGAGCAACAAACATCTGTAGGGGCTAAGAGCACGTACTTATGTGGTAAGATTTAGTATATAAGCAGATGACAGCGGTAGAGCGATCAGTCTCTCGCCCCGCGTCACTTGTGTATAATTAACATAAATATAGTCAGCAGTTTATACAGTGACGTGGTTTCATTTCCTCTCCAGTACCAGTAACACCTACAGTGGTGACCCCGACGTGATCCAGCCCGACGTGATCCAGTGGTGGCTACAGTGGTGACCCCGACGATTGATCAGTGAGTTAAAGAGAAGATTCAGATATTTTTTTTGGTGTTACTGCGTTAGTAAATTGTTTTTCAACAATGTTTCCGCACGCTGCGCCAGTAAGTGGACAAGTAGGTCAGCAAGGCTTGAAAGACGAGCGAACGAATTCCGCTGATTGTGCTCTGGCCGCTATAGGTGTGTCAACTAGACTTCCGGATTTTTGGGTTGACATGCCGCGGTTATGGTTTGCCCAGTTTGAAGCAGTGATGGCACCGCAGAAACAAGGAGATGGAGGAAAGTTCAACATGGTGATATCAAAATTGGGGAGAGACTCAATCCAACAGGTGAGTGACCTGTTGACAGCGCCGCCAGAGAGCGACAAGTATACGGCGCTGAAGGACCGACTGCTGCAGGTCTATGAGGATAGTGCTGAGCGACAAGAACTTAGCAACAAGAACAAAATTGTAGAGAACACCACGTGCTACGACATCGCTGCTGTGTCCGGGAGTAACGAACAGGTACCCCATTTACCTCTCACGGAGCTAGTCAAGCAGATGAGGAAGCTGGAGTTAGAAGTAGCTTCACTACGCAGTAAGGTTCAAGGCCAAGAACGCGAAAGAAGCAGAAGCAGCCAAAAATGGAGCGAAAATAGGACTGGTTCGCGGAAGAAAAGGGCACCAGGTGATCCAGAGTGGCTGTGCAGATTCCATTTCCGGTTGAAGAAAATTGCTATGCGATGTTAAACAGTCGATAATTGGAGCCGATTGTTCAAGGAAACTTAAAATAGTTTTTTTTATGTTACGAAGTCTCGGAAAATGGGATAAGTCCTTTGCCTGACAAAGTCAAGGTTATTCAGGACTATCTCAAACCGGAGACAGTAGAGTAGTTACGCAGGTTTTTGGGTATGTTTAACTTTTATAGAGCATGCATACCAAACGCTGCAAGAGTGTAGAGAATTTTTGATAGATATTGACAGACAATGTGCAAAGAAAAGGGACAATATGGGCTAAAGAGGCAATTAGAGCGTTGGAAAAATGCTGCCAAGTTATAGGACCCCGAGTCCAGGGGCAAGGTTAACCCTTATGACAGACGCGTCAGACATTAGTATAGGCGCGGTATTGCACAGAAGGAAAATAGTCTTTGGAGAACCCTCGATTATTTTTGCAAAGAATCCCTCGGAATCCCAGGAAAAGTACTGTGTATACGACAAGGAACTTCTGGTGATTTATTCGGGTATTGCAAAGATAGATGTGTATTGTTTATTTAAGAGATTGTATTGTGAGTGACATACGTCACGTAATATAAATCAATAGTCATTAGTGCAAACTAGAACGCTGAGTGAGCAATTCAGCGGTTCGATGTCAATAGGCCAAGGTTAGCACGGAAGGAAAAATGTGCTAGCTAAACAAGTGGAAGAAACATGTGACGAGTTGATCGTAATTTTATAATGTAAACAATTTGTGATATAAGTATTTTTTTTTTGGGTTGTTATTAGCTTATGTTTTTCTCCTTTTTTAAGAAAGGGGTGTATGTAGGGGCTAAGAGCACGTACTTATGTGGTAAGATTTAGTATATAAGCAGATGACAGCGGTAGAGCGATCAGTCTCTCGCCCCGCGTCACTTGTGTATTAAGAACAATATAGTCAGCAGTTTATACAGTGACGTGGTTTCATTTCCTCTCCAGTACCAGTAACACCTACACATCCAAATATGAAAACTTTTGCAGTTATAATATACGACTATATAATAAGCCCTGAGAATAGATGGAGTGACGATTTATAAAAGGCAACTGTTAGCGGTTGGAAACGTAAAGCCGAGGCTCGGACTGAGTGGCGTATCATTGGAGAGTACATGCCCAGCAGTGGACGAATATAGGCTGATTATGATGATGATGATGATATATAAATATCTCCTATAATCCTACTAATATTATAAACGCGAAAGTTTGTAAGTATGGATGGATACGATGGATACATGGATACGTTTTAAATGTTCACCACCCCCTACTCCTCCCCCCCCCCTTATTTTCCTCTTCTTTTTTTATAGCATAGAGTGACGAGACGAGCAGACGATACGATATATCGGAATATCGATACAGCACTTTACGATATAGCGATATTTGATGCGATATTTTGACCATACGATACGCTTCGATATATCGCATTCTTATAAAAATATCGCATTACCGTATCTTATCAAACTATGTCGGTGATTAATTTGTATAATTTTAAAGTTCCTATTTCATCATCACTAAACGATAATAGACAGTGCCATTGAATATATTGTTATTAGTAATAAGAGAATGATAACGTCGACAAAATTGTTTATGGAACAAGAACAGCCGGCTTTTGTTTACAGTGACTTGGCACTGCGTTATTTATCAGTTGTCGCAACTTCAGTTCCTTCTGAACGCCTGTTTTCTTTAGCTGGACACACACTTTCCGAAAACCATAATAGGTTAAATCCACAGCGCTTATCAAAATTATTATTTTTGCGGTGTTTAAGTGCTGATCAATGGCAATTGTGTTTTTTTTTTGTTGAATAAAACTATTTTAAATACATAATATAATTATTTGTTTCTTTTTAAAATAGAATAATATAATATAGTAAAACTACTAAAAAGATAACCCTTTGCACTATATTTACTCATTATATCGCATATTCATTGAAAGGCATGCGATACGGTTACGATACGTGTCGCGGACCGGCCGTATGTGACCGACCGCTATGCGTTGACGAGCCTGGTCTGCCGGCAGCGAGAGGGGGAGAGACCTGTTGTAAGTAGGTCTCTTGAGTACGTGCCCTCTCGTTCCGACAGGCGCTGGTAGACTCGTCCCTGGGTTCACTTTGCGACCGCTGTGGGACAATCCTCGAACTCGTCCTGGATGTGAACTTGACTTGGGTGATCTTGACTCGACCTTGTCTTCTGGTGTGATCCCCGGCGTGACCCCCAACGTGACCACCGGCGTGACCACCAGCGTGACCACCGACGTGACCACCGGCGTGACCACCGGCGTGACCACCAGCGTGACCACCAGCGTGACCACTGACGTGACCACCGACGTGACCACCGACGTGACCCCCGGCGTGACCACCGGCGTGACCACCAGCGTGACCACCGACGTGACCACCAGCGTGACCACCGGCGTGACCACCGGCGTGACCACCGGCGTGACCACCGACGTGACCCCCGGCGTGACCACCGACGACCACCGACGTGACCCCCGACGTGACCACCGAAGTGACACCCGACGATGACTCGGTGCGGACACGATGACAACTCGGCGAGGTCCTCTTGGCCGGACCTTGTAGGGGAGCAGGGAGCGGGGTAGTGAAACGCTGATGGTTGCTTGAGTCTTCCTTTTATTTTTCTTCCTGTTGATCTTCTTACTGGAGCCGCTGAGTAGAGCATGCTCCGAACAAAATCGAGATCGCTAAGGTACCCCCTTACCTTTACCTTAAAGAGAGCCCCGTATTCTGGGCCCTCTTTTCGGTTCATTTTCACTATCGATTAGTCACTTTTTTGACCATAAGTTTTCCATTCCTGATCGTAGGCTAACGAATGACCACTCGAAATGTAGTCCACGACCAGGTCTATAAATAAACATAACATCTCGGGGGGTACCTTAGCTTACAATCGTATTATTTTCGTAAAAACTATCAAAATTTCCAATATTTGCCTAAAATTAGGTAAATAAGTAGACACCCTACCTATATTCTTGAATAGACTAAGCCAAAACAATGTTTATTAGGTATGGCCTACCTATTTCTACCTAAATAAACCGAATTTACCACAATATTTACCGTTAAACTAAATCTTAATACAATTTTACCAAAGTGTTATAAAAATCGCTATAACTAGTTATATACATATATGTGTCGATCGCCAACAATACGATATATCGATACAAAGGAAATCGATAATATCGCGTATCGATACAACCTAGTTCGATACAGTTATGATGCGATATATCGATACAATACGCTTTTTTGGGCATCCCTACGCAGCTATTGCAACATGATAGTCCAAATCATTACCTAGGACTGCACTGCGCTCGTCACCCAGAGATCTAAGATATTATGTCTCTAAGCCCTGTAATTTCTCTGGAATCATTGCCCTTCAAACCGGAACACAGTAATGTTTGCACATTACTGCTTGGCGGTAGAATATTTGGCAAAGGTGTGGTACTTGCCCAGGCGGACTCTGCTAAGAGTCCTACCACTAAGAGTCTTCTTCTCCTAATCCAAGATCTATGTAAATAAAAAAATATTATTGTAATGACAAAGGTCACGGACCCCGGAGTCTGTGGAGTGTTTAAATTAAATAAAAAAAAAATGTATGGATGGATGTTTGTTACTATTCGACGTCGTAACAGTTGAATGGATCGGCCTGTTTCTGTTTGTAACTTGAAACATCTAAACCTACAGTCTGGAAGAACACATAGGTTTTGGTACACTACTTTTTATCCCGAAAAAAGGTGAACAAAGGGAACCCGTTCCCTTTGTTCACCTTTTTTCGCTACGTAGCTACGTAGGTAAAACCGCGGGGCACTACTTGTACAAAATAAAATCAGCTTTAGTAATTTTGCCCATACTGTCTGTAGCTACCTCTTACTGTCTGTACGGTAGCGGACACATGCAACCTCATTACTGTTAAAACGCTGAATCGCGTCAGAACCTGAGCCAATGTGTTGTTTATCATCAAAAAATATACTAACATTTGCTATTAGGTAACTTTTGCAGTAACACTATACCGTGTAAGCATTTTTATTAGTATGAACCTAAAGATAAATCGATATAAACAGTGTAAGTATTTAATAAGACATTCACCAATCAACTTGTGTTTAAGTCTCGATACGTCTTTCACAAAGACAGGCTTACCTGGCAGCCTTGAGACTGGCTGCAAGAGTACCAGTATTTCATCAGCAGCATCGGCAGACCAGCAGAAAGTACCCACTACTCAGGACGATTTGGCATCAACGCTTATGGTCGGTCAACTTAGCAACCGTCATCTATACTCAGCAACGTTCTATACTTCGAGACGATCAAAACCTCTTTCGCAGTCGTTCAACCAGGTGATCGACCGCTGGCTACCGCAGACATTTCCTCCACCACTATACAACACGGATCTGGTATAGCAACGGACTCCTCATCATTAGTGGCAGGTTAACTTGGCGACCGCCAGTCGAAAGTGCCCAATTCTCGGGACGATTCCGATCTTCCACCTGTGGTGCCAAGTGCCAACTTAGTGACCGCCATCCTGAACGCTCTATACTACGATAAGTTCGGTATCCCGCTCGAGGATTATCGCTCTATCGAACATCTACCGAAGACGTCTCTTCCACCACTATACAACATGGATCTGGTATAGCAACGGACTCCTCATCATCAGTGGCAGGGTCAACTTGGCGACCGCCAGCCGAAAGTGGCCACTACTCGGAACGATTTGGCACCTCTACCCGTGGTGGGTCGACTCGATGACTGCTACCCCGAACGCCCTATACTTTGAGACGTTCAGCGCTACTCGCTGTCTGTCGATCTGGCGACCACCACTCGGACGCTCCACAACTTCAGACGTCACCTCTACCGTGTATTATTGGTCCGATCGGGCTTACACTGGATTCAGCACCACCATTACACTGAGAGTAGGCCATCAAAAGGTGTGCAACTTGAACACAATCGTGCCTGGAGGTGTTTCACTGTGCAATGTCCAAAACCTTTTCACTTGGTCGATTTTTGTCAAACCTTCCAGGAGTCTACAGAGGACCGATCGAAAGACGTACACGCTTCACGTCGGCTTTGCAAAAAAGAAATCCAAACTAGCTAGTTTTTAGAGCTTCGCGCAGCCAAATGATATCAGTAAACCAGCAACAATCCAGTGAAACCAGAATGGCATTGATAGCCCTCAGAGCCTCAGGAATAAGGAGAAATCATCAGAGATATCGAACAACCAGCTGTGAATGAAGGTTCGTCTGCAGTCTGCAGCAACATCACAAAGATTGCATAGCTGAGAATCTGGTGGTAGTCACGCCCGGCGCATCTCGACATTGCCGATATCACGTGACACTGGCTCCAACTGTCTGACACGTGAAACCTCCCGCCAAGAATGACGCCAAGAATAACATTGGGAGAACATCATTATCATCACTGACCTCTGCGGAAGAACAGACTGCTGATAACTTACCATCTACTAGACAGTTAGAAGACCATCTGTATTAAGCGTGTACAAAATAACATCGACATATCTGTGTTTGAGGAAGAGGAAGAAAAGGAACATCAGCGAGTAGGACAACTAGTCACTTACAAAAAATCCGCGCCCTCCAACTCAGTCCCTGGCATTGAAATAAGACGATGAAAGGAGGTTTCAGTAAGGTCAGTAGCATCGAGCTTGCACTAGCGCATTGAAAAAAACGTAAAGATCGGCGGGTCAGAAAAAAGGCAGCTGACGCAGCAACGAAGAAAGTAGACTCCAGAGTGCCCATACAGGTCCCCGAAATAGAGACCCGCCGCGTCAGGTCACTCGACAAAGTACCATCGCAACTGCACTCACAGACAGTTAGGAAAACCTTGGCTCTGGAGACTCCGGTGTCAGAGATGAGCGCAGGACACGTGGCGGCAATAGACAGAGTTGATAACTGGGAACGACGCAGGATCTTATCGCCAAAAGAGTTGAGAAGAGATAACGAAACGAACAGCGGGCCCGAGTCACTCTTCCCGGCCTTCGTACACTGTAAAAGGGTTTCATGCTGATTCGCTGATCGCACATTGCTCAAAACAGATGGGTATTAAAATAGACGACGCCACGAAAGTGACAAACGACGCGCTAGTCCGGGGCATGGAAGATTTCGAATCGTCTCAAAATGTAAAACCGTCTTTTCCCAGAGCCCAGATATCGCCACATCGCTTTGCTCAAACAGAAGCGAGCTCGAGAAGACATGGTACTGCTCTCGGTAAAAAGAGCCCATACTAAGTCTATCAAAAAATCCACCACGACCTAACAAAAGAGATGAACAACTAAAGAATAAATCACTCACCAAACCTCAAAAAGAGATTAAAACCATTAAAGACTGACAGAGACAAAGCCTTGAGTCGATAGAGCCAACCCAAACGACAAAAGTCACGAACCCCGGAGTCTGGAGTGGCTAAATTTAATAATTTAGAAAAAGTCGATAGAGCCATCGATATAAACCGTGGAGCCCCAATATATAAAAGCAACAGTGGAAGCGGTGAGAGAAATTAGGTGGTTAATTCAAGTCATCTGCGTCGAATCAAAATACCGCCGTCAACCAAACGCCATTGCGGTCATCGCGGATCGTAAATAGAAAACATGCCTCAGTAAATAGAAAACATGTGAAAAATAAATACATATCACGTTGTTTGTCTTTGATTAACCCTTAGACTACTAAATCTATTTTCATTAATGTATAACAAGTATGCATTTACAACTATTTATAAGTATTGGTGGACAATTCACACACAACACCATCTGACCCCAAACTAAGCAAAGCTTGTATGATGGTGGCCGGATAGCTGATACAATACTTATTATATAGTTTTAAATACATACTTATTATACATAGAAACACCCAGACACAGTGACATTTGAATTCATCACACAAATATTTGCACTGGCTGGGAATCGAACCCACGACCCTCAGCTTCGCAGGCAGAGCCACTACCAAATAAGCCACGAGGCCAGTCAATTTACATTATATCAGCTATTTGGCCGCCATATTACAAGCTTTGCTCAGTTTGGGGTCAGATGGTGTTGTGTGTGAATTGTCCACCAATATTTATTTATTAATTAAATTTTCCAGCGCAGTTTGATCCAATTTGAGAGATTGGATAGTTTATATAGCTCAATAAATGGCAAAATGGGGGCTTTCCAAGATGCAAAAAGACCTGTCAAAGTCAGTCCCCCAATTTCACCATAGGTGGCGCCCATGTTTTACTTTGTTAATTTCACAAAAACAAGCAGCGGTGCCACACTTGGCAAAATTCAGCACTATCTTTGACAAGTTAATTTGCATCTGGACAATGCCTCATTAAAATACAAGTTCGCGCTGAGACCGCGACACGAGACCTCGACAGGAGACCGCGACCGGAGACCGTAATAGGCACTTGATACTATGGAATTGTATGGGCGCTAATTCGCGCCGCGACCGCGACAGAATCGCGACAGAGTCTCGGCACGAATTGGCGCCCATACAATTCCATAGTGTCAAGTGCCTGTTGCGGTCTCCGGTCGCGGTCTCAGCGCGAACTTGTACCATTACGTATCATTTTTGTAACTTACTATGAAACAAATCGCACGTCTTCTGCAGTAAGTTCCGTCTGATCTCCTGCTCCTCATTGTCCCTGGTCATCAGCTCGGCTCGCTCCCGAGCGAGAGCGAGCTTCTTCTCTTTCGCTCCCGCCAGGATTGCTTGTCTGCGAGAAAGAGACGAAATATATTGTACTTCTCAAATAATTAAAGGCCAGTTTAGAGGTTTGAAAATAACCCTAGAATGTAACTTGGAAATCTGAAAGAAACAATAAAAATAATAATGAATTACAAAAAAGTGTTGTTTTTTATTTTGTTCTTACATTTTTTCCCGACCCGTTCAGCCGTGATTGAGCAACGGATATCCAAACAACTTAACATCTAAATTTCAACTTTGATATTTATTTAAGTAATATTACTACGAGTAGGATAAATATGGAGGAGTGTAGAATGCTTGTATGTACCTACTTATTTTCTGATGAACGAAATGTGGACGATTGAGTAGTGTTAAGTAGTTGTTAGTATGTAGTTATGTACTAAAAACGCATGCATACTCGTTGCCTTGCTTAGATGGCCAATTTTGAGATATCTTATAAACTATAGGCCCGTGAACAAAATGTATGGGTCAAATGAACCACCTGGAGACCTATGTAGGATGATAGAAATATAAAGTAATAAGATTCAGCACTATGCCGTCACTTGTAAGCTGTCCAACTGAGTGCAGTTGAAGAGGGATGTTGCAACCGTCGATCATTTCTCCTTGTTGCATGTTTTTTTTTATATCGTAAAGTGACGAGACGAGCAGGACATGTGCCTGATGGTAAGCCACATGCCTGCCACATAACAGCACAGTGACACACAGCTATTGGAACATGAAGAGTCCAAATCATTACCTAGCACTGTACTGCGCTTGTCACCCAGAGATCTAAGATATCTCTAAGCCCAGTAATTTCTTTGGAAACATCGCCCTTCAAACCGGAACACAGTAACGCTTACACATTACTGCTTGGCGGTAGAATAATTTTTAGATAGATTAGAAGAGGTGTGACTTCTGGCAGCTCTGGGATCTTAGATTATTAATTAAGCATGAAAAATGCATCGAAGCAATAAAAAAAAACATTGCGGACTGGGCAAGCGTGGTGGATTACGGCCTTGACTCTTGCCTTGAATTAATATTAAATAATTATTAAATTATTTTATTGTGTATACAGATTATCTATCTGTGCACCAAATGTCATCAAAATCGGTTTAGTGGTTTAGGCGTTAAAGCGTTACAAACACACCGAGTTAATTTCATATTTATAATATCAGTATGGATATCAAGTGTCTAGTTGTAAAATTTCATTGATGTATAATTTTATTGTAAGTGACGTTACCAAGTGCTCTTTTTAATTAATGGTTCCAATAAATTAAATTAAATTGAATGAAAAAGAGAGAAGTCAAGAGAAGGCCCCGAGTCTCAATCAAGGGAACATTTAGTAGACTGATTATGGTTATGCCACAGTATAAAGAAATACCATTAGTAGATCATCGCTTTTGATCTAGGTAGAAACGCCGGTAATGTCTTTTTTTTTTAAATAAAGAGTGACGAGACGAGCAGGTCATGTGCCTGATGGTAAGCAACATGCCTGCCACATAACAACACAGTGACACGCAGCTATTGGAACATGAAGATTCCAAATCATTACCTAGCACTGCACTGCGCTCGTCACCCAGAGATCTAAGTTGTTATATCTCTAAGCCCTGTAATTTCTCTGGAAACATTGCCCTTCAGACCGGAACACAGTAATGTTTGCACATTGCTGCTTGGCGGTAGAATATTTGGCAAAGGTGTGGTCCTTCCCCAGGCGGACTCTGCTAAGAGTCCTACCACTACAAAAACACGGGACACGGGTAGGGTTGTAGGAATTTTAAAAAGGTGGTACCAAAATAAAATTAAAACATACGGAAGACGACAGCCCTGAGCCGCGCTCCTGCAATACTATGCAATACTACCTGCAATATAATTGTTGTGTATAGTGTTAATGCGAACACAAATATGTAGGTATTGTTTTATTTTATTATTATTTTCGTGTTTTGTATCATTATTTTTGGACGATTGATTTTGTATCATAAGATTAACATAATTGAATGGACAGTTTAATAATACAAATAAGTCGTTATTTGTAGCGGTACTAATTGATTTGAAATAAAATAAATAAATAAATAAATAAATAAAAATACTAACATTGTAATGTAGGCAATGCAGGAGCGCGCTTCCCGCGTCTCACCCCGCACGGTTGCCCCGTCTAGACAGCTTCGTCGAACGACTGTATGATTTAATATACTGTGCTTATTGTATGTATTTAACACACACGCATAAAATAGTCTTTTGTTTATTGTTAAAGTCGGTATTCAAATTTAGGATTTATAACCATTGCTTTAAGGTTGAATTTCGACCAATTGCCGACCACTACTTAGTACTATTGAATTATAGAACATTTAACAGTTCGCTGACGACGCGAGAACCGGATAGCCCTTTGTAATTTATGTATCATGTTTGTAACCTCAAGCTAAATGTTTTGATTTGCAAATTTATTTTCTTCGAAAAAAAACAAATTCAATCTAAAAGTCAATTGAAACACTCGACTAAATTTCAAAAGAAACAATCACTCTGGCATCCATGTCTATTTGTGAAGATAGGTAGAATTACCCATAAAAGTATCGTGGTCTATTAATATTAGCATCTGGCAACACTTGTATCCATGAAAGATGGTAGGAAAGGAAGGAAATGATGAAAATTTGGATGAATGCAGATTAATGAAAGATGATAAAAGGAAGGGAAAACTAACTTCGTTAAAACCAACGATCTCAATACAAAGATGTGCCGCCCAAACTTCAGGGCCCACGGAATCATCTCATTGTTGGGAAGAGTGAGCACACTCTTTCCATTCTAGTCGGTTGCAGGAACGGGTGGACGCCGACGTTTTAACCTATCACTGTTCGTTGTCAACAACCAAAATACGTAGAACCACAGTAAATCTCGCCACTAGCGATTCTAGGATGTCAAGTAAATTGGTTGTTTGTAAGCCACTTACGATACACACAGAGACACAGTTTATTAGCAATTTCAAGATGCTCAGGGCACATTCATTCATTTATATCAGGGGTCGGCAACGTTTCGGGAGCCATGGGTCACATGGTAAAAAAGTACATAAAAGCGGGCCGAAGTTGTGAAATTTTATTATTCCACACCGTTTTTGACGTGATAACGTCTTATAATTCGATGAAGCCGGCTGCACGCCCACAAAACATGACGTCATGTAACGTTACCGTTAGTTCGTAAGCTGAGCGCTGAGGGCGCCACCCGCCGAGTCGAGCGCTATCACTACTCGCGCTATCAGCGTACTGATTTCTTAAGACGTTGTCACGTTCAACTATCGTCAGTAAACCTACTTTACAGACAACCATTTTTTAGGGTTCCGTAAAACGTAAAAACGGAACCCTTATAGATTCGTCATGTCTGTCTGTCTGTCTTTCTGTCTGTCTGTCTGTCTGTCTGTCTGTCCGTCCGTATGTCACAGCCACTTTTTGCCGAAACTATGAGAACTACGCTGTTGAAACTTGGTAAGTAGATATATTCTGTGAACCGCATCAGGATTTGAATAAAATAATTAAAAAAAAGAAAAATTAGGGTTGCTCCCCATACTGAGAACTGAAACTCAAAATTTTTTTTTTCATCAAACCTACACGTTTAGGGTGTCTATCGATAGGTCTTCAAAAATGATGTTGAGGTTTCTAAAATCATTTTCGTTTACACTGAACGATTTGCGCGAGAGATACTTCCAAAATGGTAAAATGTGTGTCCCCCCCCTCTAACTTCTAAAGTAAGAAAATGAAAAATCTAAAAAAAATATATGATGTACATTACCATATAAACTACCAATGAAAATTAGTTTGAGCCCGATCTGATGAGTAGTTTTTTTTAGTACGTCATAAATACACTATTTTTGAAACTTCGATCAAAGTTACAACGAACTACAAGAACTATGTGTACTATGTATATTATGTTACTTGCTGGAACGGAACCCTTCATGGGCGAGTCCAACTCGCACTTGCCCACTTTTTTTTATTATGCTACACACAGACAATTTTATTATTCTACTTTTGAAATTTTATTATTCTACACGAAAACTGCGAAAAAACTGCGTTTCGCGACATTTTTTTAATTTCATAGCATATATTATGTGAGCAAGGAATATATTTATATAAAAAAAAAACTTATTTAACACCCTTGCGGGCCGCACGGAGGCAGGTCGCGGGCCGCGCGTTGGCGACCCCTGATTTCTTAGATGAAATATGATAAAATAGGGGTCATCTCATGAGATACCAGGAAAAAATGTAGTTCTTTCGGTAAATATAGAAGAAACACAATTTGGAAAAAAAAAGCCTAATTTGATTTTTTATGGCACAGATGATTAACAACGCCTAAACGCTTCATCTTAAGTGAGGCAAAAAGCAGATTGATTTCGGCATATCTAAGTGATATGTACAGATCGCCAAACAAACCAACGAAACTTTAATGTCGTCATGTCGTGGAGTACGTACAGTGAAGGACCACACAAACCATCATAATGTTTTTAATTGTCGGAGACGTATGCACTAGCGCTTGACCTTGACAACTAACTGATGGTAGTTTCAAACAGACTGAGCCAATATGGCTCACTAGGATTTGCCTTACTTTTCTTGGGCGGACCCGGTTTCCTAGGCATCATTATTCTATGATTTATGGTAACATCATCTGAAAAATAAAGTTGGCTTAACTGATCACGGACAGTTTTTAATTTTTACGCGTCTTACGATTTTAGTCTCACTTTTTTTTTCTGTCTCCACCAAACCTACTTCTTCAAGAGAACTTCGTTCCAAAAAACTAAATTCGATAAAAAAAATTGTCAGTCATAGGAACTGCCGATAGAAGTGAAAACTTAGAACTCAGAATTTGATAGCTTACTTTGGAAACTACGCGGGTGAAACCGGAGGGCGTAGCCATGAGCATGGCCATCTAGAAATGCGTCAGTATTTCTAGATGGACAATGAGAAAGGCTTTACCCGAAGATTTCACATTCGCATTGACATTCCCGAGCGTGACGCTAGAATTCAATTCACAGCCCACGAAAAATTTGTCTATTATGGAGCGCCAAAAAAAGTTTTCACTTCAAAAATGGTTGATGATAGATGGTAGGAAAGGAAGGTAAAAACTAACTTCTCCGCTTCTTTCTCCGCCCGCCACTCTTCTATTCTGTCTTCCAGCCACTTGTCTCTCTCTTTCTTGGTCATCTTTTTCCATGTCTTGGGCTGTTCACAGTTGGTAAGAACATGACGCTTTTCATTATCGGTATATTTATCCATTTTCTCCATTTTAGGTCGTAGATAAAAATGTATCAAAGTTGTCGAAAGTAAATTATTTTCTTTTGAGGTAACTCAAGGGTTAAATTCGATTTCTGGGTTTTTTATTACAGTCATTATTATTTTTGAAATTATTTATAAAATACGTAGAAAATTAGTAAAACATCAATTTATTTTCATGTTTTTATTATTATGTTTATTACTGAGTCAAATGACTGGTCGTAATTTTCAAAAAACAAAATCTCCGTTACAAACGAAAAACGCGGGAAGCCTCATTCCAGTTTCAAAATATATCACCACAGACTGTTTTCAACACGTCTTTTTTTAGCACTACACGAAAAAGTTCTTAATGTTTTCAACGACAACATTACATTGTTTTTTTTTCATGAATTAACACGATATAGGTTGCCAGTGTCTTTTTTACGTGCAGGAAAACGTCTTTGCCGCCGAAAAGACAACAGAAACTAGTGAAAAAAAATACAATTTTGTTTGGGAAAGAGAAACATGTCGTGTGAAAAAGTAATTCAATGCCGAATGCGAAAGAAATAAGATAGGGGGAGGATAATTTATGGCCAATAAAAAACGATATTGACTTGTGATTTATCTTTAATCCGAATATTTGTTATTTTTGTTCTGTGAATGACTTAGACAATTTGATGTATTTCTTTTTTTTTTTTGATCCAGTGGCCTAATTCACTCATTTCTGCCGGGCCAAAAGAGTTCACAAATAAGACAAAAAATGTACCTATTACAAAAAGTATACTTAATTTAAAAACTCCGAAAACCCGACTGCGTAAAAAATGAACCGAACAACATACTTGCATGCTAAAAAAACTGAAAACAATAAAACAAGCACTTAGATTTCTGGTGGTCTAGAATTCTATAAGATTTTATGTTATTGAATTAATTACTAATGAATAAAATAAAATATATTCTAGCAAAAGAAAATAACAACTGAACAGTCGGGATCCATTATTATTTGACAGACAATCTAGCTAATTGTACAATGTATGTAATTGGATGATTCCTTAATTTATGTGTTCGTAATTGTTTAGTAGTTCAGTCGCGGCAGACATAAAATTAGCCTGAAATAGAAAAAAATCCGGGGAGCAATTTCTTTTCTTTAAACGTCGAAGAGGTTGAGGTCGAAGAGGTTGGAAGTATAAATCTCGATTTTCGAACTAATCCCGGTAGAGGGTTCGCCGCCATCTTGTTTTAAAGTTTTTGTGAAATACCTCGTTAATTTTCAACTTTAGAGCAAAAATAACCG
This sequence comes from Ectropis crepuscularia, assembly GCA_963693475.1. Taxonomy (NCBI): domain Eukaryota; kingdom Metazoa; phylum Arthropoda; class Insecta; order Lepidoptera; family Geometridae; genus Ectropis; species Ectropis crepuscularia. Next base: position 2,701,034 of record OY856367.1, read on the forward strand.
TATTCAAAGTTTAATTTCTCACAAGTTTGATTTTTGTCATTTTTACGCTAAGATCAATATTTGCAGAGTTATACTATCAAGTTTATCAAATCATATCATCAAGTTAGAAAATCGAGATTTATACTTCCAACAACCCTCCCCGACGTTTAAAAAAAATATCGCTCCCCGGCTTTTTTTCTATTTCAATGTCTGCCCCGACTGAACTATAGGACAAGGTTTGTATTCAAAAATATTTTGAAAAAAAGGATGGCGGTACGAAGTTCGCGGGGTCAGCTAGTAGCTTTTAAAATCCTTTTTATGTATTAAACAGATGGGTGTGAAGGTCCATGTTACTTAGAATACTCTACCTTTTGCTTTTTATTTTAAATCGTAGAATACGGTATTTGACAATGTTTAAAATATAACATAAATTATGATCATCCTATCAGATAACACATTAAATAAACATATTTCACTCTATTTTGGTATATATAGTGTGTGTTTTTTGTATAATACGCCAATGAAAATTAAAAAAATACAGAATTTTTGTCTGCGACGTAAACGCTGTTTCTTGTCATGTGACACGCGTGACGTCACATGCCAGTAAATATTAAATCTACAGCAAACGGTTTCTTCAAAAACACTGATTTGTTTACTGGCGTGTGACGTCACGCGCGTCACATGACCAGAAACAGAGTTTTTGGCGGGGTTTTTGAACTTTTTACTTTAAGCATTTATTTTTAATGGTAAAACAGTGAATCTTGCGGAAATATTCATGTAGTATGGTATCCTGTGTAATCAAAAATCATTTACGCGGTTATACAAATTTAGTCAAATACCGTATTGCAATGGGGTTTATGACTGAGTCCAAAATATACCATTCTAAGTAGCTCTAGCAGTTATAGCATAATATGGGACACTATTGAATAATAATTGATAAAGATATAGATTTAGATCGTCAAACTTACGACTGGGAGGCTGTGACGTCACGTCATCATAAAAATGGCACAATGAAGTGACGTCACTCGAAACTTCTAAGCTCCGTATCTTCGTTTTTTTTAATTGAGAAACAAATTAAAAAATACGTGTACAATACTTTTTTTATAGTCTAACTGACGGACTAATTAGTTTTTTTTAGTTATCATGGCCTTTGACCGCCATTTTGCCGGTTTTTCTAACATTTTCCACTGTAAGAATTGTTTTACCTACCTTTTCAAAATTTGGTATTTCTTCTACTTTCTTCTCTTTCTTGCCCTTCTTCCCCGGTTTCTTCTTCTTGTGATGAACCTCTTCTTCTACCACTGGTTTCTCTTCCTCTGTTATCAATTTTATAACGTATCATTAACTAACGTGTAATGCTGAGCCGTTTTCTATCCTACATCTTTTTAATGTTATAAATCTGAAAGTTGGGATGTTTGTTTCTCAATCATATAATGAAAGCAGTCAGAAAGTGCGAGTCGGACTCGCCCATGATGGGTTCCGTAACAGCATAATCCATAACATAATCCATAAGTTCTTGTAATTCGTTGTAACTTTGAACGATGTTTTAATAATAGAGTATTTATGACGATAACTAAAATAAAACTACTTACTAGATCGAGCTCAAACCAAGTTTCGGTGGAAGTTTGCATAGTAGAGTACATCATATATTTTTTTTTATATATATTTTTTTTTTTTTAATTTTAGTTTTATCATTCTCTTATTTTAGAAGTTACATGGGGCGGGACATACAATTTTACCACTTTAGAAGTGTTTCTCGCGCAATTTATTCAATGTAGAAAAAAATGACGTTTAACGATTTTTTTTCATGTAGGTACACAGTAGGTAAGGAGAGTTATCTAAGTATGTGAATGAAAATGTCTGAAATGTGAATGAATTTTCATTTTTTAAATTTGGATCATAGTTAAATAGTAATCTGGAAAGACACAAGCAATGCGTATAGTACGCCCCACTTATCTATACCGAAGCGGTGGCGCCACGATCGAAAAGCCGATCGAGAGACGAGCCAAAAGGCTCATAGTCTACGACACTCTTGTGCGAAAATGACTTTTTCATGTACATAGATGACTCTCCTTACCTACTCTACTCAACCCTATATACATTATGCTTATGGAGGGTTCAGCTAAGGAGTATCATCTGTGTACATTATAAAGTGTCTGTACAAATGCATAAAATTAGGGTGGCGCCACATTAGCATCAGGATAGCACCAGTACCTGCAGATCTGGAGAGCATATCACTGGACATCAAGCGGCTCAGTGCTCAGATAGCATCATTTCCAACTTTGATAGCTTCGGTCAAGGCAATTCAGGCTGACATCACGGATCTCAGAACATTGAAGTCGGACATAGCGGACCTAAAGCTTATGAAGCCTGATGTTGCGGACATGAAGTCCTCTGTTGAATTCATGCATAATGCCGTGGAGTCACTAACTGAGAGGATCTCGGAAATCAGTCAGGAAGTCCAGGGTCTTCTCAAAACCAAGGACGATGTCCGTCTTCTGCAGCAGCGGTTTGATCAGTTGGAGTATAATTTGGGAGAGATTGAGCAGCGATCTCGAATGAATAATATTGAGATCAAAGGAGTCCCAATTTCTCAATCGGAGAACCTGTTTGAGATCGTTACGAAAATTGGTAACCAAACGGGCTGTGTAATCGCGAAAGAACAAATCAATTATGTTGTAAGGATCCCTATGAGAAATGACAAAGTTAACAAAACGATCTTGGTCTCCGTCCACAATAGGTACATCAAAGAGGATTTCGTAGCCGCAGCAAAAAAGTGTACCATTGTTCCAACGGACTTGGGTTTGCGCGGAGACAAAAGAATATTTATCAACGACCATCTCACCCTGGACAACAAAATGTTGCTAAACAAGGCAAAGAATTTGGCCAAGGAACGAGGATTTGCATACATATGGGTCAAAGGGTGCAAAATGTTTGCGCGGAAAACTCCTACATCCAACGTCATAGCCATAAAAACCGAGTCAGATCTAAAAAAAGTATCGTAAAGCAGGAAGTAACATTTATAATTCATTTTTCATTATTATGTTATGTTTTATGTCAAGATCAAGACCACTCTAAAAGTTTGAGAGGCTTTGGCTCGCTCCCTCTCCAGTGCGCCTTTTGCTTTGGTACGCGCGCGCATGCCTCGCACCTCTTAATTAATATATCGCTCCATCTCGCTTCCGCTAAGCTGTCCATCCTCTATTGTGCCATTATCTCGGTTATCTTTTCTCTATTTTACACCATTCGGAATACATTTAAATGTCTTTATGCCTCATTGTTAATTTATGACCATATTTGTGCTTTTTTCTTAATTGAACTAACTTTTATTCAAGTGTTATTATTCAGTTTTAATAATGTATAACATTTATTACCAAAACGTTCGTGGCTTACGAACGAAAACATCTGATTTTTACAGGAACGTTTCTCTAAATAGTTTTGACATTATATGTTTGACGGAAACTTGGCTATCAGATGGCATACGTAATAGTGAGTTGTTTGACGGCCGTTATATAGTTTTCAGGCGGGATAGGGACTATCACAAAACAGGCGAGACAAGAGGAGGTGGTGTGTTGTTGGCGATTCGGCGGGAAATTATAGCCGAGGAACGTAGTGAGTGGTGTTCCAATGCAGAAGATTTGTGGGTGACATTAACATTGCACTGCCGGAGACCAAGGGTAGTTTACAAGCTGCATCTTTGTGTTGTCTATATTTGTGAGGAAAATGCAGGTAATTCTATGACGAAACAGCTGGAAACTTTTTCTGACAATATTACTGATATTATATTAAAACACCCCTGCGATAAAATTCTCATTATGGGAGACTTTAACATGACTAACTTATCTTGGAAATCGTCTGATGAGAGCTCAGGTTACATTGCCGACAATATTATAGGACCTATACAACAAAATTTATTCGACGATTTTAATCTATGCAATTTATCACAATATAATAATATCTTGAACAGTAACAATAGAATACTTGATTTAATATTTTCAAATAATGAGGTAGGAGTCTCTCTCTGTCAGAACCCACTGTCCAAACTCGACACGGCACACCACCCCGCTCTTTGTATTTCTGCTGACTTCGTCCAATATCACAAACTTAAGGGGGCGCCTAAAGCCAGAAAACGAAAAAAGGACATTTTCGACGCCGCTCACTGAAGTTAAGAAACTAAAAACCATAACAAAAAAAATATTGACGTGTGGGTACAATCAAGAAGAAGCACAATAACCGAATAGAGTTTTAAAAATAGATCAGAGTTTTTTACAATAAAAAAATAAAAATGACACCGAAAAAACCCGTTTTAATTCGAGTACTCGAAATTATCAGCGATGACCCCACATTATTTTTTGGTATTAAAATTCCTATTTGTACGTTCTAGTAAAGTAACCGAACACTTTTTAAAATGTATGTTTAGTTATTGAGTAATTAAATAAAACTTGGTCAAAAATGGACTCCTGATTAAATATTGATTTTTCCTCCAAACTGTGTCATGCTATTCTCGACTTTATGTACATCACATTAAGAAACGCGTCGCGCGGTTGAAATCTGATTGTTTCCTGGCTTTAGGCGCACTCTTAAACCTCGTCCATACGTTAAGTATTTTTATTATAGTGGAGATTATGACGTCATCATCTCCAAGCTAGACGACATTCGTTGGGAATATGAACTATACGACAAATCGCTGGAAGACGCTGTTTCATATTTTTATAACGTTTTAAATGATCTTAGAACAATTCATATACCTTCCAAAACAGTCACGCCTTCAGAGAAATACCCTCCCTGGTTTAAAAAAACACTCATCAAAGTATTGAAAGAAAAATACAAATATCACCGCAAGTTTAAAAATTACGGTAATCGTTCTGACCTGCAATCATTTATGATTTTAAGGGATCGCGCAAAATTTTTAGAAAAACAGATGTTTGATGAGTACATTTCGAACATTGAATTAAATATATCTAAAAACCTTAAAGCTTTCTGGTCATATGTTAAATTAAAAAAAACAAAATAACGCTTATCCCGCAGTGTTATGTTTTGGTCAGCGCTCGTCTGACTCCGGGGAAGATATTTGTAATATGTTTAGTGATTACTTTCACTCCACATTTTTGGATGGTAACTGTACTGATTACTCGCTCGACGTATCTGATAGCAATATGTCGGTTTCGGATATAGCAAATATTGAGTTTGAGCGTTTCGAAGTTTGTAGACTCTTGAAGTGCCTAGACCTTGGTAAATCTGCCGGTCCTGATAGTATTCCGGCAATATTTATAGTGAAGTGTGCTAAAAGTATCTCCACTCCACTTACTATTATTTTTAGGCGATCAGTATCCGAAGGTGTCATGCCTATGATATGGAAATCTGCGTATATTACACCTATACATAAAAAGGGACCCAGAAATCGAGTTGAGAACTATAGGCCCATCTCCAAGCTATGTCTGTTTGCTAAAGTGCTAGAAAAAATAGTATACAGGCAGGTTTATGCGTCGTTAAAGCACACACTTAGCTCGCTTCAACACGGGTTTTTAAGAGGCAGGTCTACTACATCAAATTTAATTATATGCAGTGACTTCTTATCCGAGCATATGTCCAAACCTTCACAGGTAGATGTTGTCTATACCGATTATTCTAAATGTTTCGATAGAATAGATTACAATATACTTTTGCGGAAGCTCCAGGCAGTAGGTATCCGAGGTAACTTGTATAGGTGGTTTACGTCCTACGTACAAAATAGATGTCAGACAGCAGTACTGAATGGCTATACGTCATCACCTATGCGAGTCCCCTCGGGTGTTCCTCAAGGATCATTATTAGGTCCACTGCTATTTACTCTCGTTGTTAACGATATTTCTTCATGCTTTAAACACTCTAAAGTATTATTATACGCAGATGATATGAAGATATTATGCCCCATTGATGCCCACAAATCCTCGCAGTTGCTGCAAGAAGATCTCAAACGGTTTGACGAATATTGTCTTGTGAATAAATTGGACCTCAACGTATCCAAATGCTACTTTTGTGCGTTTACTCGTAAGCCACAACCCCTGAATTATAATTATAAGCTTAAGAATTCAAATCTTACAAAAGTTGGTTCAATTCGTGATTTGGGGATTATTTTTGATAGTAAGTTACTTTTTGATGAGCACATTAATACTATTGTCAATAAGGCATCAAGGGCACTAGGTTTCGTTCTACGCTTATCAACTGAATTTAAATCAATCAAAACCATAAAAATTCTATATTGTTCATATGTGCGTAGTCACTTAGAATATGCTTCACAAGTATGGAACCCGAGATATGATGTCTATAGATCGCGCATTGAGCGTATTCAGAAGCGGTTTTTACGACATCTGCAATTTAAAATTAAAGATTATGTGCCAGACTATAAAAAGCGTTGTCGTAAATTCCACATTCTTCCTTTGCACATAAGACGAGATATTGCAGATGTGGCCTACTTGCTGAAGATAGCTAACGGCGCAGTGGACTGCCCTGAGCTGCTTGAGCAAGTAGGTCTCAGAGTGACAGCTGATCCGAGGAGGAGGCCGTGCTCGCTGTACATACCCGCAGCTAACACTAACTACAGGCAAAATAGTTACCTGCTGAGGGCGAGCCGGAGTTTCAATAGCCTGCTTGCTAAACATGATCTTGACGTATTTAATACTTCTATTATACAATTCAAGAGACTTCTCACAAAGGAGTACTTTGTTTGAGCTAAATTACTGTATTTATTTGGTATTGTTTAAGATTTTTTTTTGTACGTTTTCATGTCAAATGGCTACTTGATTTACTTAATCTTTATTAATATCTACAAGTGGAATTTTTTAATTGGCCTTTTGTACCTATTATGTTATATATTTTTGTACCTAGCTGTAAGATTCCCAAACTTAATAAAATAAAAATAAAATAAAATAAAATTCACAGTTCACAAAATAAACTCACCAGGTACACGTTTTCTCATTATAATTATTTAAGGTTGTATTTACTATATCACTTTGTATTACGCAAGTAGTTGGAATTTTCTGTAAGTAACTAGTTTAGTCGACAACAATATTACATTTTTAGGGTTCCGTAAAACGTAAAAACGGAACCCTTATAGATTCGTCATGTCTGTCTGTCTGTCTGTCTGTCTGTCTGTCTGTCTGTCTGTCCGTCCGTATGTCACAGCCACTTTTTGCCGAAACTATGAGAACTACACTGTTGAAACTTGGTAAGTAGATGTATTCTGTGAACCGCATTAAGATTTGAACAAAAAAAATAATAAAAAAGAAATATTAGGGTTGCCCCCCATACTGAGAACTGAAACTCAAAAATTTTTTTTTCATCTAACCTACACGTGTGGGGTGTCTATCGACAGGTCTTCGAAAATGATGTTGAGGTTTCTTAAATCATTTTCGTATACACTGCATAGTTTGCGCGAGACACACTTCCAAAGTGGTAAAATGTGTGTCCCCCCCCCTCTAACTTCTAAAGTAAGAGAATGAAAAATCTAAAAAAAATATATGATGTACATTACCATGTAAACTACCAACGAAAATTAGTTTGAACTCGATCTGATGAGTAGTTTTTTTTTGTACGTCATAAATACACTATTATTGAAACTTCGATCAAAGTTACAACGAACTACAAGAACTATGTATATTATGTTACTTGCTGCAACGGAACCCTTCATGGGCGAGTCCAACTCGCACTTGGCCTCTTTATTTAACTCGGCATAGTTCAATTCGTTTACAACCAGCGCCTTTGCAGAAGATTTTTGAATTGGTATTTATATCAAACAGCACTTTTAAATTTATTATCCTTATGAGACAATACTCTTTGTTTTTGGACCAGTCTTCCTATATTTATAATCATTTTCCATACCACGGTTGCCTGGAAGAGATCGCTTTTAGCGATATGGCCGCGAATTTTTACTACATTTTCTTTTTTAGGTTGTTGTTTCTTAAGTTTTTTTTATTTATTTAGTGCAATAGAGAGTTTATCTATCTATCTACTCCTTAGCTCTACCCTCCGTACTCTATAGTCTATATTTATCATGATATATAGTAACTCACCAAGTGGCAGCGAATCTTCAGACCAATTGAAAACTTCGCTCAATTTTCCCGAAGTTACCGTTGAGAGCTAAAATACAAACAGATTACTTACATTCTATGTATAATAAGTATGTATTTAAAACTATATCTTATAACTTTAAACGAGCAACTCTTGTATATAAATATGTATATATATATAGAATCTGAATCTCGGAAACGGCTCGAACAATTTTGATGACATTATGTATGCAGGAATTATGTATTATGTGTGGGGGAGCCCTATGTTCAGCAGTGGACGTCTTGCGGCTGATGATGACGATGATGATGATGTATGCAGATGGTTTCGGGGACGATAAATCGATCTACCTAGGTTTCATTAAAAAAAACTCATATTATGCGCCTTTTTAGGCAATGAAAAACTGACATTAGAATACGAAGGTATATTTCGCCGCCTGACGTGACAGCGTAATAGCTCAGATGGGAAGTCGGGCGGTCATAGCGGTCACAAATTAGTAGCTCCGGGTTCGAATCCAGACGACTTCTCTTTTTTTTCATGTTTTCGTTTTTTTTTTTTAATCTATTTCTTTGAGTCTTTTATCTGTAGGTATCTATACTAAATATACTTTAGTATTTAAACCGACCAAAGCTCGGTCACCCAGATACTAAGTATTATATCAGCTATCTGGCCGCCATCATACAAGCTTTGCTTAGTTTGGAGTCAGATGGTGTTGTGTGTGAATTGTCTACCAATATTTATTTTATTTATTTTTATTTATTCTACATATCTTGGATATAATCTTAAAATTGTTTTTGTGATATATTATGATTAAGATTTGTATGATTTTTGTAGTGGTCCCTTCCACTTTTTGCAACTTTTCCACTTTGTGCTTTTGAGTCCGTCTAGGGAAGTACCACGCCTATGCCAGTCACTATACCGCCAAGCGGTAATGTGCAAACGTTACTGTGTTCCGGTTTGAAGGGCAATGTTTTCAGAAAAATTACTGCCTTTTTTATTCCTTAATTATTCTCCTAGTAATTTTTAATTTTTAACCACGTTACATCTTCGGTGACGAGTGCAGTGCGGTGCTAGGTAATGATTTGGACTCTTAATATTCTAATAGCTGCGTGTCTCTGCGCTGTTATGTGGCAAGCATGTTTGTTGCTTACCATCAGGCACATGTCCTGCTCATCTTGTTACTCTAAACTATGTAAAAAGTAATTAAAATGGACTTATTACCGTTTTCTTCGCTTTCTTCGGTGTTTTCTTTTTAGTTTTTGGTTCTGTAACAAATGAGACACATAAATAATTAATACAATTTCAATACATTTCAACTTATTGTTCAATGTTCATACTTTTTGAAGTGAAAACTTCTTTAGGCGCGCCTAGACAGATTTTTCGTGGGCTGTGAAGTGAATTCATTCGTCACGCTCGGGTATGATAAGAAAGCTTCGGGTAAACACGGGACCATGGCTATTGGCCATCTAGAAATACGTCAGCCAATGGGAAATGCTGAAAGGGCGTGGACAGGCCATCATGGCATGGCCATCTAGAAACGCATCAGCCAATGGGAAATGCTGACGCATTTCTAGATGGCCATGCCAAGATGGCGAGGCCACGCCCTCCGGTTACACCCGTGTAGTTTCCAAGGTAAGCTATCAAATTCAGAGTTATAAGTTTTTATTTCTATCGGCAGTTCCTATGACTGGCATTTTTTTTTTAACTTGTTGGGTGTATTTTAAATTATTTGAAATTAATAAAACATAGAGTTATTTCATACATTTGTAATATTATATTAATTACTAGCAGTGCCCCCCGGGTTTACCCGAGTAGTTCCCGCTTCTGTTTTTTTACAAAAAATTAAATTACTGTCCTCGTTTGTTGGTAGTAATTCTTTTATCTATACTAATATTATAAAGCTGAAGAGTTTGTTTGTATGTTTGTTTGTTTGTTTGAACGCAAGGATCTCTGGAACTGATGCTCTGAATTTAACGATTCTTTCTTTGTAGGATAGTCCATTTATCGAGGAAGGCTATAGGCTATTTAACATTACGCTACTATCAACAGGAGCCGAGCAGGAATGAAAAATGTAACAAAAACGGGAAAAAATATTGCTTTTTGAGAGCTTTCGTTGCGTGACAGCATATGTCATATTTTAAAGGTTGCGTCATTAGAACCTAAAGTAACCGAATTTGTTAAAAAATTGAATTGGTACGATCGATTTTCGATAGATGGCGTAGCAACGCGCGCGCGTTCAGCTAGTGTTATATATTAAAAGTGACAAGACGATCAGGACATGCGCCTGATGGTAAGCAACATGCCTGCCACATAACAGCACAGTGACACGCAGCTATTGGAACATGAAAAGTACAAATCATAACCTAGCACTGCACTGCGCTCGTCACCCAGAGATCTAAGATATTATATATCTAAGCCCAGTAATTGTGTGCCCATCAGTGCAAATATTTGTGTGATAAATACCCATATTTGCACTGTGTCTGGGTGTTTCTATGTATAATAAGTATGTATTTACAACTATATATATAGTGTAGTGGTAGGACTCTTAGCAGAGTCCGCCTGGGGAAGTACCACACCTTTGCCAAATATTCTACCGCCAAGCAGTAATGTGCAAACATTACTGTGTTCCGGTTTGAAGGGCAATGATTCCAGAGAAATTACAGGGTTTAGAGACATAATATCTTAGATCTCTGGGTGACGAGCGCAGTGCAGTGCTAGGTAATGATTTGGACTATCATGTTCCAATAACTGCGTGTTACTGTGCTGTTATGTGGCAGTCATGTTGCTTGCCATCAGGCACATGACCTGCTCGTCTCGTCACTCTATGCTATAAAAAAAAAAAAAAAATATATGTTTTACTTCAAGCTATCTGACCGCCATATTACAAGCTTTGTTAAATTTGGGGTAAGACGATGTTGTGTGTGAATAGTGATAAAAAAAATAGCAGTCATAGGAACTGCCGATAGAAATGAAAACTTTAAACTCAGAATTTGATAGCTCACTTTGGAAACTACGCGGGTGTAACCGGAGGGCGTAACCAATGGGAAACGCTGACGCATTTTTAGATGGCCAATGGCCACGGTCCCGAGTTTACCCGAAGATTCCTAAACTCCCGAACTATAATTCAATTCACAGAGCACGAAAAATCTGTTTGTGGCGCGCCAAAAGAAGAAGAGGAATTTCTAGATTTTTTTAATTATTTAACGTTTATAGGTTTACACTTGACCGCCGTCTCACCTGATGTAAAGCGACGATGCGGTCTACGATGGAGCGTGTTTACCTAGAAGAAACCGATTCATTCTCGATTTGAAGACACCAAGATTATAGCTATCAGGGAAAACCCAGCCATTCCACAGCCTAGACGTTCTTATCACAAAAGTAGAGTCAAACCTCTTCGTCCGTGTCTTTGGAACATCAACCATGAAACGGTGCCGCTTCTTCGAGTTACGAGATGGCCCGTCGTCCCGAGCTTACCCGAAGATATCTTATCATTCCCGAGCGTGATCGCGTTAGGAATATAAATCTGTCTGTTTCGCGCCAGCAGAAGTTTTCACTTCAAAAAACTTATTTGCATCTTAGATAGGTTTTTTTTTAAAATAATGAGCCAGAGTCCGCCTGGGGGAAGTACCACAACTTTGCCAGATATTCTACCGCCAAGCAGTATTGTGGAAACATTACTGTGTTCCGGTTTGAAGGGCAATGTTTCCAGATAAATTACAGGGCTTAGAGATATAATATCTTTGTGATGATATGAGTTGATTAATTTATTTGCCCTCTTAAGGAAACATAGGCCTTCAAACTGGGCCATAGTAAGGTTTGCAAATCACTATTTGACAGCAGCGACCGGGACCGACTTTATTTGGGGACCGAGTCACCTTCGTCCGTGGGGAAGCACCTAGATATTGAAACCTCACACGTGGTCCCTGGGTGGTGCTAATCAGGTGACATATTACCGGTGGTAGGCTTCGGCCGTGGTTGGTGACCACCCACTAGACTAAGTCACGACGCCAAGCGGCCTAGCCGTGTTCCGTCGTGTTGTCTAGTGTCACCATTAAGGGAAAACGGGTCAGAACAGTTGCTGCACAACTGCAAGACCGGTCTGTCACACACCAATACTGTACATCGGGAAGCTAGTCATGGAGGGTAGCGGGATCCGAGGCACGGTTTGCCGCACCGACCGCAGATAGTTGGGGGCCCAAGTAGTGAGCTAGGCTGCCCCGCCATCTAGCGAAAAATCCCGGGATGCGCTATCCTGCCGGTTGGCGACCGGATGACAAGGCCAGATAGACATCCCCGGGGGGGCTCGGGCGTCCCCGCAGTCTCCAGGCTAGCTCCCCACTGGAGTATTCGTGTTGTGTGTTGTGACCAATTGGTCAGTAGTGTGTGGCCTCGTTCTACTGCCGTTTTCCCACCGATTCCCTCTCCAAATAAATAAACAATGAACAAAGTCAAAAAAAGAAACAAGGTTAAAGAGCGGCTGCACGCCTTGTCAGTCAAAGTGCACCTCACTAATATTCGAGGTCTGCACTCAAATCTCACTGCAGTCCACCATCACCTCGAGACTGAGCAGCCGACACTCTTGTTTCTTACGGAGACGCAGAAAGGTTGTCCGTCGGACGTGGCGTACCTAACGTATCCAGGCTATACCCTGGAGCACAAATTCCGGCCTCGTGCTGGTGTATGCCTGTACGCCCGTGACGACATCTGCTGTCGGCGTCTCCGTAACCTTGAGGACATATTCTGTTCTTTGGGCACTAATGGACACAGGCATAGACAAAATTATCTACGCCTGTGTGTATCGGTCGCACAGCGGAGATCTGGAGACGACTAGGCTCACGGAGTATTTAAGTGAGGCGGCGGACGCGGCTCAACAGAAGTACCCTTCGGCCCAATTAGTGTTACTGGGGGATTTCAACGGCCATCATAAGGAATGGCTGTACCCATACCGAGACACTGATCACGCTGGGCAGGAAACGAGAAAGCTAGCTTTATCGTTAGACCTAACCCAGCTGGTCCAAGAGGCCACAAGAGTACCCGACGTTGAGTCGCATACACCTTATTGCTTAGACCTTCTGCTGACAACTGATCCAGACCGTTACTCGGTGGCGGTATCGTCGCCGTTAGGCAGCTCCGACCACTGTCTGGTGAAATCTGTATCTGTCTACCATCCGCCTGATCCTAGCCCTAGAGGCAACCGGCGGTTGTGGCGATACAAGTCAGCAGATTGGGATGAGATGCGCTCTTTCTTTGCGTCTTACCCATGGCAGTCATTGTGCTTCGCTTCTGGTGATCCCTCAGTCTGCGCGGATGCTGTGACTAATGCAATACGAACGGCTATGGAATATTTTATTCCATACTCCGACATCTCATTATCCAGCAAAGCTCGCCTTTGGTTTGGTTCTCAATGTAAAAGTGCTGAAGCATTTAAACATGAGGCCTACCTAGCCTGGGTTGATGCTCGACAGCGTAAGACAAGGGATATACACCGGAAGAAGAAGGCGTTCAACAAGGCTGCTAAGGCATGCAAAAAGGTTCTTCAGAGGGCTCGGTTTGACCACATTAGTCGAATAGGGAACAAACTAGCTTCGTACCCAGCGGGCAGCAAAGCGTTTTGGTCCCTAGCTAAATCGGTCGAATCGAACTTCTGCCGCTCCTCACTACCTCCAATGTTGAAACCTGATGGGTCACTGGCTCACACTGCAACGGAGAAAGCAAACTTGTTTGCAACTCAGTTTGCGGAATCTTCGCGTCTAGATGCTGGTAGCGCGACACCTCCTACTCCACCTGGCTGTTCGACTTTTATGTCAGAGATACGCATTCGCCAAAAGGAGGTTCGCAAAGTGCTACGCAATCTGGACGCGAATAAAGCCAGTGGCCCAGATGGTATTCCTGCTCTAGTATTGAAGGCTTGTGCGCCTGAGTTGTCACCGATATTGACACGCCTATTTAGACTCTCTCTTCAAACTGGGCTAGTACCGAAGTCTTGGAAGCTTGCCAATGTGCAACCTGTGCCCAAAAAAGGTAGTCGTGCTGACCCTGTCAACTACAGGCCCATCTCAGTCACGTCCATACTCTGCAAGACTATGGAACGTGTCTTAAACCACAGGCTCCTGACGTACCTAGAATCGAACGACCTCCTCAGTGACCAGCAATACGGGTTTCGCCGAAACCGGTCCACCGGGGATATTCTAGCGTACGTCACTCACATCTGGAGTGAAGCTATTGAGAAACACGGGGAAGCACTTGCAGTCTCCCTGGATATCTCGAAGGCTTTCGACAGGGTTTGGCATGATGGCCTTATAAGCAAGCTTTCTAGTTATGGTTTGTCTTCTGGGTTCATTGCTTGGATATCGGACTTCTTGAGGGATCGATCCATACGAGTCGTCATTGATGGCTGCTCGTCGGATCAAATGGGTATCAATGCCGGAGTCCCACAAGGGTCGGTACTCTCTGCGACGCTCTTCCTGCTACATATCAACGATCTGTTGAAGCCCGGTATCTATGGGTACGCAGATGATAGCACCGTTGTAGAGAGTTACATATCTAGCGCGAGAGCCACTGGGCAGCAAACTCAGGTACTGAGAGAGAGTCTGATCGAGCGTTTGGGCTTGACCCTTGATGTGGTGTCCAAATGGGGCGATGCCAATCTGGTCAAGTTCAACGAGAGTAAGACGCAGGCGTGTCTGTTCTCCGCTAAAAGGAGTCCTTTCCAACTGACTCCAACTTTTAGAGGTGTATCCGTGCCGGTCTCTGACCGTCTTGAACTTTTGGGCGTTACTTTGACCTCTACGCTCAACTTTGGCTCGTTTATCGAGTCCAAGGCTAAACTTGCTGCCAAAAAACTTGGTGTCCTCTCAAAGGTGCGAAGGTACTTCAAGTCTGAACAGTTGCTTACAGGCTTACACTATATCAAGCACAGATTCACTCCTGTATGGAGTACTGTTCGCACCTTTGGGATGGATCGGCTAAGTATCAGCTGGAGGCTCTGGAATCGATCGAGAGACGTGCCAAAAGGCTCATAGGCAACGACACTCTTGTGCGAAAAAGACTTCAAAGTCTTGAACATCGCCGAAAAATTGTCAGCCTATGGGTTTTTTATCGGATACACTTCGGAGAGTGTGCAACTGATTTGCATGATCTGATACCACCTTGTCCTTTTTTCTATCGGAATGCTCGTAGCTCGAAAAAGCGACATCGTTTCATGGTTGATGTTCCAAAGACACGAACGAAAAGATTCGACTCTACTTTTGTGATAAGAACGTCTAAGCTGTGGAATACGTTGCCTGAGTGGGTTTTCCCCGATGGTTACAATCTTTGTGTCTTCAAATCGAGAGTGAATCGGTTTTATCTAGGTAAACACGCTCCATCGTAGACCGCATCGTCGCTTAACATCAGGCGAGATGGCGGTCAAGTGTAAACCTACAGAAGTTAAAAAAAAAAAAAAAAGCGTAACTCGGCAAAGTGTGGTACTTCCTCAGATGGACTGAAGGACTGAAAATAGTTCTACAACTGGCAAAAATGTGGTATTTCGCCAAGCGGACTCTACAGAGAGTCCTACCAACACACTGACTTATTTTGTTTTAATAAAGTGCGACGAGGCGGGCAAGACATGTGCCTGATGGTAAGCAACATGTCTACCACATAACAGCACAGTGACACGCAGCTATTGGAAGAAGAGTCCAAATCATTACCTAGCATTGCACTGCACTCGTCACCCATACATATTATATCTCTAAGCCCTGTAATTGCTCTGGAAACATTGTCCTACAAACCGGAACACAGTAATGTTTGCACATAAATCCTTGTCGGTAGAATAACTGGCAAAGGTGTGGTACTTCCCCAGGCGGACTCTGCCAAGAGTCCTACCACTGCACAAGTTAAAGTATTAGTAGTCAAGTTGCAAAAGTTAAAATCGTCTGACCTAATCCTATTCGATATTGTGATACAAACTCACCTGTTCCAATCGATAGTCAGATGTATGTAAAAAGCCAATAAAACGATGTTTTTTACGATTTTTCAACACACAGCGAACAATTTGATGGCTTTCCGATATCAGCGCGTTACTAAGGATCGACCAAACATGGAGATAGGCGTAGATTAGGGCATAGTACGCAAGGTATTGGCAATGCACAGGAATGTCCAAAGACTAGTGGTTCGCCTCGGTTTCACATCCAATGGTGAAAGAATTTCTGAAATCAGTCTATGAGATCTATGAGTCTATTAGATGAGTTAAGTTATCTCATTGATCTCTAATTTCTCTGGAAAGATTGCCCTTCAAACCATTCTGTGTACTTTCTACACTTAACATAATTTGAATCATACTGAAGACACCCAGGTTATATTCATCAAGGAATACTCACTCAGGCAACGTATTCCACACTTCAAACGTTCTTGCAACGATAGTGAAAGTGAACCTTTTCGTTCTAATCTTTGGAATGTTAATTATGAAGCTTAGGAGTTAAGAGACATCCCATAATAAAAAGGCAAGGTGGTATTAGATCTTGCAGGTCAGCAGTATACTTTACGAAATGTAGTGTTGGTCGGACTCTTTGCAGAGTCTGTCTGGGGAAGTACCACACCTTTGCTAGTTATTCTACCGTCAAGCAGCTGTGTGTAAACATAACAGTATTCCAGTTTGATGGGCAATGTTTCCAGTGAAATTACAGAGCTTAGAGATATAACAACTTAGATCTCTGGGTGACGAGCGCAGTGCAATGCTAGGTAATGATTTGGACTCTCCATGTTCCAATAACTGCGTGTCACTGTGCTGTTATGTGGCAGGCATGTTGCTTACCATCAGGCACATGTCCTGCTCGTCTCGTCACTCTATTTTATAAAAAAATGTATTCGAGATATACCAATTATTTATCTTTGTATGCTTGACTGACCATTTTAACAGTGAGTACTCCATTTGATAATCAGAATGATACCTTATGCTATGGACATTAAGACCAACCTTCGATGACAGGCGGCAGGGACTCGAAGGACGCACTGGTGTAGGATGTATCAGTGAACTGAACCTCTTCTTTCTCTTCTGGCTCTGGTTCTGGTTCCGGGATGGGCTCTGTGGATAGACAGATAATTAAATATTATGTATATTTATCTAAGCTTTAAGTTTTTATTAAACGCCGATCAAAAAAAGGGGTGCTATAAGTTTGACGTCGATGTCTGTCTGTCTGTGGCACCGTCGATAATCTAAAGGTACTACTGGCTTGCTAGCTTACTAACACTAATTTACTATCCTAGCTTGACAAACTAGCCTCGTGTAGCTCGGGCCTTAGTCTAATACAGCAGGTCTACTACGAAGTCCGATAAACGATATATCGGCCGAACTTATGGACATTTCTTACCACGAAGCACAATCAGTCGATTGATCGGATCGGGCGTTTCGTTCATTCCGAATTCCGACCGACAGTTTTGTGTCGTAAACCTTACTCCGATAGCATTTATTTTAATTATCTTACCGATTATTCGGACAGCTGTCGGTCGGATCCGATTATTCCGAGGTTGTTTTCGTAGCAGATCTGCTGATTCTTGCTATCAAAGAGTGTCCGACTAAAACGTGCATAAATATGATAACCATAATAATCACTCATAATAAATGTGATTAATAATTTTAAATCATTCTGACTTAAACAGAAATCATTTGTTATTCCACAAATTTTGATATATTATACTGTAAATGGTGTCTAAAGAAATACAGAATATTCAAATACAAACTGACCTGGTTCCGGTTCCTGAAAAAAACAAAAATAATTATAAATATCCCAATGTAGATTAGATTATAAATCTAAATTGTCATGAAAAAACGAGAAAAATATTATTTTCAACAATATTTTTTTTTTTGACTACAATTAACTAACAGCGGCCTGCGGTTTTACCTGCGTAGATACTGTTCCCGTTATTTTTGCGGTATAAAAGGTAGCCTTCGTTCTGTGTGTGTGTTCTTCCAAACTATACGACCCAACTACAAATGTCCCAAATTTCCACCCTATCCGTTCATACGTTACGACGTGAGTGAGCAACAAACATCCAAATATCTTAACTTTCACATTTATAACATTAGTGCGCATATATTTAAGGATAGAGCGCACTGGTGTGATTGTGGGCGTGTAAGCCTATACGAATCCTTGCACCGCTTCTCTACACACCGTTCTATATACTGGGTTAGGAAAAGTCCATGTAAGGACAAATGTTCTGTTTCTTTAATTAAACAACTCTTGTTCTGCAATGTTTGTTAAAAGTCAATGCATATCCCAACATCAGGTGACATTTCTTAAATATAAAATTCTCGTGTCACAGTGTTAGTTACCTTACTCCTTCGGAACGGCTTTACTGATTTTTACCAAATTTTATATGCATATTCAGTAGGTCTGAGAATCGGCTACTAGCTACTTTTCATACCCCTTACTTATCATACTTTTCATACCCAAGTGATAAGGGTTGTTCACCCCGAAAACTTTTTTTTAAATTTTCGGACATTTTTTTTTGTTTTTAGGAGCGAGAGGTATACCAGCAAAATCTCTCTATAACCTGCTTAAAGACCTTGGATTATCCAGAAGTGCAGTAAGTTCTATACTAGAACGAGTATCTAAAGCTGCACTAGTAGGATCATATCGGATTTGGCTGGGCAGGGAGAGAAATACGAGTAGTGAAGGTGAGTGTTGACGTACGTCAATATAAGGGGCCCCTTTTAAACCTACGCCCGAGTCACAAGTCTTGGGGTCTATTCGAGATTTCTCTCTCTGCCACACGATGGACCCGGCACCCGCACCGTGAATCCATGGAATGCAAAGAAGTACGTCTCTCTTTTTATGATGTGGCTTTAAAAAATACATACAACCCTAAATTTTTACCCTTTCATCACCAACCCCTATGTTTAATAGTCATTTTAGTAATTTAATCATTTGACGGTGAACTCCTCCTTTAGGAGGACCGATCTGATCAGAGGACTGATCTATTATGTGACCAGCACAGTGTAATATCTGTACAAGGTTATGATTTGGACTCTATTATGGGCAGGCATAAATCGGCACGTCTGGCAACGCTCAATGATTCACACTATTTCACAGCCTTCTCACATATTCATTCACTGCACAGTGTCTTGACCATAGATGAAGAATTTTTTTGGACGTCTTTGGTCTTGACTACTTTTCTCACAGCTTTGGTGGAAATCCAGCCTAAAAAGAGTACGTTATATTATCTTATACCTTTTTCTCTTTTTTCGGCTTTTTCGCCATTTTGAAAGAATATCTTTTTGCGTTTGATGAAAATAGAACTATTAAATAATTTGTTAACAAATAAATAAATAAAAATAAAGGTTTACGAAAAGTTTACAGACTAGACAGGTGACATATCAATTGTCAAATGATGTAAATGTCTGTTTTATGTTATTTAACTTTTTTAATATCTTGCATTATTTGAAATGAGATCGAGGTTATATAACATAACTATATAGAGCAAGAGCCCATGAACCCCAGACCTTCGTCATTTTAACAAAGCTTAAGTTTGTCAGCGCATGCTTCTACCACAGGTAAGAATGATGGACCATTATGAAGTTTGGGTCATCCTGGCTTTGGCAGATTTTTAAACGCTACTATACTCTATGCGCTGTAGCATGAGTCCTATAACAGTTCGAACTAGTTTCGTAACACGAAACGTTTTATGAAAATTGCCGTGATTTACAATATTATTACTTAGTATTACAGCTGCTCCACATTTGTATTATTTTGAATCATTAATAGCTATCATCAATAAATTAAAAGAGACCCAACTAGAATGTTCTAGCCCACAAATAAAATAAAATTGAAATTAAATAAATGAAATTTTATGCGTACAACGTAACACAAAAACGTATATAGTGATGGGATGGATGGGACTGCAAAAATGCATAGTCAAAATAGACTGAAACCTAGGGCGGCAGTTTTTAGAGGGCGGCAAATCTAGTAAAAAATTGTATTGCCCTCTAATTTAAAATGCGATTGGATTGCCAATGTAGACCGCATTGTCGCTTAATATCTTTCTGGCGAGATGGCGGTCAGTAAAAGTTAAAGCCAGGTATTCCTGCCAAAGCATTTAAGTTATTTTTTTAAGAATCATTTTTAACTTTTTTTTTTGTAAGAGGAACATAACACTGGCAACAAAAAGTGGCAGCACATCAAAAAGTGAAACTAAGAAAAGGAAAATTAGATGACAGAAGTTGAATAGCCTAGGGGCAGCCAATGTGTAAATTCGCCATATAATGTGCCAAGTATCGAGATAAGCAAGACACGTATCTGATGAGAAACAACATGCTTGGTTGCCCATAAGAGTATAGCGACCCGCAGCTAATGTGATAAGTGTGCTAAGTGGCCTGTGAGCAACCCTATCATCATCAGACAAAGATGAGATCTTGTCAAATACAGTTATTTATTACATTGTAGGTATTAGTTAACTTTCTTTCTATGGTCGGGAACACAATTCTTGTGTGTTTGCGTTTAGCAGATTGATCCCATACTTTTTGTTGTTATTTTTATATGTTTAAGGCATGTTAAGGCATTTAGATTCCGTTATTCTGAAGTATTTGACTTACACAGCTCTACTATGTCCGCCCTATTATTCTTCTTTGCACCTTCTTTACCTACATTTCATTATTTTGCCATTTGAACACAAACATAATGTAAACGTTATACAGGACTTTCATGTATATTTTATACCTAAGTCACACTATAAGTTTTGCGTAACTTATTTATCTATTTAATTTAAACACTCCACAGACTCTGGGGTCCGTGACCTTTGTCATTACTATAATCTTTATTTTTAATTTTTTGAACATTTAAAACCTAATTCTAGTACTAGTCAGTCCGATTTCATCTGTTGAGCCGATCACTACCGGTTGGGGTTCCGATAGTAATATAATAAATAAATAGACTCGACATCGTCTTTTGCCTAAGCCGCCTGCCTCCTCCCGGCCCAGAGTCTCCACTAGGGCCGCATTTTTGCGTAACTTAAATAAATACAACATGTTACAACCAAAATATTATATGTATTGCTTTTCAAAATAATTTTTCGTAAGAGACATTCGTTCCCATTTCAACTCCAATTTCATCCCCGTACAGTTATAAATTACACAATAGCTAGAACAAACATTTATTTGCTTCGTATCAAGTGCCTACATACAGAGTCATGGTTTTATTTTCAACGTTTGGGAACTTCCATATTAACATTCATCCCCATTTCAACCCCAATTTCACCCTGTTCAGTTCGAAATTACCAAATTAATAGAACAAACATTTCATTGCTTCGTTTCAATTGTTTACATACAACATTTGAGAACTTTAGAAATTGCGAATTTTCATACAACCGTTCATCCCTTGTTTCAAACTCTTAGGGGTTGAATTTCGCAAAACCCCGTCTTAGCGAGCGCCTACGTGCTAAAAAGCACCTTCAAGCAAAATTTCAGATTCCTAGCGTTTGTAGTTTCTGAGATTCCTTGATGAGTGACCTTTCGCTTTTAAATATGTAGATTATGCTAGAATTAAAAATGAAATATGTTATCTAAGTTGCGGGGGCGGCATTTTTAGTTTTTGCCTGCCTAATATTGAAATTTGCCTGCTTAAAGTCACAACCCTCACACGTCACAGTTACAGGCGTACATGAATCTAATATAAGTTGGATGACATTGTAAAAAGGCTACCCAGATACAAAATCTCCTTAATTTTGGGGGAATTTAAATAAATTATCACCGCAAAAATGTTTATATTTCCATTAATAGGATTTAACACACAATGCTAATAAAAGTCTAATATGATGTATCTTTGAAAGATTTACACAAAACAATGCAAGTCATTTTTAAAAAAGCAAAAAAATATAAATCTCAATCTCCAAATTCGTGTTTTTAATTTATTCTTCGAATGTCTAAAACGCTTTACGACGTCAGTGGCTCATGTAAACGAAAAACTTGGTTATGTTTTATTGTGATATTTTTAATTTTTTCGGTTATTATTATTACACAATTTTCGATATTCTGTAACAGCAATAGAGAATAAAGTTTCATTATGGAAGACGGCTAAAATATAAAATAGCTAGCTGACCCAACAATTTTTTTTTCCGCCATATTTTCCAAATTCAAAGACTTATATTCTATGATAAAATTAAATTAATACATAAAAGATAACATCTGTTTTTGCTTCACTTCACTTCTAATGAAGTCCACGCTCCGACCAAATTATGCTCAAATCGAAGATCCCGATAACTTTCAACTCGAACTTCAAAATCGCTTCGAAGCCTTAGATGAATGCGTAACGGCGGACGAAATAAACGACAGGCTGGTGGAAACTGTTCAAGCAGTTGGCAGGAAATTTTATAAGAGCCGACGCCAAAATAGAACCCAAAAGCTCTCCGATCATACTCTAAATCTCATGGCAGTTAGGCGAGATATGCGGTTGCAGTCTTCGGTCGACATGACGGTATACAGACGGCTCAATAGACGGATCTCTACTTGTGTGCGACGCGACATACGTTGCTTCAATACTTCGTGTATTGAAGAAGCGATCAAGCGGAACCAAGGCTCGAAAGTGTTCGCAAGAAATCTGTCTCTTGGGCAAAGTCAGCTGGCCAAACTGAAGACCGATAGCGGTAACGTAGTCTCGTCGAAGCCCGAGATTTTGGAGGAGATTGAGAAGTTCTATGAACAGTTATACACCTCTACACAAGCACAACCTGTCGTTAGCATGGCAAAAGACCCCAGAGCCAAGCTGACCCGGCACTTTACCGAAGATATCCCGGAAGTCAGCCTGTATGAGATTAGGATGGCCCTCAAACAACTTAAAAACAACAAAGCACCTGGCGATGACGGAATTACGACGGAGCTTCTGAGAGCGGGTGGAAAACCGGTACTTAAAGTCCTCCAGAAGCTGTTCGACTCCGTCATACTTGACGGTAATACGCCAGAAGCGTGGAGCAGAAGTGTGGTGGTGCTCTTCTTCAAAAAAGGTGACAACACCTTGTTGAAGAATTACAGACCCATCTCACTTCTGAGCCACGTTTATAAGTTGTTTTCGAGGGTAATCACGAATCGTCTCGCACGCAGGTTTGACGACTTTCAGCCACCCGAACAAGCCGGTTTCCGAAAAGGCTATAGTACCATAGACCACATACATACGCTCCGGCAGATTATACAGAAAACTGAGGAGTATAATCGGCCACTATGTATAGCGTATGTGGACTATGAGAAAGCCTTCGATTCCATCGAGACCTGGGCAGTGCTTCAGTCTCTCCAGCGATGCCGCATCGACTATCGCTATATCGAAGTGTTGAAGTCTATCTACAGCAAAGCCACAATGTCTGTCCGATTACAGGACCAGTGCACAAAACATATCCAGCTACAGAAAGGCGTGAGACAGGGAGATGTTATATCTCCGAAACTGTTCACTGCTGCGCTGGAAGACGTTTTCAAGCTACTGGACTGGAACGGACATGGCATCAATATCAACGGCGAATGCATCACTCACCTTCGGTTTGCCGACGACATAGTCATTGTGGCGGAGTCGCTGGAGGACCTCGGTGCTATGCTCAGGGACCTCAGTAGAGTATCCCAACAGGTTGGTTTGAGGATGAACATGGACAAGACGAAGGTCATGTCAAATGTGCATGTCTCACCTGTACCGGTTATTGTTGGGAATACCACACTCGAAGTTGTTGACGAATACGTCTACCTGGGTCAAAAGATCCAATTAGGTAGATCCAACTTCGACAAAGAGGTCCAGCGAAGGATCCAACTCGGATGGGCAGCGTTCGGGAAACTTCGACACATCTTTGAGTCCAAAATACCCCAATGCCTAAAGACAAAAGTCTTTAACCAGTGCGTGTTGCCAGTGATGGCTTATGGAACTGAGACGTGGTCCTTAACTGTGGGCCTCATAACAAAGCTCAAAGTCACACAGCGAGCTATGGAGCGAGCTATGCTCGGAGTCTCTTTGCGCGACAGAATCCGTAATGAAGATATTCGCAAAAGAACTAAAGTGGCCGACATAGCTCAACGGGTAAGCAAGCTGAAGTGGCAATGGGCAGGCCACATCGCTCGAAGAACTGACAACCGATGGGGAAGAAAGGTTCTCGAGTGGCGACCACGAACCGGAAGACGCAGCGTTGGACGGCCTCCCACTAGATGGACAGATGACCTCACAAAGGTCGCTGGAAACCGCTGGTTGCAGGTTGCGCGGGACCGTTCGTTGTGGAAATCTAGGGGGGAGGCCTTTGTTCAGCAGTGGACGTCTTGCGGCTGATGATGATGATGATGATGATGAACATCTGTTTTTAATAGGGCTATATACTGAAATAAAGTTTTAAAAATATTAAACGACTGTATATATACATATATACATATTTATCACATTAATTTGTCTATTGAAAAATAAAAAATTATATCAATGAAATTTTAGGAATTATGTTACACACCTATTTACCCAATGTTTCCTGCTCTGGGTTCGTATACCTTCAGTCCTACAGTAAAAACTGCTTATTGGAGCTTCCTTCATTGAAGTTTTCACTATTCGCGGATTTTGCTATCCAATTCCTGGATTTGCGCCTACAAATTTATTTTTTAGCGTGTCAGTATATTTGTAAAATGGACTAATAAAAAAGTGAAATTGACCTTGTTACAATTACGCGTATCTAAATAAGTTGTTAGGTGACATCGCCGCTGCATTGGTCCAGTTTTTCCTATTCTTTTTGGCGCCTTCACCGCGGTAGATGTTTTTGAACATGTAAACAGGACGTTTAAGTAAAGTAACCTAAATACTCCATGCATAAAGTAGGTAGGTATATTGTTAATTGCTGCTACATATTAGATGTTCCGACTTTTGGTAAGATCAACTTTGTGTGTTTTAAATTTGCATTCGTTTATTCAAATTCGTTCTCAATTCGTTCATGTTATCTTTACAGAAATAGTATTCAGGCTGACATAGTAGACAATCATTTATGATCTCGTTTTGATAATTTCAACCATGAAATTTTCATTTTTATACTAGTTGGCACTTGAAGCCATAATGTTCGCGGGGTTTTAACACTTGTATTCTTACAGTCCATCACAAAGCCAATGATATGAACTGTAACTAACTCATTATTAATTTACGAAAATATATTTATTTCTTTTGAGAAGCGTATTATTGTTTAAACCACTGCGTCACAAACATAGCGATGTATTCGCCGGTCTTTTTCCTCGAAATTCAAAATTGAACATTTGAAATAAACGTTTGAAAATTATTTGGTTTAAAAAATGTTTATTATTTTTTTGTCTTCTTAGCAACTAAAGATTAAATTAAAATACTTTTATATAGAGGGTGTATTAGCCTATTGCGGGAAAAAAATGTTTCAGAGCTACGTTCAAACGTTGGCTACACTTACTGAATATGGTACCTATCATATACCTGTAGCATAACGTTTCAGCTGGAATGAATTACTCCCAAAATTTTGGGAAAATCGGGCGACCTTAGTTCTCATTTTGGCCACGAGCCATTAGATTGTTATACGCCTCTACGTGATACTGACAGTTTCACGTCATACTTACACATATTATTACTTAATCTGTGTTACACTGTCACGTCTGTCTCGGGAATCATGCTTAAAGCTCACGTAGGTAGTATAAAAGTGAAATATCGATCTAAATTTGTCAAACATGATAGTAGTATTTTTTAGTTTTTGGCTTAATATTGGTATCACATGAAAGGGTATCACTAGATTGATTATTATACTATGTGTGATAAATAGGATAAATTAGGAATATTACCAGCAGTGGGAACATTTAATTGGATGCTTTTCATAATTATGCTGCTAATTATTACCCAAGTATTATGTATGAAAATCAGCTCATGTACTATAACGTAAGTAGAATTATAATTGGATAAACATTAAAGGTGTCTGGCAAGGGGTTACCACGATGACGAATATGTTCTTCAGACAACTATTTTGTTGCGACATTTATTAGGAAATATTGACTTAAAATTGAGTTTAGGGGATGATTGGCCCCTTAGATTGGTCTGTTTTATTGGAAAAAGCTTTAAAATAGTTGTCTGACGAACATATTTACAAATGGAGCATGAGAATTTAAGTGAAGTTAAATTATTATTTTGGAGTTGTTAAGCAAAACGGCCGACGGAAAGTGTCTGGGAGTATCGGGACCTTGTTTTTAAGGATATGATATTGCCTACAACATACGTGAAAATCACTTATTAGAAAATACGTGAAGTAAGTAATGTTTGTATGTACCTTCATTACCCCATATCTCAAAATTGGCCGTCTAAGCAAGTTAGCGAGTAAGCATGTGTTCTTAGTACTTACTAACTCTACTGAATCGTCCACATTTCATTCATCAGAAAATAGGTGACGTCTGGGAGCTCTGGGATCTTACTCTATTAGAGTTGCTATCAAATTTCTTTGTGAAATTACTGAAGCACAGAAGTAAGCACAGAAGACAACTGAAATTTAAAAAATAAATAAAGCAGCCCAATAAATGTTAGGAAAAGGAAGTATAGAAGCAAGGTTAGTCCACTGAAATCAGTAGCAAGTTTCAAATGGTACTAAACATAGATTAAGTAAGTTAGGTTTAATTAGTTAGTATAAGTTAGGGTTCATGACTGGCCTCGTGGCTTAGTTTGTAGTAGCTCTGCCTGCGAAGCCGAGGGTCGTGGGTCCGATCCCCACCCAGTGCAAATATTTGTGTGATGAATTCAAATGTTTGCACTGTGTCTGGGTGTTTCTATGTATAATAAGTATGTATTTAAAAACTATATAAGTATTATATCAGCTATCTGGCCGCCATCATACAAGCTATGCTTAGTTTGGGGTCAGATGGTGTTGTGTGTGAATTGTCCACCAATATTTATTTATTATTATTATTTATTTGTCTTCTATGTAGTTCCTAATTTTTGGGTGACTTAGATAAAATATGCTACTCGTATGTAATATTGTTTTGTTGGCGACCATCTCTTTCGCGCTTGCTCAATTTGTGAATTTATATCTATCTGAGTTACCCACTTTATGTATTCAGCTAATTTGTCTAAAAAGTTATTCATCTTAAAACATATTTTGTATAATTAGGGTTCCGTAAAACGTAAAAACGGCACCCTTATAGATTCGTCATGTCTGTCTGTCTGTCTGTCTGTCTGTCCGTCCGTATGTCACAGCCATTTTTGCCGAAACTATGAGAACTACACTGTTGAAACTTGGTAAGTAGATGTATTCTGTGAACCGCATTAGGATTTTTACAAAAAAATTAAAAAAAAAGAAAAATTAGGGTTGCCCCCCATACTGCGAACTGAAACTCCAAAATTTTTTTTTCATCAAACCTACACGTGTGGGATGTCTATCGATAGGTCTTCAAAATTGATGTTGAGGCTTCTAAAATCATTTTCGTCTACACTGAATAATTTGCGCGAGAGACACTTCCAAAGTGGTAAAATGTGTGTCCCCCTCTAACTTCTAAAGTAAGAGAATGAAAAATCTAAAAAAAATATATGATGTACGTTACCATGTAAACTACCAACGAAAATTAGTTTGAACTCGATCTGATGAGTAGTTTTTTTTTAGTACGTCATAAATACACTATTATTGAAACTTCGATCAAAGTTACAACGAACTACAAGAACTATGTGTACCTACTATGTATATTATGTTACTTGGTGCAACGGAACCCTTCATGGGCGAGTCCAACTCGCACTTGGCCACTTTATTTTAGTCCTAAATAGGTCAAAAACTATTTGCAAATACGCATTTATTTTATGTATATTCATTCATAAATTCAAAGTCTTGAACATCGCCGAAAAATTGCTAGCCTATCGGTTTTTTTATCGGGTACACTTCGGAAACTGTGCGACTGATTTGCATAACATCGTTTCATAGTTGATGTTCCAAAGACACGAACGACGAGATTTGACTCTGCTTTTGTGATAAGAACGTCAAGACTGTGGAATACGTTGCCTGAGTGGGTGTTTCCCGATAGTTACAATCTTTGTGTCTTCAAATCGAGAGTGAATCGGGTTTTTCTAGGTAAATCAGGCGAGATGGCGGTCAAGTGTAAACATATAAAAGTTTTAAAAAAATTAGTTACGGCTGGCCTAGTCGGTAAAACGGCGACTGCCAATCCGGAGACCTGGGTTTCAATCCTACGCGCACCACTGTCTTTTTGAAATCATGTGCCTAATGCCACTAACTTCAAACAGTGAAGAAACACTTCGTGAGGAAACCGACAATTACCTAGAATCTTTCGAGTCATGTGTAATTCACCAACCCAATTTCAATTCAATTTCTGTAGTGGTAGGACTCTTGGTAGAGTCTACCTGGGGAAGAACCACACCTTGCCCAGTTATTGTACCGACAAGCAGTAATGTGCAAACATTACAGTGGTCCGGTTTGAAGGGCAATGTCCAGAGAAATTACAGAGCTTAGATATATAACAACTTAGATCTCTGGGCGACGAGCGCAGTGCAGTGCTAGGTAATGATTTGGACTCTTCATGTTCTAATAGCTGCGTGTCACTGTGCTATTATGTGGCAGGCATGTTGCTTACCATCAGGCATATGTCCTGCTCGTCTCGTCACGCACTGGGCCAGCGTGGTGGATTATGACCTTGACTTTCTCCTTGCGAGAGAAGGCCCCGGATCCCAGCAGTGGGAACATTTAGTAGGCTGTTTATGCTACTTACATAAACTAGCGGTACGTCCCAGCTCCGCTCGTGGTACATAATATATAGCCTATAGCACTTAGAGGTCACGTACTCAACTGTGAAAGAATTATTGAAATCAGTCCAGTAGTTACTATATAATAAGCGCGTTCGTACAAAGAATAATTGGCAGTCATAGGAACTGCCGATAGAAGTGAAAACTTATAACTCAGAATTTGATACCTTACTTTGGAAACTACGCGGGTGAAACCGGAGGGCGTGGCCAATGGGAAATGCTGACGCATTTATAGATGACCAATGGCCACGGTCCCGAGTTCACCCGAAGTTTCCTCACAACTCCCGAGCCATGATTCAATTCACAGCCCACGAAAAATCTGTCTGTGGCGCGCCGAAAGAAGTTTTCACTTCAAAAACCTTTTCAGCTTTATACCCGGTTTACATTATTCCAGTCCAGCGACCGATTCCAGCGCTGGATTGCTTACTGGAATAATGGAAACCTGCACTGGAAAGAATCAATCCAGTGCCGGTTACTATTATTTACGGATTATTATTATTTATTACGGATTATAATACCCAGGTATTATACTCGTAACTAGCTGTTACCCGCGACTTCGTCCGCGCGAAATTAATGCTAAGGTAACTCAGGCAGTACCTATTTGTATACCCAGACACATTTACGGTTACTAAAAACAGCTTATAATAAAAGAATTTTATACAATTTCATCCAGATCGGTTCAGTTGTTTAGGTTTCAAAGCGTAAGAGACATTCGTCCCCCATTTCAACTCCAATTTCATCTCCATACAAACCAAAACCAAACATTCGTTTGCTTCGTGTCTATAAACAGAGTTTCATGGTTTTGTTTTCAACGGTTGGGAACTTTCATATTGACATTCATCCCCCATTTCAACCCCAATTTCATCCCCGTACAGTTCGAAATTACGAAATTGCTAGAACACACAAACATGTATTTGCTTCGTGTCAAGTGCCTATATACAGAGTTTCATGGTTTTATCTTCAACGGTTGGGATCTTCCATGTTGACATTCATCCCCCATTTCAACCCCAATTTCACCCCCGTACAGTTCGAAATTACAAACTTGATGGAACAAACATTTAATTGCTTCGTGTCAAGTGTCTAGAAGTCTAGATACAAGATAACTTTGAAAATGACGAATTTTCATACAACCGTTCATCCCTTGTTTCACCCTCTTAGGGGTTGAATTTCGCAAAACCCCGTCTTAGCGAGTGCCTACGTGCTAAAAGGGATCCACATGCAAAATTTCAGATTCCTAGCGTGTGTAGTTTCTGAGATTCCTTGATGATTCCTCATTCCTTGATTCGCTTTTATATATATATAGATATTAGTATAGATATTTATTTATAGACAACAAGAATAAATAACAATGTCATTATTGTCTGTACTCTGTAGATACATAGATGGTAGGTGATACATAAACATTTCAACAGTTATATCTTCACGGTCATACGATAATGGTACCTACCTATTAATCTATATATATAATAAAGTGGCCAAGTGCGAGTTGGACTCGCCCATGAAGGGTTCCGTTGCAGCAAGTAACATAATATTCATAGTACACATAGTTCTTGTAGTTCGTTGTAACTTTGATGAAAGTTTTAATAATAGTGTATTTATGACGTACTAAAAAAAAACTACTCATCAGATCGAGTTCAAACCAATTTTCGTTGGTAGTTTTTATGGTAATGTACATCATATATTTTTTTTAGTTTTTTCATTCTCTTACTTTAGAAGTTAGAGGGGACACACATTTTTCCACTTTGGAAGTGTCTCTCGCGCAAATTATTCAGTGTAGACAAAAATTATTTTACAAACCTCAACACCATTTTTGAAGACCTATCGATAAACACCGAACACGTGTAGGTATGATGAAAAAAAAATTTTTGAGTTTCAGTTCTCAGTATGGGAAGCAACCCTTATTTTTCTAATTTTTTTTTTTTTTTGTAAAAATCTTAATGCGGTTTACAGAATACATCTACTTACCAAGTTTCAACAGTGTAGTCCTCTTAGTTTCGGCAAAAAGTGGCTGTGACATACGGACGGACAGACAGACAGACAGACAGACAGACAGACATGGCGAATCTATAAGGGTTCCGTTTTTACGTTTTACGAAACCCTAAAAATCAATGCCACTTTTCGTTGTTATTGAACTCCTCCTAAACGGCTGGACCGATTTGAATGATTTTTTTTGTATACGTTTGGGTAAGGCCCTGGAAGGTTTAGATTCACAAATCAGCCCGGCAGATGGCGCTGCAGTTGATATCTAGGTTATTATTCGAGCGAAGCCGGAGCGGGCCGCTAGTAATAAATAAACATTGGTAAACATTTCACACACCACAGCATATAGCCCCGAACTAAGCTAAACTTGTAATATGGGTGCTAGATAGCTGATATAATACTCACACATGTATTAATTAAATTTAATGAAACGTTTTTTTAACATGTCGATTTGTTCATGATGTTTTCCTTCATCGTTTTTGAATTAGCGCCCTGTCTTTGTGTGATTGGTTACGAAATAGTTACGAGGCAATATTGCGATAGGTTTTAAACAAAAGCTTGACGCATGTTGCATTTTGTAATTCATTTGATCGTTGAGTGGCGGCATGACTAGTGATACTTTAGTAGGTCTATATATCCATATAGGGTTACGCTGGACGTCTGTTATTTTTGGAACGAAGCTCCTTTGGGCAGGCTTTGCAAACATTTGAATTCATCACACAAATATTTGCACTGGGTGGGAATCGAACCGACGATCCTCGACTTCGCAGGCAGAGCTACTAACCATTAAGCCACAAGGCCAGCCAATAAATAAATATATAAATAGGTAGCAGTTCGCGCGGAGAATGCAATAGGCACTTGACATTATAGACCAGTGCAGAAACGTTTGAAAATGGCAAAAAACGAAAATAATTAATAGTAGAATGGAACCCATTGTGACAGCAAGAGAAAACAGATATGGGTCTCTGGTATAGGTCGCGTTTCGTCCATTTGTATGTAGTCTTTTTTTTTTATTTATTAAAATTTGCCACTCCATAGACTCCGCGGATCCGTGACTTTTGTCATTTCAAATCTTTTTTTAACATATTTTTTGGAGTAGCAGAAGATTAAATAAAATAGGGGTGAGTTGGGAACATTTTAAACCTAATACTAGTGCTCGTCTGTTGAGCCGATCACTACCGGTTGGGATTCCGCTAGTAATCGACTCGACATCGTCATTCACTTAAGCCGCCTCCTCCCGGCCCAGAGCCTCCACTACGGCCACATTTCTGTCCCTGATGGCCATCTGTAGGTTGAACTCTCGGATGGTTTGTATGAAGTCGAATTACTATAGCTAATATTACCGTGGCTATAATAGACCAGTCTCGGTAGCTTTTGAAAACAAAATAAGTAATAGTAGAATGAAAACCAATGTAAAAGAAAGAGAATATGACAAAAAAGAAAGAAAAAAATAATTGACGAGCGATCTGGGAAAGTAAGAGCTCTGCCTCACTAGGCTGCCATGGCGACGTCGCCGGCGGCGCAAGTCTGGCTTCTTCTGGCAACCGAGGGTGTATCATAATAGCCTTTTACCTAATTTCGCAAAATTTCTAAAACATGTCCCACTGTTACTGCACCTTGAATTAATTCCAGCTGGGCTTCTTCTTAACTTTCTGGATAAGTTCGTCCTTTAAAATAGTTTATATGGCTCTTTTACTTTTTATTGCATTTGCCTGTTTTATGTCATTTTTTAAATAATGTAATGAAGCGTCTTGCTTCAAAATGTGCAACAAGTGCATCATATTTGGGTTCTTTTTACCCAACGAGTCACAGTGTGACTCGTTGGGATTTTTTTTCCCAACGAGTCACACCAGCGTAACAGTGTGACTCGATGGGAATGTAAAGTAGTAGAGAAAGTTGCAACGAGTAACAGTGTGACTCGTTGGGAAAAAAAAATCCCAACGAGTCACAGTGTGACTCGTTGGGAACCCACCGCCATGTCGAGTGGCTATGGCGTCTCGACAGTCATTCGTTTACCGTCCTCAGGAATGGACGTAGAAGAAATTGCACTTCTTAGTTATGTACGTCGCAGAAAAATGGAAAAAGAAAAGAAGAAAAAAAAGGAAACTATGGGTGCATCCCTCTCACGCATTTTTTTCAAAATCAAATACAAATAAATATTTGAGCGAGCGTCCAATATGGCGGCTGAGTGAGGGAGGTGCAGTTTACACGTGTAGAATGTAGATTATAGTGGCAACGTCGCCAGGCCGCCAGAGTAGCCAGAAGCCACGTAGGGAACTGTCGCTTGTGGCAACGCTTCCAAATTGGCGACGTTGCCAAACCGTCGCCAAGTGAGTTAGGTAACATACATTTCAATATTAACTGCTTGGATACGTAGCCGGCGACGTCGCCATGGCGGCCTAGTGAGGCAGAGCTCTTATGCTTAAAAACTGCCTGTATGCTGCCTATGACCAGAATTGCCAACTGTATTTTTCAGATCGTATCATTTATAACAAAATAAGCTACTATTTTTGCGAATTTTGTTGCTTTTGTAGTATCTGAAGCAACTTGGTTCTTACCTGGTATCCTATGGCACCACATCTTTTTTATTTAACTAATTTTGGTTTACACTTGACCGCCATCTCGCCTGATGTTAGGCGACGATGCGGTCTAAGATGGAGCGTGTTTACCTAGAAGAAACCGATTCACTATTACTTCACACTTGAAGACACCAAGTTTTTTTTATTTTATAAAAAGTGACGAGACGAGCATGACATGTGACTGATGGTAAGCAACATGCCTGTCACATAACAGCACAGTGACACGCAGCTATTGGAACATGAAGAGTCGAAATCGTTACTTAGCACTGCACTGCGCTCGTCACCCAGAGATCTAAGATGTTATATCTCTAAGCCCTGTAATTTCTCTGGAAACATTGCCCTTCAAACCGGAACACAGTAATGTTTGCTCATTACTGCTATATATAGCTGGCAAAGGTGTGATACTTCCCCAGGCGGTATCTGCCAAGAGTCCTACCACTACATCTAGATTGTAACCATCGGGAATAATACCACTCAGGCAACACAGCCTAGACTTTCATATTACAAAAATAAAGTCGAACCTCTTCCTTCAAGTATCTGGGACGTCAACCGTGAAACGGTGTCGATTTTCCGAGCTAGGTACGAGCTATCCCGTAGAAAAAATGGCAAGGTGGTAAAAGATGATACATATCAGTTGCGCACTCTCCGAAGAATATGCGATATTGAATTTACACCAATGTCATTAGAGTAAGATCCCAGAGCTCCCAGACGTCACCTATTTTCTGATGAATGAAATGTGGACGATTGAGTAGAGTTGTAGAGTTAGTAAGTACTAAGAACACATGCTTACTCGCTAACTTGATTAGACGGCCAATTTAGAGATATGAGGTAATGAAGGTACACACAAAACATTACTTACTTCACGTATTTTCTAATAAGTGATTTTCACGTATGTTGTAGGCAATATTCTTAAAAACAAGGTCCCAATACTTCCAGACACTTTCCGTCAGCCGTTTTGCTTAACAACTTCAAAATAATAATTTAACTTCACTTAAATTCTCATGCTCCATTTGTAAATATGTTCGTCAGACAACTATTTTAAAGCTTTTCCCAATAAGACAGACCAATCTAAGGGGCCAATCATCCCCTAAACTCAATTTTAAGTCAATATTTCCTAATAAATATCTCACTCAGTCTCCCGCTCTTACCCATAGGACATAGTTGAG
Organism: Ectropis crepuscularia; assembly: GCA_963693475.1. NCBI lineage: Eukaryota > Metazoa > Arthropoda > Insecta > Lepidoptera > Geometridae > Ectropis > Ectropis crepuscularia. The sequence goes on from OY856367.1 coordinate 2,735,498, forward strand.
TTTAGGGGATGAATGTTCCCTTAGATTGGTCTATCTTATTGGAAAAAGCAATAAAATAGTTGTTTGACATTTGAATTCTCATGCTCCATTTGTAAATATGTTATTTACAAATGGAGCATGAGAATTTAAGTGAAGTTAAATTAATATTCATAATCACTACCGGTTGGGATTCCGCTAGTAATCGACTCCACATCGATTCTTTGCCTAATTGCCACTTGCCTAAGCCGCCTCCTCCCGGCCCAGAGCCTCCACTACGGCTGCATTTCTGTCCCTGATGGCCATCTGTAGGTTGAACTCTCGGATGGTCTTCGGTGATGCAGCCAACGCTCGCCGCACGAACCGACCGATGGCGTCGTCGGTGTCGTCAGCGTAGTATGTGAAGGTCCCCGTGTGCCGTGAGATTGCAACCACCGCATGGGGCACGCTCTCGTGCAGCTTCATGTAACTAACTAAATTCACATACATGGAAATATTTGAAGCAAGAACCCTACTGAATTGCCTCGATTTTATGTGTTTTCTGACAATCAAGCACAAAATTCTCAGAAGCTTTGAAGAAAATAGAAGACTGATCACCTGAATTAAGAACGTATATACTTAGAATCAAGACACTCTCAACGTTCAAACGTTAAACGCTAGCGAAATTACGGTAGCATTACCAAATGGACGTCATGGCGAAAAAGAAAGAAAGAAAAGACGTGTGAATCATAAAAATCGGCCCAGGCGTTTGGTCTGTATATTGCTTCAAAGGAACATACATAGACTTATAAACACATTACCACTCCTTTGCGTCGCGTAGTCGGGTAAAAATGCCATAACGTACTTTTAATTCATTCTATTCGGCTGAGACAGCACTTTCCGAGGAGCCCTGTTTACATTGACACTTATTTATATGTGTACAAGTGTGCTGATTCGTCGTTAAGGCGAAGACTTTAAGTAAAACTTTAATTAGGTAAAAAAAACGGTAGACTTTGACTTAGACACTGCTGGTACAAGCTCAGATAAACTATTGTAAATCCTCGAAGAATACCATTGCAAACTTATATCTTAGAAATTTCGTTTTCAACTCACTTTAGAGATTATTTTCATTTTGTATCATTTAAATCCTACTATGTATTTATCCCAAGAAAATAACGGAAACTCCCTGTTAAGAACAACGAGATTTGACTCTAAGATAAGACTATGATAAGAACATCTAGGAATCTGTGAGTTGCCTGAGTGGGTTTTTCTTGATATTTATAATCTTGGTGTCTTCAAATCGAGAGTGAATCGGTTATTTCTAGGTAAACACGCTCCATCGTAGACCGCATCGTCGCTTTACATCAGGCGAGATGGCGATAAAGTATAAACATATAAAAGTTCAAAAAAAGACGTTGGTTTGTAATATATGATTCGTGATTAATATTGTGTTACTTGCCATTGAATATTCATTAATTAATGTTTTGTGATTTTTGTAATTTTATTAATCAATTATTTTGAATTAAATCTATTAAATTATTATTTATTACTAAATAATCTGTAAATACAACACACTTGTACAACTACACACAATTGTACATTATTAATTTACTATCGAATGTTATTGAATATTAACATACATGACGTGAAACAGTTGTTACTATTATATGATTCTGATTTATACAATAATAAATATGTTGTTCTACCATATAAATAATCAATCAAACAAATTGACAAAGTGACGTTTGTTTTTTAGCGTAATGAGTCATGTTTGGAGTCACCTTCGCCTTAAGACGCTCATGCATAATTTACCTAAATCAGCTAAATATTCCGACCGGCACTTGAACTGCGTGCTACAAAGAGAATTGTGCTTTTTTAAAACTATTTACGATTGTTCAAACACATTGGACCTTATTTTATTAGTGATTCTACAAAATTTACTGGTGGGAACGTTCCAGAAAAAGTTACTGGGTGAGTAGTCACTATTTTGAACATTTTGAATGATGTTTCTTATTACATTCTCTTTGGTTTCTTACTGCAGGCTTGATAGAAATTTTATTGCGTATTTTTTTTTACTTTAATAAAGTCTGTACCTGTTAAATAAAGTGGTCAAGTGCGAGTTGGACTCGCCCATGAAGGGTTCCGTTGCAGCAAGTACCAAAATATACATAGTACACATAGTTCTTGTAGTTCGTTGTAACTTTGATCGAAGTTTCAATAATAGTGTATTTATGACGTACTAAAAAAAAACTACTCATCAGATCGAGTTCAAACTAATTTTCGTTGGTAGTTTACATGGTAATGTACAATATATTTTTTTTAGATTTTTCATTTTCTTACTTTAGAAGTTAGAGGGGGGGGGGGACACATTTTACCACTTTGGAAGTGTATCTCGCGCAAACTGTTCAGTGTAGACGAAAATGATTTTAGAAACATCAACATCATTTTTGAAGACCTTAGACCCCACATGTAGGTTTGATAAATAAAAATTTTGAGTTTCAGTTCTCAGTATGAGGGGCAACCCTAATTTTTCTTTTTTTTAATTTTTTTTGTTCAAATATTAATGCGGTTCACAGAATACATCTACTTACCAAGTTTCAACAGTGTAGTTCTCATAGTTTCGGCAAAAAGTGGCTGTGACATACGGACGGACAGACAGACAGACATGACGAATCTATAAGGGTTCCGTTTTTACGTTTTACGGAACCCTAAAAATGCCCAAGTAAATGTTGTTTGCATATTTTTTGTACAATCTTTTTACCCGACTGCAAGAAGGGTTATGTTTTTTGTTTTCATTTTGTAGACTTACACTTGACCACCACTTCGCCTGATGTTAAGCGACGATGCTGTCTACGATGGAACATGTTTACCTAGAAGAAACCGATTCTCTCTCGATTTAAAGACACCAAGATAACCATCGGGAAAAACCCATTAAGGCAACGCATTCCACTGCCTAAACGTTCTTATAACAAGTTGTTAGTAGCTCTGCCTGCGAAGCCGAGGGTCGTGGGTTCGATTCCCACCCAGTACAAATATTTGTGTGATGAATTCAAATGTTTGCACTGTGTCTGGGTGTTTCTATGTATAATAAGTATGTATTTACATCTATATAAGTATTATATCAGCTATCTGGCCGCCATAGTACAAGGTTTGCTTAGTTTGGGGTCAGATGGTGTTGTGTGCGAATTGTCCACCAATATTTATATTTATTTATTTGAATTTTTGTTTCGGTGTGTTTATCAGATGAATTTTGTAGCATAGAAAATACTCGCTGAATGCCAAGGAAATTACGACTAGGTATGCTAGTGCCTAAAGAGATAAGTGACAATTTACTTGATAATAATATTAATTTCTTCGCCTTTGTTTCTGTTATTGAAGGACTATCCTTCATGACGGAAGCATCAAGTATTGAACATCGCCGAAAAATTGCTAGCTTATACCGGATACACTTCGGATAGTGTGCAACTGATTTGCATGATATAATACCGCCGTGCCCGTTTTTTTTAATCGGAATGCTCGTAGCTCGAAAAAGCGACATCGTTTCATGGTTGATATTCCAAAGACACGAACGAAGAGATTTGACTCTACTTTTGTGATAAGAAGGTCTAGGGTGTGGAATACGTTGCTTGAGTGGGTTTTCCCCGATGGTTACAATCTTTGTGCCTTCAAATCGAGAGTGAATCGGTTTCTTCTAGGTAACACGCTCCATCGTAAACCGCATCATCGCTTAACATCAGGCGAGATGGCGGTCAAGTGTAAACCTATAAAAGTTAAAAAAAAAGCGAGAGATGTCTGTATGATATCCATGATTGGGACTTAACCAAATTATGCTCTGTAACACATCTGTAGTAGACCTAGTTTCACTGACTAATAAAGTAACATATCATTGAAATGATACTTTAGTAGTCTGTGAGTTATAGAGATCGCTATTAGCAATAAGATCGCCTTTTGTACCCAAAATGTTCTAATTTTAAGTATTATCACTTTTTGTTAGTTTTGTTTCGCTTTTTTTTTTTACATTTATAGGTTTAAACTTGACCGCCACCTCGCTTGTTGTTAAGCGACGATGCGGTCTACGATGGAACGTGCTTACCTAGAAGAAACCGATTCACTCTCAATTTTCCGGCAATGTTCAAGACTTTGCAGTCTTTTTCGCACAAGAGTGTTATTACCTATGAGGCTTTTAGCACGCCTCTCGATCGATTCCAGAGCCACAAGCTGATACTTAGCCGATCCATCCCAAACCAACAGTACTCCATACAATTTTGTGGTATAATAACGTGTTTTGTATTGGATTGTATCATTGAGTTAGATGGTTCCAATGTGATGATTTCAAGAATGTTTTTCCTTTTAAGAGTTTTCGTCAAGATGGGAATCCTGGAAGGCAGAAACTTGGAGGATGTTCCAACAATCCCCGAATACTTCAAAGGAAAAACGATTTTTGTGACTGGAGGAACAGGTGAGTTGTTTTTGAAATTCCTTAAAATTTTGAGTACTTCTCTGTACTTAATCCTACTATCCTACTAATATTATAAATGTCAATCCTACTAATCAATGTATGGATGTTTGTTGCTCAATCACGTCCTAACGTATGAACGGATCGGGCTGAAATTTGGAACACATATAGATTATACTCTGGAAGAACACATAGGCTTTTATCCCGGAAAATAAACGGGAACAACGGGAACGGGAACTACGCGCGTAACACCGCGGGGCGCTGCTAGTGTTTAATAAAATTGATGTTATTTGAGTAATTTATTTAAGCACAGATTGTTAGACAGACTTAGGCTGCTTTTTCCCACCAGAGATGTGCGAGGATGCGTAGCGAGGGGCTTGTAAAGAACCAATACTATCGCTTCATTTACCTCGCCTCGGTCAGTACAGCTCTGGTGGAAACGGCTCAGCGAAGCTAGATTTTTGCACAAACAAAACAAGCGAGGGATGTGTACGAGGAATGCGTTGCGAGGTTTGCGACATGATATACCAGCCAGTCCATAGCCGGAGTCGCAACGCATCCTCGCACCACACATTATTCACAGCTCCGCTACACATCCTCGGACGACACATTTTCCTCGCACAGCTTTTGGTGGAAATCTCCACACATTTTCACAGCACAGCTAGACATCCTCGCACGACACATTTCCCTCGCACATCTCTGGTGGAAACGCAGCCTTAATTCCAAAAACTGTTACATTAAGGCCTACTGTCCATGCACGCGTCTTTTGTCGAATGCATGCATCCTACGAACAAACGCAAGACGTGCGGCTGTCGTGTCGTTGTCGTTTCGTGGACACAGACTTAATTATTTGTACGCAAGATGCAAGCATTCGTCTTGCATCCGACAATTGTCGAAATCGTGCGGATGTCGTGCAGCTACGTGGACAATTGGGCTTAGTCCTATATAAATGTTATACTATTTGTGGTGTGGAACAGTGTTTCTCAAAGTGTGGTACGTTGTGGTACGGTTACGTGAACCCCAGGGGTTCGCCTGTCGACGGCACAAAATTTGGGGTTCGGGACAAAATGAATGTACGTAATGGTGACGAGATAAAATATTTATATAATTTAGAAATAGAGGTTTTTGATATACATATATTTGGCTAGCGGTACAATACAAGTTTTTTTTTCTAAGAAAGAGTGACGAGACGTTTAGGACATGTGCCTGATTGTAAGCAACATGCCTGCCACATAACAGCATAGTGACACGCAGCTATTGGAACATGAAGAATCCAAATCATTACCTAGCACTGGACTGCGCTCGTCACCCAGAGATCTAAGTTGTTATATAAGCCCTGTAATTTCTATGGAAACATTGCCCTTGAAACAGGAACACAGTAATGTTTGCACATTGCTGCTTGGCGGTAGAATAACTGGCAAAGGTGTGGTACTTCCCCAGGCGGACTCTGCCAAGAGTCCTACCACTACCAAGTTATCCGAACTCTCACCCCCGTATCCTGAATCACAACGCGATCGGACTGATTTCAACTCGAAATCTGACATTTTGGTTTTTGAAGTGAAAACTTCTTTTGGCGCGCCACAGATGGATTTTCGTGGGTTGTGAATTGAATTCTAGCGTCACGTTCTATACGTACTATACGTTCGGGCACGGTAAGAAATTTTCGGGTAAACTCGAGACCATGGCCTAGAAATGCGTTAGCATTTCCCATTGGCCATCTATAAATGCGTCAACTCCTATGGCTAAATGAATGCGTCTATTCCTATGGCTGTCAACTATTTTTCCGTTTTTTTTTAATTTACCTTGAAGAAACCGATTCACTCTCGATTTGAAGACACAAAGATTGAAACCATCGGGGAAAACCCACTCAGGCAACGTATTCCACAACCTAGACGTTCTTATCACAAAAGTAGAGTCAAATCTCTTCGTTCGTGTCTTTGGAACATCAACCATGAAACGATGACACTTTTTCGAGCTACGAGCATTCCGATAGAAAAAAGGACAAGGTGGTATTAGATCATGTAAATCAGTCGCACACTCTCCGAAGTGTATCCGATAAAAAACCGATAGACTAGCTATTTTACGGCGATGTTCAAGACTTTGAAGTCTTTTTCGCACAAGAGTGTCGTTGCCTATGAGCCTTTTGGCATGTCTCTCGATCGATTCCAGAGCTTCCAGCTGATACTTAGCCGAACCATCCCAAATGTTTGAATAAACACAGATTTTTTTAAATTGTTTTTTTCCAGGTTTTATGGGTAAGATCCTGATAGAGAAGCTGTTATACTCCTGTTCAGATTTGGAGAGAATCTACTTGCTGATGAGGTGTAAGAAAGGAGTGGAACCGAGAGATAGAATAGACGGGCTTTATCAGACACAGGTTAGCACTAATCCTTTGTAGTATAATAATATATAAAAATCAATGCCACTTTTCGTTGTTAGTGAACTCCTCCTAAACGGCTGAACTGATTTGAATGATTTTTTCTGTATGCGTTTGGGTAGGGCCCTCGATGGTTTAGATTTACAAATCAGCCCGGCAGATGGCGCTGCAGTTGGTATCTAGGTTATTATCCGAGCAAAGCCGGAACGGGCCGCTAGTAATATTATAGACCGGTCCTAGACGGAGACTAGCGGTCCGACTACGCGCATGGTTCATCCTACTAACCGCTTGCTTCTCTGGCCACAAAATAAATATTAGTACAAGTACAGAAGACTCACTTAGCGAAAAAAATTGTATAAATAGCGACTCTTGCTGGGACACAACAAAGTGCAATTCAGCTCGCATTAGCGCTCTTACTTACTACTTCACTTCTATCGGCAGTTCCTATAACTGCCTTTTTTTTTTTAAGTTTCTTCTTTTTTTTCGAGTAAATCTCTATTACTGGGAGCCCTTTATCTGTAGGTATCCAAGTATACTCAGTGTTTAAACCTAGCAAAGCTCTGTCACCCAGGTACTTGTATTTAAACCTGTACACAGTTTATACAATAAAGCATATTCTATTCTATTCTATGTACTTAAATTGAATGTTTTCCAGTGCTTCGATAGATTACGGACCGAGAAACCTGACCTGTTCCTGTCTAAAGTATCCATCATACCGGGTGACATCATGCAGATTGGTTTAGGTAAGGAACACTAATATGATAAATGCGAAAGTTTGTATACTTATGAGTTTATTTTGAACCGACTTCCAAAAAATAAGAGGTTATCAATGTATGCTGTAGGCTGTATGTTTTTTTTGTATGTATGTTACGCGATAGCGCCACCAATTGTTAATCGATTTTGGTGGATCTTTTTTAATTTGGTAAATCATAATTCAGAGGTCCCATATACATTTGATCGAAATCGGTGTAGCTACACCGATTTCGATAAATATTTAGTTTTTTATGTTATGTATTAGTAGTTTGTATATGAACAAAAAACTCAAATTTTCTTTCACATATTTAGACGATATAGTGATAGATTTACCAAACAAAAAAAGAACCGTCAAAATCGATTCACAATTAGCGGCGCAATCGCGTAACATACACTAAAAAAAATACAACCGAATTGATAACTTCCTTCTTTTTGAAGCCGGTTACAAAGAGAAAAATAAAGTGGCCAAGTGCGAGTTGGACTCGCCCATGAAGGGTTCCGTTGCAGCAAGTAACATAATATACATAGAACACATAGTTCTTGTAGTTCGTTGTAACTTTGATCGAAGTTTCAATAATAGTGTGTTTATGACGTACTTAAAAAAAAACTACTCATCAGATCGAGTTGAAACTAATTTTCGTTGGTAGTTTTTATGGTAATGTACATCATATATTTTTTTTAGATTTTTCATTCTCTTACTTTAGAAGTTAGAGGGGGGGGGGACACACATTTTACCACTTTGGAAGCGTCTCTCGCGGAAGTTATTCAGTATAGACAAAAATTATATTAGAAACCTCAACATCATTTTTAAAGACCTATCGATAGACACCCCACACGTGTAGGTTTGATGAAAAAAAAATTTTTGAGCTTCAGTTCTCAGTATGGGGGGCACCCCTCATTTTTGTTTTTTTTAAAAACTTTTGTAAAAATCTTAATGCGGTTCACAGAATACATCTACTTACCAAGTTTCAACAGTGTAGTTCTCATAGTTTCGGCAAAAAGTGGCTGTGACATACGGACGGACAGACAGACAGACAGACAGACAGACAGACAGACATGACGAATCTATAAGGGTTCCGTTTTTACGTTTTACGGAACCCTAAAAATGGCAGTCATAGGAACTGCCGATAGAAGTGAAAACTTATAACTCAGAATTTGATAGCTTACTTTGGAAACTACACGGGTGTAACTGGATTGCGTGGCCTGGTCATCATGGCATGGGCATCTAGAAATGCGTCAGCATTTCCCATTGGCTCACGCATTTCTAGATGGCCATGCCATGATGGCCAGGCCACGCCATTTCAACATTTCCCATTAGCTGACGCATTTGTAGATGGCCAATGTTCACGGTCCCGAGTTTACTCGAAGATCTCTTATCATACCCGAGCGTGACTCTAGAATTCAATTCACACCCAACGAAAAATCTGTCTAGGCGCGCCAAAACAAGTTTTCACTTCTATAGGTTCTATAGTTTAGTATACTTACTTTTTTTATTTCAGGAATGTCAGCTGAGGATCGAGCAATGTTGATCAACAGCGTGGACATCGTCTTCCACGTGGCAGCTAGCGTTAGGTAAATTACTGCAGCATCTATACTCATATTATAAAGCTGAAGAGTTTAATTGTTTGAACGCAAGGATCCCCCGGGAACTCCTGTTATCAATTGAGTAATAGTAAACCAATTGAATAAATGTAAGAATTTATATTGACATCTTTCCCATATAAAATTTTACAAAGGAATCCTCTTCAACGGCTTAGCTCCATCTACTTATAGCGCCAACCCCTCTAAAACTCTTTTGAGATGGCGGGTAGAAGTGAATGGTATCCCACCGGCGCCCTCTACACTAAATTTTATCAGTCATCCCATCACTTTAAATAATCAGATACTTGTTATTTTATTTGACACATATTTAGACTCAAATCCCAGTATTAAATATAATACTATAGTGAAATGTTCTACAAATAAAATACATAGTTGAGGCGGGTAGGATGCCAAACAGCAAACATTCATCCTCCGCACAATATTTTTGTTTTTGTTTACTTTTGCGAACTTTTTATAAAATAACTAGTGACAATTTCGAAGAAACTGTACATAGTTCGCCAGAACACATATTGGCCACAATATTTTTGGAGGAAGTGCGAAGAAGTGAAAAATTGTTTTCACCACTACTCACCCGTTCACCGAGACAAGCTTTTGGATATTGTGCTTCTAATACTTAATCTTTTGTGACGTTGTTTGTACCCAGCAGTGTCGTGAACCTCACAGTGCCTAATTTATTGGAAATTCATAGCGACAAGGAAAATTTATAGATTTTCTATTGTTATCCCGATGCAAATTGACTTGAGACGCCATCTCTGATTTATGTGGTGCACTACGTCCATTGCACTAACGCATCGATTCTGTACGAGGCTACGAGGTTAGAGGCACGTTGTTTTCGAATAACATCGAGAGAGGGAGCGGGCTGTTCGGGCGGTGACGCATTACGAAGATTTTACCTAGCTTTGGAATACAAGAACTCAGTGTAAAACTTTTTTTTTTTTAGAGGTTTTGTTATACTAGTATTTAATATACCTAATTAATAAATATTCAATGGTAAATTATTGAATCGGATTGATATGTATTTCGTAGTAAGTGGTTAACTTGTGATATTTTCGTACTGTTTCTAAAGATCGGCATAGTACCTACTTCAAAAGATTAGCATTGGAAATAGCTTACATAATTTCCTAACAACAGTGTGACCTATAAAATAAAAACTTGTGATTGATACCTAAACTTAGATATTATATATATATCTTGTGTTGATTGTTTACTTTGATTGCACATTAAGATATACTATAGATGTGCAAAGAAGTTTGTTTATTAAAATTGAATTAACAGGAACGGTAGATTTGATCTTGACTTTGTGATTATAAGGCCTAAGGTACTGAAATATTACATTTTTGTAAATGATTTATGACATTTGTGTTTATAAGATTTTGCTATTATTACTGTTGTTCTATTTGATTTAATTTATTGTTGAGTGGATTTTGTTAAGTGAATTTTGTTTTGTAATTTTTGTTTTGACATTTGTGTTTATAAGATCTTGCTATTATTACTGTTGTTCTATTTGATTTAATTTATTGTTAAGTAAATTTCATAGGTAATATTATTTACCTAAGTTTTCCCATGAGTGTAATGTCTTGAGTATTTTTATTTTACTGTATAATATTAATTGTGTTTCCATAATTAAAATGAGTTCTTCCTCGCTTACATCTTGCCCTTATTGCACGGGGTCTACACGTTTATTTAGTAGTCATGGACTGAAGGTCCACATAGGGCGCATGCACAAGGAGATTCATTCGCTTGCCCGTCCGCTGGCCGTGTCTCCTGACGTTCGTCAACAGACTCACGCACCACCGCCACCGGCGCCAGGTCCATGCCCGACTTGTCCCTTGAGTAGGTTATCTACTTTAAAGGCAAAGATTTCAGTGTTGCGGCATGTGCCCAAGGGGGCCAGAAACCAGGCGGCGGGCAAACTATGCGAAATAATCGACAAGTGAGTAGATAGTAATAGCGTAGATGATTGGTATCTGCTTCTGTCCTTTGCTTTTAGTGCCTTGAAGGTTCCCTCAAAGCAGTCACCTGGTAACTTTACTACTAAGGTGAAAGCGAACATCGAGTCCTCAATTTCTTTTCTGCTTGAGGACAACTTGAGTGGTTCTAGGACAGATTCAGGAGCACGCTGTTTTAAAAAAGCCGTAGAGTCTAAGGTTTTTGACGGGGATCTAAGAGGAGCTGTCCGTATGCTGGTTTCCGATGACACTTTTGCGCATTACAGCCCCGATACCCTGGCAACCTTGGAGCATAAACACCCGGGTCCATCACGGTCACTCAACTTGCCGCCAGCGCCGGATTTGTCTTTTGTTCCGGTTACGGTGACAGTGGATGCTGTGGCGTCGGCTCTGACTTCCTTCTATAGTGGATCAGCGGCGGGGTTGGATGGATTACGTCCAGGACATCTAAAGGAGTTGACCTCTAGTGCAGCGGGGGATAATGGTCAACGATTGTTGGGGCACTTGGTTAAGCTGTCAAATTTTTTGCTTAGTGGTCAGGTAAATCCAGAGGTGTGTCCGTATTTATACGGAGCATCTCTTTGTGCTCTGGCTAAAAGAGACGGCGGGATAAGGCCTATAGCAATTGGTAGTGTTTTTAGGCGTCTGGTGGCCAAACTGGCAGGTCGTGCTGTGAAGGACGAGATGTCGGCGTACCTGCGGCCGCACCAGTTGGGGTTTGGGACGCGGTTGGGGTGCGAGGCTGCCATTCACGCCACGCGTGCTTTTGTGATGAATCCAGGGAATTCGAATAGCGTTGTGCTTAAGCTGGACATCCGCAATGCATTCAATACCCTGGAACGAGACGTTCTTTTGAGCGAGGCCAGGGACAGGATCCCTTCTCTGTATTCTTACCTTCACCAGGTATACGGCGGCAAATCGAATCTCTTCTTTCAGGACCACCTTATTCTTTCGCAAGTGGGAGCGCAACAGGGAGATCCGCTTGGGCCACTCGTTTTTAGTTTGGCCATTCACAAGGCCATATCAGAGCTTAAATCGTCTCTCAACATATGGTACCTGGACGATGGTACTATGGGAGGGTTACCAAATACTGTGTTACAAGATTTAGAGACGTTGATCCCACGCCTTAATCAATTGGGTCTGGAAGTAAACTCTTCTAAATGCGAGTTTTTTCCCTGTAGCGCTGCTGCTCGTGCAGATTTCGGTCGCTTTAGTGCTTTACTGCCTGGCCTGAGGGAACTTTCAGTTGCCAACTTCAATCTTTTGGGGTCTCCGGTTTTCGTCGATGCAGTATCAGAGACTATAACGTCTCGTAAAAACCTTCTCCTCGGCATTCAGGATCGACTTAAAGCCATTTCAGGGCATGTAGCTTTGACGTTGCTACGAATGTGTTTTGCGCTGCCGAAGATGACCTACTTGCTGCGAACTGCTCCTACCTGGTTGTGCCCGGAGGATCTCTCCTCCTTTGACAGCTCCTTAAAATCTATTGCGGAGTCGGTCACCAACGTATCTTTTGATGGGACGCAGTGGAGACAGGCATCTTTGCCGATTCGGCACGGGGGTCTGGGATTGCGATGTACGCGGGATGTTGCTGTGCCAGCTTTCTTGGCGTCGGCGCATGGGGTTGCGGACCTTGTTGCTATCATTTTAAATTTAAATGGTGACGAGGCACGTATTCCACATGTGTCGGAGGCTGAGTCAGTCTGGTCGGCCTGTAACCTAGGTGTGCAAAGACCCATGATCCCTCATATCCAGCGTGCTTGGGATGACGTCAGCGCTAAGCGCATTCAAGATGAGATGATAGGCAGTGCGGCGGGGGTGGAGTTGGCTAGGCTGAGAGCGGTGTCGCGATCGGAATCCGGGGCGTGGTTGCAGGCTCTTCCTTCACCTCACCTAGGTACATTGCTAGATGATGACTCTCTGCGTGTTGCGGTGGCTCTTCGCCCGGGTTGCAAGGTGTGCGAGCCGCATAGATGCACCTGCGGTTCCATGGTGGAGGCCAATGGCTATCACGCATTGAGTTGTCGTCGGTGCTTGGGAAGGTTTCCTCGCCATCACGCCCTTAACGATATAATACGTAGAGCATTTGTTTCGGCCAATGGCCCGTGTGTGTTGGAGCCTCCGGGCCTTTGTAGGTCGGATGGTAAGAGGCCAGACGGCCTGACCTTGGTTCCCTGGAAGAAAGGAAAGTGCTTGGTGTGGGACGCAACTTGCGTTAGTACTGTTGCGGCTAGTCATCTTGCCCGCTCAACCCGCACGCCAGCAGCTGCAGCTGAAGATGCCGCTAGTAAGAAGCGGCAAAAGTACGCTTCCATGGAACCTCTTTATGAGTTTGTCCCCTTCGCAGTGGAGACCCTGGGCAGTTGGGGCATTGAAGCGAGGGAGCTAGTTAAGGAATTAGGACATCGAATGAGGGAAAATGGCGGTGACTCCCGCTCTGGCTTGTACAAAGATTGTCAATCGCTATTCAGCGTGGTAATGCTGCCAGCGTAATGGGCACTTTTGTGCCGGGTACAGTTACGAGTGGGTTTTTATTTGATTAATTTGTTGTGGACTATATTTTATTGTATTATTGACTTGTAATAAAATGGAGAAATTAATTATTTTAAATATAATTATGTAAGTAAAATGTACGAATATTATGAAATAAAAAATAGAAAATAAAATACAGGTGACAACACTACTGGTCCTAATTCAAAGATTCTCTCTCTGTTGGATAGTCTATTTATCGAGGAAGGCTATTTATTTATCATTACGCTACTATCAACAGGAGCGGAGTCAGCGGAGCACAAATAAAAAATGTAACAAAAACGGGGAAAAATATAGCTTTTTGAGAGATTTCGTGGCATGACAGCATATGTCTATTCTTTTAAAGGTTGCGTCATTAGAACCTAAAGTAACCGAATTGTGTTTAAAATTTGAATTGGTACGACCAATTTTCGATAGATGGCGTAGCAACGCGCGCACGATTCATCTAGTTAAATAAATAAAATAAATAAATAAAAATAAATAAAGCTTTATTGATTCCATACAACATTACAATAAATTGATTTTAATATTTGACTCATTTTTGGTTAAAGTTAATTGATTATTACTTGATAAAATTAGTAGTAGGTTTTTTTCTTTGTTTTTTTAAAGTTGTATGGACCCCCTTCGGGTAAAAGCCTCCTCCAAAGCATTCCACGTTTCTCTATCGGTAGCTAGCTCCATCCACCTCCGGCCCGCCGTCGCAGCCAGCTCGTCCGCCCATCGGGCGCGCTGCCGACCTCTCGCTCTGGTGCCTCGTGGTCCGCTCCATTTTACAGCCCTTACGGTCCATCTGTCATTGTATCTGGCAACATGACCCGCCCATTTCCATTTTCTAATAAGTGAGAAATCTAGGGCATCGATGAGTTTGGTTTTTTCGCGAATGACATTGTTTTTCACTTTATCTCTTAACTTTATGTCAAGTAGACTTCTTTCCATTTTTCTCTGGGTTATCTCTATTTTTCTTCTAGTTTTATAGTCAAACGTCCATGTTTGACAGCCGTACGTTAGACATGGCAGTATTTCAGAGTCCATTACAATTTTCTTCAACTCTACTGGTAGTTGTGACTTTAGTATTTCTTTTCGGGCCCAGTATTTTTTCCAAGTTATAGCTATCCTTCTTTCTACTTCTTCGGTATTTCTGTCCTTGCTAAATGAAACCTGTTTTCCTAGGTATATGTACTTATCGATGTATTCGAGTGGTGTACCATTAACAAGTATGGGTGTCTTCTGGTGATTGGACATTCTTTTTGTTTTTTCTAGGTTCATTTCTAAACCCACTTCCAAGCTTACAGAGAGTAGTTCGTTTAGCATTTCGTTTAGTTGTTGTGGGTTTTCCGAAAATAAAATTATATCATCTGCGAACCTTAGATGGCTTAAATAAACTCCATTTATATTGATGCCTTGTTTTGACCATGGTAGCTTTTCCATTATATGTTGTAATACAGCAATAAATATCTTCGGTGAAATTCCGTCTCCTTGTCTCACGCCTCTCCTGACTCTTATTTCCTTTCCGGTCCTGTCCAATTTGACTCTACTAGTGCATTTGGAGTATATATTTTTCAAGATGTTGATGTACTTTTTATTAATATTTTGATTTTTCAATGCTTCCCATATGCTTTTGTGTGTAATAGAGTCAAAAGCTTTTTTGTAGTCGATGAAGGCTAAATATAGAGGTTTTTGAAATTCTACATATTTTTCTATTACTTGCTCTACTACTTGGATATGATCTGCAGTGCTAAAACCGCTTCGAAAGCCAGCTTGTTCAATTGGTTGGTGTTCGTCTATATCTGCTGAGACTCTTTCTAGTAAGCAAGAAGCAAACAGCTTGTACAAAGAAGACATTAGGCTTATAGGTCGGTAGTTAGCTATATCGGCTGGATCTCCTTTTTTGTAGAGCAGAATGATGTCTGATTGAGCCCAACTGTATGGTACCACTTGTTCTTCTAACACTTTGTTAAATAGTAGAGTGATGGGTGTCAAAATTAGAGTTTTTGCTAACTTTATGTATTAGTTGGTGATTCCGTCTGGTCCTGGGCTTTTTTCTGGTTTAAGCTTCATTATTTGTTTTAAGATTTCTGGTTCAGTAAATTCTTGTACCGAGAAAGAGTTCCCGTCTTCACAAATATTATTTCCTTCTTCTGGGTCTGGTCCATTGTATAGTTGTGTATAGAAATCTGTAGCGATGTTTATAATTTCCTCGCGGGATTTATTTTTGGTGGAACCAGGTTGGAGTGTTGAAATCCATGTTTTAGATGTGTCCAATTTCTTATACGCTCTCTTTGCAGACCTAGAGCTTTCTTAATATTTGTGGATTGTGTTCATTCTGTATGTATCATAGCACCTCTTGATTTCTTTGTTTGTATTTTTATAAAGTTTTTTTAATTCTTCTTTGTCATTTTTATTAAGTTTTGGCTTGTTTTGTAGTTCGTTTCTTTTCTTCATAAGTTCTAGTGCTCTATCTGACAAGATGTTTACATTTCGTTTCGATTTGACATTTTTTAAGCTATCGGACAATGTTTTGACAATTTTTCCGCAGTATTCGTTAGCGTTGTAATTTTTGTGCATCTCTATTAATGATGGAATATTTTGATTTAAATTTTTGAGATACATATCTTGCTCTTCCGATGTATTTAATTTTTTTGGCATGTTGCTGAAGTTTCGTCTACTCTTTTTCTTTGATTTTAAATTAATAGTCGTTCTTATGAGTCTGTGATCTGATCCAAAGGAGAACGATTTTATTATTTCAAATTTTGCAAATAGTTATGGTTTTGTAGTCAGGACATAATCTATTTCATTTTTTGTATTTTTGTCCGGTGAAATCCACGTCCATCTATGTTTTTCTTTCAGGTTAAATATTGTATTGATAATTTTTAAATTATGTTCGTATGCGTACTGGACAAGCCGTTCACCTCGTTTGCTTCTTTTGCCGTATCCATATTCTCCAGCAACAAGGTGCTCGTCTTTTTTAGGTTTCCCGATCTGTGCATTAAAATCTCCCAAGCAAATTACATAATTTGTGTTTATAGAGTCATGGGCACTCTCTAAATCCTTATAAAAAAGCTCTATGTCATCTTGCGAAGAACTTTCTGTAGGTGCATAAGCTTGTATTATCGCAAAAGGTAAGCCTTCTAGCTCTATTTCCAGTATACATACTCTATCTGATATTCCTGTGAACTTTTTAATACTTTCCTTGTATTTTTTCTTTATTAGAAAACCCACTCCGTACAGCCCTTTGGTTTTTCCAAAATGGTATATGATATATTCATTGTCTTCTATAATGTTTTCCCCTAGTCGACGAACTTCACATATACCCAATATGTCATGATTTACGTGTTTTAGAGCTGCCTTCAGTTCCATAAGTCGTTTTTCAGACGATAACGTTCTAGTATTTAATGTACAGATATATAACTGTTTTGTTTTTACTTTTGATAGTTGCTTTGGAGGGTTTTGGTCGTACTCTCCCGCGGTGACCAGCCGTACTGGGAGATTGAGGGCAGGTAGAGGGTCCAAATTTTGTAGCTATGCTGTCTTCTGCTGTGTTTCGTTGTTGTGTTGTTGAGGCGATCCGATTTCTGGAGAGTAAACTGATGTGCGGTTTTGTAAAACAAAATCTTTTATACTTCCCGTTTTGATTTTTTTTAATTGTTTTCTATTGCTCTGTTGAGCTTTGCTTTGGCTTTGATGTGGTATTTCTGGGGATTCAGAGATGTTTATTTTATTTGTTTGGTTGCGATGACTTTCTTTACATTTGTTTAGGACAATAAGTTTATCATATTTGATAAAAGCTGTATTGCCTAGTTCTTTTTCTTCTTCTACTCGAATCTGGAGCTCTTTTCGTTTGTTTTAAACTTCCAATGGATAATCCTGTTTAATGTAATATGACGTATTTTCTAGACACTTTTTCATTTTCAGAATAGACATTTTGAGCCCCATTGTGCTAAACGTAATTACTATAGGTCGTACCTTTTCACCTTTTTTTCCCAATCTTCTCACAGTATCAATGCTGTTTTTATCGCAAAAAATGTTAAAGTGTGTTCTTAATATGTTGGTTACAAAACTTTCTAGTTCTTGGTAAGATTTTTCTTGCTCTTCAACTCCGAAAATAATTAAATTTTTACGTCTAGCATGTCTTTCCAGGTTCATTATTTTTAAATTTTGTTCTTCTATTTTTTTTTCAAGTTTTTCGTTTTTTAATTCCATCGTGCTGAACTTTTCATTAATGTTCGTATTTATTGTGTTCTTTATGTCTTCTTTCATTTCTGACAGTTCTCTTTTTTGTTGGTTTAATTCTTGTTGAATATTTACTAAAAGCTGCTTTATCTCTTCCATTATGTACGTAATGCGCCCTCTGACGTCTATTGATTGAATTTCTTTTTGCACTCCTTAAAATTTCTTGCGGTAACAGGTTTAGATATTGCGTTCACACTTATTCAGATGTTTCAGTGTGTTGCCGCTAGATGTCGCTGTCACCAAAACGGGTTAGAGAACATTTAAATTGACTGTTTCTAAAATATGTCGCTAGATGGCGTTACAAGTTGGCTAAAACAGCTAAGTAAGTGGTTTTTAGACTGCCTTCATTTATTATTTATTATTTTTATTGGTTATCTCTGTAAGAATTGTTATTTATAAACACTTTTTGCAGTATAATTTTGTTCTCATTAATAGTTCACTTTACACAAACAGCATTTTACACTTCTATTGAATTATTTGGTTTATTTTAGTTGTTTTGAAGTCTTTTTATTATTTCACTTTTTGCACTGTTTTCACTTGATTACACTGTAGTTTCACTGTTGTTTTTATCTTTTTTCGATGAGTCAGTACACTTTTTACTTATTTTGTCACTTTTCATCTAAGATACAGCTTTGAGATAATTTTAAAATTAATTTTAGTACGAGTACGACGTAAACAGTGGCACAGTGGCGCCCTCCACCTCACATTCATCTAGTTACCGATATTATTTAATTTTGTGCCTTATCATATAAATGTCAATGTTTGGATGTTTGTTGCTCAATCACGTCCTAACGTATTAACGGATCGGAAGTCCTTTGAATGTCACTGTAGTCCTTGGCGCTGTATTTTCTTACAGTCCATTTGGTTTATTACACCGCGAAATAACGGATTTTAATTTGAAACTACTTTACACACATATTTGACAGGCAAAGTCGTTTAGGGTTGAAGCTGGACAATTTTACGTCAAACTTTGACTCGTGATCTAACGTGCTTTAAAAATGCAGTCCACACCAGTGTTGAAATGGACTGTTAAAAATATTGTTGGGGGTAAATCCACCACGTTGTATAGTACATAGTGTAAATAACATATAGGCAGCAACTATAGGAATTTTGTATATATCAACCCAAAAAATTACGAAATATTCAAGGAATATCCATTTTACATATTTTTTGCGAATTTGGTATTAGATCCTTACTTATTTTATAATAAAAAATATTTCAGATTCGACGACCCCTTGAAATATGCAGTTACGATGAACCTCAGAGGGACACAACAAGTGGTGGAACTGGCCAGAGAAATGAAACACTTATCTGTAAGAACTTACGCGTTATTTTTCTTTAAAACAACCTGCTAATTGCGAGTTGGACTCGCGCACCGAGTGTTCATTTTTTTTTAAACTAAAGTTTACACTTGACCGCCATCTCGCCTGATGTTAAGCGACGATGCGGACTACGATAGAGCGTGTTTACCTAGAAAAAAAAAATGTGGCCAAGTGCGAGTTGGACTCGCCCATGAAGGGTTCCGTTGCAGCAAGTAACATTATATACATAGTACACATAGTTCTTGTAGTTCGTTGTAACTTTGATCGAAGTTTCAATCATAGTGTATTTATGACGTACTAAAAAAAAACTACTCATCAGATCGAGTTCAAACTAATTTTCGTTGGTAGTTTTCATGGTAATGTACATCATATATTTTTTTTAGATTTTTCATTTTCTTACTTTAGAAGTTAGAGGGGGGGGGGGGACACACATTTTACCACTTTGGAAGTGTCTCTCGCGCAAACTATTCAGTGTAGACGAAAATGATTTTAGAAACCTCAACATCATTTTTGAAGACCTGTCGATAGATACCCCACACGTGTAGAATTGATGAAAAAAAAAATTTTGAGTTTCAGTTCTCAGTACCCCTACTGAGAACTGAAACTCAAAATTTTTTTTGGGCAACCCTAATTTTTCTTTTTTTTTAATTGTTCTGTTGAAATCTTAATGCGGTTCACAGAATACATCTACTGACCAAGTTTCAACTGTGTAGTTCTCATAGTTTCGGCAAAAAGTGGCTGTGACATACGGACGGACAGACAGACAGACAGACAGACAGACAGACATGACGAATGTATAAGGGTTCCGTTTTTACGTTTTACGGAACCCTAAAAACCGATTCACTCTTGATTTGAAGACACAAAGATTTGTAACCACCGCTGAATCACGTCGGGCTGGATCACGTCGGGGTCACCACTGTAGGTGTTACTGGTACTGGAGAGGAAATGAAACCACGTCACTGTATAAACTGCTGACTATATTGATCTTAATTATACACAAGTGACGCGGGGCGAGAGACTAATCGCTCGACCGCTGTCATCTTCTTATATACTAAATCTGACACGTACAAACGTGCCCCCACATACACCCTTTTCTTAAAAAAAGGAGAAAAACATATCTATAACAATCCACAAAAAACATAATTACATCGCACCTTGTTTACACTATAATATAACTATCAACTCGTCACATGTTTTTTTCTGCTTGTTATGCACATTTCCTTCCGTGCTAACCTTGGCATATTGACGTCGAACCGCTTTGCTCACTCAGCGTTCTAGTTTGCACTAATGACTATTGATTTATATTTCCTATTACGTGACGCATATCACTTGCAATCCAATCTTTAAAATATATGACCATACCCGAATAAATCGCCAGAAGTTCCTTGTCGTATACACAGTACTTTTTCTGGGATTCCGTGGGCTTCTTTGCAAAAATAATCGAGGGTTCTCCAAATACCCTTTTCCTTCTGTGCAATACCGCGCCTATACTAATGTCTGACGCGTCTGTCATAAGAGTTAACCTTGCCCCTGGACCCGGGTCCTATAACTTGGCAGCATTTTGTAAGCTTTCCTTACTTTTCAACGCTCTAATTGCCTCTTTAGTAGCCCATATTGTCTCTTTTCTTTGCACATTGTCTGTCAATATCTATCAAAAATTCTTTGTACTCTTGCAGCGTTTGGTATGTATGCTATATAAAAATTAAACATACCCAAAAACCTGCGTAACTCCTCTACTGTCTCCGGTTTGAGATAGTCCTGAATAACCTTGACTTTGTCAGGCAAAGGACTTATTCCATTTTCCGAGACTTCGTAACATAAAAAATCTATTTTACTTTTCTCAACATACATTTACCTATTTCAACTTCCATGTAATATATCTGTAAACGTTCAAATAACCTACGCAAATGCTCTTTATGCCAGGTTGCATTTTTCGAGCCAATTTGTTATGTTATCTAAGTTTCTAAGTACGCATACAAAACTAATTATTCAACATTACTACTACTACCGCTGTCATTGACACCATTATTCATTTGTTCTATGTCAGCTAAAACGTTCGTGTTTATAAATCTTTAAAACGTCTGCGGTCTGCGCTGCATTGCGTAACCCAAAGGTCAATCTCGTAATTTCGAAAATACCAAACGCGTAATAATTGCTGTTTTTCTATATCTTCTTTACTAATTTTCTACCGTCAGCTTAAAATTCCTTGAACAATCGGCTCCAATTATCGGCTGTTTAACATCGCATAGCAATTTTCTTGAACCGGCAATGGAATCTGCACAGCCACTCTGGATCACCTGGTGCCTTTTTCTTCCGACAACCAGTCCTATTTTCGCTCCATTTTTGGCTGCTTCGGCTTCTTCCGCGTTCTTGGCCTTGAACCTTACTGCGTAGTGAAGCTACTTCTAACTCCAGCTTCCTGATCTGCTTGACTAGCTCCGTGAGAGGTAAATGGGGTACCTGTTCGTTACTCCCGGACACAGCAGCGATGTCGTAGCACGTGGTGTTCTCTATAATTTTGTTCTTGTTGCTAAGTTCTTGTCGCTCAGCACTATCCTCATAGACCTGCAGCAGTCGGTCCTTCAGCGCCGTATACTTGTTGTTCACCGGCGTCTGGAATGAGTCTCTCCCCAATTTTGATATAACCATGTTAAACTTTCCTCCATCCCCTTGTTTCTGCGATGCCCTCACTGCTTCAAACTGGGCCAACCATAACCGCGGCATGTCAACCCAAAAATCTGGAAGTCTCGTTGACACACCTATAGCGGCCAGGGCACAATCAGCGGAATTCGTTCGCTCGTCTTTCATGCCCTGCTGACCCACTTGCCCACTTACTGGTGCAGCGTGCGGAAACATTGTTGAAAAACAATTTACTAGCGCAGTAACACCAACAAAAAAAATTCTGAATCTTCTCTTCAACTCACTGATCAATCGTCGGGGTCACCACTGTAACCACCGCTGAATCACGTCGGGCTGGATCACGTCGGGGTCACCACTGTAGGTGTTACTGGTACTGGAGAGGAAATGAAACCACGTCACTGTATAAACTGCTGACTATATTGATCTTAATTATACACAAGTGACGCGGGGCGAGAGACTAATCGCTCGACCGCTGTCATCTTCTTATATACTAAATCTGACACGTACAAACGTGCCCCCACAGATTATAACCACCGGGGAAAACCCACTCAGGCAACGTATTCCACAGCCTAGACGTTTTTATCACAAAAGGACAAGGTGGTATTAGATCATGCAAATCAATCGCACACTCTCCGAAGTGTATCCGATAAAAAACCGATAGGCTAGCAATTTTACAGCGACGGACAAGACTTTGAAGTCTGTTCCGTACAAACCTGTAGGTTTTAGGTAAAAGTTGTGGTATTTTTAAAGTTACGGCTGGTCTAGTAGGTAAGTTACGGCTGGTCTAGTAGGTAAGATACGGCTGGTCTAGTAGGTAAGTTACGGCTGGTCTAGTAGGTAAGTTACGGCTAGTCTAGTAGTAGTAGTTCAAAACCACGCGCACCACTGTCTTTTCGAAGTCATGTGCGAAATGTCGTTAACATAAAACGGTGAAGGAAAACATCGTGAGGAAACCGACATGTACCTATAATCTTTCGAAGTCATGTGTCATCCACCAACCCGCACTTGGCCAGCGTGGCGGATTATGGCCTTGACTCTCTGCTTGCGAGAGAAGGCCCCGAGTCCCAGCAGTGGGAACATATGTGGGCTGTTTGTGATTGTGATGATTTTTGCCATCAAATTAAATTAAATTAAGAATTAATAAATTAAATTAAGATAATTTTATTCTTGTTTCTTCCAGTCCTTAGTCCACGTATCGACGTCATACTCAAATACGAACCAGAACCCAGTGGAGGAGAAAATATACCCTCCACATGCTGATTGGAGGGACATGCTGGACATATGTAGCGAGGTTGATGACCATACTGTGAGGGTGCTTACATCCAAGTGAGTCAAAGTTCTCCACTATCACTACATAGCATCGATATAAATAAAAAAATTGGCAGTCATAGGAACCGCCCATAGAAGTGAAAACTTATAACTCAGAATTTGATAACTTACTTTGGAAACTACACGGATGTAACCGGAGGGCGTGGCTTGGCCATCATGACATGGCCATCTAGAAATGCGTTGGCATTTCCCATTGGCTCACGCATTTCTAGATGGCCATGCCATGATGGCAAGGCCACGCCCTTTCAGCATTTCCCATTGGCTGACGCATTTCTAGATGGCCAATGGCCATGGTCCCGAGTTTACCCGAAGATTTCTTATCATACCCGAGCGTGACGCTAGAATTCAATTCACACCCCACGAAAAATCTGTCTAGGCGCGCCTAAAGAAATTTTCACTTCAAAAATGTGCCCTAAGCTCTTTGAATGTACTCGTATTAACAAACTGCGTCTCTGTGCCTACTACCACAAATCTACTTGATCCCTAGAACCGCTAGCGGCGAATTATGATGAGAGTGCACTTATTTTAGTTGTTGATAACGAATAGCGATAGGTATAAACGTCCGGCGCTCACCGCTTCCTGCAAACGACTAAAACGGATGAGTGAGCTCACTCTTCTCAACGATAACATAATTCCGTGGGCCTGAAGCACAGTTTTTTTTTTTTTTTTTTTACCTTTTATAGGTTTACACTTGACCGCCATCTCGCCTGATGTAAAGCGACGATGCGGTCTACGATGAAGCGTGTTTACCTAGAAAAAACCGATTCACTCTCGATTTGAAGACACAAAGATTGTAACCATCGGGGAAAACCCACTCAGGCAACGTATTCCACAGCCTAGACGTTCTTATCACAAAAGTAGAGTCAAATCTCTTCGTTCGTGTCTTTGGAACATCAACCATGAAACGATGTCGCTTTTTCGAGCTACGAGCATTCCGATAGAAAAAAGGACAAGGTGGTATCAGATCATGCAAATCAGGCACACTCTCCGAAGTGTATCCGATAAAAAACCGATAGGCTAGCAATTTTTCGGCGATGTTCAAGACTTTGAAGTCTTTTTCGCACAAGAGTGTCGTTACCTATGAGCCTTTTGGCACGTCTCTCGATCGATTCCAGAGCCTCCAGCTGATACTTAGCCAGTAAATGTGCCTGAGGTTTGGGTAGGCACATCCACTGATTTATTTGTTGCTACATACTCGTAGTATAAAACAAAGTTACTTCCCGCGTCTGTCCGTTATGCTTACATCTTTAAAACTACCAAACAGATTTTGATGCGAATATTTTCAATGGATAGAGTGATTCAAGAGGAAGGTTCATATGTATTTAACATTCATAAAATAGCAAACAAACACGAATACTTTTAAAGGTTTCTGATGTAATATCATAAATAAACACATTTTTGTGCTTACACCGCAAACGTTGGTAAACCCTATGAGCTAAATCAAAATAATGTACATTGTATTTCATTGTACCTACTTCGAAAGGTCTACAAAAAAAGTGGTTGTCTGTAAAGTCAGTTTACTGACGATAGTTGAACGTGACAACGTCTTAAGAAATCAGTACGCTGATAGCGCGAGTACTGATACCGCTCGACTCGGCGGGTGGCGCCCTCAGCGCTCAGCTTCGTCCGCATGGCACGGACGACGAACTAACGGTAACGGCGGAACGTTACAGTTTTGCGGGCGTGCAGCCGGCTTTATCGAATTATAAGACGTTATCACGTCAAAAGTCTGCGATAGTATAATTTATGTAGGTACCTATATATCCCTTAGGAATAACTCACAATAACAATTTTAATTAGTATATTCAGTATCAGCATTGCACCCGGCGAAGGGGGCGGGTCGCCAGTCACTGATAAATGTACAATTTACACGTCAATTAATTAATAAAAAAATAAAAACAAAATAATGAGCAAACAAATTGTATACATTTTCAAAGTTTGAGGGGATCACTTCACCGTATTATTATAATAATTATCGTACATTAAACTGTCAAGCATTATACAAGTATAATATGTTTTAATACGTGCTAGATAAATTGTGCTGACCCATGCCAATTTTTTTAAGTGAAAACATTTTTGGCGGCAACACAGACAGATTTTTCGTGGGCTGTAAATTGAATTCTAGAGTCTAACTCGGGAATGATAAGAAATTTTCGGGTGAACTACAATGGCCATTGACCATCTAGAAAAGCGTCAGCATTTCCTATAGATGCCATGGTCATGGCCACGCCCTCCGGTTTCACCCGCGTAGTTTCCAAAGTGAGCTATCAAATTCTGAGTTATAAGTTTTCACTTCAATCGGCAGTTCCTATGACTGTCAATTTTTTATTCTAATCTTTTATGTAATTATAGGATGTTAGGAATCCTTCCAAACACGTACACCTTCACGAAACAGCTGGCTGAAAATGTCGTGTTCGAGAACAATGGTCAATTGCCCGCAGTCATCTTCCGCCCGTCCATTGGTAAGCTACCTTTTTAAAGCAAAGCAATAAATATATAATAGTACATTATGATATAAGTGCGGTAATTATCAAAGCGCACGTATGTCATACGACGTTTTATAACATATTTGCGAGGAAATAAACAAAACTCTGACGACATTTTCAAATAAAAACAATCCTTACAGCGAAAAAAAACGCGCGGAATAATATTTACTTGATCACAGCACAGAGTAAGTAATCACTATGGATCACGGATCACAGATTAGCAATGCGCGCGCATCGGCGCCTTTTTTTTTAAAGCAACGGCACAGTACCAGCCGGAATGCCATTAATAATAAAGTAAATTAATATTTTTGTGTTTTGTTACAGAAAAAATTAAGTAATTTATGGTCTAAATTAATTAAATTAACGAATTTAATAATTCTTTATTATATTTCACCTCTCAAAGTTAATTTTATTCATAAAATGTTGACCACACTTTTTGACATAAAAACTCTTTACTAAGATTTAAAAAGGTACCGTTCGTTTTAGACGGAGCATATCTCTCTACCTAGTCTGTGGACGGAGCATTTTGAAACCGTGCGTTTTACATTACACATTACAGCACTAGTACGTAATAAGATACATTACGATACAGAAATTGGTCCAATAAGAGACCCTTTACGAGCAAATATGTTATAATAGTACATTATGATATAAGTGCGCTAAGTTGATAATTCCAGCCGAGGCATTTTGCTATAAAGCTATAATTCGCAGAGGCTGTAATTACCAAAGCGCACGTATGTCATACGACATTTTATAACATATTTGCGAGGAAATAAATAAAACTCTGGCGACATTTTCAAATACAAACAATACAGCGAAACAAAGGGCGCGACATAATTTAATTTTACACTTGTTCACAGATTAGCAATGCGCGCGGATCGGCGCCTTTTTTTTTTAAGGAACGGCACAGAACAAGCCAGTATGCCATTAGTAATAAAGTAAATCAATATTTTTGTGTTTTGTTACATAGATATATATGTCAAAATTAATTAAATTAACGAATTAAACAACTATTTATTATATTTTACCACTCAAAGTTAATTTTATTCATAAAATGTTGACCACTTTTTTGACATAAAAACTCTTTAATATGATTAAAAAAGGTACCGTTCGTTTTAGACGGAGTATTTTGAAACCGTGCGTTTTATAATTACATTATCGCACAAGTACGTAATAAGATACATTACGATACAGAAATTGGTCCAATAAGAGACCCTTAACGAGCAAATATGTTATAAATATGTTTATGTTGCTTATTACTTCTGAGCATTCAATCAAAATAAATTGGTTTGTCATGTTTTAGTAATTTCAAGCGTGGAAGAACCAGTCAAGGGATGGATTGAGAACTTCAACGGTCCTGTTGGCATGCTCATAGCCAGCGGTAAAGGTAAGACTTTATTTTTTAAATATATTTTTGACGTGATAACGTCTTATAATTCGATGAAGCCGGCTGCACGCCCGCAAAACTGTAACGTTCCACCGTTACCGTTAGTTCGTCTTCCGTGCCATGCGGACGAAGCTGAGCGGTGAGGGCGCCACCCGCCGAGTCGAGCGGTATCACTACTCGCGCTATCAGCGTACTGATTTCTTAAGACGTTGTCACGTTCTATCGTCAGTAAACCGACTTTACAGACAACCATTTTTTTATAAATAACTATAGGTCAGCAATTATAAATAAATATCAATTGGTGGAAAATTCACACACAACACCATCTGACCCCAAACTAAGCAAAGCTTATACAATGGCGGCCAGATAGCTGATATAATACTTATATAGTTTTAAATACATACTTATTATACATAGAAACACCCAGACACAATTGTATAGTGAAACATTTGTATTCATCATACAAATATTTGCACTGGGTGGGAATCGAATCCAAGACCCTCGGCTTCGCAGGCAGAGGTACCAACTAAGTCACGAGGCCAGTCAAACACAATTTACACACAACACAATTATATGGTAAGACTATTAGTATAGTTGCAATATGCTAAGTTACGGCTGGTCTAGTCGGGAGAACGGCGACTGCCTATCCGAAGTGGACTGCCTATCCTAGCCTATCTAATTTTCACATTTACAGACTTCTAAATATTTTGCACTTATTGTTTGTACTTCCCAGTCTTCTCATTCTTCTTTTCTCCTTTTCCATCCAGCAGTTGCCTGGAAGAGATCGCTTTTAGCGATAAGGTCGCCAATTGTTACTTCTTTTTTTAAATTTTGTATATTAAGATTATAAAGTTACATTTAACTTTGTTTACTTGTGAAGTGCAATAAAGAGTTAATCTACCTATCTGTCTATCCGGGTTCAAATCCAACACGCACCACTGTCTTTTCGAAGTCATGTCCGTAATACAGGTAACTTAAAAACGGCGAAGGAAAACATCGCGAGGTAACCAACATGTACTTAGAATCTTTCGAGGTCACGTGTCGGATGACACTGCGTTTGGCCAGCGTGGTGGGTTATGGCCTTGACTCGCTCCTTGCGAGAGGCCCCGAGTCCCAGTAAATAAGTTTATATTTCACACACAACACCATTTGAGCCCCAAATAAACAAAGTTTGTGCAATGGTAGTCATACCTATAGCTAAAAAAAAATATGTTTCATAAAATTTTCAAAATTTTGTGCAATGGAAGTCATATAGCTAAAAAAAATGTTTCATAAAATTTTCAAAATTTTGTGCAATGGAAGTCATATAGCTAAAAAAAAATATGTTTCATAAAATTTTCAAAATTTTGTCGATTGTCCGAGTTTGATTTAGAAGTACCTGGGTGGCTTTGCTCGGTTTAAATACTACATATACTTAGATACCTATAGATAAAAGAAACCAAGAAATAGATTTTTCTGAAAAAAATACATTAAATAAAGTAGCCAAGTGCGAGTTGGACTCGCCCATGAAGGGTTCCGTTCCAGCAAGTAACATAATATACTTACATAGTACACATAGTTCTTGTAGTTCGTTGTAACTTTGATCGAAGTTTTAATAATAGTGTATTTATGACGTACTAAAAAAAACTACTCATCGGATCGAGTTCAAACTAATTTTCGTTGGTAGTTTTTGTAGTAATGTACATCATATATTTTTTTTAGTTTTTTCATTCTCCTACTTTAGAAGTTAGAGGGGGGGGGGGACACACATTTTACCACTTTGGCAGCGTCTCTCGCGCAAGTTATTCAGTGTAGACAAAAATTATATTAGAAACCTCAACATCATTTTTTAAGACCTATCGATAGACACTCCACACGTGTAGGTTTGATGAAAAAAAAAATTTTGAGCTTCAGTTCTCAGTATGGAGGGACCCCTAATTTTTGTTTTTTTAAAAAACTTTTGTAAAAATCTTAATGCGGTTCACAGAATACATCTACTTAACAAGTTTCAACAGTGTAGTTCTCATAGTTTCGGCAAAAAGTGGCTGTGACATACGGACGGACAGACAGACAGACAGACAGACATGACGAATCTATAAGGGTTCCGTTTTACGGAACCCTAAAAAGGTGTGTGTGCGATTCACACACGATAGAAGTGAAACTTCAGTAAATCGACAAAAGAATGAGATGAATAAATATAACAAGGGTAGGATAATTACAAAGTTTAATTGTTTAAAAATGAAAGTATTTTGATTAATTTGAAAAGATATTTTATTTAACATATGTTACATAATCTATTGCTCAAGTTCCATATTTTCAGTTTCAACAAATGATACAAGAGGCTTATGATAACTAAAATACGATACAAATGTTTTTGTTTCAATTTGGTTGATATATCTTTGGAATACTGCAGCTATTACCGTTTTTGATCTCGTAGTTGATGGAGTGCGATTGTGACACATTTTTAAATTAAATGTTTTATCGATAAACTCAATCAAAGGAAGCGCTGTATCTGATGTTCCTTCCATATACTCAGGGACTGACATTCAACATTTTAATTATTTTTTTTGAAAATGTTTTAATATTTGTGTTAGTGACACAATATTTTTCTTAATTTTTAAACTCAGAATTTGATAGCTTACCTTGGAAACTACCGCCTAAGGAAGTTTTCACTTCAAAAAGCGTGCAAAACAAAAATCTTAATACAGGCATTGGTCAGGATCGAACTCGGTACTGTTCAATCGTTAAGCCGAGACCGTAACAATTGCGCCAAACGCCGTTTGAGAGATGCGTCGAAAATGACGCTTACTTGCAGAATGGGACAAAATAGTATGTATATTTCTGTCTCATTCTTTCCTACACATTTTTGTATTTGTGTCTCTTACCTGTCGTTTTTTCCGTTGCATCTGGTTTGAAATCACAACGATTCTAAAGAAGTTTCACTTCAAAAAAAGAGAAGCTGTCTGGATTCGAACCCGGAGCTACTAATTCGTGACCGCTGTGACCGCCCGACTTCCCCATCTGAGCTATTACGCTGTCGCGTCACGCGGCGAAATTTACCTTCGCATTCTAATGTTTAATGTGACAGTTTTTCAATGTCTAAAAAGCGCATAATATGCGTTTTTTTTTTAAATGAAACCTAGTTAGATCGATTTATCGTCCCCGAAACCCCCTGCATACATAATTTTAATTTCATAAAAACCATTCGAGCCGTTTCCGAGATTCAGATTCTATATATACATATATACATATTTATATACAAGAATTGCTCGTTTAAAGGTATAAGATTGATGACGATGTTTGTGATTTTAGAAAAAAAAACTGCTGTACTTCCTTATACAGGGTTACTGGTAATCAGTCTGCATCCATCTAAGGGCATGTTCTGTATATGTATGTAAACAAACAATATCTACTTGTTCTTTAACTTTAATTAAAACTCAATTTATATCTCATAAAACATATTTTAGTTTTTTAATGTGAACTTTGATTTTGGCCCACCACAGACAGATTTTTCGCGGCCTGTGAATTGAATCCTAGCGTCACGCTCGCGAATGACAAGAAATCTTCGGGTAAACTCGGGACCACGGCCATTGGTCATCTAGAAATGCGTCAGCATGCTCATGGCTACGCCCTTCGGTTTCACCCGCGTAGTTTCCAAAGTAAGCTTTAAAATTCTGAGTTATAAGTTGTCACTTCTATCGGGAATTTTTTGTTTTGGATTCTCTAGTACTATTTTATACCTTTAAACGAGCAATTCTTGTATATAAATATGTATATATATATATGTATATGTATATATATATATAGAATCTGAATCTCGGAAACGGCTCGAACGATTTTGATGAAATTATGTATGCAGGGGGTTTCGGGGACGATAAATCGATCTAACTAGGTTTCATTTTAAAAAACGCATATTATGCGCGTTTTTAGACAATGAAGAACTGTCACATTAGACATTAGAAGACGAAGGTAAATTTCGCCGCGTGACGCGACAGCGTAATAGCTCAGATGGGAAGTCGGGCGGTCATAGCGGTCACAAATTAGTATATATAATATATTTAGTATTTAAACCGAGCTAAGCTCGGTCACCCAGGTACTTTAGCTTTATACACGTCATTCTTCTTTTATCAGGCGTTAAAGAGTACGTGAGAAGATCTTGCTGCTAGAAACTGGCTGGGAAGAGTTCAAAGTTTTTAGACCGGATAGATTTTTAGAATAGGTACACTGTTTATTTTGTAAAGGGGAAAAGTTCACAAATTTTTAAAACGGTACCTACACCAAAAGTAGACATATTAATGTACTTAACATGCCCAGTAGTCATGCGCCAAGAGGCCAAATTTGGGCAAAACCGGTTTTGAGACTTTAAAACCTTATTTTTTCATGATAAACATACTCGATTATTAGTTTATTTTGATGCCTAAGAGATAGGCGATAATATTTATCAGTACATTGTCGTTTACAGACACACAAAATTTGGTTTCATTTTTTAGTTATGATTTTTTGTGTGACGTCACGACGCCGGCCGCGTCGCGAGTCGGGCTTAATAGGCTAACTAGATTTGGTAGGGCTCTTAGCAGAGTCCGCCTGGGGAAGTACCACACCTTTGCCAGTGGTTCTACCGCCAAGTAGAAAAGTGCAAACATTACTGTGTTCCGGTTTGAAAGGCAATGTTTCCAGTGAAGTAACAGGGCTTATGGATCTTAGATCTCTGGGTGACGAGCGCAGTGCAGTGCTAGCTAGGACTCTTCATGATCTAATAGCGGCATACCACTGTGCTGTTATGTGGCAGGCATGTTGCTTATCATCAAGCACATCATGTCATGCTCGTCTCGTCACTCTATACTATAAAAAACTACCAATAACCTTGTATATCATAGAAATGAGGTGATAAGTTTGAAATGTTACCAACTTTTAAAGATCACGTGAAAGAGTTTTATTTGTCGAAACTGTAATCTATGTAATTTTTATTTTATTTAATGTTCTTTTTTACACTTTCTGTGATCACTTCAAACTTTACAATCATGTTATTTGCTGTTATTTGTTGCTCATCACTTTGTCATCTTTGTAACTAGG
Organism: Ectropis crepuscularia; assembly: GCA_963693475.1. Lineage (NCBI taxonomy): Eukaryota > Metazoa > Arthropoda > Insecta > Lepidoptera > Geometridae > Ectropis > Ectropis crepuscularia. The sequence goes on from OY856367.1 coordinate 2,767,565, forward strand.
TAAATTTATTTACCTTGTCAGTATATTTATGTATGTAAGTATATGATTTTTTTTTTTTTTTTTTTACTTTTATGAGCCTTTATTAATAAAACTAAAATACAATGAGAACTACACTACGCTACATACCTAACAACTACTTACACTAAGCACACCTGAATTATCCATAGACCAATGAAGGTCTACAGATAATCAAGATGTTCAAGCCCACTACCAATCGGAAGCGTACCCAGCATGCTGGCGGCATTACCACGCTGAATGGCAATGCTTATGCGTTGGGCCAAATAAACGCCAGCATTTTGGTCACGCGTCGCATCGACCAAGCGTTCGGAAAGGCTTTTGAAGATGAGGTGAGCTCCCGGCCCCCACGGACCCAATGTCTCAACCCCAAATGTTTCAGTATATGATTAGTTTATTTATTAGTGTATTTAGTTTTATTTTTTATGTAGTTTTATGTATTCGTATGTAGTACTATTAGAATGTACGTCTATCCCATAGTCTTATTAAATATTAATTGTTGCGCACCACGCTTTAAGTTTTCAAATATTTCTGTCCATCCAAGGTTGCCTGAAGAAATCGCTTTTAGCGATAAGGCCGCCTGTTGTATCACTAGTCTTACTGTTTTTCAAAATTGTATGTATCCTTTTTGGTGTGAACAATAAAGAATTTTCATTCATTCATTCAAATGTATTTTTTCCAGGTATTATGAGAAGCTTATACACAGACCCCAATCTAAGAGCAGACTATATGCCAGTTGATATCGCTATAAAAGCAATGATTGTTGCAGCGTGGCGAAGAGGAACGAGGAAGTAAGTCGGTAAAATAATATATTAGTTATGTATTAGTTTCCAGTCATGGATTTATAAAAAATCGGACGTAGTCTCGCTAAAACAAAAACTGTGTGTATAGAGTCAGCCACGTATGCACGTGTGCGTCACTGATAGACTGACATAATGTTTAAAGAATTTATTTATCACTTAAGACATTTCTGTCGCTTACATGATAAAAATAACTTAAATAACAATTTGTATTATCGTCGTAACACTTTACATACATAAAATAAAAAGCACTTTAAAATCCACAAACAAAAAAAAGAAAAAAAACAATAGGGTTATAGGTAGTTACCCAATAAAATATACAAGTCATACAATATTAGATAAAAACCCACTTTGAATTAAGTCTTCGAATCAAAATAGGATATTACATATTTTACATCTTATATGTAAAATTCTCATGTCACAGTGTTTGTTTCCTTACTCCTCCGAAACGGCTTTACTGATTTTAACCAAAATTTATATGCATATTCAGTAGGTCTGAGAATCGGCTACTAGCTATTTTTCATACCTTTATTTATATGGCAAAACAACGTTTGCGGGGTCAGCTAGTTATACATATAAACATTAAAAGTAGATACTTTTGACAACTGTCTTTTATTTTCAGACCGTTTTTTTTTTTGAAACATTATTTACGTTTTAGAGATAATATGTTTAGCCAATTGTTTTTTGAATGCATAAAGTCAATTTACATTTTTTTTATGTTAGGGGGTAGTTCGGCAGTTTATTAAATAGTTAAAGTTAAAGAAAAAGTAGACATACACACAAGTTTGCGCGTGTAATGACCCACTGATGTGGGTCTATACTAATCATCATCATCATCATCAGCCGCAAGACGTCCACTGCTGAACATAGGCCTCCCCCCTAGATTTCCACATCGAACGGTCCTGCGCAACCTGCAACCAGCGGTTTCCAGCGACCTTTGTGTGGTCATCTGTCCATCTAGTGGGAGGCCGTCCAACACTGCGTCTTCCGGTTCGTGGTTGCCACTCGAGAACCTTTCTTCCCCATCGGTTGTCAGTTCTGCGAGCGATGTGGCCTGCCCATTGCCACTTCAGCTTAGCTACTCTTCGAGCTATGTCGGCTACTTTCGTTCTTTTGCGAATATCCTCGTTACGGATTCTGTCGCGCAAAGAGACTCCGAGCATAGCTCGCTCCATAGCTCGCTGTGTGACTTTGAGCTTTGTTATGAGGCCTACAGTTAAGGACCACGTCTCAGTTCCATAAGTCATCATTGGCAACACGCACTGATTGAAGACATTTGTCTTCAAGCATTGAGGTATTTTGGACTCCAAGATGTGCCTAATATTCTAATTCAATACTAATATTACCTATCGCGTGACAGTATGCAAGTTTTAAGACAAATTCTATTTATTTCACTTATAGTTTTTTTTGCCGCCGCGAATGTTATGATTTTTAGTCTTTATTCATAATTTAGTCGAATTTTGTTATTTCACATTTATAACCACATTATTATACATGGTAACTCTTGCCTTGAATTCCGGTCGTGCCAACCTACCAACTATTTGTTTCTTAATCACCTCCTTTACAAGCAGTTATTTTACAGTGTACCAACCTACAAAGTTTAGTAAAATTAACATAAATAGTCTGGTAGTTGGCATACAAGGGTCTATTCTCATTTTCTCATCAGAGCCGAAAGATGGTCGGCAGTAATAATTTATAGTATTGTTAAAATATAATTGTTGTCCCTATGTACCTAAGTACCTATATAGAAATAAATGATACAAGGAGAACGAATAACGGAGTTTTACTATATCTCAGAAGAGGGAACAAAACCAGAAACGAAGGTATGTTGAAAAGTTATTTTTTTTTTCAAATGTTGAAGTATTGATGTAACGCCCACGTTTTTTATATACTTTCTTTTAAATTTGGATTGAATAATGATACGCGTAATATAATGTGCAAATTAATGCGTGTGTGATGTGCGTTGACCCTTGGCCAAGGCTACTCTTTGGCAGTGTTCATCGTATACTCGCATGCGTTTAAGTAAGTTGGACATTTCATTGCTCGATCGGGGCTACTCTCTGATAGCATTGAAATGTTTGATGTGTACTGACTGTACTATGCTAATCATTTTTCTTTCAATGATCTCGCTAGCACATAGTTTAATTACGAGTATTTAATTGACTTTCATTTAATCGAGATTTGATAATGATGCGCGTAATCATGACTGTGTTAATGTATGTTTGATGTGCGTTGATCCTTGGCCAAGGCTACTCTTTGGCAGCGTTCACTGTACACTCACATGCGTTTTAAAATGGGACATTTCATTGCTCGATCAGGGCTACTCTCTGATAGCATTGACATGTGTGACATGTACTGTTGTTTGCGCTTGTCAATTGAAAATCTCGATTAGTAATGTTTAACTACCTCGCTTATTTTAGCAAAAGCTTGTTTTTATCAGCACATCAATATTTTATGACTACCCCCATTTATGATTGTTTTGAAGTCACAATTATTTCGTTCAATATCTTTTTAAGCGACTATTAATATGTTTGTTTTTGTTAATTGAAATTGTATTTTTTCCGCTGGATAAAACCGAGAGAGTATGTTTTTGCTCGATAACTATGAGTGACCCACTTAAGATTTTGTTGAAGTTACAAATTATTTCAAACGTTATTTTAAAGAAGTGGTATTATTTTTGTCGACTGTGGATAACTTTTTCTATAACAAAAATGTATGTTAATCTTTGGTTTCAAAATCAGGATCCACTATCGTTGTAATGTCTATTTAAATTACGTTTTTTTATATTTCCGTTGAGCGAGTATGTATCTCGCTGAATATCTGACTATTAGCGAGTATGTTTATCGCTCAATAACTGATTCACTTGATAACTGATTATAAGCGAGTATGTTTCTCGATTGATAACTGATTATAAGCGAGTATGTTTCTCGATTGATAACTGATTATAAGAGAGTATGTTTCTCGATTGATAACTGATTATAAGAGAGTATGTTTCTCGATTGATAACTGATTATAAGAGAGTATGTTTCTCGTTTGATAACTGATTATAAGCGAGTATGTTTCTCGCTCGATAACTGATTCGCTCGATAACTGATGCGCTCGATAACTGGTTCGCTCGATAACTGATTCGCTCGATACCTGATTCGCTCGATAACTGATTCGCTCGATAACTGATTCGCTCGATAACTGATTCGCTCGATAACTGATTCGCTCGATAACTGATTCGCTCGATAACTGATTCGCTCGATAACTGATTCGCTCGATAACTGATTCGCTCGATAACTGATTCGCTCGATAACTGATTCGCTCGATAACTGATTCGCTCGATAACTGATTCGTTCGATAACTGATTCGCTCGATAACTGATTCGCTCGATAACTGATTCGCTCGATAACTGATTCGCTCGATAACTGATTCGCTCGATAACTGATTCGCTCGATAACTGATTCGCTCGATAACTGATTCGCTCGATAACTGATTCGCTCGATAACTGATTCGCTCGATAACTGATTCGCTCGATAACTGATTCGCTCGATAACTGATTCGCTCGATAACTGATTCGCTCGATACCTGATTTTAAGCGAGTAGTGTTTCTTGCTTGTTAATAGACTATGAGCGAGTATGTTTCTTGCTTGTTAATAGACTATGAGCGAGTATGTGTCTCGCTGGATAATGGACTATGAGCGAGTATGTGTCTCGCTGGGTAATGGACTATGAGCGAGTATGTGTCTCGCTGGAAAATGGACTATGAGCGAGTATTTGTATCGCTGGATAATAGACGGACTATGAGCGAGTATGTGATGGATAACTGAATGTGAGCCAGCATGTTTTTGATGGATAACTGAATGTGAGCCAGTATGTTCCGCTGGAAAACTAATTGATAATAAATAATAACAGAGAAAAATGTATGCTTAACGTGGCTCAAATTTTATAACAAATATACAAATGTAATGAGTCCAATAGTAGAACTTCATTTTTACAGATCTTCTGATTAATTAATCTGTTAATTTATCCTAAATCAAATCAAAATTATTTATTGCAAGTTACATGACTCATATAATTACAATGTCACAATGTTATTACAAAAATATTGTTCAATTGCAATAATTTAAAATACAATCATACAAACATGTCATTATGTTATTGGATTGTAATTGTGTTATTGAATTAAATTATTTTCTATGCTGGTGACAAAAATTACAAGGGGAAATGATTTGCTTGTTTATTGAAATAATATTTCATTTCCCAAATAACGTGGTCTAATGTACTGCAGGGTTTCGTAAAAGTCTTGAGCTGGAATATTCTGTATTCTGTATACCAAAGCAAGAGCATACCGCTAGTACTTGATAACTGACTGAACCGACTGATTAGACAGCTAGTTCTATTTTTATTAATGAATGATTTAATAATAATTTATGGTATGAATAATTTTCATGTAACATTGGGAAATCCTAAATCATACAGCCGGATGTCTAAGGCTATGTTATTATTATAGGTATGCAAACTATAATTTTCGATTATTTGCATCACAACGTTTACCTCGTGACAAAACACAATTTTAAGCCAATTCTCAAAGTTCGTGTAAAAAAAAAAAAAAGGAAATTGAATCGCACAACAAGATATCTTGGACTGTGTTACTGTTAGTACGTAAACAGATACTGTCGGGAATTATGTTTAAATTTCAGAGAGTACAAATATGCCGAAGACGATGTGGGTACACCACCTGGTTGGCGATGGACAAAGAAAAGTAAAAAGAGGCGGATTCTGATGTCATCTCTTTGATAATATTCTTCAGAAACTCGAACTAGTAATCGTCACCTCTAAAATCCCGGAAGGAAACAAGTAAGCTGTGAATGTTAAAATGTTAAGTCTGTGTTAATTGTAATCGTGTTTCATCACAATTTGTCCCGAAGATTAGAGCTCAAACCATTGATTGTTGGATAACATAAAGTTAGTTTGTACATAGTGTCATAGTGTAGTTAGCCAGCAAAATTGTTCATTACACGTCAATTAAATAACTTTGACTTTGGCTTAAGAAAAGCCAACAAGTGTGCCATTATATACGGTCGAAATGACCAATAACGAAACTAATACATTTCTCATCAAAACATGTTATGAAAATTAGATGGGTTAGCAAAGAAATCATTTGAGTCCTTGCCCAACAGTTGTTTTCACTTGCGAAGAACGGCAGAATAAACTGCTGAAAATTTTCCAAGGTAAAAAAAAAAATATATGGTCAAGTTTTGTAAAAAAAAAAATAGATAAATGATAAATCGAACTTCAGGCAATGATTGAATTTTCACGAATGGGTATTTTTATGACAAACTGAAGACTAGTACACAAACATGACATTACTGGCAGAAAGGCGGTACATTGAAATGTAATGTATGGATTACGTAATCAATCAATTGGGAATGGAGCACAGGCACTTAATTATTTAGAGCCGGAACACCTGTTCTGTTTTCTTTAATCTCAAAAACCACAAACTTATTCAAATAATAAAACACTAAACCATTATCAAGAAAATAAACAGATCCTAGTCTTAGTATAATTCACTCTAGGTTTAACAAAATCGATTGCTGTCGTTGCCGTTCCAAAGGCCACTCTTACTTCGGATGTTCTATATCTTTCTATACCAATAATGAAATGCAATCGTTGCTACCGCGTCGGACATACATATTATATCATAAAATATACCTTTAAACGAAGCGAGTCTTGTATATATAACTATTCATAGAATCTGAATCTCTGAAACGGTTCGAACGATTTTCATTAAATTATATAAGGGTTCAGAGACGATAACTCGATCTAACTAGGTTTCATTTTAAAAAAAAAACTCATTTTATGCGTGGTTTTAGACAATAAAACATTTGTTACATTAACATTAGAATGCGACGGTAAATTTCGTAACTTAGCGCGACAGTATAGTAGCTCGGTGGAAAGTTGGGCGGTCACGAAATAGTAGACCCGGGTTCGAAAAAAGACTTTTTTCTCTTTTACTTGTTTCTTTTAGAAAATCTATTACTGTAGGTGAGCCTTATTTGTAGGTATCTAAGTATACTCAGTGACCTCAGAACCCAAGATGGGCCCTCCCAAACTTTAGGGCGCACGCAATTATGTCAACGTTGGGAAGAGTGAGCTCACTCTTTCCGTTCTAGTCGGTTGCAGGACGCGGTGGACGCCGGACGTTTTTACCTATCATTATTCGTTGTCAACAACCAAAATAAGTAGAACCACAGCAAATCTTACAGCTAGCGATTATAGGGTCAAGTAGATTGGTTGTTTGTAAACCACTTACGATACACACAGAGACGCAGTTTATTACTAATTTCAAGGTGCTCCGGGCACATCTATTGCTTTATATCGATGACCTCAGTGTTTAAACCGAGCAAAGCGCGGGCATTCGGGTACTAAATGTTGAAATCAATTAGATAATCAATTGAGATTTTGATGGCACTTCGAACACTTTTGCTAATTGGCCAACATTTTTAGGAATTGCCTAGTGATACTTACTGTTTTGAAAGATTGAACTAAGCTCATGTTTTACAAGAAACCGAACAAAAAGTGAGTTACGTAAATAGCATAAATATTAATAAATACCCAGATCAACTAGAGAATTCTTTACGTAGAACAGACTTTAAAAATAAAATCAACAGCAGTCTTTTTCCCGCCGAACGGGAACAGGTAACTACGCCATAACGATATTATTTAGGAACTAAAATCTTATTTTGCTAGCCAGATTTTGATGATAAAACAAGAAAACTGTCAAGCAGAAGGGTTCAATCAAACTATTTTAAACCTTTTCTGGGCAAAATAGTGGTTAGTCATGAGCATGGTTGGAACAAGTGCTTGAGCAAGATTCAGTGAGAATAAATAATAGCGCGATAGAGCGCACTGAAACAAAAGCGACAGAAACTATGTTTTGGTTTGAAATGCCAGACTATTCAAGTTATTTAATATTCCTCAAAATGCAACAAGTTCAGGTTTACAACAAACAATCAAACCAAACTTGGCAATTTATTTAAAAACTTTTAACAGTTCTGATGGTAGATCCAATGAAAACTCTAGATTAATAACTTTGATTAATTTCATAAATTATGTAGGTATCAAGACTTTTTGTTAAATAAGTAGATTAGACATAATTTATACATCTCAAAACATTTTGCGTAACAATTTGTGGTTTGTCATTATTTCAAAAGTGAGTGTCACAAACACACAATTAGAATTCCTATGTATAGCACAACACTAAGCAAACACTATAAAGAAAGTAAATTTTACATGCCTCTTATGATTTACAACCACTTACGTTAAATAAATTAAAACGCCTTCTGACAAAGAGTATCTGACTGATAACTTAGATTCAGATTTGTAAGCTTTTACTCATTCGTGGACATTGGTATCATTCTTATCTTATTATTACTACAATGCTTTCATTATCACTATTTTGTTCCATATAAATAATTTATGATTATGTGCCTGTTAATAATAATAATAATGTGAAAGTGCAGCCCTTGCATGGGCAACTCCACAACACCTAGTACCAGTTACAGATTTTTGGCCTTTTTCTAATTCATGGACATTTGTATTATTATATTGCATTGCTTAGTTTATTTCTTTGCTGCCATTATCATTGAATTATTGTAAATGCTTAATTAATTTTCTAAAAATATGATATGTAAACAATAATAATGTGAAGATGGTAGTCCTTGAAAAGGCAGCAAAGAGAATGTAAATACTGACAGCTTTAAAGTACTGAAATATGAAGTTTGTCATCAAGTTGTCATAGATAACTTAATATTTTCATGCCGTAAGATTGAACATAAAGTTTTCAATGTAATCATTTATAGTACATTCCAGCAAGGCGTGTAGAAAACCAAAACAAATGTGATACCATAACATAAACACCGTTTAATCTTAGTATTTTTATGAAATTGTCTTAAAATATTTTTCACAAATATTATTTATAAAATATATATTCGAATTTATTGCGATCTTAATTACAATATACTTGGATTTGCCTCGAATATCCTAGAACGAACTACCTTGTAAAACAAAGGTTGAGAAATGCTGGTCTGTCATATTGAGAGTTTACATTTTATTCACGTAGATTTGGAATGAGTTTTAAGATCTCCTAGCAAGTACCCATTTTCGCTAACAATGACATTTATTATTTTGACATATAAACCGATTCCTTTGGAACTTAGTTAATAATGTCTAAATTCTCGGAATTATTGTACATAATTTATTTATTTTAATGGCTCTTTTGACACAATTTAGTGAAATTTACTTATTAGAATTGTATGTTTTACAGTCTAATGTAATTGGGTTTATGTAAATAGTCAGATGTTTGACAAGTAAATATAATAAAACAATCACAAAATCTCTACATGTATATGATTTTTAGTTTGTTTGTCTAGTACTATACTTCGTATTCGTAGGCGGGCTGTTTTCCGCAACTCGACGTCTCGATGCGCCTATTTTGCGTACTATACTTACTGTATGTGCAATTGTCTCACGTGAAATAAGACTTGCATTTGTTCAAGATACATATTTAGATAATAGTCAAATAATTTGTACAATTCGTATTTGTTGAACATCATTCGTATGTTGTGTTAATACAGAAATATGTTTTTTATGGTGGTGATAAGACTTAAAAAATAAGTTTTGGATAAAAATCTTAAATTGTATAAAATTAAAAAGTTCATGTACTTACTTACCTAACAGTTGAACAATAATTCATTGTTATCTACTTGTTGTTATTATATGTAGGTATGTATCTACATAATTTGGATTTTGGATTTGGAACTGAACCTATTATTGTATAACCTTGTTCATTTAATTTAATTGTATACTGTTTTGTGTACCTTAACAATAAATAAATAATGTCAATTAATGCACTACCTACGTTAAACTTAGTTATATAATTTTGGTAGGTACTTTCTCTAGTTTGTATATTTGAAATTGTATTATTCACTACTATTATAATTTATGAGATTAATTAGTGTATGCCGGGAGGCAACACGTGGTCGGATGGCCGAATGTTATGATTTTTAGTCTTTATTCATAATTTAGTCGAATTTTGTTATTTCACATTTATAACCACATTATTATACATGGTAACTCTTGCCTTGAATTCCGGTCGTGCCAACCTACCAACTATTTGTTTCTTAATCACCTCCTTTACAAGCAGTTATTTTACAGTGTACCAACCTACAAAGTTTAGTAAAATTAACATAAATAGTCTGGTAGTTGGCATACAAGGGTCTATTCTCATTTTCTCATCAGAGCCGAAAGATGGTCGGCAGTAATAATTTATAGTATTGTTAAAATATAATTGTTGTCCCTATGTACCTAAGTACCTATATAGAAATAAATGATACAAGGAGAACGAATAACGGAGTTTTACTATACGAATTATTTTTATTTGATAAATCGTTGCTTAAGATTTGTTTTATCAAAACTAACCTCAAAGTTTTTGAGGGTAGATTTTTTATTTTTCTCAAGATGTGTCATATCCAGCGCCGAACCGATATCGGTTCCACGCCGCTTCACGGGATTAAAGCTAAAGAGGTTCTTTTGTTTGAACGCGCTACTCTCGGGAACTACTGGACCGATTTCAAAAATTCTTACAGTATATGTACGTAATCCATGAGTGCTATAGGATGTATATAGTGTATATTATGGTACTACGGATGAAACCGGGACGGGAAGCTACTTGACATTGTTATCGACTGAGCAAAAGTAAACTAATTAAATAAATGTAAGAATCTATATTGACAACTGTTCGATCTTTCTCATATACAATTCCAAATAGGAATTAAAATTAAAAAAAATTAAAATTCATTTATTTCGGGAAAGGTTCCCCATAAATTATACAATTAACAATCATTCAAATCAATGTCAAGGGTCACAAAAGTAATGTCACAAAGTCTTAAGAATTTAATATAAATATTAATTATAATATAAAAAAAAAAATGCCCTTCAACGGCTTAGCTCCATCTACTTATAGCGCCAACCCCTCTAAAACTCTTTTGAGATGGCGGGTAGAAGTGAATGGTATCCCACCGGCGCCCTCTACACTAAATTTTATCAGTCATACCCATTCCTTTAAATAATCAGGTACTTGTTATTTTATTTGACACATATTTAGACTCAAATCCCAGTATTAAAAATAATACTATAGTGAAATATACTACAATCAAATATAGGTGACAACAACATGTAAATGCAAAACTTTGTGGGTGTTTTTTTTTAGGCGAGTTTGACAAACTTTACGAAAACTTTCAGCGATGCTGCGTTTGAATGACGTAATATCGAAATTTTCGGTGTGGTGGTTAGTCCATTTGGAGCATCATTTTTATCGGACCTGTCAATAGGGTACAATCCTCAAAAAAACTAAGTAGCCCGTTAGTTAGATCGCCAAAAAATATTGTACACGTATTTTTTCTTTTGTTTCACAAACAAAAATTGACGAAGATACAGCGCTTCGAAGTTTCGTGTGACGTCACTTGTGAGTACGATTTTTACTCACGAGTGACGTCGCGACCCCCCACTCTCGAAGTTTGATGGTCTATATCTTTGACGATTTTTAACATTATGAAAAAACAAAAAAATACGTGTCCAATATTTTTCTATGATCTAGCTGACGGACTAATTAGGATGGTGTATTTTTGACCCAGTCTTTTAGTTCGTTGTACATAAACATACCTACATTTATGTTTGTATGTTTAGTAATGGTAGGGCTCTTTACAAAATCTACTTGGGGAAGTATTACACATTTACCAGTTATTATACTGCAGTGATGAAAGCATCTGAAAGCATGTGTGCTCCAGTTTTAAGGGTACTGTTGTAGTATAACGTGAAAACATTAGAATAAAGATGCAATAAGAGAATAAAGGCGGCAAATATGTGCCACTTTCTTTTTTTTATTTCGCCACTCCACAGACTCCGGGGTCCGTGACCTCTGTCATTACAATTATATATTTTTTACATATTTCTTGGAGTAGAAGAAGAAGAAGAGAAAAATAGGAGGGGTGTCGTGAACATTTTAAACGTAATTCTAGTGCTAGTCAGTCCGATTTCGTCTGTTGAGCCGATCACTACCGGTTGGGATTCCGATAGTAATCGACTCGACATCGTCTTTTGCCTAACCCGCCTCCTCCCAGCAAGATGTGGTACTTCCCCAGATGAACTCTACAAAGAGTGTCCCTTTAAAAAGTGAAAATGAAAAAACGTTTATTGTGGCAAAAACGAAAGTTAAAGACATTAACAAAAACACAAGAAAAGGTACAAGTGATAAGAGATACCATGAACGAGTACTTTTTTTTTTTTTAGTTTTTTTTAAATAAAGAGTGACGAGACGAGCAGGGCATGTGCCTGATGGTAAGCAACATGCCTGCCACATAACAGCACAGGGACACGCAACTATTGGAACATGAAGAGCCAAAATCATTACCTAGCACCGCACTGCGCTCGTCACCCAGAGATCTAAGTTGTTATATCTCTAAGCCCTGTAATTTCTCTGGAAACATTGCCCTTCAAACCGGAACACAGTAATGTTTGCACATTACTGCTTGGCGGTAGAATAATTGACAAAGATGTGGTACTTCCCCAGGCGGACTCTGCTAAGAGTCCTACCACTACAAAATATACATACCTATTGTGTAATAATAATTATTTATTTATATACAGATTGGAACCAACAGATGACATTCCTATTTACAACTGTTGCTCGGGAAATCTGAACACTATCACAATGGGGGAGATCATTGAACTAGGACATGAGATCCTCGAGGTCATGCCACTGGAGGATAGTCTATGGAGCGTCGGAGGAACTTGTACCACTTCACCTACTATACATTATATTAAGGTATGTAAGATGAGGCGAGATGAGAAGAGACGAAGCGAGATGAGATGAGACGCAGCGAGATGAGACGCAGCGAGATGAGACGCAGCGAGATGAGACGCAGCGAGATGAGACGAACGATATGAGACGAGATGAGCTAGGCGTAGATATATAGATAGATAGATAGATAAACTCTTTATTGCACTAAATTAAAAACAAAACTTAAACAGAAACAGAAAACATAACCTAAAAATTTATAGAATAGAGTGATTTCATTACTCAATCATTTATTGCTTTTATATTACAGATAGAATTAATAATACAGATAGATTTGGTACAAAATAAAATCGCAACACAACGTACCCAATCGGGCATTGCAATTTAATTATCGTTTTGGAGTGAAATGTTATGTTTCACAGTCAAATACCAAGTTTTCATCGTCGAAGGTTCTCAGGTCGTCAGTTAAAAACTCGAATAAACTATAGTAGGCAGACAGCAGCAGATTTCTCAAAGTCCTAATAAACCTACGCTCATCTTTAATCTCCCTTATTTTGATCAAAAGCTTATTATATATTTTTATGGCCATCGCATGCGAACCGGTACTATGTAACGTTAGTTTTGATGTCAGTACGTCCACGTTATATTAATAGAATGTCCTAATCTCCTAATACAGCGCCGGTTGTCTGCTACTTTGTCCAAAATAGTTGGATATTTTTTAACAAATTTGCAATTTTCCGACGTACAAAATGATGTTAAAGTTAAAATTTTGTAGTCAATAAAACAAGATCTGTGAAAATATTATTGACTTATGGCAGGAAGTCTAATTGGCGAGAATACGCACACATTCCTTTTGTAAGGTGAAGAGGTCAGCGGCATTTACACTCCCACCCCAAAGTAAAGTCCCGTAGATTTATAGCACGTGCCTGGTGGTAAGTAACATGGCTGCTTACAACAGCACAGTGCCATGCAGCAGAAGGAAGGAATGGTTAAATTAAATACAATTGATAAAAAGGAGAAAAGCGTAGCAGATAGAACATCACCCTGAGGGACTCTGGCAGACGTCGGCTACCAGAAAGACAAATTATACTCCAAAATAAGTTGCTGCTTACGACTACAGAGAAAACTAACAAACCAGTTAATTGTAGAAGGTGAACAATTAGTGAAGCGTAACAAGGCCAGGATAATATAGTAATCTACAGTATTAAATGCATTACTCAAGTCCAAAAGCACCAGGACGGTAAGTTTACAATTTTAAATGGAAAGATGGATGTCATCTGTAATCTTCAACAGAACACTGATCGTGATGTGCCCTCCTCCAGGGGAGAGCACGATCAGTGTTCTTTCGTCCACGAAAACCCGATTGAAAGGGATTTAATAAATTATAGCGGAATATGTACCTACTACACTGATTTTGAACGAGGCGTTCGAGAATTTGAGATAAACAATGAAGTTTTTGAAATTGATCGGTATTCCGAGAATGAATTAAAATTGGGTTTTTAGGGAGAGGAATAATTTTGGCACCTTTCCATGCAGACCGGATTGGGAAAAATTGAGTTATTGAAGATAACAAAAAGTATAGGAAGAAAAAACTCTGATACTCGGAACTGACATGTTGCTAGTAATGCCATCACTATACCGCATTAGATGAAATTGACAGGACACTCTTACTGACTTCATCTGCAGAAAGTTAATTAAAAAGGATAGATGGAATGTTCGGGATAGGTAAATTTGAAAGGGAGACCTTGATGTTTTTTGTTTGGGCTTACGCTTAATATATTTGAAGAGGAATAGAACTTCAACTTCTTAGTTTGGCGCGCGCTGTGACATATGGTTGTCACATCTCTGCTAATGTCCGTTTCGTGGCAGCTTCATAAACGGCAGCGATTGACATTAATTTCAGAATTTGGACGGTTAATTCGACGTTGCATTTATATTGATTATCCTAAAACAAAAAACAAAAACGACAACACAAAAGCTTAGACAAATACACAAACACTTTGTTAGTGGGGAACAGCAATATAGGGTTATTACAATCAACATGCATGGGTATCTTATTTACATAAATATATTACAATCTTATATTATTCTTGACTATAAATTTACACAATATACAATATATTAAGGGGGTTGAGGAAAGTGACAAAAGGCACTTCATGGATGAAAGACGAGGGATGCTAGGAGGGAGAAAATCATAGAGCGAGCGACTTAATAAATTAGGACAGTTAGGGTAGCCTTGTTGGCATGGCGGAGTTTGAAAAACCATGGAAGAGGAATAGAAATTGCAGTTCAAAAGTATGTCAATATGTTGAGGAACTCTGTCAAGCTGAGATTTTTTTATTCCTTTCGACGGCAACAATTTCCAAACTTTACCAGGATCATCCTTTTTTACAGAACTGTGAACGTGACGTCTAAGAGTGTCTCCGCAAACGCTGTTAGAGCGATTACGGGCTTTCATTTCTTATGCTATTTTAGTTCTGTCGGACGACATTTGTGTTTGAATAAAGATAATATTATGATGAATTTAGAAGCGTCTCTTTTGTCCATTAAAGGTTTGATGTCGCCCGTAAGCCATGGTGTTGGTAGGTGTTTAACTTTAATACGTGGCAAAAGAGTATGTTTATCGTACAAATGCACAACATTTGAAATGAATATCTGGTCATTAACACATTCGGTTCCAAAAATCAGAGACAGAGTCAATATTCTGAGCATCCGATTCAAACGATTCCTTATTTATAGCACTGAAATTACCCTGAAGAATGATTTTGAGTTTGGATTTGAAGACGAGAAAATGAAATCATAATAAGAGTAGCCAGCAGCATAGATCGTAGAACCCAAGATGGGCCCTCCCAAACTTCAGGGCGCACGCAATCATGTCAACGTTGGGAAGAGTGAGCTCACTCTTTCCGTTCTAGTCGGTTGCAGGAAGCGGTGGACGCCGGACGTTTTTACCTATCATTATTTGTTGTCAACAATCAAAATAAGTAGAACCATATCAAATCTCGCCGCTAGCGATTATAGGGGTCAAGTAGATTGGTTGTTTGTAAACCACTTACGATACACACAGAGACGCAGTTTATTACCAATTTCAAGGTGCTTGGGGCACATCTGTTGATTTATATCGATGGCCAGCAGGACATTGTCCATGTTTGGCAACGTGTTGAGGAGAAGAAATAATGACATGATCAAGTAACGAAGGAGTGCAGTTATTCAGCCGCCAAGCAGTGATTTGCAAACACGAATGTTTGAAGGCCGTTTGAAGAGATATATTCTCATTATAAGAGTAAAAAATATTATCTTCAATATTTGTATAGCAATACGACCTTGCCCTGATCAGCTTATATATTATATAATATATATTATTTCTCTGTTGTAGGTCCTACTTTTTCACTTACTGCCAGCAATATTCGTCGACCTAATTCTCCGGCTCCTTGGGAAAAAACCAATGTAAGATCTTAATATATTTCAACTTTAACTTTAATAGATTTATGAATACCACCACATTGCCTCACTCCGCCAAAAAATTCATAAGTTGACATACCGTTCATAAAATTCAAAGTTACAACTGGTCTACCTGGGAGGACGACAACTGTCAATCAGGAGCCCCTGGATCGAATCCCACGCATACCACTATCTTTTCAAAATCATGCGTAATACTGCTATCATAAAAATGATGAAACATCGACAAGAAATCGACATGAATGTTTTGGGGGTAGTAGAAATCTTTGCAGAGTCCGTCTGAGAAAGTATTATACCTTTGCCAGCTATTCTACTGCCAAGCAGTAATGTGAAAATATTACTATGTTTCAGTTTGAAGGGCAATGTTTCCAGTGAAATTACTGGGTACGGGAACAAAACATATTACATCTTTGGGTGATGAGCGCAGGGCAGTTAGTGCAGTCCACTGCAGCTCTGCTAGTAATGATTTGGACTCTTTATGTTCCAATAGCTGTGTATCACTTATGTGTATCACTTATCTTTATGGGCAGACATGTTTTTTACCATTCACATGAGCAACAGTATAAAAAATAGACAGCCATAGGTACTGTCAATAGAAGTCAATGAAAAAGACATTTTTTTTTCATTAACGAACGTGACGCTTGGGTTCAATTTACAGCCCACGAAAAATGTATCAGTGGTCCGCCAAAAGAAGTGTTCACTTGTAAACACCAAAATGTATCCCCTGATTTTGCTATCGTTCGTTTTTTTGACTTGCAACTATATAGAATGGTCTAAGATCCCGCTATACAACGACCTTCACCGAGATGTTTATTTGATGAAACGTATTTTATATGTAATTTAATATGTCAACCCATATTGCATATGGGTTGCCTAACAAATTTTAGTCCAGAGTATGATTAATTAATAAATGAAAAACATTTTTTTTATTAAATCGTAAACGGTACATGTCACAGAAAAGTGTTCACGCCACAAAAGATGCAAAATTGTATTTTCTACAATAACGACCTCAATAATGTTTGCCCTAAAGTTTATAGTTTCCGATATATTGGCCAAGGTTGCAGCAATATTTTACTTTTAAAAACTAGGCAACCGGACTTCCGGACTGATTTTTTGCAGGCAACCCTAAACCACCGTGTTCATGATAAAATAATCTTTCATTTTATTTAATTTCAATTCAATAATCAGACCGTTGCAAAATGCATTATCGATGCAATTTTTTTTCATTTATTAATTAATCATACTCTGGACTAAAATTTGTTAGGCAACCCATATGCAATATATTTATTGACATATTAAATTACATATAAAATACTCATTTCATCAAATAAACATCTCGGTGAAGGTCGTTGTATAGCGGGATCTCCTACTAGAAGCAATTTTAAAGATTTAGCACGTCACTAAATTTAATATACCCTTACACGGAAATAATGGCACGTGACCAAAATGGGAACTAACGCCGTCGTCAAGCCAACCCGGGTTATCGATGCCCGATTTCCCGATGCCCACCTGACAATGTCATCTATCATTATCATCATCAGCCTGTTTTCGTCCACTGCTGGACATAGGCCTTTCCTATGATACGCCACTCGGCCCGATCCTCGGTCTTACTTCTCCAACCTCCACTAGCTGCCTTTCGAATATCGTCACTCCATCTAGTCTCAGGGCGTCCTACACTACGTTTGCCGATTCGCGGTCTCCACTCCAGAACCCTTTTCCTCCAATGGTTATCGGGTCTGCGACAGATGTGACCGGTCCACTGTCACTTCAGTTTGCTAATACGCTGAGCTATGTTGGTGATTTTAGTTCTCTGACGAATTACTTCGTTGCGGATGCAATCCCCCAGAGAAACCCCAATCATAGCCCTTTCCATAGCTCGCTGAGCGATTCTGAAACCATTCGGTTGCATCCGACACGGAATCTCATCTCTCGGTCCTTGTCATGCTAAACAGATAAGACAAAGACCGAGAGATGAGATTCCGTGTCGGATGCAACCGAATGGTTTCAGAATCGCTACCCAGATATTACAATGCATCTTGTTGATGATTTACAAACTCAAAAACTTAAAAAATAACATATATGAATACATTAAAACGCAAAACACACATGATATATACAATATATGGTTTTTAAATACATGTTTCAGATTAGTGAAGCTTCAGCGACGTATCTA
The DNA here is from genome assembly GCA_963693475.1 of Ectropis crepuscularia. Classification (NCBI taxonomy): domain Eukaryota; kingdom Metazoa; phylum Arthropoda; class Insecta; order Lepidoptera; family Geometridae; genus Ectropis; species Ectropis crepuscularia. The sequence goes on from OY856367.1 coordinate 2,785,854, forward strand.
TACGGCGATTTTGGCGTTGGAGTATTACGTTACTCAGCAATGGAGCTTTGACAATACACACTTCATAAGACTGAGAGGCAGCATCAAACAAGAAGACAGGTCTGCTGACATTTCACTAAACTTGTCAAAATCCAATGTCATGTCACCTTTCAATGTCATGCCAATCACATTTGTTCCCAGTGAACTTTGACAGTTATGTTACAGCCAAACAGTAATTTGAAAACAATTAATTAAAGTAATTTGTGTTCCGGTTTGAAGGGTAACGTTTCCAGGGAAATTACAGGGCATAGAGCGATAGGTATAACATCTGCTCATCGTCCATATCGTATTTTAGTAATGGTAGGACTCTTAGCAGAGTCCGCCTGGGGAAGTACCACACCTTTGCCAGTTATTCTACTGCCAAGCAGTAATGTGCAAACATTACTGTGTTCCGGTTTGAAGGGCAATGATTCCAGAGAAATTACAGGGCTTAGAGGCATACTCGTAATATCTAAGATCTCTGGGTGACGAGTGCAGTGCAGTGCTAGATAATGATTTGGACTATCATGTTCCAATAGCTGCGTGTCACTGTGCTGTTATGTGGCAGGCATGTCGCTTACCATCAGGCACATGACCTGCTCGTCTCGTCTATGCTATAAAAAAAAATGTATGTACATGGACGATGAGCGCAGTGCTAGGTGATGATTTGGACTTGTCTTATTCCAATAACGGCGTGTCACTGTGCTGTTTATTTTCGGACAAAAGTTTTGTTTTTATTTGTTTATAATGTGGCATTAAAAATACATACAACTCTAAATTTTTACCCTTTTAACATCAACAACAACTTCAACAGCCCACTAAACGTTCCAACTGCTGGGACTCGGGGCCTTCTCTCGCAAGGAGAGAGTTAAGGCCATAATCCACCACGCTGGCCCATTGCGGGTTGGCGGATGACACATGACTTCGAAAGATTCTAGGTACATGTCGGTTTCCTCACGATGTTTTCCTTCACCGTTTTAAGTTAGCGGCATTACGCACATGGCTTCGAAAAGACAGTGGTGCGCGTGGTTTTGAACCCGGGGTCTCCGGATCGGCAGTCGCCGTTCTCCCGACTAGACCAGTCGTAGCTTCTAGACTAGTACTGATTTATGTATGGCCTACCATACCATAAATCAGTACTAGTCTAGTTAGGCATAATGACTAAAAAAAATATCCGACAGTTACGACGTCACTTCATTGTCCGATTTTTATCTAGACGTGACGTCACAACCCCCTACTCCGGAAGTTTGATGATCTATATCTTTGTCGATGATTGATAACTAGCTGAAGCCTGCGCGCGTTCCTGCGCTACCTAACGAAAATTGGTTGTACAAACTCAAATTTAGAACAAATTTGTCAGTTATATTGTGAAAAGTCATTGTACAGACAGTCAAGTACATTTAAAACTAATTTATTTGATACATAAGAATGTGATTTGTAAGCATTTACGTTGACATCCATATAGTAGGATTCCGCTATACAACGACCTTCACCGAGATGCTTATTTGATGAAACGTATTTTATACTTAATTTAATAGGTCAATAAATATATTGCATATGGGTTGCCTAACAAATTTTAGTCCAGATTATGATTAATTAATTAATAAATAAAAAAACATTTTTTCACCGTTTTGATTATTAGACAAATTAATTATATACCAATCGAAAGTATGAAGCCCATAGAATATGCAATCGTTAGGTTGCCTTGTCTTTTTCTGTCACAACTCTCGGGTTGCCAGGTGTAAACAGGTACATCGATACTAGCATTTTGCAACGGTCTGATTATTGAGTTGAAATTAAATCAAATTAAAGTTTATTTTATTATGAACACGGTGGTATAGGGTTGCCTGCGCAAAATCAGTCCCGAAGTCCGGTTGCCGAATTTTTAAAAGTAAAACATTGCTGCGAGCTTGGCCAATATCTCGGAACCTATAAACTTTAGGGCAAAAATTATTGAAGTTGTTATTGTAGAAAATAAAGTTTTGCATCTTTTGTGACCTAAAAACTTTTCTGTGACATGTATCGTTTACGATTTATGGCCCATTTAATGAACCGGTTTTTCTATTGCAGCCGATAACTCTTGATATATTAGATTATTCATTAAAACGCACTAGATCTTTTTTAAAGATCAGTTTCTTCTAGTTTGCTTTCACGTTCACTCTCACATCGGGAAGTGGGTATATCCGCTTCTTCTCTCCGGAAGAAGTAAAGGCCGAGGCAAAACCTGAGTTGGCCACCACAGCGAGTGAGACCATGGCTACGGAGACATCAACTCCGGAGCCATCCACCTCTGCTCCCCAAAAGAGTCAGAGCGAGGTGGTAGCAGTCTCACCGCTAGAAATTGAGCGGTGCTCCAGCGACGAAGATGACGTCCTGCGTAGTCCCTAGCCCCCTCAATTTCATCCAAACTTCCAGTCTCCAGCACAAGCAAATAGCGGCGGCGACGCTACGCAGAGTGCTGGAGACAAATAACAAGACCGTCGCTATGATCCAGGAACCCTGGATCAGAAATAACAGAATCTGTGGTCTAAATAACATCGGCGGTAAGTTAATGGTCGACACTACTGTTGATAACCCAAGAACCTGCATTTTTATGCCTAAATCTATAAATACCACTAAATCTATTAATACCAGCAGTAAAGCTCATTACGGAAAAAACAAACTGTCCTAGTCCTAGCATCCTGCAACATGCCTGCCACATAACAGCACAGTGACACGCCGCTATTGGAACATGAAGAGCCCAAATCACCGCACTGCGCTCGTCACCCAGAGATCTAAGTTGTTATATCTCTAAGCCCTGTAATTTCTCTGGAAACATTAGATTATACATTTTAATTAGAAGTTTGTTTAAATATCATATCAAATGTATGTTGATTTATATGCTGCATTTATTGTATTTATTAGTATGATTTATATATTGTATATATTGTTGATTAAAATTGTATTAATATGTTTTTCGAGAATGTTAGCACCAGAACAAACCTCTGCGAGGTTTAAAAGTGCTGTTTTTTTCACATTTCTTGTAAGTTATGAATAAAAAAAAAATTAAAAAAAAAGCTAAGTGCGGAAAATGTCACGATATACTAACGAACTAATCCTATAACTAACTAATAGCCTGTCATAAATGTTTGTCCTTCCTTTTCAGGCAACATTTCTACTATGAGATTGAGAATGTGAACAAATACGATTTCTTCTTCAACGCTTGCAAGGGAGGCAAGAAATATCTGCTCAAGGAAAAAGAAGAGAATGTACCGAAAGCACAGGCTCATAATAAGAGGTATGTTTGGCTTACACAGGGCTACTGGTAATCAGCCTCCATCCATTGCAGGGCTTTGAAAGGGCATAAAATATTAAATATTGGTGGACAATTCACACACAACACCATCTGACCCCAAACTAAGCAAAGCTTGTGCTATAGCGGCTAAATAGCTGATACAATACTTATATATTTTAAAATACATACTTATTTTACATAAAAACACCCAGACACAGTGCAAACATTTGAATTCTTCACACAAATATTTGCACTCGGTGGGAATCGAACCCACGACCCTCGGCTTCGCAGGCAGAGTTACTACCCACTAAGCCACCAGGCCAGGCTTAACCACGAAATAAATTATTGCATAACTATCAGTGGCCCTCGGTTTCACCCGCTCAGTACCTTTCTACTGTCTAACTAAACTGTTATAGTTTCGATATTGCCCTCTCTTTTCTTTTCGCTTGAAATGATAGAGACAGCAATAGCAACGCCATAGCCGATTTAGTTAGGCGGTAGAAGGGCCGGTCTCGTTATGTTCTCGAGATGAAAAATGGCCCATGTGTTATTCCAGATTGTAATTTATCTATTTCTCATCATCATCTGCAGCCTGCAGACGTCCACAGCTGGGCATAGGCCTCCCCCAATGATTCCCACAATGACCGGTCTTGTGCCGCCTCCATCCACCGACTTCCCGCGACCGATACAATATCATATAGAATTAAATTAGATAAATATGTAACTATTTGTTGGTATGCTATTATAAATAAGTGTAAGTATCTTTATACTCCCAATTGTACCCCCGTCTTCCTTAATCAAATCTTCTTCACCATCCTACGGTTGCCTGGAAGAAATCGCTCTTAGCGATAAGGTCGCCTATTGTTACTTTGTTATAAGATGTTTCTGTATTTTGTTTTATTATTTAAGTGCAATAAAGAGTTTATCTATCTATCTATCTATCATCGGTCCATCGTGTTGGGGCCGTCCTACACTGCGTCTGCCGTTTCGTGGTCGCCATTCGAGAACCTTTACTCCCCAGCGGTTATCGGTTCTGCGAGCTATATGGCCTGCCCATTGCCACTTCAACTTGCTAATTTTAAGAGCTATGCCGGTGACCTTCGTTCTTCTGCGGACTTCCTCGTTTCGGATTTTGTCGCGCAAAGAAACTCCGAGCATAGCTCTCTCCATTGCCCGTTGCGCAACTTTGAGCTTGTATATCATGCCAATAGTTAGCGACCACGTCTCAGTGCCATATGTCATCACTGGCAACACACACTGATTGTAGACTTTGGTCTTGAGGCTCAATTGCTATGATGCTAAAGAACAATGGCAAAATAATAGTTAGCTTCATGGTAGCGTCTAGAAATAACGTTTATACGAAATGAGTTTATTGTTTTTTCTAAGATTTTTCAAATAAATATTTATAGTAATAGAAGCCACAAAAAATATTACAAATTATTGGGTTTTCATATGATTAAAATAACCTAGTACACCATTTCAATGTGACCATATACTTCTTATTCCATATATATCTTACTATTTTGGAAGTAATTGTAAAGCAATAATGACGGAAAAATATATTTTATTTCGAGTTGGTTATCATTAGTATGTAGAATATTAGTAGTTATAAAAATAAAAGATGGTAGTGGATATAAGTTTCATTAAAACTTCTTTCCGTAATATTAATAATATCAATGTTAAAATATTGGTATAATTATATTTTAATGTTATGGCAACATAAGAAATTCCCTTATGTCACTGCGGCTGAAAAACTAGTATCCATAGCCAAACTCAAATTAAAAAAATATATTGTGTCTCTAGCATGTCAATGTCAGCCACTAATACAGAGTATCTCTGTCAAATCTCTCTCTTTAGTCTGTGACTTATCGAATTTAATAAACTTTCGAACGTAAATATCTTTATTTCTAGGCCTTTTGAAGACAAAAATCTTTCCATATCTTACTCAGGGACTGACGTTCAACATTTTAAGATATTTTTGATGTATAGACGCTAACATTTCGTCTCAACTATTTTGAAGTATGAAAGTCTGCCATTGTTCTTTATCTATTTACTGTAATATTATGTAGTGGTAGGAGTCATAACAGAATCCGTCTGGGGAAGTACCACACCTTTGCCAGTTATTCTACCACCAATGGCAATTGCATTGGGCAATGTTTTCAGTGAAATTACAGGACTTAGAGATATAACATCTTAGATCTCTGGGTGACGAGCGCAGTGCAGTGCTAGGTAACGATTTGGACTCTTCATGTTCCAATAGCTGCGTGTAACTGTGCTGTTATGTGGCAGACATGTTTTGCTTACCATCACTCAAATGTCCTGCTCGTTTCGTCACTCTTTGATTTGAGAAAAAAAAACACAGCCCACGAAAGTGTACACACACTCAAATTAAGTTGTGTTAAAAGTCGTTTTTACTTCAAAAACATGAAACCGAATTGAGCACCGCCCCTTTTTTTGATGTCTGTTTAATATAACTCTTCTCGTTCCAGGATGTACGTAATCGACAAAATATGTAAGGGGGTATTCTTCGCTATCCTCTTATATTGGCTCCTTAACACGGAATGCGTTCAGAACATAGCTTACAAACTGGGAATTTCATGAATACATATTTAAATGAATAAAGAAATGTTTTTTTTTAAACTGTTTTCTTTTATATTAGAATTTGAATACAATTTAGTTTAGTTATCTCTATACTATATATATATTTTAGTTTAGTAGTACCTAATCTATTTGTGCATAAAAGACTTCAAAGTCTTGATCATCGCCGCAAAATTGCTAGCTTATCGGTTTTTTATCGGATACACTTCGGAGAGTGTGCAACTGATCTGCATGATCTAATACCACCTTGCCCTTTCTTCTATCGGAATTCTCGTATCTCAAAAAAGCGACATGGTTCCATGGTTGATGTTCCAAAATGATTCACTTTCGATTTGAAGACACCAAAATTGGAACCAACGGATATTATCTATTCTATGCCAACTGGAAAAACCCACACAGGTAACGCATTCAACAGCCTAGACGTTGTTATCATAAAATCAGAGAAAAAATCTCTTCGTTCGAGTCTTTGGAACATCAACCATGAAACGATGTCTCTTTTTCGACTCACACACTCTCTAAAAACCCGATAAGCTAGCAATTTTGCAGCGATGTTCAAGACTTTGTTTTTCACATATCTTTTATTTTAATAAAAGTGTCGTTGCCTATGAGCCTTTTGGCATGTCTATCGAGCAATTTCAGAGCCTCCAGCTGATACTTAGCCGAACTGTCCCAAAGGTTTGAACAACATACAGTAGCAAATCTGTGCTTAATACAACATGAGCAACAACTGTTCAGGGTTCCCGAAAGAATTCCAAGGCGTTTCTACATACTACAGATAGTGCAATCCACGAAGACGTGCCCCACTATTCCTCCTAACCGTTTATAGTATATGTGTGCAAGCTTCCGTCAATGTTTGAGTGTTATCGGTACACACTAATTACCTATGAATGCACACGCACACTACAATGACTGGTGAATGGTTCGCGACTGACGCTCGGAGCAAACGCGATCCCCTAAACCAAAAATTGGTGGGGCGCGTCTTCGTGGATTGCACTATCTGTAGCCACATGTAACAAAGGTACCAAATGGATGTTTTAGACGATAGGAGTGGTGTCAAGTCCGATATATTACAATTTCAGAGAAATTACAAGGCTTAGAGATATAACAACTTAGATCTCGGAGTGATGAGCGCAGTGCAGTGCTAGGTAATGATTTGGACTTTCATATTCCAATAGCTGCGTGTCACTGTGCTGTTATGTGGCAGGCATGTTGCTTACTATCAGGCACATGTCCTGCTCGTCTCGTCAGTCTTTATTTAAAAAAAAAAGACAATCATAGGAACTGCCGATAGAAGTGAAAACTTATAACTCAGAATTTGATAGCTTACTTTAGAAACTACACAGGTGTAACCGGAGGGCGTGGTCTCGCCATCTTGGCATGGGCATCTAGTAATGCGTCAACATTTCCCATTGGCTCACGCATTTCTAGATGGCCATGCCATGATGGCGAGGCCACGCCTTTTCAGGATTTCCCATTGGCTGACGCATTTCTAGATGCCCAATCGCCAAGGTCCCGAGTTTACCCGAAGATTTCTTATCATACCCGAGCGTGACGCTAGAAATCAATTCACACCCCACAAAAAAATTGTCTAAGCGCGTCTAAAGAAGTTTTCACTTCAAAAACCATACCATCCTCTTAGGCCGAAGGGCATAATGCCCTTTCAAATGCTAGTCTCCAGGTAAAGAAATGAAACCAAAATTTATAGTACCATAAGCAGCCTACTGAATGTTCCCACTACTGGGACTAGGGGCCAGTGGGCAAGGAGAGCACGCACTCACGCACCGTTATACCGGTATTCCTCTCAGCAGTCTCGGGACCGCTATCGCATTCGACTGTGACTCGATTTGCCATTGCCGCCGCCTTTTGCCATTTGGTTCCAGTGATGCATTAAAAACCAGCGACGCGTCACGACCTCGGGAAACCATATCCCTAGGTGCGGTGCCGGAGCGCCCTAAGCGTCCGACACTCCAGACCCTCCAGTGAAAATAGGATGCGAGTCAAGTGCGCTTTTAAGATCGCTCCCATGTCCACTTTCACGTCATTGGATGAGTGACAGGTAATGGCCTCCTCTCGTTTTTCCAATGAGGATCCGTAACGTTTTTAGTTGAGTATGCAGATTTATAGAGCTAAGAAATCCTTAAGAAACAGTGTAAAAATTTTTGTTCTACGACAAAAATTTACGAAGTTATGACCGAATTACTAGCGAAGTTCACCGAGTGGGCGTCGCGATAGCTGTGACGTCACTGTGACGGTCGCCGCCAGTTAGTCGTTGGCAGCGATAAGGCGCGCAGTGTTTTGTTTCTTTAACTGTGACTTTAAAACAAATTTAGTGTCCGATTTGTGTGTAATTCACTTTTTAAACTATGTATAAATATTGTATAGTGCCAAAATGTATAAACACTTCTATTAAAACGCCAGAAAAACTATTTTTTAACGTGCCGAAAGACCCAAAACTTCGTAAAAAATGGTATTCGGTTATAAAAAGAGATCATAAAACTCTACCCTCTGTCCAGGCTACAAGACATTGCTGTGAAGATCATTTCGATGTGAGTACCTACATAACTATACCTATTATTTGGTTGATATTTATTAAAATAAGGTGGTACCTACTAGGTATTAAGTGCAGTGTACCTTTATCAGTGTATCTTATTTTAAGCTGCTGTATTAATAGAAACATACCTTCTTACTTTTTCTGAGTATTGTGTATAAACCTACGTACCTACCTATTTGCCCGTTCTCATTTCTATGTAATATTCCAAAGTTAAAGCACAGAAACGTACTTAGGTAAAAATCAAAGAGTGAATGATATATTATTTATTTTTTAATCATCTACACAACAGCGGTGCATGTATGTATCTGCCTCAGCTATGCCTTACTGTTAGAAGCAACTACATTAATATATCCTACTAATATAACACTCGCATAAATTTTAACACACGTAGCGCAGTCCGCATGGTCGAACATAACCAATTACCAAGGTTTCAATCATCATCATCAGCGGGGCTTAACTAGTATTTTTATATTTCAGTTGGAAGAAGATATGGAAAATTACGTAAAGTTTAAGTTGGTTGGAGGAAAGCTTAAACTGAAGAAAAGAGTTTTGCCTCATAAGTTTGAATTTCAAAAGCCTCAAAAAAAGAAAATTGACCGACCAGGTTATAAGAAAAGACAAGATTTAGAACTAGTAGTTTTGGAGAAAAATGGCAACATGGAACAAACAATGTTTGCTTCAGCGGCTTCTTGTTAGTTGTCACCGTAACACCTATCTAAGAACATGCACTAATCAAACCACGCACTAAATAAAGCGCAAGTAGGTTAAAAAATCATTCGCGAAATGATCTACATATGAATGAACGAAAACAATTATTTCATTTACATTCGATAGTATAAACACTACTCTTAAGTTCTGAATATGTCCCTGTACCTACACTTTACATTCACTTTTATTAGGTGTAATAAAATGAATGTAAAGTGTAGGTACAGGGACATATTCAGAACTTAAGAGTAGTGTATATACTATCGAATGTAAATGAAATAGTTGTTTTCGTTCATGCATATGTAGATCATTTCGCGAATGATTTTTAACCACTAACTAACAAATTAAAGATTACTAATAAGTACCTACGTACGTAGATAAATAAGCAGCATCCATAGCTTTGTAGTTTCCAACCACGGATTTCAACGCTGGTGAACTTGGAATGATTACCTAGATCTTAGATAATCAAATACCTTAAAAGAATCCACTTTTGGAAGATTATCTGACTGAGCTTGCACAAAACCCGCTTCTACTTTATTAGTACTCATATTACTTATGTACGTTTTATACTTAAGTATCACAAAATTACACTCCAACAACACTTTATGTAAATAAATTGCCAAATATTAGGGACCAACCGAGTCGCGCGTCGCCGCTGCTACGTCGAATGTGCCGGCCGACCGGCCGGCCGCGCTCGGTTCCGTCACAGTGACGTCACACGCTCCCGCTTGCATTGACTTTTAGCGACAGGAACGGTATATGTTTATTATTTAATATCTTCGTAAGTAATGGTCCGATTTGGATAATTCAAAAATATATATGATCCATATGTTATAAAAAATAACGTGGATGATAGATCTATTGAATTTGCTATAACTTTACTGATCCTCATTCACATTACCTTTCATTGTTGAGCGTCTTGGCTAAGATCGTCGAGTGCGAAAGGTTCGCCCTCACGACCGCGGCTAGTGATGGCCGCGGTTCCGCCTCTGTGGCTACATCGTGTCGAGGAACCTCAACTGGAAGACAACGCTAAGAAACATCATTGGACCACGTGTCTACAATAAAATGGTCTATTATTTTGTTACAGAGCTGTTTAAAACTACGATATTTCCTAAAATATATTCATTAAAATCAAAAAACACCAGGGGCAATTTTGTTAAAAATATATATTTGTGATAAGTTACGTATGTACAGATACATATTAACATCGTTTATTTCCCTTGACACTACTGCTTGGCACTACTGGTAGTGTCATGGGAAATTTTAATTGCCCGTGGCACTACCAGTAGTGCCACGGGTAAAAGTAAATTTCCCGTGACACTACACCGTCTCTAGTAGTGTCACGGGAAATAATATTTCCCTTGACACCACTAGCAAAATAATATTCCCGTGACACGTGTGACTATTTTTCTTTGATATTTATTGACTTTTGATTGATTTTTCATTGGCATTTAATGGAAAGGCATCAAGGCCTTTCCATTGTATGTAAACGGGTGCATCCCAGTAATACTACTAACTGGGATACACCTGTTTTGATTGACTTTAGTCATACCTGTAGGTCCATAGATTTGCTGAGTCCTCATATTAGTGTTTAGTATCCCATCTACTATATAATACTACTGGGGTGCACCTATACACACCCTATTTTTCAAATTTTACTTCTACTAATTTAACACAGTGCTATGTAAAATTTAGGTAAATTACGTTATTGGTGCCTTTGACTTCATAAAAGGACGAACCTTTTTTGTTTTGTATGTATGTTACGCGATAGTACAGCCAAATGTAAGTTAATTTTGATGGCTTGGCTATTTTTTTGTTTGTTATATTAAAGTTCAGAGGTTGTCCCCTAAATTGTTTATCGAAATTCACTAGTTTAATTTATTTTTTTCACTAGTTGAAAGAAATGAATTCTATGTAACCTAACCGGTCCGATTCCGTTAGTTAACTAGATGGACGGTGGAAACTAAATATTTCCCAAGGAATACCCAGGTGGACAAAGCTGAGCCGTTGTAAAAAAGCTTTCCACGGATCACCCACGTGGTCTCACTGGTGGTGGAGGTAAGTACCCTTACCACCGTCCACCTCCTGCTTAAAATATGTACACATATTTATTTTCTTCTATACAGTTTTATTTAAACTAAATTTTTCCTGTTCAATGAATACCATTTAAAACAGCATTTAGAATTAATTTTCTATTGACAGTTTAATTTAAAATGCTCAAGAGTGGTAAGTGTAATATTTGACGTTTTAAAACTAAACAGTATCATCTTCAACTAATCGTATAAAACAACTTATACAACTTGAACTGCCATCGGTGCACTCAAACTTACTGAACACGAAGAAAAGGAATGTGTTTAAATTTGGGTTTTAGTAGACATGGTAAGCAGATATACATTTTCAAACATTGAAACGCGTTTACCTCAAAACGAGTTTTTTACCACTAAACCCATTGATATAAACATTAAAAGTTCGATTATTGAACCCATACTTTTGCTATGAATAAAATTTGGAAATAAATTTTAAAAAAGTTTGTTTCTTTTAGTTTAGTTTTGTTCCCTAACATTCTTTCTATAATGTTTAAACGGGGCTTTTATTTTTTGTAAACTTTAGTAGTGCCATGGGTAATGAGGTAATCTACGGGAAAATTTACAGTAGGTGTTTAATCAGCCAATAAGAGCAGTAGTGCCACGGGCAAGTAAAATTTCCCATGACACTACCAGTAGTGCCAAGCAGTAGTGTCAAGGGAAATAAACGATTAACATCATGTTTATAAAACAACCTCCTCCAACAATGCATTCTTGTATCCTTCTTTTTTCTTATGGCTTCCATTCGGGAATAGAAGGTACGTATCACCGCAATTTTGCCAACGTCCAGCGTTTGAACATTGAGAGCATTATTCTATATGTACAGATTACAGAAATAAAACGGCATATTTTAAAACAAAACTTAAAATCACACGGGACGCCCGTACAACACGGAAGTCCATTTCGTACTGACTGGAGTTTGTATTTGCTTTGTCTGCTTCAGGTTCTCTGTTCTGCGCGTTCCATCTTTTTTTTTTTTTTTTTTAGCATAGAGTGACGAGACGAGCAGGTCATGTGCCTGATGGTAACATGCCTGCCACATAACAGCACAGTAACATGCAGCTATTGGAACATGATAGTCCAAATCATTACCTAGCACTGCACTGCGCTCGTCACCCAGAGATCTAAGATATTATGTCTCTAAGCCCTGTAATTTCTCTGGAATCATTGCCCTTTAAACCGGAACACAGTAATGTTTGCACATTACTGCTTGGCGGTAGAATATTTGGCAAAGGTGTGGTACTTCCCCAGGCGGACTCTGCGAAGAGTCCTACCACTACTAACCATCTGGTTTTATTTCTGTAATCTGTGTCTATATGCTACTCATTGGAGTATGATACTTCATTCAGGTGATCAGTCTTCTTTAGATAATCTTGAGCTTGATTATCGAAAACCGCTTTGGTGTAAAATCGAGGCAGCATATTTCTTTCTTCAAGTACTTCTAATGTACGATTGTATGTGAATAGTTATGTTGGTGTAGAGAATTTAATATAAACAATATTACACAATATAAGATTAGAGATATTTTTAATTTACACGTAAATACGTAACAATGCATAATTGCAAATTTGTTTACAGTAAAATGACGCAACCTTTAAATCTGTGACACGTGTCTTCAAAAGTCTGTGACACGTGCTGTCACAGACTTCAACCCACGCCAAGGAGAATGGCACACGCAGCTAAAGCTCTGAAAGAGAAATATATTTCCCCGTTTTCATTACATTGTTCAACCCCAACCCTTTCTCCGCAATAAAAAGTAGCCTATGCTGTTTATCGGAGTCTAGTCTATCTGTATACCAAATTTCATCAAAATCGGTTCACTGGTTTAGACGGTAAAGCGTAGCAGACAGACAGACAGACAGAGTTACTTTCGCATTTATATTATAGTTTTAGGAACCAGAAGTGGTTTCATATTTTTAAAACAACAATTTAACAAATCACACCAGTTTCTATTATCAAATTATTACACAAAATCACAGTAATTACTAAAATAATAAATCTGTATATCTTAAGCACGTCCAACCCAGACAAGCGTCCCTCCAAAAAGAAAAGAAGATCAAGATTCCAGAAAAGAAGTTAGGTTCCAAGGAGGCGGCAGCTATCTTCATGAAACCTCTTTAGTTGCGTCACATCATGTTTGGCTCCGCCCTCTGCCTAGGTGAAGTTCCTAACACGGCCTCTCCTGATGCAGCGTCGTCCTCGACCGCTCGATCACGAATGGATGAATGGTCCTGGGACAGAACCACTGTTCATTTCTTCGTGGCCATCGTGATCTGGAATACGACATAAGTAAAGCACAGTTCTAACACTCCTTAGATGTTGATTTGAAGAGTTGAATAAGATTTTATCAACAATCACAAGATCACAACTGTTACCGTGCACTCCTAACAGTCACGATATGACCAAATAAAAAGTTGGTGATAAGCTGGTAGTTTTTGGTTTAGTCATGTTTAAGACTAGTTGTAACTCGTTACACAACGACCACTCGTTGGTTGCACTCGATGCGAACCAAGTTTAGTAAAGGTACACAGTAACGTTCGACTCGGTCGTACCTGACCTTAAGTTATGCTACAACTAGGGTAGTGGAATAGGTAATTAGAAGCACTGAGGTCATGGATATCTGAATCAGAATTAGAAACGTAGTAGTGGATAGATCTCACCAAAGTTACTGTTTTAAACGCGTCGTTGAGATGATCCTTAACATCTGCGAAGGCAAGGTTCGAGACCTCACCGCGTGATGTTGCTGAACCTGTGCTAGCCAGGCTCTACCGCGGTGACGCCACACGGAGGCTCTGCCGCAGCGACGCCACACGGAGGCTCTGCCGCAGCAACGCCACACGGAGACTCTGCCGCAGCAACGCCACACGGAGACTCTGCCGCAGCAACGCCACACGGAGACTCTGCCGCAGCAACGCCACACGGAGACTCTGCCGCAGCAACGCCACACGGAGGCTCTGCCGCAGCAACGCCACACGGAGACTCTGCCGCAGTGATGCCTCACGGACGCTCTGCCGCAGCGAAGCTACACACATTACGTCACACGCCATAGGTTGCTGCACACTGCAAGCGCACGTGGACCGGCTCATGTCATAGGTAGCTGCCCGAGAGCAAGCGCGCATAGCCACACACATTACGTCACACGCCATAGGTAGCTGCATACTGCAAGCGCACGTGGACCGGCTCATGTCATAGGTAGCTGCCCGAAAGCAAGCGCACATAGCCACACACATTACGTCACACGCCATAGGTAGCTGCACACTGCAAGCGCACGTGGACCGGCTCATGTCATAGGTAGCTGCCCGAAAGCAAGCGCACATAGCCACACACATTACGTCACACGCCATAGGTAGCTGCACACTGCAAGCGCACGTGGACCGGCTCATGTCATAGGTAGCTGCCCGAGAGCAAGCGCACATAGCCACACACATTACGTCACACGCCATAGGTAGCTGCACACTGCAAGCGCACGTGGACCGGCTCATGTCATAGGTAGCTGCCCGAAAGCAAGCGCACATAGCCATACACATTACGTCACACGCCATAGGTAGCTGCACACTGCAAGCGCACGTGGACCGGCTCATGTCATAGGTAGCTGCCCGAGAGCAAGCGCACATAGCCACACACATTACGTCACACGCCATAGGTAGCTGCACACTGCAAGCGCACGTGGACCGGCTCATGTCATAGGTAGCTGCCCGAAAGCAAGCGCACATAGCCATACACATTACGTCACACGCCATAGGTAGCTGCACACTGCAAGCGCACGTAGACCGGCTCATGTCATAGGTAGCTGCCCGAGAGCAAGCGCACATAGCCACACGATGATACTGCACACGTCTCGACGGCGACCCTTCACCGGCACCGCCCCATGGAACGACGTGCTCCGCAGCCACTTGGGTTCGTTGTCCATAAGACCCTGCAACAGTTCAAGTCATGAAGCAAGGTTTCAATGATCGTGTAGTACTCTTTGATCCCGAAATCTTAACTTCACATAGCTCTTATATCTCGCTGACCAACACGAATTTAAAATTCAAAACTTTAATAATGTTTTCTGTTCTCATTTACGCAACAATCCTGCTGTTGCCGATTAACTTCAAGTAACCCTGATCCTGTAGTACGCTATTTATCTTGAACATCGCCCCAAACAAACTTTTATCCTAATATCTACAATGCTAGTAGTTTTAACATTGTAATTGTCAAATTGTGTAAGCCCAGCGCGGCTTACATTAACAAATATGCATTACAACAGGTCTAGATTCTTCGATCAAATCGCAAAAATTATTCAATAACAGGGATAATCTATTTCATTCCTCTTTTAAAAATGATGATTTAATAGACTTTTTATCGCCCAAGCGAGACACATCTGTGAGCCACTACCAACTCCGGTGAGCTTTTGATGTCACCAATTTGTTAATAAACCGGGGTGGCTATTTGGTTCAATACATCCGTGCCTATTGAAATTAGCACACTAGTCTTTCTGAGGGTACTTGTGCCACAAAAAAGTCTATCTCCATAGAAGTTTTTGGAAAGGTCAACAATATCGTAAACAAATAATCAAATTAAATAAAAAGTACCTATCGCAAGTAGATTTTAACACTTGGCTGCCGATTCAGCTCAGCGAATGACACGAGGACACGACGTGTCTGTTTTGCTTTTTAACGTTGAGAAATAAAAGTCAATGTAAATAAAGCAGTACGCTTTGACCAGTAGATATGTCGATTAAATACGTCAACCGGTATCTCATCTCCGTAAGCAGCATGACTTTACTTATCTAGGCATTGATACAAAACATTAGATGTACCCTGAGCACCATGAAATTGATAATAAACTGCGTCTATGTGTGCAGCGTAAGTGGTTTACACTTATATAGATTGGTGGATCTATTAGACCCCCAGAATCGCTAGCGACGAGGCATGCTGTGGTTCTACTTATTTTGCTTATTGACGACGAATAGTGATAAGTAAAAACGTCCGGCAGTGACCGCTTCCTGCTCCATCCGAAAAGAAAGGAAAGAGTGAGCTCGCTATCTAGGCATTTAGTGACAAAAATGACTTGGTTCGGTGTCTTAGAGTCAGTGCGACGCTTAACATAACGTTAATTAATCGTTTAACAGACCCTTTTTTACAATTCGTACACATGAACGGTGAAATGTTAGACAATTTATAAATGTTGATTTTATATCCGCATTCATCATTTTAGGTCAACAAGGTTGTATGTTGTAGATGACCAACAGTAAAATTTGTAACATTTGACTGAAACCTGCGCGCTGTGGAGATACTGAGTGAACGTTTACGTGATCAGAACAGATTTTCACAAAAGCGGGTCAATTCGGGAATATTTTACAGATCATTTTTGGCTTTATATTGGTTTAACAAAATAAATTCAGCTAACTCATTAAGTTGTAATTGGCGTCAAACATCGCGGCCTCACCTCGTAGGTCAGTAATTCTCCGAATAACAATATGACGTTTTGAAGTCATTCGATAGACCTTTAACAATATTAGGGCATAGTAAATAGGGCAAATTGATGAGTAAGTAGACGGTATTTTAAACAAATTGTCAGCGACATTGAAATTTTGCGGGGAGACTGACCGAAATTCAGTCTTAAAATTGGACCAAGTGCGATCATCGGAAATCCAATCGTTTAACCATGCATCCTCCTTAAAATACTTTCCAATCCGCGACTAGCACTCGTCGTCGGTCGCTCCAACGATTGAGGTCACATCCATGGTTTATCTCTGCGCACTAAACATCAAAATCGTGAACGTTCGGATCAAAATTTGAAATGTAGCAAATGACTAGGTTGCAATACAGCAAAGAAGATAGTGCATTCAAGGCTCAATACGCGCTGTTATCAGTATAAGTTGGAACGGACTCACCAAACTTGCTGAGCTTGCCATCTACGACCAGTGGCGTAGAAACCTGGCGTTCCGGCGTTGGACGTGCTTTAGATGCGTATGCCGAAGTCGTTAATCTATCCTCTAGGTGTTAATCTAACCATACAATTGTATCTAGAATATGTGCTATTTTCTCGAGATCGGGTTTGAGGTCTATGTGTCTTTAGACCGAGAAGCCCGATCCGACATAATAAAAACAAATTTACTTACGTATGTTAACAAAAATAAAATGAAGAGAGAAAAATAAATACGCACACAAAGATGGTAGGCACAGAACACATTTTTTTACAATGAAGAGTAAAAAAACAAAAGACTGCGGTGATAGCCAGTTAGCCAGCAGTTACGTGAGCGGTTTTCGAATCCCACTTCTGATTTTAGGAACCAGAAGTGGTTTCATATTTTTAAAACAACAATTTAACAAATCACACCAGTTTCTATTATCAAATTATTACACAAAATCACAGTAATTACTAAAATAATAAATCTGTATATCTTAAGCACGTCCAACCCAGACAAGCGTCCCTCCAAAAAGAAAAGAAGATCAAGATTCCAGAAAAGAAGTTAGGTTCCAAGGAGGCGGCAGCTATCTTCATGAAACCTCTTTAGTTGCGTCACATCATGTTTGGCTCCGCCCTCTGCCTAGGTGAAGTTCCTAACAATAGTATATATATTATAGTATATATATGGTATATAGTAAGGATTATTTGCAGCCTAGAACAGACTAGAAACTCAGTAGTGGTAGGACTCTTGGCAGAGTCCGCCTGGGGAAGAACCACACGTTTGGCAGTTATTCTACCGCCAAGAAGTAATGTGCAAAAATTACTGTACCCCAGTTTGAAGGGCAATGTTTCCAGAGAAATTACAGGGCTTAGAGATATAACAACTTAGATCTCGGGGTGAAGAGCGCAGTGCAGTGCTAGGTAACGATTTGGACTCTTCCTGTTCCAATAGCTGCGTGTCATTGTGCTGTTATGGCAGGCATATGGCAGGCATGTTGCTTACCATCAGGCACATGTCCTTAAATTAAAACAAAAAAACTTAAATAGAGGTAAAATTAATAAGTAAAACATCATATATCTGTCTGATATCATAATTTAATTCACTTCATTATCACAGAAAAAATAATTCACACGCTTCAGAATTTTGCATTCACAATAAAAAATTACATTATTTATGACATTTTGTACATTGACATTATTTACAAAATTTGGATAATTTTGGACGTGCAATATAATAAGTGAAAATTGGCGGACGTAAATAATAGGTGGAACACTAACGTATAGGATTAAAAAACGACCACTAAACTCATTGAGTCCACTGACGATAATGGTAGCTAAGTTATCTAGATGTTTAATTTGGATTGATAGACGAACACTTATCATTTTAATTTAAAAACGACATCGTGGTTAGTACCTACGCAGATGCCCCAGATGTTCGTCATTTCACTAAAGCTAAAGATTTCTTGACGTACGCTTTTAAGTGCATGTAAGCACGATAGACTTAACTATGGCTTTTAACTCGACAGCTGACAAAATTATAAACTTTTATGATATGACGAAATTCTGGCCACGATCGGTCATAAGATAAACAATCATATAAATTGCCTGCAAAATATTATTTTTTACAATGTGCCAGGCCAAAAACAAATCACAGTTATTCAGAAAAAGTTTCAACCGCATCCGGGCTTTTTTAAAGGGAGTGCGCGCATGTGACCGCTTTTCGTCAAAGCACTGCAAAAAAAGACCGCTTAATGCGGCTGAAACCAAAATTAGTGTGTAACGACAATATTGCACGTACATAAATAAGTCTGAATTAATAAAAAATGTACAACGACCATGTTAGTTTTGACAGTAAAATATCCAGATACAGTTAAAAATGTTCTTTGTCAATCATCAATCAATAAAACATATTCTCCAAAATTATTTACACAAAACTTACAATTAATATCTAAAATAACTTAAATTCATTAAACCTACGTTCGAGCAAGAAAACTATCCTATCTATAATGAAATATTCGAATGCTTGGCAAACTTACTGCTATAATGTATCACATTTTTTTTTATAGGGCAAGATTTAGCACATAACTTTTTTTACCAATCGGCTACAACGCGTACAAGAAATTTGCTAATTGCCAAGTCTTGTATCGCATTGAATTGGCTTTAAAGTTATTTCGAATATTAAAAACAGAAAAAAAAACATAACATTTTTTAGTATTTTGTACTATTATTGAGTGTTGATTAGAGAGCAAAATAATAAGGGCTTTTTAAATGTATTTTTTGTGATGGTAACATATTTTATACCTTTTTTTATATGTGAACATGTAAAATAAGATCAGTTTAAAACAATGTATTATTTATATTCTACAAGAAGAAAAATCAAGGATCCTATGGAAGTTGGCTTAAAGTAGCATGCATATACTCTCTAGACCAGAGGGTGTCCATGTTTTGAGTAAATTTTAACCCCCCAACCCCATGGTGAGGTTAATAGAACACCCTTCTAGATTGTTTACAATTATTATAGTCTTTACAATTTATATTAAACTTGTTTTTCGCTTTATTTAACAAAATGTTTTAAACTATTTGAATATAAAAAGCCCTCAATCAAAAAAATAGGACACTAAATGAAGAAAGTTCAAATTCGTAAATAAACCTAGGCATTTTAAATGCTCAAATGAATTGATCAACTGGTATTATCTAAAATTGTCCAGCAATTTTAAACGTTACCGCATCCAACATACATTTTTGGTCAAAATAAATGAAATAAAATTATTCGTATAATAATTTACCAATCTTAAAACATCTCTCTTTTTCATTACACACACAAATCGAAAATAGACTTCCAATTTCTTTGTATAAATATTAAATATTCAAATCCGTGTTGCAATCTAAAGTTTCCTTTCCTCGCTTCAGTATATATTTACAAATACCCTGTTCGGTTACTCTCAAAGAGTTATCAAAGTAAGATTATGCAAAAGCATTGAAATTTTGGGTAGCGTCGAATCACAGTTCGCTTTTTATCACGATATCAGCTATACTTCAACCCTGACCATTTTTGGCGACTCTTTCAAAGATCATACAAAAATATGAAATTTTGTCTCCACTGCCATCCAACGCTTCATACTCTCTACTCAGAGTACTGGACTCTACACAGCAACATACCAGAGAGCTGTCAGTATACCGAAAATACCTTTGGCCGGCCTAAAACGTCCGAAATAGCTAAAAACATCTAGACATTTGCCTAAACCTCAGACCACGTTTTCGTTCTTCTCCCGTTTCCTCAAAGAAGCTCTGGTTGATGCTCTGATAGAAGCCCTGATGGATGCTCTGGAACTGATAGCCGAAGGTACAGCCCTGACGAAGGTGTCCTCCTCTTTGGTGGTGACTGAAGCACGCTTGGTGTAGCGTTCTTGGTTTTCTGAATCTTCTGGCTTTTTCCTGTGAATGAAGAATTTAAAATTAACAAAAAATTTAGACAAGGGTTTCGCAAAGATAGATAAGATAAAAGATAATTTATTTGTTCAAAACATGAGTAAATTACAAACACACATAATGCATGATATATTATGTTAGTAGCTTGTCGTCATGTTTTGCCTGATATGGTAGGCATACAAATATTTTTCCAATTCTTGAATTATTGATGACATGGTCTAGTCTAGTCACAAAATTAGCTTAACAAATCGCTCCTTAAATTAAAATCACCTTTCAAGATGAGTTATTCTCTTCTTACTCATCTTAAAAGGTGATTTTAACCGAGTATAAGTAAAAACCGTGGTGAAATATTGGCTGGATCGGTAATTATATATATATTTTTTACTTTTATAGGTTTGCACTTGACCACCATCTCGGCTGATGTTAAGCGACGATGCGGTCTACGATGGAGCGTGTTTACCTAGAAAAACCCGATTCACTCTCGATTTGAAGACACCAAGATTGTAACTATCGGGAAATACCCACTCGGGCAACGTATTCCACAGTCTTCACGTTCTTATCACAAAAGCAGAGTCAAATCTTTTCGTCCGTATCTTTGGAACAACAAACATGAAACGATGTCACTTTTTCGAGCTGCGAGCATTCCGACAGAAAAAAGGACAATGTGGTATCAGATCGTGCAAATCAGTCGCACACTCTCCGAAGTGTATCCGATAAAAACCCGACATGCTAGCAAATTTTCAGTCTTGAACATCGCCGTATGTCATGTTAGTATTTATCAATTTTATATGGAATACGTTTTGGAGGATGTATTCAGGAATTTAAGAATCCAATTCCACCCCCTTCTTGCTGTGAAATGGCCAAGCAGATCAGACTTAAGGATCATCGGTACATGGGCGATATTCCCAAGGTTTGTACCATAGGCTTCAAATCTATGTTTATCATACTAACTACGATACTGTGGAATACTCTACCCGATTCTGTGTTTCCCGATAAGAGCAACCAGGGTGTCTTCAAAACATGCATGCAGTTACATCAGTAAAACACATTGTTCACGTATTTTTTCTTTTGTTTCACAAACAAGTTTTGTAGTGGTAGGACTCTTAGCAGAGTCCGCCTGGGGAAGTACCACACCTTTGTCAATTATTCTACCGCCAAGCAGTAATGTGCAAACATTACTGTGTTCCGGTTTGAAGGGCAATGTTTCCAGAGAAATTACAGGGCTTAGAGATATAACAACTTAGATTTCTGGGTGACGAGCGCAGTGCAGTGGTAGGTAATGATTTGGAATCTTCATTCGGTTCGATAGCTGCGTGTCACTGTGCTGTTATGTGGCAGGTATGTTGCTTACCATCAGGCACATGTCCTGCTCGTCTCGTCACTCTTTATATAAAAAAAAAATACGTTTAAAAGTTTTGAGTGACGTCAGTTCATTGTACCATTTTTACGAAGTCGTGACGTCACAGGCACTGAACCAATGAATCTGTCAAAGTCATGTGTCATCCACCAACCCGTACTGGACCAGCGTTGTAGATATGGCCTTGACTCTCTTCTTGCGAAGAAGGCCCCGAGTCTTAGCAGTGGGAACATTTAGTGGGCTGTTTATTGTTGTATGTTACCTCGGGAAGCACGGTATGTCGGTCCACCGCTGGTCCAAGCCGAAGTTCTCGGCGTCTTGAATGGTCTGCGGCATCTCCGTGTCCATGGTCTCCGGTAGCAGCAGGCAGAGAAGACCGCCGGCGATGCCGAGGGCACCCAGGATGATGAGCGGGAGATCGGGGGAGATATTGGCCTGGAGACAGGAGATATCACGTAAGTATTTTGTAGTGGTAGGACTCTTAGCAGAGTCCGCCTGGGGAAGTACCACACCTTTGCCAGTTATTCTACCGCCAAGTGCAAATATTACTGTGTTCCGGTTTGAAGGGCAATGTTTCCAGAGAAATTACGGGGCTTAGAGATACATCTTAGATCTCTGGGTGACGAGCGCAGTGCAGTCCTAGGTAATGATTTGGACTCTTCATGTTCTAATAGCTACGTGTCACTGTGCTGTTATGTGGCAGGCATGTTTGCTTACCATCAGGCACATGTCCTGCTCGTCTTGTCACTCTTTATTAAAAAAAAATGGCAGTCATAGGAACTGCCAATAGAAGTGAAAACTTGCTGTTGCCCTGGTACTGGTACCTAGGGGCAAACGCAACTCTTTTATATTTCTGTTGTCCTGGTATCTGGAGATAAACGCTGGGCTGTTGGAGGTAGGTAATCGAAACTCTTTACTGTTTCTGTTGCCCTGGTACCTACCTGGCCTTTTTTACCGAATTTACCCGAAGATTTCATATCCGATCCGATCCATTATCATATCCAAGCGTGACGATTGATGAATCCATTTTACAGCCCACGTAAATTCTGTCTATAGCGCGTCTAAAGAAGTTTTCACTTCAAAAACTTCTTTTGGCGCGCCACAAACAGATTTTTGTTCATTTGAGGTCAAGAGTCACCATCCTGAATGAAAGAAATCTTCGGGTGAACTCGGGACCATGGCCATCTAGAAATGTGTTAGCGTATCATCATGGTTACCATTACACATCTAACCATAGACTAGAAAGTCTAGATGGCCATGCTTGGAAGATTTATTTACACGACAATGCTTTGAAGATTTGTTACAGAGTAGCAACGTCCTCCGATTTTACCGGCGTAGTTGCCAAAGTAAGCGATAGTTCTCGAAAAAAAAAAATCGGTTGTCTGTAAAGTTACTGAGGATAGTTGAACGTGACAACTTCAACTCCAAGCCTTAAATGGAACGCCTCAGAGCGAGGTAACGCCGCATGACGTCATGTTTTTTCGTGCGTGCAGCCGGCTTCATCGAATTATAAGACGTTGTCACGTCAAAAACTTGATAAACTTAACTTGATAAGAACTTGATAAAGTTCAGAGTTACTTATAGAAGTTTTCATTTCCTATCTTATAGTTAGTTTATATTTCTATCGGCACTTCCTATGACTGCCATTTTTTTCAAATCCAAGATGGCCGCGGGTACTCAAAATTTTTACATAAATTCTTGTTTTTTGACGCGATAACGTCTTATAATTCGATGAAGCCGGCTGCACGCCCGCAAAACGACGTCATGTAACGTTACCGCCATAGAATAGATAATATTTACCGCCGTTACCTCGCCTTATTACTTTTCGCACCATCTAGTGAGTGAAATTTGTATTACGTTCAAGGAGTCTGTCCATGTTTTAGAAAAGTGACGATATGAAGTTAAGAACTTGTGCTAGTACAATGATGTACCCAGAGATGGCGCTTTGAACAGCTTTTCAAAAAGCTTCAGAATGTTTTACCTAGATGGCGCTTAACACAAATTCCATCAGTATTTTCTTAAGACGTCGTCACGTTCAACTATCGTCAGTAAACCGACTTTACAGACAACCATTTTTTCTGATAAACGTTGAGTACTAACCAGGTAGACCACGAAAGGTGCGACAATACTGGCCACATATCCCATGATGTGGATAAGTGCGACACCCTGGGCTCGCACCACGGTGGGCAGAAGCTCTGCCGCGTATTGCAGACCGATGTTGTATGAGATGTTGACGGCGAAACGACCGAGGATAGCGAGGGTGGCCGATGGAGGACCTGGAAAAACATCAAAGAAACAGATTTTAATTTTTGAAATAAGACTTTACAGCTTTACTAGCAGAGCTGTTCGGTTTCAATCGCGTAGTTCTCGTTGTTTCCCCGGGATAAAAAGTAGTTATGTGTTCTTCCACACAAGTTTTGTAGTGGTAGGACTCTTGGCAGAGTCTTCCTGGGGAAGAACCACACCTTTGCCAGTTATTCTACCGCCAAGCAGTAATGGGCAAACATTACTGTGATCCGGTTTGAAGGGCAATGTTTCCAGATAAATTACAGAGCTTAGAGATATAATAAATTAGATATCTGGGTGATGAGCACAGTGCAGTGCAGATAATGATTTGGACTCTTCATGTTTCAATAGCTGCGTGTCACTGTGCTGTTATGTGACAGGGGTGTTGCTTACCATCACGCACATGTCCTGCTCGTCTCGTCACTCTTTGCTATAAAAAAAGACCGCTTATTTTCGCGGTTCCGCAACCACCGCCGGGCGTAAAACGCGTCTTGAGTTTTGCTTTCAATTTTTACATATACAGTTATTACGTATATCTGCATTCTACAGAAGCTAGAGGCCCGCAACTGCGTCTGAAAAGCGCTCCGTGAATTTTTGGCCTTAGGATTCACAGCCTTCATTTTGATTAATATCGAAGTTTGGCAACCGACTACCGACCAAGTACCAGGTACCAGCTGATTGGGCCAGTCAAACTAAATTATGACTGAAGAAAAAGAAGATATAAATGATTAAAAAAGACTTACCAACAGGTACAGCGGTGGCCAACAAACTGAAGATACCGCTTATAACCATAGACCCACAAGCGAGCCATCTTCTGCCCCATCTGTAAAGAAAAAATCATGAAATAAATGAATTGAAAATTTATTTCACTCACAGAAACTAACAAAATAAACTTGATTTGGAGAGGTCTTCTAGCACGAAATACTTTCTAAATTCCACCCCAATTCATTTTGTTTCATTCTACTCCACTTCACTCCATTATATCTCATTCCATTTTATTCCAGTCCGCTCCATTCTATTTGTTGAATATCTGTCGATATTTATTTTTTATTTTCTCTCGTTTACTCCATTCTATTCAACTCCACTCCCCTCTACTCAACTCGATTCCATTCTGATCTATTCTATTAGTAGAACACTGACACACAGTATCAGCCGGCAGTTCCGTGCCCGAAGCGATGGTGAACATGAGGAATATATAGGTCCCATTGACCCCACGTTCCTGACGTGGCCGTCGAAGACCAGGGATATCGCCATCCAGATGATGATGAGCAGGATGGAGTTGCGGCGGAGACGGGGGGACTTGAAGAGGTCTAGTACGGAGTACGTGCCATATTCCACTCCAACTCACTCCATTCCATACTATTCGACTTCGTTCCACGCCATCCTACTCGTTTCTACTCGTTTCTACTACATTCTACTCCATTCTAGTCTATTATCCTACATTTTATCTACTCCATTATATTCCATTCTACTTCGTTTTACTACATACTGCTCCATTCTACTTAATTCTATTCCATTTTCCTACATTCTGCTCATTTCTACTCCTTTCTACCCCATCCTACTTTATTCTATTCAATTCTACGCCATTTTGCTCCATTCCATTATTTTACATTCTAATCCACTTTACTCCTTTATATTTCAATACATTCTTCTCTATTGCACCCCATCCGGCCCCTTTCCACTCCATTTCATTCCATCCCTCTCCATTCTAGTCCATTCTCATTTTAGTCTAATTGTAGAATACTGACCTGTCAAGAACTGCAGTCAAGAACGTATCAGCCGGCAGTTCCGTGGCCGAAGCGATGGTGAACGTGAGGAATATATCCAGTCCAACCGACCCCACGTTCCTGACGTGACCGTCGAAGACCAGGGATATCGCCATCCAGATGATGATGAGCAGGATGGAGTTACGGCGGAGACGGGGGGACTTGAACAGGTCTAGTACGGAGTACGTGCCATATGCTCCTCCAACTCACTCCATTCTGTACTATTCGACTTCGTTCCACGCCATTCCATTCGTTTCTACTACATTCTACTCTACTATCCTACATTTTATCTACTCCATTATATTCTATTCTACTTCATCCTACTACATACTGTTCCATTCGGCTCCATTTTATTTCATTCTATTCCATTTTCCTACATTCTGCTTATTTCTACTCCATTCTACTACATTCTACTCAATTATACTCCTTTCTATTTCATTCTTTTACATTCTAATCCATTTTACTCCTTTATATTCCAATCCAATTCACTCCATTGCACCCCATTCTAACACTTTCCACTACATTTAATTCCATCCCGCTTTATTCTAGTACATTCTCATCCTATTCAAATAGTAGAATACTGACCTGTCAAGAACAGCAGTCAAGAACGTATCAGCGGGCAGTTCCGTGGCCGATGCGATGGTGAACGTGAGGAATATATCCAGTCCAAGCGACCCGACGTTTCTGACGTGCCCGTCGAAGACCAAGGATATCGCCATCCAGATGATGATGAGCAGGATGGAGTTACGGCGGAGACGGGGGGACTTGAACAGGTCTAGTACGGAGTACGTGCGAGATTCAGCTTCCGAATCCTTGATGGCTTTCAAGGACGATTCCTGAAGAAGAAAAGACGGTTTTAAATTCAACTTTATGCTACTAATACTTATTATAAATGTCAACGTTTGTATCAAATAGTTTACAAGTTCACATAATATACCACGTATAGAGTTAGATTTTTTTTAAAACTTTTATAGGTTTACACTTGACCGCCATCTCGCCTGATGTTAAGCGACGATGCGGTCTACGATGGAGCGTGTTTACCTAGAAAAAAACCGATTCACTCTCGATTTGAAGACACAAAGATTGTAACCATCGGGGTTATAAATAATATTATGTATAATTTATGGTTTACAACGAAAGCACGGGTCTGATCGTTCGTCTTGTCGCTCTTATGGAAGTGTCATAATTATTTTTGTCGCGGCACATCACTATGTCGCCATAGCTAATATACACCTCATCTGCTTACGATTGGTACAAAGGAACCGGGCGGAAAACCCTAATCTATTTTACTAATTCTTTATCTAAGGTTTGAATATTTTGATGTTTGTTGCTCAACCACGACGTAAGTCTGAATGGATCTGGTTGTCTGTCCAAAATTTATTTATAGGGAAAGCCAGTAAAATTTAAATTTTTTAACTAAGAATTTTAACTGACATTGAGACATTGGGTCCGTGAGGGCAGGGAAGTTCATCTCATTTTCAAAAGCCTTTCCAAGCGCTTGGTCGACGTGACATGAATGTCGGCAAAACGCGAAGCCATAAAATGTTCCCCTATCAAAAAATAACTAAACACAGCTAAATTAAGTTTTTGAAGTGAAATTTCTTTATCGACGTATGGGAGAAATTTTATAGCAATGTAACGTATTTCGGTTACGCGCATGTTACGCCATTTTGTTTTCTAAGTCACATTTTTCCGTTAATACGTGCCATATTTAATGAAATGCTATAATCTTAATATATATAAATCTCCTGTCACGATGTTTGTCCGCGATGGATCCCTAAACTACTCCGATTTTAAATTGAATTGGCACACCGTGAGCATTCTGGTCCAACTTGAGAGATAGGATAGTTTTTTTTTTCGATTAATAGTCTTTTTATGACGAAATCCGAGCGAAGCCGGAACTGGCCGCTAGTAATCTATAAATTTTAGTAGAGTTGAAATAAATAAATAAATATTTGTGGACAATTCAAACACAACACCATCTAACCCCAAACTAAGCGAAGTTTGTACTATGGCAGCCAGATAGCTGATACCTATATAGTTTTAAATACATACTTATTATGCATAGAAATACCCAGATACCATGGACGTATAAAAAAGTCGGATGTAGTATCGCTAAAACAAAAACTGTGTCCATAGAGTCGGTTACATAATATGCACGTGTGCGCTGTCACATACAGGCTGACACGCACACATACACACATGTACAAACATTTGAATTCATCACATAAATATTTGCACTGGGTGGGAATCGAACCCACGACCCTCGTCTTCGCAGGCAGAGCTACTACCCACTAAACCACGAGGTCCGTCAAATAATTGTATTATTTCACTGAACTTTATCTAATTTAAGTTTATTTAACCAATTTCTGTATAAATTGTAAATAGTATATCATTATTCGAAAAATTATGTCATAAAGAAGTTTCACTTCTTACGTGTGTACACTAATACTTACCACACACACACACACACACACCCTCACACACACACACACACACCCTCAAACACACACACACACTTTTTTTTCTTTAAAAATAAATTAATACGACTTACAGTGAATTCGCTCAGGACCTTCTCTGGTATTTTCGTCTTGTTGATTCGCTCGAACTTCTTCAATATGGTGAGAGCTTTGTCGATCTTTCCTTGAGAGATCAACCATCTGTAAAATTAAGATAAATTATTATCAATCGAAAGTCCACCAAAGATACGGCTGATCTAGCCGGGAGAATGGCCACTTTAGATCCGGATTCCCTGATTCAAAACCCACGCGCACCACCATGTTTTTAAAGTCGTGTGCTGCCGCTAATTTATAAATGATCAAGAAAAACATCGTGAGAGAAACCAAAAAAAAATCTAGAATCTTTCGAGGCCATGCGTCAAAACCTCGTTAGGTCAGCGTGGTGTGTTATGGACTTAACTCTCTCCCTGTGAGAAGAATAACTTCCGTGTGTGCGTATATTTATCAATCAAAGTACACACATTATAATTTATGCTTAAAACGAGTCAGGAATTACTGTTCACGTCATAAGATCGTACATTTTACGAAACCTCTCAAAATTTACGGGGTCAATGATGGAACTCTCAAATTGTTTATGCCCTGTAGTTACCATACTCTCTCCAGAACCACCCAGGGTATCGCAGCGGCTACCAAGAGTTCAGGAAATTTAGCACCTGAGGATTCAAAAAGACCCTTAATTTTTTTAACACTCTTAAATTACCGTACACTCTGTGGGACCGTCCACAGCGTTGCGACGGCTATTACGAAGGGAGCAAAGAACCAAAATTTACGGGGTCAAAATGACGCTCAATTTTTTTAAATAATCTGAATTTACCGTGCACTCTCCAGGACCACCCAAGGTGTTACAGCAGCCACCAGGAACGGATCACACAAAGGCAATAAAGCAATAAAGGCTTTTTATTATTTTTGTTACCTTGCACTCTCCGGGACCGCCCAGGGTGTCGCCGCAGCCAGGAGGAAGGGAGCGCTCGTGATGAGCGCGAACAGCCTCCAGTCCCCGGCCCAGAGCGCGATCCACGGGAGAAGAGACGCAGCCAACGTGAAGAACAGAGCGATCGACATGTTCGCGACGAAAGTACGCCATTTCGGCCCAACGTACTCTAGGACTGGAATACAAAAGAGTTATATTAAAATATTAGTTACCTGTCTGTTTTACTGTTGTACATTATCATCATCATCATCATCATCATCATCAGCCGCAAGACGTCCACTGCTGAACATAGGCCTCCCCCCTAGATTTCCACAACGAACGGTCCCGCGCAACGTGCAACCAGCGGTTTCCAGCGATCTTTGTGAGGTCATCTGTCCATCTAGTGGGAGGCTGTCCAATACTGCGTCTTCCGGTTCGTGGTCGCCACTTGAGAACCTTTCTTCCCCATCGGTTGTCAGTTCTGCGAGCGATGTGGCCTGCCCACTGCCACTTCAGCTTGCTTACTCTTTTAGCTATGTCGGCCACTTTCGTTCTTTTGCTAATATCCTCATTACGGATTCTGTCGCGCAAAGAGACTCCGAGCATAGCTCTCTCCATAGCTCGCTGTGTGACTTTGAGCTGTGTACATGATACATGACTTTAATCATTATCTATATTATTGCATCTGATTTATATCGCATATAAATATATAAATATATAAATATATTGCAGCTTCTCTGCCATCCACTCCTTCATGTGCTCAGGTGGCGCCCTCAAGCACCGGAACTTCAACGGGTTTAAAGCTGGGAGATTTGGCTTCCCTCAAGCATAAGACGCGGGTTCTCAAACACGTGCCAAAGGGTGCGAGATGTCTTGCGGCTGGAAAATTGGCGACTTTGATTGACAGTTGTCTGGAATCAAATGGCGTGGAGGACTGGCTGTCTTTGCTGTCGTTTGCGTTCACAGCCTTGCGGTTGCCGGATCTAAGTGACAAAAAAGTTTCTCTTACGGCAAAGGTTAAAGCTAACATTGAAAATGTCTTAGCTGATTTCTCAGTTGAGGATATACCCTCGAAACCGCCATCATTGTATAGGGCGGTAACGAACAAAGTCTACGACGGTGATATAAAGGGCGCAGCGCGTTTGCTTACTTCAGACTGCTCCTTTGCACCTTTCACTCAGGATACGTATACCACTTTGAGAGAGAAGCATCCCATTTCTCCGGGACCACCTAACATTCCCCCCGCTCCTGATCCAGCGTTTCCTGGGCTAAGCGTGGATTCTGAGAGGGTGTTGATAGCCCTTCAATCTTTTGGAAGGGGTTCGGCATCGGGGTTAGATGGGCTACGCCCAGAGCATCTGCAGGAATTGGTTTCGCCTTCGGCCGGCGATAACGGGCCAAGGCTGTTGGAGTGCCTAACCAGACTCTGCAATTTTCTACTGAAGGGACGCCTTAACAAGGAAATTTGTCCCTATTTGTATGGGGGCACTCTGTGCGCTCTTCGGAAGAAGGACGGGGGTGTTAGACCCATAGCGGTTGGCAACACGTTTCGTCGACTCGTGGCCAAACTCTGTTGTCGAGCTGTTAGGGACTCAATGGCAGAGTACTTACAGCCCCATCAGTTGGGTTTTGGTACTCGACTTGGCTGTGAGGCTGCTATTCACGCGACCCGTAGTTTTGCTATGCGTGAGGGTAGCACTGACGTTATTCTTAAGCTTGATATTAAAAATGCGTTC
This sequence comes from Ectropis crepuscularia, assembly GCA_963693475.1. Taxonomy (NCBI): domain Eukaryota; kingdom Metazoa; phylum Arthropoda; class Insecta; order Lepidoptera; family Geometridae; genus Ectropis; species Ectropis crepuscularia. Next base: position 2,816,985 of record OY856367.1, read on the forward strand.
AATAGTGTAGACCGGTCCGTTTTTTTGTCAGAGATAAAATCTTTGGCTCCTGTCATTTATCCATTCCTACACCAATGCTATTCGGATCCTAGCAACTTATTTTTTAACAATAGTTGCATAATCTCTCAGGCAGGGGCACAGCAAGGGGATCCTCTCGGTCCTTTGGTTTTCAGTGTGGCGATCCACAAGGCAATTACCTCGCTCCAGGCACCTCTTAATATTTGGTATTTGGACGACGGTACTATCGGAGGAAGTCCAGATGCCGTTGAGAGGGATGTGAAGATCCTTTTCCCGGCACTTAAACAGCTGGGTTTGGAAATTAATTCTGCTAAGTGCGAGTTCTTCTCTTGCAGCAGAACGGCGGAGGAATCCAGCAAAAGGTTTGCCGCTGTCATACCGGGACTTAGGATAATGGATCTGAGTTCCTTCAGTCTCTTGGGTGCTCCCATTTTTCCGGAGGGTGTGGCTGACTGTTTGGAGGATAGAACCCGGGTGATGATGTCACTAGCCACCCATTTGAAACATCTTCCTGCACATGTCGCGACTGTACTTCTAAGGAGTTGTTTGGCGATGCCCAAGATGACTTATCTTGTCAGAGCAACCCCATGTTGGAGGTGCCCTGAGGGGTTGTCGCGCTTCGACGGTGCGTTGAGAAGTCTTCTGGAAGACATACTTAACGTACAGCTCGATGACCAGCAATGGTGTCAGGCCAGTTTGCCTGTTCGGTTCGGGGGTTTGGGGGTTCGTCGACTACTGGAGACCGGTCCTGTGGCTTTCGTCGCCTCGTCGCACGGAGTTGCGAAGCTTGTTACTAGCATCTTGTTTCATAATGGTAGCTTGATTCGCATTCCGTATGCCGAGGAGGCATTTCAGTTATGGTCATCTCTGTGTCCAGGTGTCGGCGCGCCGGATAAGCCAATGGTTCAGAGGGCTTGGAGCGACTCGGTTTGCGAGGGACTATTGTTGCAGCTGAAAGCGGATGCCTCAGGGGCAGATTTGGCCCGTTTAAATGCTGTAGCGAGGCCTGAATCGGGGGCATGGTTACATGCTTTACCCTCTCCACACTTGGGCACCTTAATGGATGACGATTCGTTGAGAGTTGCGGTGGCTCTGCGGCTCGGTTGTATCGTCTGTGAACCTCATAGCTGTGTCTGCGGGGCCAAAGTCGAGGGTAACGGTCACCATGGCCTCAGCTGCACTCGATGCATGGGTCGCAGACCGAGACATCATGCTATCAACGACATCCTGAGGCGGGCTCTTGTGTCGGCAGAGATACCCAGCATTTTGGAACCCGCTGGACTATCGCGCTCGGATGGCAAGCGACCTGATGGCCTTACTTTGATCCCATGGCAGAGGGGACGCTGTCTCGTGTGGGATGCAACGTGTGTAAGCACGTTTGCATCCTGCCATCTCGCCGCTACCGAGCAAAGTGCCGGCGCAGGAGCGGAGGCGGCTGCCAGAGCCAAGCACCTCAAATACTCGTGTTTGGGGTCGGCGTATGATTTCGTCCCGTTTGCCGTTGAGACTGCAGGGCCGTGGTGTGCAGAGGCTCGAAAGTTTATGCTGGACCTCGGACGGCGTTTGCGTGAAAGAGGGCGCGATTCCCGGGCAGGCTGGTATCTGGTTCAGCGGATTTCCATGGCGATTCAGCGGGGCAATGCGGCCAGTATTATGGGGACCTTTGAGCGACACTCGGCGCGTGGGGGAGTTTTTATTTGACCAGTAACATGATTTGTCTTGTTACGTGCTTTGGTATTATTGTTTTTTTTCTGTGTCGACTTTGTGTTGTATAAAATTGAATGTGTTTAAATGAAATAAATGATTATATTTATAAGGGATAAAAAAAAAAAAAAAACAATATATAAATACAATATATAAATTCGACAGAAAAATGATATTTGCCAGTTGTTCTACCGCCAAGCAGTTATGTGCAAACGTTACTGTGTTCCAGTTTGAAGGGCATTGTTTCCAGAGAAATTACAGGGCTTACAGATGTAATATTTTAGATCTCTAGGTGACGAGCGCAGTGCAGTGCTAGGTAATGATTTGGACTTCCATGTTCCAATAGCTGCGTGTCACTGTGCTGTTATGTGGCAGGCATGTTGCTTACCATCAGGCACATTTACTGCTCGTCTCGTCATTCTGTGATATAAAAAAAAACAATTCGGACTAGTAGTTCCCGAGATCCTAGCGTTCAAACAAACAAACTTTTTAGCTTTTATAATATTAGTATACCTATGTAGATTGATTTATGTACCTAATGTTCCACAGTAAAAAAAGTAAGAAGTAGTCAAGCCCCAAGAGGCCAAATCTGGGCAAAACCGGTTTTGGGACTTTAAAACCTTATTTTTTCATGTTAAACATACTCGATTATTAGTTTATTTTGATGCCTAAGATATAGGCAATAATGTTAATTTGTACATTGTCGTTTACAGACACAAAATTTGGTTTCATTTTTTTGTAATGATTTTTTGTGTGACGTCACGACGCCGGCCGCGTCGCGAGTCTTGTTCCATCCGGGAAAACGGCGACTGCCATTTCGAAGTCATGTGCGTAACGTTGTTAACTTAAACACGACGAAGGAAAATACAATGAGAAGAAATCTGTTTGTGGAAGAAAATTTAACTCTGTAGAGACCAGTAAAGTGTCCCAACTCTCACTGGGCAGGCGTGATCGTTTTACTAGTGGTAGGACTCTTCGCAGAGTCCGCATGGGGAAGTACCACACCTTTGCAAGTTATACTACCGCCAAGCAGTAATGTGCAAACATTACTGTGTTCCGGTTTGAAGGGCAATGTTTCCAGATAAATTACAGGGCTTAGCGATGTAACATCTTAGATCTCTGGGTGACGAGCGCAGTGCAGTGCCAGGTGATGATTTGCACATGTCCAGCTCGTCTCGTCACTCTTTATAAAAAAAATCTTATTAATAAATAAAAATACTTAATAAATAAATAATAAATAGTGGACCAGCATGATTATGGTCTTGACCAGGCGCTGAGACCGCTCCTGGTTAAGACCTCAAAGTTTGGAGGCGGTCACCAGTAGGTACACAGCCTCCGATTTTGTGGATGTGATGTGATGGAACATTTAGTGGGCTATTACTATGGCTATTCACGCAATATTATACACGCATCATGTAAGTTTGATCGCTTGAACCAGATCACGCCCCGTCAATGACAAATCCTTGGATGAATCATTATATACGCATTTACTATTCTGTCTGTCGTTTTGTGATACATTTCGTAATAGATTATTTACGTGATTTTGTTGCTAGGATAAAATAGGTATAATTTCAGTACAAACAGTGTACATACAAACAAACCTGTTGTGATAGTCCTAACTAATGTTATAAATAAGTTATTAAATAAGTTACGGCTGGTCTAGTCGGGAGAACGGCGACTGCCGATCCGGAGACCCCGGGTTCAAACCCCACACGCACCACTGTCTTTTCGAAGTCATGTGCGTAATGCCGCTAACTTAAAACGGTGAAGGAAAACATCGTGAGGAAACCGACATGTACCTAGAATCTTTCGAAGTCATGTGTCATCCACCAACCCGCACTGGGCCAGCGTGGTGGATAATGGCCTTAACTCTCTCCTTGCGAGAGAAGGCCCCGAGTCCCAGCAGTGGGGACGTTTAGTGGGCTGTTGATGATGATGAATGTTATAAATGCGAAGGTTTGTGAGTATGTTTGTTATTTTCTTACGCAAACAACACTGAAGACATCTGGATGATTTGGTAGATAGATAGTCAGGAAAAGTCTAGAACAATCTTAATGCAAACATACCGAGAGCTCTTACTTATCCTGAAAATGATGAATTTGAATTGTCGAGTCCGGCTTAACCCGACCATCTCTTTTACGTAAATTCAAATTATCCACTTAACACGAACAAAATTAAAAAATGAGATCAACCCCCGACCGATCTTGAATTTGTAATTTATACAATATATTCTACTACATACTAGTCAAGCCCTTTCATTTGATACCCATATTGAAGGAAATTGATAAGAAATATTTGGTCTGCCATTTGATAGAGGCCATCTTTAACAGATTTCAACCAAACATAGCTTAGAGCCACTGCACGAAAACAAACGTTCAAATAAAAAAAAAATTGGCAGTCATAGGAACTGGCGATAGTGAAAACTTATAACTGATAACTTACTTTGGAAACTACACGGGTGTAACCGAAGGGCGTGACCTGGGCATCATGGCGTGGCCATCTAGAAATGCGTCAGCATTTGCTATTGGCTTATGAATTTCTAGATGGCCATGGCATGATGCCGAGGCCACGCCCTTTCAGCATTTGCCATTGGCTGACGCATTTCTAAATGGCCAATAGCCATGGTCCCGAGTTTACCCGAAGATTTCTTATCAAACCCGAGCGTGATGCTAGAATCCAATTCACAGCCCACGAAATATCTGTCTAGGCGCGCCTAAAGAAGTTTTCACTTCAAAAAACTCCATTGACTTGATCCATCTACGGTGCCACATACAGCCAGACACCGAAGTCAAACTTATAATACCCTTTTTTGGTCGAGGGTTAAAAAGTCTTAACGTGATGACAATGATAATAATTATGAACTCACCTAGAATGTACATCATAGTGAAACAGTTATCAAATGCGAATCCCACGAGGAACCGGCAGAGGGCGAACGACCAGAAACTGTTGCAGAACGCCGTCCCGATACCCGCGATGAATCCCATCATGTTGGTACCTGGAATATACAAAACATTCATTAAACGTTTATATCATAGCATTACCACTCGCCCAAGGTCGCGCGTTTTTAGCCTACAGCTAGACCGTTCCTCCCACGGAACGAGTGCCAGCCGGTTGTCCGACGCACGGCTGATCGCTCGCGCAACACGTTTCCCGCGCATAATGTTATTAGATATGTCGAAAGCGACAGAGTTACGCGTTAAGGCCGATTTAAACTGAACGAACATAGAGCTAGACCTGGAACAAGAGCATTCTTTCTCGATCTTTTAGTGTAAACGAAAGATCATTCTTAGCGTTTTCCATATTAAATATTCCATAGAATCTTTGCGAACACAAACAAAACAACGAAAGAATGCTCTACGTTTGTTTACACCAAATGAATTTGATACAGTGGGGATAGAATGAGCATTCGCTCGTCTGATGTAAATCGCCCTTTAGAAGAGAGCGCAAATGTCTAGGTGAATATCGCGACAGGTATTGAGCGCTAATGCGAGCTGAATTGCACTTTGTTGTGTCCCAGCAAGTGTCGCTATTTATATAATTGTTTTCGCTAAGTGATTCTTCTGTACTTGTACTAATATCTTGTACTAATATTTATTCTGTGTTTGTACTTTGAAAGAGGAATATCTCGGACCTAGCTGTACTAATATTCCAAGAGCTTACAGCAAACTTTGTGTAGGTATTTGAGCATAGCAGATACTTATAACATAGCTGTCCTATTATGGCCTAACACGGAAATGCAGACTGGGGGGTCTGCCGCCGAACGAAAAACGTCATCGCTTTGATGTTTCTCTCTCTTTTCTTTTCGCTTGAAATGATAGAGACAGCATTAGCAAAGCGATAGCCGATTTAGTTAGGCGGTAGAGGCGCTGGCTGATGTGTAGCGTAGTAGCATTAAATTTAGTACCTGGATGACCGAGCTTTGCTCGGATTAAATATACTTAGATACCTACAGATAAAAGACTCCAAGAAATAGATTTTCTTAAAAAATAAGAATTGAAAAAATAAAAGAACCCGTCGGGATTCGAACCCGGAGCTACAAATACGTGACCGATATGAGCGCCCGACTTCCCGTCTGAGCTAATTATGCTGTCGCCTCGCGCGGCGAAATTTACCTTCGCATTCTAATGTCTAATGTGACAGTTTTTCATTGCCTAAAAACGCGCATAATATGCGTTTTTTTTTAATAAAACCTTGTTAGATCGATTTATCGTCCCCGAAGTCCCCTGCATACATAATTTCATGAAAATCCGTCGAGCTGTTTCCGAGATTCAGATTCTATATATATATACATATTTATATAGGTCCAAGAATTGCTCGTTTAAAGGTATAAGATATATATATATACATATTTATATAGGTCCAAGAATTGCTCGTTTAAAGGTATAAGATATATATATATACATATTTATATAGGTCCAAGAATTGCTCGTTTAAAGGTATAAGATATCTATAACCTGGCAGGTAGAAAGTCCTACAAAAATGATCTGTCTTTTTGAGAATCCCTATTTTTGAGACAAAAATAATGCCAAATTAAAAATTCAAATTGCCTCATGTCAAGGTACATTTTTCTTCATTCATTGCTACCACGCCTGCACCAGCTACACGCTGAGTGGAAGGAAGGTGACTGGATCTGAAAGTAACGACGTGCACGACTTCCTAACCGCTTGTTACACTTTTAGCGAATCGATTTTACAATTTTGGCGGGAAAACGGGTGTCAGGTTACCTAAGTGCGTTTGTTTACGCTTCGGCGTATGAAGTGCCGCGTTACTTGTACGTGTTTAAGCCCATTTTGTATTTCTTCGTCATTTGGTGTAATATAGCTACCAAAGTGTATCAAGCGGTTATATAAGACAGCGACCTTTCCGCCAAGGAATCAAAGTTAGTCCGTCAGGCTTACCGTCCGTTATCTTATATATAAAATTATCTTATATATAAAATTCTCGTGTCACAGTGTTTGTTTCCTTACTCCTCCGAAACGGCTTTACTGATTTTAACCAAATTTTATATGCATATTCTGTAGGTTTGAGAATCGGCTACTAGCTATTTTTCATACCCCTAAGTGACAAGGGTTGTTCACTAAGGCAAAACAACGTTTGCGGGGTCAGCTAGTTTTATATATTTGTTATATTTTTTTTCTTTTCCATCATAAATAATACATTGAATTTGAGTACTCACCAACTAAGGCCGGTATTCTTCCGTACTTGTCGGCAATCCAGCCGAAGACCAGTCCCCCCACTATGGCACCGCAGAAGAAGATAGACTGAGCTGTAGCAGCCAGGTTGTCATTCTCACACACCCAGTCCAGCTGGAAAGAGAGATACAAATTAATATTTAGATAGTGACATTACTAAATAAGTATATATATATATATTTTTATACCAAAGAATAACGAGACGATCAGGTCATGTGCCTGATGGTAAGCAACATGCCTGCCACATAACAGCACAGTGACACGCAGCTATTGAAACATGCAGAGTCAAAATCATTACCTAGCACTGCACTGCGCTCGTCACCCAGAGATCCAAGATGTTATATCTCTAAGCCCCGTAATTTCTCTGGAATCATTGCCCATCAAACCGGAACACAGTAATGTTTGCACATTACTGCTTGGCAGTAGAATATTTGGCAAAGGTGTGGTACTTCCCCAGGCGGACTCTGCTAAGAGTCCTACCACTACTAAAAATTATAAATAAATAAATAAATATTGGTGGACAATTCACACACAACACCATCCGACCCCAAACTAAGCAAAGCTTGTGTGATGGCGGCCAGATAGCTGATATAATACTTGTAAAGTTTTAAATACATACTTATTATACATAGAAACACCCAGACACAGACACTACTTTAATACAACGCTACATACCTACTTACACTAAGCACACCTGAATTACCCATAGACCAATGAAAATCTACAGATAATCAAAATGTTCAAGTCACTACAAATCGGAAGCGTACCCAGTATGCTGGTGGCATTACCACGCTGAATGGCAATGTTTATGCGTTGGGCCAAATAAACGCCAGCATTTTGGTCACGCGTCGCGTCGACCAAGCGCTCGGTAATGATTTTGAAGATGAGGTGAGCTCCCAGCCCCCACGGGCCCAATGTCTCAACCCCAAAGCGCTCAAATATGTAACAGTCTTCAGACCATTACAATTTTGAGCTACTTCGCACCAGGGCCTCAAGATCCAAGCTCCGTTCTTAGTTTGAGGCCCGCTATATGTATTTCTGTACACAGACACTGTTACCATAATTCATTGTCATCATTTTCTAATATCTTGTGATGTTTTTTTTGTGTATGATGTTAACATAGTACACAAATAGTTCTTGTAGTTCGTTGTAACTTTGATCGAAGTTTTTATAATAGTGTATGACGTACTAAAAAAAAACTACTCATCAGATCGAGTTCAAACCAATTTTCGTTGGTAGTTTGCATGGTAATGTACATTATATATCTTTTTTAGTTTTTTCTTTCTCTTACTTTAGAAGTTAGAGGGGGGGGGACCACATTTTACCACTTTGGAAGTGTCTCTCGCGCAAATTATTCAGTGTAGACAAAAATTATGTTAGAAACCTCAACATCATTTTTGAAGCCCTATCGATAGACACCACACACGTGTAGGTTTGATGAAAAAAATTTTTTTGAGTTTCATTTCTGAGTATGGGGGGCAACCCTAATTATTATTTTTTTGACGAGACTACGTCTTATAATTCGATGAAGCCGGCTGCCGCAAAACATGACGTCATGTACCGTTACCGCGTTACCGTCGGTCGTTACCTCGCCGCATGTTTGTTACAGTTGTATTAATTATTTCGACCAGTAGTTCAAGCGGGGATGTAGCTCAGTGGTAGAGCGTTCGCTTTGCATGTGAAATGCCCCGGGTTCGATCCCCGGCATCTAAAAGCTTTTTTGCATTGTTTTGATTGAAAATGACTAAATTCTACTGATTACTTTTTACATACAAATCTATTAAACAAATTAAATTAAAATTTTCTTTTGAAAAATGCTACCATTCCATCAGTATTTTCTTAAGACGTTGTCACGTTATATCGTCAGTAAACCGACTTTACAGACAAACATTTTTTTTTGTAAAAATCTTAATGCGGTTCACAGAATACATCTACTTACCGAGCTTCAACAGTGTAGTTCTCATAGTTTCGGCAAAAAGTGGCTGTGACATACGGACGGCCAGACAGACAGACATGACGAATCTAAAAGGCTTCCGTTTTTACGTTTTACGGAACCCTAAAAAGAAGATCACTGACCTGAGAAGCGATAGTTTCGTACGGGACATCTTTCCTATTGTATTCCCACCCGTGGGCACACGCCACCGTGTCCCACTCGTCATCGGGCGTGGTCCGCCCTTCAGCTAACGCTGCCAGCCAGTCGGCGGAGTACATGCGGCAACGGTCATGGGAAAATGGACCTTTTGGCGTAGGCGGTATGGCGAGAGCTCGTCTGAAACAAGAAAAAAAAAACGATCAAGAAGAGTTTTTTTTTAAAATTATGAGTGACGAGATGTGCCTGATGGTAAGTAACATGCTTGCCATATAACAGGACAGTGACACGCAGCTATTGGAACATGAAGTGTCCAAATCATTACCTAGCACTGCACTGCGCTCGTCACCCAGAGATCTAAGATGTTGTATCTCTAAGCCCCGTAATTTCTCTGGAAACATTGCCCTTCAAACCGGAACACAGTTAGCACATTACTGCTTGGCGGTAGAATAACTGGCAAAGGTGTGGCACTTCCCCAGGTGGACTCTGCCAAGAGTCCTACCACTACTTACAGGGGGTCTACCGCCTAACGAAAAACGCTTTGACGCTTTGACGCTTTGACATTGCCGTCTCTTTCAATTCAAGCGAGAAGAAAAGAGACAGCAATGTCAAAGCGTCAAAGCATTTTTCGTTAGGCGGTAGAGGCCCAGGTCGCGTCATTAGAACCTAAGGTAACCGAATTTGTTGAAAATTTTCATTGGTACGACCAATTTTCAATATATGGCGTAGCAACGCGCGCCCTGTTCAGCTAGTACTTATGTCTATAAAAAATAATAATTAAATGTAAGTAATGATGACCATAAAATGTGTAATATCATTAATAAACGGTTTCCCACGCCCACACTAAATCACTCACACAGTGGGCCATGACATTGGGCAAACTTGTTGTACCTACCTACATTCACTGCACAACTTTTATTTTTCAAGATCAAATTTCAACACTCTCTAGTTTTTAAACGGGAAATGCGCAAACGCAATTATTTATGCAGTTTAATTTGAAGTTTTTTAAATAAATATATATTTTGACATTCGATTTGGACAAATGAAGTGTGAGCTGTACGCACCTATACGTTCCGTTTACCTTCAATGTTTATGCGTCAGAACAATTTATTTTGAAAGTTACATGTCCTGATGTTATCAGTCAAGATATCTTATTTATATCTTACTAGCAGCGCCCCGCGGTGTTACCCGCGAAGTTCCCGTTGCCGTTGTTCCCGTTGTTTTTCCGGGATAAAAAGTAGCCTATGTGTTCTTCCAGACTATAATCTACCTGTGTTCCAAATTTCAGCCCGATCCGTTCATACGTTAGGACGTGATTGAGCAACAAACATCCAAACATCCATACATTCACATTTATAATATTAGTAGGATTTATATTAACTAGTAATCACTAAACTAGTAATCACTAAACTGTCGAAATTTGAGCAAAAGAGAATATTAATCTTTTTAATTGACCACAGGCTCTTACAAGGTAGTCCTACGACTCTTAGCAGAGTCCGCCTGGGGAAGTACCACACTTTTGCCAGTTATTCTACCGCCAAGCAGTAATGTGCAAACATTACTGTGTTCCGGTTTGAAGGGCAATGTTCCCAGAGAAATTACAGTGCTTAGAGATATAACATCTTAGAATCTCTGGGCGACGAGCGTAGTGCAGTGCTAGGTAATGATTTGGACTTTTCACGTTCCAATAGCTGCGTGTCACTGTGTTGATATGTGGCAGGGATGTTTTTTACCATCAGACACATGTCCTGCTCGACTCGTCAATCTTTATATAAAAAATTTTTTTTTGCTAGTAATCCCTAAATTGTCGAAATTCGAGCATAAGATCATATTAATCTTTCCATTTGTTTTTTTTTTATATTTATAATTGACCACAGGCTTTACAATAAGCAAGAGAGAATTAGGACACATTTAGAGTAAACTGTTTTTCTCTGAGTAAGTGAAAAAAAAATATCATAGATCGTGAAAAAAAAATCTTCCTATGTGTATTCAAATAATCTTTCAGATTATTGTACATAATCAATATATTATATAGTATCTTACACCATTTGAAAAGTATAGCTTGCGAAATGGTGATAAGTATGCTATTTTCATTTTTTTGTACTGACTATACCTTGCACTTGACCGCCATCTTGTCTGATGTTAAACGACGATGCGGTCTAGGTTTGGAGTGTGGTTACCTAGAAGAAATCAATTCAGTATCGATAGGAGACACCAAGATTATCACCGGAAAACCCTACTTACTTCACAGCCTAGACGTTCTTATCACAAAAGTACAACTTCTTTCGAGTCTTTGCAACGTCAACCATGAAACGATGTGGCTTTTTCGACCTACAGCCAGCCCGATAGAAAAAGAGCGAGGTGGTGTAAGATCGACATTTCAGTACCATTTGCTACTTTATTTGGTTCTATTATAAGTAACATTTGTTTTATTTTTAAATTAAGTGCAATAAAGAGTTAATCTATCTAATCTATCTATTTATCTACCATACTCTCCGATGTGTATCCGATAAAAAAACCGTTAAGCCAGCAACTTTGGGCAGTTCGATATTAAAAAGGGCAAGGTGGTATTAAAACATGCAGATCAGTAGCACACTCTCCGAAGCGTATCCAATAAAAAACCGATAAGATAGCAACTTTGGGCAGTTCTATAGAGAAAAGAACAAGGTGGTATTAAAGCATCAGTAACATAAATATAAACAAATATTGGTGGACAATTCACACACAACACCATCTGACCCCAAACTAAGCAAAGCTTGTATGATGGCGGCCAGATAGCTGATATAATACTTATATAGTTTTAAATACATACTTATATACATAGAAACACCCAGACACAGTGCAAACATTTGAATTCATCACACAAATATTTGCACTGGGTGGGAATCGAACCCACGACCCTCGGCTTCGCAGGCAGAGCAACTACCAACTAAGCCACGAGGCCAGTCATACTCTCTCATCTCAACATACTCTCCGAAGTGTATCCAATAAAAAATAAGATAAGCTGCCAACTTTGGGCAGTCCGATTGAAAAAAGTTTCGTAGGTTTATTCGTAAAATGAAACATTACATTGACCTCGGTTCGTCCAAGGGTGACCAAGCCATGTTTTTATTTGACAAATGTCTACAAATAGGTGCTATTTACGTTTTAACTTTGACAAGTTGTCAGGAAATCATTGTTTTGATTGTGAACTGACTGTAAAAAGAGGCAGTTCGGCTTTTATGTTAGAGCAAACTTTGATGGACAGTGGAGGTCATCCCAGGTTGACTGCCATAGACAATATCCATTTAAATATATTTCTTTTTATATTAAAGAGTGACGAGACGAGCAGGACATGTGGCTGATGGTAAGCAACATACCTTCTACATAACAGCACAGTGACACGCAGCTATTGGAACATGAAGAGTCCAAATCATTACCTAGCACCGCATTGCGCTCGTCACCCAGCGATCTAAGTTGTTATTATTTCTCTATGCTCTGTAATTTCTCTGGAAAAATTGCCCTTTAAACCGGAACACAGTAATGTTTGCACATTACTGCTTGGCGGTAGAATAACTGGCAAAGGTGTGGTACTTCCCCAGGCGGACTCTGCTAAGAGTCCTACCACTACAATTAAGATACAAATTAAGATACTTCTCCTTATTTGAAATTGGTTCAATATACTCGTATATTGAAGGTATATTAAATTTCAGTAGTATAATTTATCAGAGTGTATCGAAGCGAGAAAACGCAGTACATGGTCGATATATTAGGCTTCAAGTTACATGACCGACCGACCGTGTCGGAGTGTTTAAGCCTCAGTTAGGTCTACGTCTGACCTCCATCTCGCCTTATTTTGTAGTGGTATGGGGAAGTAGCACACCTTTCCCAGTTATTCTACCATCAAGCAGTAATGTACAAACATTACTGTGTTCCGGTTTAAAGGGCAATGTTTCTAGTCAAATTACAAGATACAATATCGTAGATCTCTGGGAGACGAGCGCAGTGCAGTACTAGTTAATGATTTGGATTCTTCATTTTCCAATAGTTTTGTGTCATTGTTATGTGACAGGCATGTTGCTTACCATCAGGCACGCGTCATGCTCATCTCATCACTCTATACTATAAAAAAGTGAAGTATTGATGCGGTTCAGGACACGTACATACTGATAGATAGATATATGTGTTTTGTATTGACCTGTATTCCAAATTACAGCTCGATCCGTTTATACGTTACGACGCGATTCAGCGACAAACATACATACAATGACGTTTATAATATTAGTAGTATTATTGTGTGACCCTGTCTTTTGTAGTATACCGTTCCTGGGTACTCCTGCGTACGCGGAACTATTAATTTGACAGGAACCGGGCGTTTGTCGCACCGTTAGTCGCGCCCTTGGCGAATCGCACGAATTGGCGCCGCTACAGAAACATAGCAGTAACTCAACTTCCGCATGCTGTGTAAGTTGGTCGTGGCGTGAATAAAACTTCATGTCTACCTTTTTTATTATTTAATTTAACCACTCTACATACTCCGGGGTCCGTGACCTTTGTCATTACAATAATCTTTTTTTATTTACATAGTTCTTGTTTATGAGAAGAAGAGGAAAATAGGGGGGTGTTGTGAAGATTTTAAACATAATTCTAGTACTAGTCAGTCCATGTCTACCTTTATATTTATAAAATATTTTTACAATTTCATAAGATATATAACTTGATGACATAAATAACAAATAACTTCATTTTCTCCGAAAAAAAACAAAAGCCGGCTTCAATTTGATACTTCAACTTTGTTCACATAAATTTAAACAGATTTTGGTTGTTTTTAAACCACCTCACTGATTACGCTAAAATTGATATGGGACTTCTAAAGTATTTTTACCAAACATAAAAAGAACCATCAAAATAGCGCAGCTATCGAGTAAACACACATACATAAAAATAATTCAACCGAATTCAGAAGCTCCTCCTTTTTTGAACTGGTTAAAACAATCAGAGAACTACCGCAAGCATCGGTCACTCACATGTATTCAAATCTCAAAAACGGTTATATATTTAAACTGTTTGAAGTTGAGACCATGAGCCCATTGGGGTACATTTACAAAAAACTATTCGAAAAAAACACCCTTTATATTTAAACTGTTTGAAGTTGAAACATTGAGTCCATTCGGGCACATCCATAAAAACCTTTTCGAAAAAATCGTTTATGGCTCAGTGGCGGGAACTCTCGTCTGTACAATCGCGAGGTTGTGGGTTCAAATCTCGCATTCAGCTTCGAGTATTTTCTGTACAATTATTATATATTATATATTTCATAACATAACATGTAATCTGATCTTCACCACTGGTTTTAACGGTGAAGTAGTGGTTTATCCGTGCACTAAATTTCAGCCCATTTAATTGGACCTTTCCGGCATGATTTAGCAACAAACATGTAAACTTTCACATTAACAATATTAGTAGGATATAAAAATGGCAGTCATAGAAACTGCCGATAGAAGTGATAAGTTCTAGATGGTCAATAGTCATAAGCCCGAGTTTACCCAAAGATTTGTTGGCATTCCCGAGCATGACGCTAGAATTCAATTCACATCCCACAAAAATCTATCTGTAGTCTGCCAAACGAAGTTTGATTTCAAAAATTAAATGCTAAAGAAAGAACTCAGCAAATAAGCAAAGGGTTTACCGTTAACAAGATCAAGTTGAATATCATTTTGATCATTGATATCATTTGATCATTTTGAGTGGAGTTGATATTCTGTTACAACTGTAGTTCAAATCGCACGAATTTGTTGACCTTTACTTTTGTTTCGCGGCCTTTGCTGTTGGGAGGTCAGACGGTCGTGAGATAGGGTTTTTGTGAACCGGTAGACCCACTCGGCGCTGCACCCAGATATATAGAGCGTTTAAAAGTAGCCTAGAAAATATCGTTATCACTAGGTTAACGTTTTTGAAGTGAAAACTTCTTTAGGCGCGTATAGACAACATGTTCGTGGGCTGTGAAATGGATTCATCAATCGTCACGCTCGGATATGATAAGAAATCTTCGGGTAAACTCGGTAAAAACGGCCAGGTAGGTACCAGGGCAACAGAAACAGTAAAGAGTTTCGATTACCTACCTCCAACAGCCCAGCGTTTATCTCCAGATACCAGGACAACAGAAATATAAAAGAGTTGCGTTTGCCCCTAGGTACTAGTACCAGGGCAACAGAAACAGTAAAGAGTTGCAATATTTTGTACAACTTCGTTCCATCAGAACGTCCCTTGACACCTCCCAAGTATTTTGAAGTGAAAACTTCTTTTGGCGCGCAGACGCGCTTTTAGATAGATTTTTCGTGGGGCGTGAATTGAATTCTAGCGTCACTGGCGTCACGCTCGGGTATGATAAGAAATCTTCGGATAAACTCGGGGCCACGCCCATTGGCCATCTAGAAATGCGTGAGCCAATGTGAAATGCTGACGATTTTTTATTTTCGATTTTTGATTTTTCATTTCTAGATGGCCATGCCATGATGGTCAGGCCACGCCTTCCGGTACACCCGTGTAGTTTCCAAAGTAAGCTATCAAATTCTGAGTTATAAGTTTTCACTTCTATCGGCAGTTCCTATGACTGCCAATTTTTTTTTTTACGGTATAGACTCTATACCGTAAAAAAAGTCACTCTATACTATAGAGTGACCAGATGAGCAGGACATGTGCCTGATGGTAAGCAACATGCCTAAACCATAACATCACACGCAGCTATTGGAACATGAAGAGTCCAAATCATTGCCTACAGCACTGCATTGCGCTCGTCACCTAGAGATATAAGATGTTATATCTCTATGCCCTGTAATTTCACTGAAAACATTGCCCTTCAAACCGGAACACAGTAATGTTTGCACATGACTGCTTGGCGGTAGAATAATGGCTGGCAAAGGTGTGGTACTTCCCCAGGCGGACTCTGCTAAGTCCTACCACTACAAAACTCCAGCCAGATACCTATACAGAGCGTTTAACAGTAGCCTAGAAAATATCGTTATCACTAGGCAAAATAATACATAATCAATTTTCTTCAAAAAAACAAAACCCGCCTTGAATTTAAGTTTAATTCAGACACAGAAATTTGCTTCCACATCATCATCATCATCAACAGCCCACTAAACGTTCCCACTGCTGGGACTCGGGGCCTTCTCTCGCAAGGAGAGAGTTAAGGCCATAATCCACCACGCTGGCCCAGTGCGGGTTGGTGGATGACACATGACTTCGAAAGATTCTAGGTACATGTCGGTTTTCTCACTATGTTTTCCTTCACCGTTTTAAGTTAGCGGCATTACGCACATGACTTCGAAAAGACAGTGGTGCGTGTAGGGTTTGAACCCGGGGTCTCCGGATCGGCAGGCGCCGTTCTCTCGACTAGACCAGCCGTAACTTATTGCTTCCACATATTTAGACGATATTGTTATAAACTCTTATGAAGTTTGATCAAACTTCATAAGATACGTCGTCCATAGTGAAAAAGCTCATAGGCAAAGATACTCTACTGCGGAAAGGAATTCAAAGTCTTGAACATCATCGCAAAATTGGTAGCTTTTTGGTACCTTGCTATTTTGTCTATCGGACTTCTCGTAGCTCGAAAAAGCGACATCGTACAGTACAGTAAAGTAGTAATTTCAAACTTTGAAAATGGATACAATTTGTATGCTCTTTTTTTTTTTTTTTTTTAAATAAATATTGACGAGACGAGCAGTACATGTGCCTGATGGTAAGCAACATGCCTGCCACTTAACAATACAGTGACACGCAGTTATTGGAATATGAAGACTCCAAATCATTACCTAGCACTGCATTGCGCTCGTCACCCAGAGATCTAAGTTGTTATATCTCTAAGCCCTGTAATTATTAATTTATAATTAATTGACGTGTAAATTGTACATCTATGAATAAAGTACTTTGGTTTTGACATCGTTTCATGGTTGATGTTCCAAAGACACGAACGAAGAGGTTTAACTCTACTTTTATGACAAGAACGTCTAGACTGTGGAATGCGTTGCCTGAGTGGATTTTTCCCGATGATTATAATCTTGGTGTCTTCAAATCGAGAGTGAATCGGTTTCTTCTAAGTAAGCACGCTCCATCGTAGACCGCATCGTCGCTTAACATCACGCGGTCGGTCGGTTAAGTATCAAACCAAGTTAAAAAAGAGTCCAAAGATAATAAGGATTTGAAATAACTACAGGACAGACATGACTAACATACAATGAGAACTACACTACGCTACATTCCTAACTACTTATATTAAGCACATCTAAATAATTATCCACAGACCACTGAAGGATTAAAGATTATTAAGATTTGAAATGTAATACTTACTCTATTTAAAATACAAAATAGCATTATCATTTTTTATTAATTTCCAAGTTCTTTCTTTCTTTTTCTTTTTTGTCATGGCTTCCATTCGGTAATGCTACCGTAATTTCGCCAGCGTCTTCTAACGTTTGAACATTGAAAGTGTCTTTGTTCTATATAATATGTTCTTAATTCAGGTGATCAGTCTTCTATTTCCAAATTCTTATTATTTGACATTATTTCTTTGACGTTTGAATTATCTTTTTTTAGGGTTCCGTATTCCGTACCCAAAGGGTAAAAACGGGACCCTATTACTGAGACTTTCGTCCGTTCGTGTGCCATTTTATATTAATATGTAAGCTTGTTTTTAAAACGGGCAGGACCTTTATTCACAAAACTAAAATACAAAGTTTTTACTTTAATAGCATTTGACAACTTTTATTTTGATTTTCATTTATTTATCATTAGTTAGTTATAGTTATCATTAGAATTGAAATATACGTTGGCATATTTAAAATTAACTTTAGTTTTAATTATGAAATATAATTCTCATTAGTGTAAATCGGTAGTACTAATTGGTTATAAAATAAATAAATAATAAGCACACATACAATGATCACTCTCGCATTTAAAACATTGGTAGGATATGCAAAATACGCCAGTATTTAAGTCTCGTGTCACTTCGAACAGTATCTAGGTAATTAACTAGTACCTAGGTACCTAATGTACGTCTTATTAGGTCATTGATACTGCACTGCTCGAAAGGTCAGCTGAGATTGTGTGCCAAGGTGCGATGCTCGGAACCTAAACAATTAGACAATCAATAGACAATAGATATTAGTTAAAAACTACTCGGAACTCTACTGTACTCCATTCACAGTTACCTAGCAAAATGTGCCATGCATAATCAATTTTACAGTTTTTTTTTCTCTCGCTGTATTTTTTTTTCGGCTTTAAAAAAGAAGCAGGCTGTCATTCAGTTGTATGTTTTTTTATTGACGTGAAAACTTCTTTTGGCGCCCCAGAGACTGATTTTTCGTGAGCTGTGAATTGAATTCTAGCGGCACGCTCGGGAATGATAAAAAATCTTCGGGTAAACTCGGGACTACGCTCATGGTCCAGCTAGACATGCGTCAGCATTTCCCATTGGCCATGCTCACGCCCTCCGGTTTCACCCGCGTGTTTTCCAAAGTGAGCTATCAAGTTCTAAATAAATAAATATTGGTGGACAATGCACACACAACACCATCTGACCCCAAACTAAGCAAAGCTTGTGTGATGGCGGCCAGATAGCTGATATAATACTTATTTTAAATACATACTTATTATACATAGAAACACCCAGACACAGTGCAAACATTTGAATTCATCACACAAATATTTGCACTGGGTGGGGATCGAACCCACGACCCTCGGCTTCGCAGGCAGAGCTACTACCCACTAAGCCACAAGGCCAGTCAAAAAGTTCTGAGTTATAAGTTTTCACTTCTATCGGCAGTTCCTATGACTGTCGATTTTTGAAGTGAAAACTTCTTTAGGCGCGCTATATTAGACAGAATTTTCGTGGGCTGTGAAATGGATTCATCAATCGTCACGCTTGGATATGATAATGGAACGGATCGGATATGAAATCTTCGGGTAAACTCGGTAAAAACGGCCAGGTAGGTACCAGGGCAACAGAAACAGTAAAGAGCTTCGATTACCTACCTCCAACAGCCCAGCGTTTATCTCCAGATACCAGGACAACATAAATATAAAAGAGTTGCGTTTGCCCCTAGGTACCAGTACCAGGGCAACAGAAACAGTAAAGAGTCACAACTTCGTTCCATCAGAATGTCCCTTGACACCTCCCAAGTATTTTGAAGTGAAAACTTCTTTTGGCGCGTAGGCGCGCCTTTAGACATATTTTTCGTGGGGTGTGAATTGAATTCTAGCGGCACGCTCGAGTATGATAAGAGATCTTCGGTTAAACTCAGGGCCACAGTCATTGGCCATCTAGAAATGCGTCAGCCAATGGGAAATGTTGAAAGGGCGTGGCCTAACCATCACGGCATGACCATCTAGAAATGCGTGAGCCAATGGGAAATGCTAATGCATTTCTAGATGGCCATGCCATGATGGTCAGGCCACGCCTTCCGGTACACCCGTGTAGTTTCCAAAGTAAGCTATCAAATTCTGAGTTATAAGTTTTCACTTCTATCGGCAGTGCCTATGACTGCCAATTTTTTTTTTTCTCTCGCTGTTTTTTTTTCGACTTTAAAAAAGAAGCAGGCTGTCATTCATTTGTATGTTTTTTTATTGACGTGATAACTTTTTTGGCGCGCCAGCGACTGATTTTTCGTGAGCTGTGAATTGAATTCTAGCGTCACGCTCGGGAATGATAAAAAATCTTCGGGTAAACTCAGGACCATGGCCATGACTAGAAATGCGTCAGAATTTCCCATTGGCCATGCTCGCGCCCTCCGGTGTGACCCGCGTTGTTTCCAAAGTGAGCTATCAAGTTCTGAGTTATAAGTTTTCACGTCTATCGGCAGTTTTTTTAAACTGCCATTTTTTTTATTAATAACAAAACTAACATACAATGAGAAATACACTACGCTACATTAGAAGTATTAGTATTTTATTAAGTTTAGTAGTATTTAGATGAATCGAGATTTAGTCTTAAATCTATTTAGTCAGACCCGCTATCTAGTCATATCGAGATTTAGTCCTAAAGCTTCTAACCCGAATTATCCATAGACCAATGAAGATCTGCAGATAATCAAGATGCCAATAACAATTTTAAATTAAAGTCGGGTTTTTGTTTCTTCAAACCCCGACTTATCTAAATTACTAAGATTATAGTTCTCTTTTTAAATAACGTATAAAAACTGGTTTCCTGAAACTAAGAACAAAAATATCTCAAACTTCCGATTAGACTCGATAATTTTTGCTAACCTTTTTGCTACATTGACGTGGTAGCCATCACACAGACCGTATCGCGATGCTCAATTTCCGAACGAAAAAAAACGGAAATTATGCTCAATTAGTGCTCAAATTGCTGTTAAAACGTTCAATTAGTTACGGTTATAGCAGATTGGAGAAGAGGTTTCTAAAAGTGTATATAAAAAAGCTAATTTGTGTGTTTGTCTACTGCGTAGCAAGGATGTGTCCTTGGAATCATTATTTTGAAATCCTGGTCCAAAAATAGTGTAAGTAATAGTGTGTATACACAATTATAAGTTTCTAAAGAATTATAATTTTTTTCGGCCCCTAGCCAACCAAATACTTACACAAATAAATTCACCACAAATCTCGAAAAAGTGGCATCCTTTTGCAGATGTTTCAAAGATTCGAACGAAGAAAATTGACTCCAATTTCATAACAAAAATAATCTAAACTTTGAAAAGGATTGCAGTGGGTGATTTTTGATAGTTATGGCGCATCCAACTAGCTAGATTAGGAGTTCAAATAACACCCTGGCTTCTTTACTAATAGACCCGTGAACAAAAACTATGGGTCATATGAACCACCAGGAGACCTATGTAGGATGATAGAAGGGTATAAAGTAATAAGATTCAGCACTATGCCGTCACTTGTAAGCTGTCCAACTGAGTGCAGTCGAAGCAACCCCCCCTGGGTTGCAACCCTCGATCATTTCTCCTTGTTGCATGATTTTTGTACGGCGCGGCGTTGCGAAATAATGAATTAGCAGAGGTATTTGTTTGGAGATTATCGATCTAGGCGTTATTAATATACTAGCAGCGCCCCGCGGTGTTACCCGTGTAGTTCCCGTTCCCGTTGTTCCCGTTATTTTTCCGGGATAAACAGTAGCCTATGTGTTCTTCCAAACTATAATCCATATGTGTTCCAAATTTCAGCCCGATCCGTTCATACGTTAGGACGTGATTGAGCAACAAACACCCAAACATCCATACATTGACATTTATAATACTAGTAGAATGATATTCGGTTTAGCATAGCATAGCATATCATAAACAGCCTAGTAAATGTTCCCACTGCTGGGACTCGGAGCCTACTCCCGCTAGGAGAGAGTCAAGGCCATAATCCACCACGCTGGCCCAGTGCGGGTTGGTAGATGACACACGACTTCGAAAGATTCTAGCTACATGTCGATTTCCTCACTATGTTTTCCTTCACCTTTAAGTTAGCGGCATTACGCACATGACTTCGAAAAGGCAGTGGTGCGCGTGGTTTTGAACCCGGGGTTTCCGGATCGGCAGTCGCCGTTCTCCCGACTAGACCAGCCGTAACTGCCGTATATTCGGTTCAGCCATATATTCGGTCTAGTCTTATGTAAGCCATACACGCTACGGTCTGCCGGAGAGGTCTACCTGTGCAGGTTTGCCTGCGCAGTCCAACCGAACAGAATTGATTTTCGATCTTGCTCCGGTCGCCTGTGCAGGCTTCCCACACACACTCCGGTCTACCTACGCAGGTATGCCTGCAAGGTAGACCTCTCCGGTAGACCGTAGCGTGTATGGCTTACATTAGGTAAAACTTTTAACATCCGGATAAACCCTGCTTAAGAGGGCGCCTAGTGCCAGAAAACGAAAAAAGGACATTTTCGACGCCGCTCACTGAAGTTAAGAAACTAAAAACTATGACAAAAAAAATATTGACGTGTGGGTACAATCAAGAAGAAGCACGATAACCGAATAGAATTTTAAAAATAGATCAGAGTTTTTTACAATAAAAAAATAAAAATGACACCGAAAAAACCCGTTTTAATTCGAGTACTCGAAATTATCAGCGATGACCCCACATTATTTTTTGGTAATAAAATTCCTAATTGTACGTGTAAAGTAACTGAACACTTTTTTAAATTTATGTTTAATTATTGAGTAACTAAATAAAACTTGGTCAAAAATGGACTCCTGATTTAATATTGATTTTTCCTCCAAACTGTGTCATGCTATTCTCGACTTTATGTGTATGGCATTAAGAAACGCGTCGCGCGGGTGAAAACTGATTTTTCCCTGGCATTAGGCGCACTCTTAAGCAATGAGGTTAATAATTACGGATCTAAAAACGTCGTGTCTGGCCCTTCAAACTATTACAGCTGACGTTATAAACATTTGTAGGAAGCAAATTGTCGCCATTATGGTCTTAACTTTGGTTTTAAGATTTGTTTGATATGAGGTCTTGTGGCAGTTCAAGGTAGATTCGAACAATGTTTTTATTTTTGTACGTGTGATAAAATCTCTTCCTTTTTATGTTTCCTTGGTAGAGTGTGATATTTGTGACGTATTTTTGAAGTCGAAACATCGTTGCGCCCTTTTTGGCAATAGAGAAGTTGTACAAGGTCGCGTCATCAACATGGTAGTTTCATTTATTTATTTGTCAGATAAAATAGATCCACTTCAGTCATTAAAAAAAAAATTGGCAGTCATAGGAACTGCCGATAGAAGTGAAAACTTGCTGTTGCCCTGGTACTGGTACCAATCTTTGTGTCTTCAAATCGAGAGTGAATCGGTTTTATCTTGGTAAACACGCTCCATCGTAGACCGTATCATCGCTTAACATCAGGCGAGATGGCGGTCAAGTGTAAACCTAAAGAAGTTAAAAAAAAAAAAAAAAAAAAAACCTAGGGGCAAACGCAACTCTTATTATATTTATGTTGTCCTGGTATCTGGAGATAAACGCTGGGCTGTTGGAGGTAGGTAATCGAAACTATTTACTGTTTCTGTTGCCCTGGTACCTACCTGGCCGTTTTTACCGAGTTTACCCGAAGATTTCATATCCGATCCGATCCATTATCGAATCCAAGCGTGACGATTGATGAATCCATTTCACAGCCAACGAAAATTCTGTCTATAGCGCGCCTAAAGAAGTTTTCACTTCAAAAATGGTGACTTCGATTCACCATGTGATGCGTGATAGCAGAATATGGATCTTTTTTACCCGACTGAAAGAAGGGTTATGTTTTTTTATAGTATCGAGCTATAGAGTGACGAGACAAGCAGGACATGTGCCTGATGGTAAGCAACATGCCTGGCACATAACAGTGACACGCAGCTATTAGAACATGGGGAGTCCAAATCGTTACCTGCAGCACTGAACTACGCTCGTCACCCAGAGATATAAGATGTTTTATCTCTATGCTCTGTAATTTTACTGGAAATATTACCCTTCAAACCGGAACACAATAATGTTTGCACATTACTGCTTGGTGGTAGAATAACTGGCAAAGCTGTGTTCCCCAGGCGAACTCTGCAAAGAGTTCTACCACTACTAAATCTAACAAACTGTACAGGTTTTTTTTTTTAATAAAGAATGATGAGACGAGCAGGACATGTGCGTGATGGTAAGTAACATGCCTGCCACATAACAGCACAGTGGCACGCAGCTATTGGAACATGAAGAGTCCAAATTATTACCTAGCACTACACTGCGCTCGTCACCCAGAGATCTAAGTTGTTATATCTCTCAGCCCTGTAATTTCTCTGGAAACATTGAAGGTGAAAAGAAATAACGTGAGGAAACTAGGATATCATAAAAACACATTGTACTGTAATGCTTTGTTTTTACTGTTTTTGCGTAATCGTATTTTTTCCGTAAGATTTTTTATTGCATTAAAAAAAAAGTCTTAAAGATAATAAATAAATATTGGTGGACAATTCACACACAACACCATCTGACCCCAAACTAAGCAAAGCTTGTACGATGGTGGCCAGATAGCTAATATAATATAATACTTATATAGTTTTAAATACATACTTATTATACATAGAGACACCCAGACACAGTGCAAACATTCTTAGCCACAAGGCCAGTCAAATATTATGATATTGGGTATTCTTGAATTATATACACATATTATTTTTAATTTTCATTACAATTTCAATCAGATTTAAATTGACATGTTTTATATCAGAATAAGGTTTTAGACAAAGCCCCTATACAGCACAAATTGTCTATTACTATTACCTAGTAAAATTGAATTATTTTTGACAAAAACAAATGAACATGTAAGTACAAACATATCTTTGTATCAAACTGTAATGTGACGAGTCTGTGTAGTGGCGTTCATACAACTTAATTTTTGTAATTATAGTATACCTATGTGAATGTTACTTCCATGACAATCTATATAATCTATATATATAAAAGCGAAAGGTCACTCATCAAGGAATCTCAGAAACTACAAAAGCTAGGAATCTGAAATTTTGCATGGAGCTTCCTTTTTGCACGTAGGCGCTCGCTAAGACGGGGTTTTGCGAAATTCAACCCCTAAGAGGGTGAAACAAGGGATGAACGGTTGTATGAAAATTTTGTATGAAACGTTATTTTCAAAGTTATCAAATTTTATATCTAGACACTTGACACGAAGCAATTAAATGCATGTTCTATCAATTTTGTAATTTCGAACTGTACGGGGGTGAAATTGGGGTTGAAATGAGGGATGAATGTCAATATGGAAATTCCCAACCGTTGAAGATAAAACCATGAAACTCTGTATATAGACACTTGACACGAAGCAAACGAATGTTTGTTCCATCAATTTCGTAATTTCGAACTGTACGGGGGTGAAATTGGGGTTGAAATGAGGGATGAATGTCAATATGGAAGTTCCCAACCGTTGAAGATAAAACCACGAAACTCTGTATATAGACACTTGACACAAAGCCAAAAAATGTTTGTTCTAGAAATTTTGTAATTTCGAACTGTATGGGGATGAAATTGAAGTTGAAATGGGGGACGAATGTCTCTTACGCTTTCACACCTAAGCAACTGAACCGATTTTGATGAAATTGTTTTATTATAAGCTGTTTTTAGTAAATGTGCCTGGGTATAAAATTAGTTATTGCCTGAGTTACCTCAGTATTTATTTCGCGCGGACGAAGTCGCGGGTAACAGCTAGTTATTATATAAAAGCGAAAGGTCACTCATCAAGGAATCTCAAAAACTACAAATGCTAGGAATCTGAAATCATGGAGGTTCCTTTTAGCACGTAGGCGCTCGCTAAGACGGGGTTTTGCGAAATTCAACCCCTAAGAGGGTGAAACAAGGGATGAACGGTTGTATGAAAATTCGTGATTTTCAAAGTTATCAAATTTTGTACCCAGACACTTGACACGAAGCAATTAAATGTTTGTTCTATCAATTTTGTAATTTCGAACTGTACGGGGGTGAAATTGGGGTTGAAATGGAGGATCAACGTCAATATGAAAGTTCCCAACCGCTGAAGATAAAACCATGAAAGTCTGTAAATAGGCACTTCACACGAAGCAAACGAATGTTGGTTCTAGCAATTTTGTAATTTCGAACTATACGGGGGTGAAATTGGGGTTGAAATGGGGGATGAATGTCAATATGAAAGTTCCCAACCGTTGAAGATAAAACCATGAAACTCTGTATATAGGCACTTGATACGAAGCCAACGAATGTTTGTTCTATCAATTTTGTAATTTCGAACTGTACGGGGTGAAATTGGAGTTGAAATGGGGGCCGAGTGTCTCTTATGCTTTCAGATCTAAACAACTGAACCGATTTTAATGAAATTGTGTACAGTTGTTTTATTGTAAGCTGTTTTTAGTAAACGTAAATGTGTCTGGGTATACAAATAGGTACTGTCTGAGTTATCTTAGTATTTATTTCGCGCGAACGAAGTCGCGGGTAACAGCTAGTAAATAATATTCTATTCTATTCATTTTTCGAGTCCATTTATGTTGAGCAACTACAAGTAACCCGCACTGGGACAGCATGATGGATTGTGACCTCGACTCTCTCCTTGCTGGAGAAGGCCCCGAGTCCCAGCAGTGGGAACATTTAGTGGGCTGTTTATGCTTATGCGTAAGTCTATAAATGTGAGCAAAAACGTTGACAATAAGGACGATCACTCGTGTACGAAGAATGAACTAAGTACTGTTTTTGCAGCTAAACTTTTTTGTCAATTCTTACTTGAGTTTTTCAACAACACTTACGATATTTCACTCAGATATATCACTTATTTGGTGAAATAGTAGAACTAAGCGATTCTAAGATAAGATACGATAAATCTTTATTCAGTTAACATGTTTGATAAGTACAGTGTACAAACATTACTGTGTTTCGGTTTGAAGAGCAATGTTTCCAGAGAAATTACAGGGCTTAGAGATATAACATCTTAGATCTCTGGGTGACGAGCGCAATGCAGTGCTAGGTAATGATTTGGACTCTTCATGTTCCAATAGCTGCGTATCACTGTGCTGTCATGTGGCAGGCATGTTGCTTTTTTTTTTTTTTTTATATAGAGTGACGAGACGAGCAGGTCATGTGCCTGATGATAAGCAACATGCCTGCCACATAACAACACAGTGACACGCAGCTATTGGAACATGAAGATTTCAAATCATTACCTTGCACTGCACTGCGCTCGTCACCCAGAGATCTAAGTTGTTATATCGCTAAGACCTGTAATTTCTCTGGAAACATGGCCCTTCAGACCGGAACACAGTAATGTTTGCACATTACTGCTTGGCGGTAGAATATTTGGCAAAGGTGTGGTACTTCCCCAGGCGGACTCTGCCAAGAGTCCTACCACTACAACTACTGTCCTGCTTACCATCAGGCACATGTCCTGCTCGTGTTATCACTCTTTATTTATATTTAAAAAAAATAACAAATAGGAAGTGGAACCCAAGCTCGGCCAGGCTGGTATCTTGGTATTCCTCTGTTATGCTTTAAACAAAACCCGCGTGTCTCTTATATATTTGTACAAATAAATAAAATTTTAAATGTTTGTACTTAATTCCAAATAAAAAGCTTTTCAATGAACACATTTGAAAGTAGGTATCTATATATATGTACCTACTACATGAAAATGATTTTAAAATCTCTTATCTGTTTGTCCATCCGTTGGAGCCGGGTTATCTCTGAAACGGATATACCTACCTATTTTAAGGAGACTTTCTTTGGTTTATAGCTGATGATATAAGGTTTAACATGGGCTACTTTTCTTATAGAAATAAAAAAAAACTATTAAAATTGTTTGATTAAAGAGCGTAGAGTAAAATATACCACAAAAACACTATTCATTATAAAAACGTTTTGTTTATAAACTTTTATTTAAAAAACTACTATCGAAACTTTACCTAATAAACTATTTAGTAAAAAAAAAAACTAACAGCGCATCTAAAAACTTCGAGGTAATTGAATAGCTAATAATGTTAGTTCATGGTTAACTAATGTATACGAGGTAATTTAAATAATATGTACTCAAATCGTGAAAGTTTAAAAACAAAAAAAAAACTAATTAAAAAAAATTATTTGTGAAAATTCACTATTTTTTTTAAATAAACTATTTATTACCAATGCCTAAAAATTCTAATACAGAAAAAACGATAGAGGCTCCACCACTTATTGCTGCTTACTACTATGTTCATTGAAGAGTCACCATTACAATAGGTACAATAATTCACCCATAAACAGTATTAAAATAGGCCTTATGACCGAGGAGTTAAAGGTCAAGAGATAATTAAAATTTCTATTGATTCGGTTCAGGATTTTCCTGTGTGTGGTTATTTTTTCTCGTAATCCATGTAGTGACGTCAATGGCAACGTAGATATATAAAAAAATAATGAACAATATGAACTTTTGTATTGAAGTGAAAACTTTGCTAGTCTACGGCGATACAGCGAACAGGGATGGAAAAAGAAAAAGGGGAAGACAACTTAAGAGATGGGAAGACGAGTTAAAACTCACAGCGGGACCTTACTGGAGAAGGGTTGCTAGATATAGGACACAATGGAACATGTTAGAGGAGTTGCCAAAAGGCACACTGAACTGTTTTTTTTTTTGTATGAATGTACTTTTTGTCACAATAAATAGTTTGTCATTTGTCATTTGAACTAAGGGATATCCTCTAAAAGGTGAAGACAAACACCTCATAACAGACATAAGTTCAGGATAGAGGGCTTATTGATTGATTGATAGAATGTAAGTAGCTACTTTTAAACCCAGGAAGATGTCGAGAATGGAAACTGTGCGAATAAAACCGCGAGATGTTGCTAGTACTATTACATATTAGCGAGTATTTTACGTATTTTAAATGAATAATTGATTTATTAATTTAATTACTAGCGGCCCGTTCCGGCTTCGCTCGGATAATAACCTAGATACCAGCTGCAGCGCCATCTGCCGGGCTGATTTGTGAATCTAAACCATCGAGGGCCCTACCCAAACGCATACAGAAAAATTCATTCAAATCGGTTCAGCCGTTTAGGAGGAGTTCACTAACAACGAAAAGTGGCATTGATTTATCTTCTTTCTTCTTTCTTCTTCTTATATATAAAATTCTCGTGTCACAGTGTTTGTTTCCTTACTCCTCCGAAACGGCTTTACTGATTTTTACCAAATTTTATATGCATATTCAGTAGGTCTGAGAATCGGCTACTAGCTATTTTTCATACCTCTGAGTATTAGGGGTTGTTCACCCCAAACACTTTTTTTTAAATTTTGGGTCAAATATTTTTGTGTTTATTTTTTTATAATGTGGCGTTAAAAAATACATACAACCCTAAATTTTTACCCTTTTATCACCAGTTTTTTAGGGTTCCGTAAAACGTAAAAACGGAACCCTTATAGATTCGTCATGTCTGTCTGTCTGTCTGTCTGTCTGTCTGTCTGTCTGTCTGTCTGTCCGTCCGTATGTCACAGCCACTTTTTGCCGAAACTATGAGAACTACACTGTTGAAACTTGGTAAGTAGATGTATTCTGCGAACCGCATTAAGATTTGAACAAAAAAATTAAAAAAAAAGAAAAATTAGGGTTGCCCCCCATACTGAGAACTGAAACCCAAAAATTTTTTTTTCGTCAAACCTACACGTGTGGGGTATCTATCGATAGGTCTTCCAAAATGATGTTGAGGTTTCTAAAATCATTTTCGTATACACTGAATAGTTTGCGCGAGACACACTTCCAAAGTGGTAAAATGTGTGTCACCCCCCCTCTAACTTCTAAAGTAAGAGAATGAAAAATCTAAAAAATATATATGATGTACATTACCATATAAACTACCAACGAAAATTAGTTTGAACTCGATCTGATGGGTAGGTTTTTTTAGTACGTCATAAATACACTATTATTGAAACTTCGATCAAAGTTACAACGAACTACAAGAACTATGTGTACTATGTATATTATGTTACTTGCTGCAACGGAACCCTTCATGGGCGAGTCCAACTCGCACTTGGCCACTTTATTTATAGCCATTTTAGTAATTTAATAATTTGACAGTGAACTCCTAAACGATGCCGACGGGACCGATTTGAATGTTTTTTTTTGTGTGTGTATTCGAAGATGGTTTAAATTCACAAATAAGCCCGGCAGATGGCACTGCAGGCAGTGTCTAGGTTATGTCCGAGCGAAGCCGGAACGGGCCGCTAGTATATATATATATATATATAGATGTATTCTTAGTTAATATTGCGCATTAATTTGCTTTGTCTGTTTCACTTCAATAAGTTTTCGAGGTATTTGTTTAACTCATACAATCACACATACTTTGATATTATTTAAGAAAATTTACACAATTACATGCACTCAATTTACTAAATTGTTTAAGAAACAAAATGTACCCACACAGATGTTCAAAATTTTTATGTTAAGTTGTTATTATTAATTAATTCTGGTAAAAAAGTGAAATTTAAATTTAAAAATATTTTTAATTTAAAAAAAAATCCACAGGCAAACAACGCACTAAGTATATAAAAAAAATAAATTAATGCTTGTTATGAATGTGAAGTAATTGACAGAGTAATACCCCGTTTACATGATTCCAGTCCAGCGACCGAATCCAGCGCTGGATTGCTTACTGGAATAATGGAGACCGGCACTGGAATGCATCAATCCAGTGCCAATGCGTTCCAGTGCCGGTTTACATTATTCCAGTAAGCAATCCAGCGCTGGATTCGGTCGCTGGACTGGAATAATGTAAACGGGGTATTATATCATTTGTCAAGATAAATAAAGTTTGACTGATTAGACTGACTGAGTATATTAGTGAGTAAAACCACAGTACGCACTAGTCTTAATCATAATCTAGACTTCACTAATACTTCAATTAAAACATTTTTGTAATTCACATTTACCGATTATCACTTATGCTATTTTAATTGTATAAATTTATCTTTTGATTGGTATATATTAGTTTGTCACGTTTATTGAACACGATACTTCTACATAGTTTATCTATACTATCTATACTAATATTATAAAGAAGTAAAGTTTGTGTGTTTGTTAAATTGTAAGGGGTAATCTCGGGATCTACTGAACCGATTTTAAAAATTCTTTCACCAATAGAAAGCCACATTATTGCTGAGTGTCATAGGCTCCGAGCAAAGCCGGAACGGGCCGCTAGTCTATTATAGGTTTACACTTGACCCTCATCTCGCCTGATGTTAAGCGACGATGCGGTCCACGATGGTGCGTGGTTACCTAGAAGAAAACGATTCACTCTCGATTTGAAGACACCTAGATTGTAACCATCGGGAAAACTCACTCAGGCAACGCATTCCACAGTCCTATTTTACCACCATTATACTACCGTGTCGGTGAAAAGATGCTATGGGTTCTTTTCACTTAGGGTACTTTACACTACGAAAAAGTATTGATGTTTTCACTTAAAAAAAAATGGCAGTCATGGCGTCTCCCGATAGAAATGAAAACTAATAATTCAGAATTTGATAGCTCACTTTGCAAACGCGAGTGAAACCGGAGAGCGTGGGCATGCCCGTGGCCATCTAGATCACCCGAATTCACCCGAAGATTTCTTTCATTTGCGAACGTGACGCTTGAACTCTGAATTTGATAGCTTACCTTGGAAACTACAGGGGTGTGACTGGAGAACGTGGCCTCGCCATCTTGGGATGGCCATCTAGAAATGCGTTAGCATTTCCTATTGGCTGATGCATTTCTAGATGGCCATGCCATGATAGCCTGTCCACGCCCTTTCAGCATTTATTTATTTATTTATTTGAGGCATACATCGCTACATAATATGTGTATGAGTAGGATACATTTAGCAAAATGCACTACAAATAATGTTACACATTATACCCTGTAGTTAGGGTGTTGCGCATAGTATTGTACATACATCTTATACTAGCTGACCCCGCAAACGTTGTTTTGCCATATAAATAAAGGTATGAAAAATAGCTAGTAGCCGATTCTCAGACCTACTGAATATGCATATAAATTTTGGTTAAAATCAGTAAAGCCGTTTCGGAGGAGTAAGGAAACAAACACTGTGACACGAGAATTTTATATCTTAAGATATAAAATTCTATATGCATATTCAGTAGGTATGAGAATCGGCTACTAGCTATTTTTCATACCTTTAAGTGACAAGGGTTGTTCAACCCAATTTTTTTTTTTTTAATTTTTGGCCAAAATTTTTTGTTTTTATTTTTTTATGATGTGGCGTTAAAAATACATACCTACAACTCTAAATGTTTACTCTTTTATCACCAACTCCAATTTTTTAATAGCCATTTTAGTAATTAAATCATTTGACAGTGAACTCCTCCTAAACGGCGGGACCAATTTGAATATTTTTTTGTGTGTACAAGTGGATTCGAGGATGGTTTAGATTCACAAATAAGCCCGGCAGATGGCGCTGCAGACAGTGTCTAGGATATGATCCGAGCGAAGCCGGAACGGGCCGCTAGTATAAGATATAAAATTCTCGTGTCACAGTGTTTGTTTCCTTACTCCTCCGAAACGGCTTTACTGATTTTAACCAAAATTTATATGCATATTCTGCAGGTATGAGAATCGGCTACTAGCTATTTTTCATACCCCTAAGTGACAAGGGTTGTTCACTAAGGCAAAACAACGTTTGCGGGGTCAGCTAGTATTTATATAATATTAAGTGTTTATCAATTAAATCTTTAAAGCTATACAATTCATGATATTGAAACATCTTTATCTTCTAGATATTCTTCTATTTTATAATAAGACTTAAAAATGAGTATTTGTTTGAGCTTATTTTTAAATTTCCTATTGGCTAACGGATTTCTAGATGGCCAATAGCCATGGTCCCGAATTTACCCGAAGCTTTCTTTTCATACCCGAGCGTGACGAATGAATTCAATTCACAGCCTACGGAAAATCTGTCTAGGCGCGCCTAAAGAAGTTTTCACTTCAATAAGTTTTTCCTTCATTAATAGGTACTCGGGGTTTAATCGTAAAACTATGTAGAATCCAGTAAAACCTTACAGTTAGCAATGAATATTGATAATACTTGTTTATGACGAACCCAGGGTCATACCATCATGGCCTACATTTAGAAATAGCCTATGGAAGCATTCAAAAACACATTAATATTATGTCGGTTTATTAATAATTATGCAGTAGGCCGCAACAGGATTTGGTTTATTTTCAATGTCAATTGACATAAATTATTATTACGAAATTGAAAAGATCGAATTTAAATTTCCGGTCAAGGGGTTCTGTACACTTTTTGAAGTGAAAATTTCTATAGGCGCGCCACAGACAGATTTTTCGTGGGCTGTGAATTGAATTCTAGCGTCACACTCGGGAATGACAAGATTTTTTTTTTAAATAAAGAGTGACAAGACGGTCAGGTCATGTGCCTGATGGTAAGCAACATGCCTGTCACATAACAGCACAGTGAAACGCAGCTATTGGAATATGAAGAATCCAAATCATTACCTAGCACTGCACTGCGCTCGTCACCCAGAGATTTAAGATGTTATATCTCTAAGCCCTGTAATTTTTAAGGTTCACTCCATGGCCGTTGACCATCTAGAAATGCGTGAGCATTTCCCATTGAGCATGCCCACGCCCTCCGGTTACACCCGCGTAGTTTCCAAAGTAAGCTATCAAATTCTGAGTTATTTATACGTTATCACTTCTATCAGCAGTTCCTATGACTGACAATATTTTTGTATTATATGCAATGTACGAATACTGTCTGGTCAGATCATAGATTTAGTTTTAACTCTTTGAGTCCCATATAGTATTTAAACGTTCGCGATTTGAAGTCATATCATACCTATATACGCATTATGTCGTAGAATAATGAGTTTAATACGACCTAGCCCTTAGACTCTATGGGACTGCTCGTAGCTCGAAAAAGCGACATCGTTTCATGGTTACCAAAGACACGAACGAAGAAAATTGACTCTACTTTTGTGATATAAACGTCTAGACTGTGGAATACGTTGCCTGAGTGGGTTTTCCCCGATAGTTACAATCTTTGTGTCTTCAAATCGAGAGTGAATCGGGTTTTTTTCTAGGTAAACACGCTCCATCGTAGACCGCATCCTCCCTTAACATCAGGCGAGATGGCGGTCAAGTGTAAACCTATAAAAGTTAAAAAAAAATATATTGTTTTTTTTTTTTAAATAGACGGTAAAAATCTTTGAAAAATAATGTTGCCACATATGTGACTGACAATATTTACGCAAGATTTTTTTTATAGTATAGATCCCAAAAAAAGATAATTATTCTGTCATATCATTCTTCCGGTTTATAAATCGATGAATTAGTATTATTAATGCAAATCAACAAATTAAAAATGCCTATTTATACATTTAAACCAAAAAACATGAATGATTATGTTAATATGTTTTGATACTCCAATACAAATAGGTTGATTGGTTAGGTACTTACCTATATACGTAACTAGCTGAACCGTGCGCGCGTTGCTACGCCATCTATCGAAAATTGGTCGTACCAATTCAAATTTTGAACGAATTCGGTTACCTTAGGTTCCAATGACGCAACCTTTAAAAGATAGACACACGCTGTCACGCAACGAAAGCTCTCAAACAGCAAATTTTTTTCCCGTTTTTGTTACATTTTTCATTCATGCTCCGCTTCTGTTGATAGTAGCGTAACGTTAATAGCCTACATATAGCCTTCTTCAATAAATGGACTATCCAGCAGAGAAAGAATCTTTAAATTCAGACCATTAGTTCCCGAGATTCTTGCGTTTAAACAAACAAACTCTCCATCTTTATAATATTTACTAGCTGTTACCCGCGACTTCGTCCGCGCAATGTAAATACTAAGGTAACTCAGGCAGTACCTATTTGTATACCCAGACACATTTACGGTTACTAAAACAGCTTATAATGAAACAACTGTATACAATTTCATCAAAATCGGTTCAGTTGGTTAGATCTGAAAGCGTAAGAGACATTCACCCCCCATTTCAACCCCAATTTCACCCCCGTACAGTTTGAAATTACTAAAACAAATATTCGTTTGCTTCTTGTCAAGTGCCTATATACATGAGAGTTTCATGGGTTTATCTTCAACGGTTCACCCCCGTACAGTTCGAAATTACAAAATTGATAGAACAAACATTTAATTGCTTGGTGTCAAGTGTCTAGATACAAAATTTGATAACTTTGAAAATCACTAATTTTCACACAACCGTTCATCCCTTGTTTCACCCTCTTAGGGGTTGAATTTCGCAAAACCCCGTCTTAGCGAGCGCCTACGTGCTAAAAGGCACATCCATGCAAAATGTCAGGCTCGTAGCATTTATAGTTCCTGAGATTTCGTGATGAGTGACCTTTCGCTTTTATATATATAGATTAGTAGGTATGGATAGTAGATTATGGCACATGTGTGTAATGTTGGTGATTACCGCTGAGGCGCTTTCGAGCTCGCTTTATATGTTTGGTTTAAAGTTTAAACTATGTGCTATGACATGTAATAATAACAAATAATATGTAATAATGTTTTAAACGCAAAAAAATGTGAGTATCCTCCTTACTATTTCACACAAAAACTACTAAAGGGATTTGAATGAAATTTGGTACATAGATAGATATTAGTCTGAAATAACACATAGGTAAGTTTTTGCCTCTCGTTTTTACTTGATGACTAAAAAAGTAACTTGCCCGTCCAATAGATCTATATATTATATATTATATATATATATATATATAATATATAAAAGCGAAAGGTCACTCATCAAGGAATCTCAGAAACTACCAATGCTAGGAATCTGAAATTTTTCATGGAGGTCCCTTTTAGCACGTAGGCGCTCGCTAAGATGGGGTTTTGCGAAATTCAACCCCTAAGAGGGTGAAACAAGGGATGAACGGTTGTATGAAAATTCGTCATTTTTAAAAGTTATCAAATTTTGTATCTAGACACTTGACACGAAGCAAACGAATGTTTGTTCTATCAATTTCGTTATTTCGAACTGTACGGGGTTGAAATTGGGGTGGAAGTTCCTAACCGTTGGAGATAAAACCATGAAACTCTGTATATGTAGGCACTTGACACGAAGCAAACAAATGTTTGTTCTTGCAATTTTGTAATTTCAAACTGTATGGGGATAAAATTGGAGTTGAAATGGGGGCCGAATGTCTCTTACGCTTTCAGATCTAAACAACTGAACCGATTTTGATGAAATTGTATACAATTGTTTTAATATAAGCTGTTTTTAGTAACCATAAATGTGTCTGGGGGTATAATAAGTACTGCCTGAGTTACCTTAGTATTTATTTCGCGCGGACAAAGTCGCGGGTAACAGCTAGTTTTTAAATATTATTGAACACGTATTTTTTTTTCAATAACAAAATACAACGACGAGGATACAGTGCTTAGAAGTATCGAGTGACATCATGTATGTCATTGTACGGTTGAAATAGACGTCCCGTCACAACCCGCCACTCTGGGAGTTTGATGATCTATAATATACCTTTATCGATTTTTGACAGTTTGATAAAACGAAAAATATCTGTCCTATATTTTTACCTGCTGGACTAATTAGATTGGTAGATATATTGTTGATCCATACGTCAATCCAATTGTCGGGTCACGGCTTCGAAACCCTTTTTGCACCTCTTGATTATTTCTTCGAGAATATGCTAGACTACAGGCCCGTGAACAAAATTTACGGGTCAAATGAACCACCGCCGAACGAAAAATGTCATAGCTTTGACCTTTCTCTCTCTTTTCTTTTCGCTTAAAATGATAGAGGTAGCAATAGCAACGCCATAGAATAGATAATGCAACGCTAAAGCCGATTTAGTTAGGCGGTAGAAGCCCAGGAGACCTATGTAGGATGATAGAAAGGTATTAAGTAATAAGATTCAGCACTATGTCGTCACTTGTAAGCTGTCCAACTGAGTACAGTTGAAGAGGGGTTACAACCCTCGATTATTTCTCCTTGTCGCATGATTTTTGTACGGCGTTGCGGAATAATAGATTAGGAAGAGGTATTCATCCATTGACAATCAATCCATTTGACCCGTAAACTTTGATCACGGGTCTGTAGTCTATGCGTCATATACCATCAACTCTGCACTAGTAGTCGTATTAAAAATAAAATAATAAAAAATACCAAAAAATGATTCCGCATTTTTTCTTCAGGAAATAATATGTAATACAGCACTTTAAATTAAAGTACCAATTAAATATATTTTTATAAGCAAATAATGAAATACTCTGCTAATTTTGATAATGATTGTGTAAAAGATTGTGTGTTTTTGTCGCACATTTAAAATCCAATAAAAACTATAACGTAGCATTATTATAATCAAGGTTAAGCTAAAATGGACTGTATGGCACGATAATATCGAAAACAATTCTAATTTGCATAAGAATAAGTATAATAATATCATCATCATCATCATCGGCCGCAAGACGTCCACTGCTGAACATAGGCCTCCCCCCTAGATTTCCACAACGAACGGTCCTGCGCAACCTGCAACCAGCGGTTTCCAGAGACCTTTGTGAGGTCATCTGTCCATCTAGTGGGAGGCCGTCTAACACTGCGTCTTCCGGTTCGTGGTCGCCACTCGAGAACCTTTCTTCCTCATCGGTTGTCAGTTCTGCGAGCGATGTGGCCTGCCCATTCCCCTTCAGCTTGCTTACTCTTTGAACTATGTCGGCCACTTTCGTTCTTTTGCGAATATCCTCATTACGGATTCTGTCGCGCAAAGAGACTCCGAGCATAGCTCTCTCCATAGCTCGCTGTGTGACTTTGAGCTTTGTTATGAGGCCCACAGTTAAGGA
This sequence comes from Ectropis crepuscularia, assembly GCA_963693475.1. Classification (NCBI taxonomy): domain Eukaryota; kingdom Metazoa; phylum Arthropoda; class Insecta; order Lepidoptera; family Geometridae; genus Ectropis; species Ectropis crepuscularia. The sequence continues at coordinate 2,854,289 of OY856367.1, forward strand.
CCACGTCTCAGTTCCATAAGCCATCACTGGCAACACGCACTGGTTTAAATACTCTTGTCTTTAGGCATTGGGGTATTCTATAATAATATATCTATTCTATAAGGAATTGGAATTAAAAGCAACCCACTTTTATGTTCTGAGAGAGTTGCTCACGTTATACTAATATTCCGAAAGCTGGCAGCAAATTTTGAGTAGGTGTTTAAGGCAAGTTGAAAACTTGTAAAGTAGCTCTCCTATTAAAGTTTTTTTAAAATAAAGAGTGTAGAGACGAGCAGGACATGCGCCTGATCGTAAGCAACATGCCTGCCACATAACGACACAGTGACACGCAGCTATTGGAACATCCAAATCATTACCTAGCACTGCAATGCACTCGTCACCCAGAGATCTAAGATGTTAAATCTCTCTGTAATTTCTCTGAAAACATTGCCCTTCAAACCGGAACACAGTAATGTTTGCGCGTTACTGCTTGGCGGTAGAATAACTGGCAAAGGTTTGGGACTTCCCCAGGCGGGCTCTGCCAAGAGTCCTACCACTACCTACTAAAGGTATACTCGAAGACGGAGTTGCGACCTGGCTGATGAGTCGCGATGCAAAATGAATCTCTCAATTTAGAACACCTGGCAGACGGCAATGTCTAAGCCCCGACTAAATCATCAGGATTTTTGAAGTAAAAACTTATTTTGGCGGACCACTGCAGAGAGACTTTTCGTGGGCCGTGAATTGAATTCTAGCGTCACGCTCGGGAATGATAAGAAATCTTCGGGTAAGGGCCCATGAAATATCGTCATAGAAATGCGTGAGCATTTCCCATTAGCCATGCTGACGCATTTCTAGTGGCCATGCTCATGGCCACGCTCTTCGGTTTCAACCGCGTAGTTTTCAAAGTAAGCTATCAAATTCTGAGTTTAAAATTTTCACTCATCGGCAGTTCCTATGACTGCCAATTTTTTTTTGTATTCTTTCTACATTAGACTGCAACATAAACTTACGTAAAAATGCATATAACCTCAAAAATGTATTTAAAAAATAGGCTTACCGTTCTTCAACAGTCAAGTTAGCAAGCTCGGGAACCCAACACCAATGCTCCTCCGGCGCAATCGTCATAAATATTTGCGAAAAATAAACAAATGCCACGAAAAAAGCAAATGGTATCATCAACAAAAACAATATCTTCTGATACAGCCCAAATTCTCCTATATATGGCAACAAATCGTCGAAATCGGACGCTTTCTTTCTCTTCTCGTCATTATTATTCGTTATGTTTTCGGGTGCTCTACTGGCAACATCGGATCTGTCGTTTTCGTAACCTTTATTGACGTAGCCTAGGTCTATGTTTGACAGATTGTGATTTGACAGTTCGTTTGACATGTTGTGGTTGTCTATGGTTGTGTTTTGGCGGGAATCGTCTCCTTGCTCGACGTAGGTAGTTCTTTCTTGTGGTGCCATTTTTCGCGTTATGTTCTGTGCATGCTATGTTAATCTGGTTTATCTGTAACAAAAACAAAATTTGAATGAATAAATAAAATAAAAAAATAATTTGGCAGTCATAGGAACTGCCGATAGAAGTGCAAACTTATAACTCAGAATTTGATATCATACTTTGGAAACTACACGGGTGTAACCGGAGGGTACGAAAACGTAATTTCGAAAAAAAACTCGCGACTTTCCTAATCCCGTTCTACTTCGTTTCGTCCGATACAACATTGTTTAACGTTTAAATGTTTTAAGCGTACTCTAATTAGTGTTAGCAATATTGGTAATTTATATAAGTTCTTATTGAAAGAATAGTAAGAATACCGAAATGCACTCTGTGGCAACCCTACAATTCCGGGTTCTATTGGTATATTTATAGTCTGTGGCTTGATCGTTTTGGCGGGAAACAATCAAGCTCTTGTTTTTGGCTCGTAAAACGTGATAATAAGAAAAATCATATGCAGCAGCAAGTCTAAGCGAAAGGTTTAAATTAAAAGTACTAGTAAACCGATAAATATTGAAATAAAAGTGATAATTGTACTTCTGTTACTGAATTTAAGGTACTGTAAAGCGTTTTCTTCAATTTTGTAATATTTTACAAAATTTACTACTTCAGCTGCACAAGGCAGCTGTGAATAAGTTGGTATGATGAAGGGTTGATTTCGAAATATAATGCTGTAGACTGATCATAGCTGTTTTATTTATGGACTAATTGTCTTCTTAATTTAGAATAAATTAGGTACTTAACATTAGTATAGGTAGTATAAGTAGAGTAGGCTTAGAACATTTAAACGAACAGAACGACGGATCGAAGTAGAATCAGAGTTGGAAAGTCGCGAGTTTATTTCGAAATTGCGTTTTCGTAGAAAGAGAGGAGACGTGCAGCTTTTTAAATCGGTTTTGCAGCTGCCCATACTTGGGGCTGATTTAAGATTTTAGGAAGTGTTTGTGCCAAAATACACATAACTTCAAAATGTAATTTTGCCATATCATGCTATCCCTTGAACTTGAATTACATAAGTTTGAGTCTAGCCGCCACATGTACGTGTAATACATATGTAATGTGGTCTGAGGCAGGCAAGGCCAAATGTCGTAATATTATACGGTACTTAGAATGTCCGTCTAAACTGCGGTGAACAGAGTTTAAGCACAGAATAAATCTATATACAAGTATATTTATGTGTATACTAATACTAGCGTCTCGTTCTGGCTTCGCTTGGTAAAAGTAACATATTTACTATTCCAGCCTAGGCATTTTTCTATCTGTATTCCAAATTACAATCCTATTGATTTAGGCGTTTCGCGGTAATTAAGCAACGAACATCCAAACATATAAATTTCGCATAATTGGTAATATTAGAAGGATATCCGGAGAAATCGGACCTAACTAAACTCTAAACCAGCTTTTCCCAAAGTGGGCGATAACGCCCCCTTTAGGCCTGCAGCGCCTAGGGCGGTAAAAGACCCAGAAAAAAAATGGGCGTTGTGTAGAGGCTTTGCTTGGCTTGTCCAGAAGTGCAGTAAGTTCTATACTAGAACGAGTATCTAAAGCTGCACTAGTAGGATCATATCGGATTTGACTGGGCAGGGAGAGAATCACGAGTAGTGAAGGTGAGTGTTGACGTACGTCAATATAAGGGGCCCCTTTTAAACCTACAGCCCGAGTCGCAAGTCTTGGGGTTTATTCGAGATTTCTCTCTCTGCCACACGATGGACCCGGCACCCGTACGGTGAATCCATGAATGCTAAGAAGTACGTCTCCCATTGTGTACTACCTGCTGGGCTCAGGTCTCAAGTTATAAATACAAACATAAATGTTAGTGGACAATTCACACACCACTCCATCTGACCCCAAACTAAGCAAAGCTATTGCGGCCAGACAGCTGATATAATACTTTTATAGTTCTAAATACATACTTATTATACATAGAAACACCCAGACACAGTACAAATATTTGAACGCATCACACAAATATTTGCACTGGGTGGGACCTACGACCCTCGGTTTCGCAGGCAGAGCTACTACCCACTCAGCCACGAGGCCAGTCAACTCTTGCGGGTTATAGTAAGTCTCGTTTAGAATTAATGTTTAATCTCCGCTAATATAGCTTACAATAATTAATTAATTTATTTATTTTAAGTTATAGTGTTCTTTAAGTTTTTATGTGAAAAAATGGGGGTGCTAAAAAATAATTTATTCTCAAAGTGGGCAGCAGACACATAAGTTTGGGAACCCCTGCTCTAAATGGATTTCTTGGCATTGATAGATATTTATGTTCTAAGTAAACCTGGTTTAAATCTACATTTACTTGTCTATGTAGGTACATCTAGGTAAATAAAATTTACCTAGTTGTCTGTTTGTAATATCAAATTATCAGGTTATATATGTGTGATGAATTCAAATGTTTGCACTGTGTCTGGGACTCTGGGTGTTTCTATGTATAATAAGTATGTATTTAGAACTAGGTATATAAGTATTATATCAGCTACCTGGCCGCTATAGTACAAGCTTTGCTTGGTTTGGGGTCAGATGGTGTTGTGTGTGAATTGTCCACCAATATTTATTTTATTTATGTACCGCATTTCATCCAAATTCTTTCAGTTATATTATTCCAATATTATAAACTTTCGTGTTTATAATATTTGTAGGAAGGGTTTTTTTAATAGTATAGAGTGAGCCGGACATGTGCCTTATGGTAAGCAACATGCCTGCCACATAACAGCACAGTGACACGCAGCTATTGGAACATGAAGAGTCCAAATCATTACCCAGCACTACACTGCGCTCATTACCCAGAGATATAACATGTTTTATCTCTATGCTCTATAATTTCACTGAAAACATTTTTTTTTATATATATCCTTAAAAAACTTGACTTATACAATTAAAGATCACAGAACCTGCACTAAGCAAAGCTTGTGTTGCAGGTTTCTGTATCCCTTCAAATGACTTTTCCAACAGACTGAACAAAGACAAAATTACAGTTTTTATGAATATTATGCAGTAAAGCGAATTTTATAATGTGAAACATAAAATAACAGTCACGTTTTTATATAGTTAAGGGTTAGTAAGTAGTGTGCAAGTGTAGAATTTGTAGTTATGACTATTCTATGGTTATGATATAGTTAGGTACATATACAATGAGTAGTTGATAGGTATGTTGAAATATATTGTTTGTGCGTATAGTGTGAAATGTGTGTGAGTGTAAACAAATTCAAACCGGAACATATATTTTTTTCACATTACTGCTTGGCGGTAGAATAACTGGCAAAGGTGTGGTACTTCCCCAGACGGACTCTGCTAAGAGTCCTACCACTACAAGGATATACGGTAGGTACGTACTCACAAAAAAAATACTCCTCACATTGTTTCTGTGTCTGGCTGTTTTTATTTTTAACATTAATAGGTTTACACTTGACCGCCATCTAGCCTGATGTTAAGCGACGATGCGGTCTAAGATGGAGCGTGCTTACCTAGAAGAAACCGATTCATTCTCGATTTCTCGATCATTATTGATCTCTGAAACGGCTGGACCAATTGAAACGAGAGTTTTAGTGAAAGATAACCGATGATTTTAATGGTTGATCTACTACAGGACTCTATAATCATGGAACGATCTATGATTGTTGAGAGTCCTATTGTTTTGATATGAAGTTAATTTATTTATTCATATTCTTAATTTTTGTTTACTTACGTGTAAAATAACATTGTATTAACAAATAATACTAATTCCACAAATATATTAGGTAAATGCGAAAGTTTTTTTTTTTTTTTTTAAATTAATATTGGTGGACAATTCACACACAACACCATCTGACCCCAAACTAAGCAAAGCTTGTATGATGGCGGCCAGAGAGCTGATATAATACTTATATAGTTTAAATACATACTTATTATACATAGACACACCCAGACACAGTTCAAACATTTGTATTCATCACACAAATATTTGCACTGGGTGGGAATCGAACCCACGACCCTCGGCTTCGCAGGCAGAGCTACTACCAACTAAGCCACGAGGCCAGTCATGATTGATGTATGGATGTTTTTTGCTCAATCACATCGCAACGACTGAACGGTCGGAACACAGTTTGTATTCTGAAATAATACTAACATAGAATAAACATAGAATAAGGGCAATGTTTCCAGATAAATTACAGGGCTTAGAGATATAACAACTTAGATCTCTGGGTGACGAGCGCAGTGCAGTGCTAGGTAATAATTTGGACTCTTCATGTTCCAATAGCTGCGTGTCACTGTGCTGTTATGTGGCAGGCATGTTGCTTACCATCAGGCACATGTCCTGCTCGTCCCGTCACTCTTTATTTAAAAAAAAAAAAAAAACTGGGTCATTCTGTAGTGTAGGTAAGCTACAGGCTAAATAACGAGGCGAAGCTGGTATAATTAATTAATTAATCTAGAATAAAATAATAAATTGTTAATGCCTTGAGCACTCAGCTGGTATTTAGGTTAGCTGCCAGTAGGATGACCAGCAAAGAGGGTTTTTCAGAATTGATCGATAAAAAAAACATATTTGAAAAATTTTGGTGAACAATGGACATTTCACAAACGACACCATCTGCCCCGAATGACCGATAATCTAAATTTAATAAAGAATTTTGGTAATCAGCCTGCATCCTTTTAAGGGGATGTTAGGTACATTCAATAGGTCAACTTTTGTTCTACAGTTTGTACAAAAAAAAAAGTTTTATTTTATTTTACAAAATAAATAAAAAGTGCATTTGCACGGTCTAAAAGTATCGAACTCTTCGTAACAATGAGTAACGAGAGCACGTACGCTCTTTAACGCGCAAAAAATGATGTACCGAAGTGAATAAACACTAAAAAGTCGCTAAACAGTACAAAAAAGGGCAACAAATACAATTTTTTTTGGGTTATCTATTAAGTTTTAACGAAAGTTGTAGAACAAAAGTTGTTTGTTTATATATACAGAACATGCCCTTAAACGGATGCAGGCTGATTACCAGTAACCCTGTATACTTCTTATGGTTTTAGTTCCATTTTTTTTCATTTCGTCTGGAAAGCAAATCATCATCTCCCCCAAGAGGTAAGGAACTTCGTTTAAAAAAAAGTAGCCAAGTGCGAGTTGGACTCACCAATGAAGGGTTTCGTTGCAGCAAGTAACATAATATTATACATAGTACACATAGTTCTTGTAGTTCGTTGTAACTTTGATCGAAGTTTCAATAATAGTGTATTTATGACGTACTAAAAAAACTACTCATCAGATCGAGTTCAAACCAATTTTCGTTGGTAGTTTACATGGTAATGTACATCATATATTTTTTTTAGATTTTTCATTTTCTTACTTTAGAAGTTAGAGGGGGGGGGGTGACACATTTTACCACTTTGGAAGTGTCTCTCGCGCAAATTATTCAGTGTAGACAATGATTTTAGAAACCTCAACATCATTTTTGAAGAGCTATCGATAGACAACCCACACGAGTAGCTTCGATGAAAATAAATTTTTGAGTTTCAGTTCTCAGTTTGGGGGGCAACCCAAATTTTTCGTTTTTTTTAATTTTTTTGTTCAAATCTTAATGCGGTTCACAGAATACATCTACTTACCAAGTTTTAACAGTGTAGTTCTCATAGTTTCGGCAAAAAGTGGCTGTGACATACAGACGGACAGAATGGATGTTTTTTGCTCAATCACATCGCAACGACTGAACGGATCGGATTGAAATTTGGAACAAAGTTAGTTTGTATTCTGAAATCACACTTACATAGAAAAAACAAAACTGGGACAATCAGTAGTGTAGGTAGGCTACAGGCTGAATGACGAGGCGAAGCTGGTATATTTAATTAATCTAGAATAATATAAATTGCTAATGCCTTGAGCACTCAGCTGGTATTTAGGTTAGCTGCCAGTAGGATGACCAGCAATGGGGCTTTTTCAGACTTGATTGATAAATAAGAAACAAATTTAAAAAAATATTGGTGGACAATGGACATTTCACACACAACACCATCTGCCCCAAAATAATCAAAGCTATGGAAGCCAGAAAGCTGATATAATACTTATATATTTTTAAATACGTATTTCTAGTGGTAGGACTCTTAGCAGAGTCCGCGTGGGGAAGTACCACACCTTTGCCAGTTATTCTACCGCCAAGCAGTAATGTGCAAACATTACTGTGTTTTTTGAAGGGCTATGTTTCCAGAGAAATTACAGGGCTTAGAGATATAACAGCTTAGATCGCTGGGTGACGAGCGCAGTGCGGTGCTAGGTGATGATTTGGACTCTTCATGTTCCGATAGCTGCGTGTCACTGTGTTGTTATGTGGCAGGCATGTTGCTTACCATCAGGCACATGTTCTACTCGTCTCGACACACTTTATTTTAAAAAAAAATCTTATGGTTTTAGTTCATTTTTTTTTTCAGTTTGGTTTCAATGCAAATCGTCATCTACTCCAAGAGGTAAGGTTTAAAAACTTAAAAAACTTCGTTTAAAAAAAAATAGTTGTAGGAAGTTATAGGTACCTGTTGTTAAGAGGGCGCCTAGTGCCAGAAAACGAAAAAAGGACATTTTCGACCACGCTCACTGAAGTTAAGAAACTAAAAACTATGACAAAAAAAATATTGACGTGTGGGTACAATCAAGAACAAGCACAATAACCGAATAGAATTTTAAAAATAGATCAGAGTTTTTTAGATAAAAAAATAAAAATGACACCGAAAAAACCCGTTTTAATTCGAGTGCTCGAAATTATCAGCGATGACCCCACATTATTTTTTGGTAATAAAATTCCTAATTGTACGTTCTAGTAAAGTAACCGAACACTTTTTTAAATGTATGTTTAATTATTGAGTAATTTAATAAAACTTGGTAAAAAATGTACTCCTGATTTAATATTGATTTTTCCTCCAAACTGTGTCATGCTATTCTCGACTTTATGTCTATCGCATTAAGAAACGCGTCGCGCGGGTGAAAACCGTTTTTTCCCCGGCATTAGGCGCACTCTTAAGCCCGCTGTTTTTTTTTAAAGTACCTTGTTTTTGCGTAAAAGAGTTTAACATTAGTTTAAATATAAAAATAACAATACTCTTTTAGTTAGGTATTTAGCAATTTTCATGGCATGGTATTTGACACTCAACAATACTATCGTAAAAATATCCAATATCGTATTATTAAACCCATTATTGTATAAAAATAAACCGACCAAGAGCGACTCGGAAATTCACAACCTTTCATATATATAGAATCTGAATCTCGGAAACGGCTAGAACGATTTTCATGAAATTATGTATGCAGGGGCTATTGGCCACGAGTCCCAGCAGTGGGAACAGTTAGTGGGCTGTTGATGATGATGATGTATATCATCATGATGTATATGATGTATACATAACTTCATGAAAATCGTTCTAGCCGTTTCCGCGATTCAGATTCTATAGGTATATATACAAAAATTGCTCGTTTAAAGGTATAAGATTTGTGCAAGGAAATTACAAAAATATCTGATATTCGATCGGTTAGAGTTTGAAAGTGGGTTAGGTTAAATAGGGCTTGGCTATTGCCTAACACTAAACATTTGAAGGGCAAAGTCGACGAGTTTAGGCGTAGTTAGAGTGGAAGGGTGGTGGGGGGTCAACCACATAGGTAACCTAAAAACGGTTTTTGAAGTGAAAACTTCTTTTGGCGCGCCTAGACAGATTTTTCGTGGGCTGTGAGTTGAACTCTAGCGTCACACTCGGGTATAATAAGAAATCTTCGGGTAAACTCGCGACCATAGCCATTGGCCATCTAGAAATAAATGCGTCAGCCAATGGGAAATGACAAAAGGGCGTGGCCTGCCCATCATGGCATGGACATCTGGAAATGCTGACACATTTCTAGATGGCCATGCCATGATGCCCAGACCACAACCCTCCGGTTACAACCGTGTAGTTTCCAAAGTAAGTTATCAATTATTTTTTTATAGCATAGAGTGACGAGACGAGCAGGTCATGTGCCTGATGGTAAGCAACATGCCTGCCACATAACAGCACAGTGACACGCAGCTATTGGAACATGATAGTCCAAATCATTACCTAGCACTACACTGCGCTCGTCACCCAGAGATCTAAGATATTATGTCTCTAAGCCCTGTAATTTCTCTGGAATCATTGCCCTTCAAACCGGAACACAGTAATGTTTGCACATTACTGCTTGGCGGTAGAATGTTTGGCAAAGGTGTGGTACTTCCCCAGGCGGACTCTGCTAAGAGTCCTACCACTACTGAAATTCTGAGTTATAAGTTTTAACTTTTTTCGGCAGTTCCTATGACTGCCAATTTTTTTGACGTGATGACGTCTTATAATTCGATGAAGCCGGCTGCACGCCCGCAAAACATGACGTCATGTGCCGTTACCGCCGTTACCTCGCCGCATGACGTCGTCAGTACCATTCCATCAGTATTTTCTTAAGACGTTGTCACGTTTAACTATCGTCAGTAAACCGACTTTACAGACAACCTTTTTTTTTATGATGCACACCGTGTGCTCTGAAGTAAGCTAGTCAATATTAAAATATTTAAAAAGTTACAATACTCAAATATTTTACAAAGAAGAAGTTCTTGTCCATAACAGCAGAGTGTCATGTAGGTAGCTATTTGAACATGACGTAGCGCTTATATCACTGCGTAATACTACACTGCGCTCGTTACCTCGGATAAATTGGATGATCTATCCTTTTCCCCTGCATTTTATCTGCAATAATTGCCCTTCAAACCAGAATACAATACACAGGCTTATTCGTTTTCCCAGGAGTGAAACAGCTAAGGTTGCGTCAAAACTTGATTAGGAAGAAACATTGCCCTTCACGCTGTCGTTGCATTGTGTCTTAAACGCACTAATGACACTATTGTCTAATATGGTAATAAATAACAAAGAACATACTCTAATTGTGTTTTTTAACTTAATCTTTAAATATGTAAATGAATAAATCAACAAGTTCCTAAACATTATATAGTTTTTAATTACTCACAATCAAAATTATAATCACTACCTAACTACTCATAAGACCAACGACTGTTTAACACCAAATTATTTGATCTCTAAGCCGTCACACATAAGGTTCAAAATAAAACGTACAAAACAGTGGAACAAATTCGTTCATAAAAATTATACCAAATAACATTTGCAGCTCAAAAAATATAAGCTCTAAAGAAATTCCAAACAAAGTTAATTTTTCCAACAGTAAGTAAAAGTTTGTATTTAGAACCAAGACACAAGTTCACATGCGGTTAGATAAATTTAGAATAGTATTTATGTGCTTGGCGATAAAGTCTAATTTTGATTGGAATGTCGTTAATTAGTAGCGGAATTAAGTTGGTAGTGATGACAATGACCTCGATGAGTAGTGATCACGACGCTATTGTAGTTCTAGTAATTATTTTGTATGCAGTTTGATGTAGGAGAAAATGGATGCGGTAAGAACATAAAAATAAGTATTTGTATAAAGATAAGTAACGTCATAGTTTCACAGATTTCAGCATCTTTGAGCACACTCCTTTTTGGGTAAATTATTTTATGGTACACAAAAGGGCATATTTCTTAGCACTAACAAGTGCATTTATTTACACAGAATAGTCTGACCACGTACTGTCAAATATTAATAAAAAAATTGGCAGTCATAGGAACTGCCGAAAGAAGTGAAAACTTGCTGTTGCCTGCCTAGGGGCAAACGCAACTCTTTTATATTTCTGTTGTCCTGGTATCTGGAGATAAACGCTGGGCTGTTGGAGGTAGGTAATCGAAACTCTTTACTGTTTCTGTTGCCCTGATACCTGGCCGTTTTTACCGAGTTTACCCGAAGATTTCTTATCATGTCGAGCGTGACGATTGATGAATCCATTTCACAGCCCACGAAAGTTCTGTCTATAGCGCGCCTAAAGAAGTTTTCACTTCAAAAAAACGCAGCCAACAATGTAGCACGCTTATTTAGAATAAACTTTTAGTACAGTTTAGGTTTAAGCCTCATTCGTCGTTATTAGAAGCTCATCTCAAGCTATTTCACGACTTTGTAGATTGTATTATATTCTTAGACAGTATTAGTTACTTACGTACTACTTCAAATCCAAAGTCAAAGAGTTCGTTAGTAGGTACGAGTCATGTGAAAAAAGTTTCGACCGATATTTATTTATTTATCATTATTCAATCTATGATACTTCTATTTCATTTAAACCATTTTTACAGAATATTTGGTCGGCCAATATCAATTGGCATGCTACTGCGTTCATGTTTTGATTTGTTATTTAAATATTTATTACTTCTGTATCTGTGCACAGATTTTAAAGATATTTTCGATTGTTGGTCCGCTCATGGTCAACTTTTTGAGACGCAAAAAAAATTAAAATAATCCACATGGACAAGTTGTAGACTGAAGTAGATACTGTGACCATGAAAAATAACGTGACATTTGCGCATTTTTAATTAATTGACGTGTTTTTTAATTTGTTTTTTATTTAAAACTTTATCCACTACAGACACGTAGATTCGTGTATCCGTACTCTTTTGTCAGAATTTGCATTTTTATTTGAGTGACATTTAACATTTTGGAATGTGTTGAGTGTCATAGTTTAATATACACCTACATGGCACGAGCTATCAACTCCCTCAAGCAGAATTTGTTGACGAGCGTGACGCGTGTGTCAATCATCGTGCTCTTCGACTATGATTGAGAAAATAAGGCAATCAACATACAACGTCGTTGCAAAGACTTGAGCCCCAAGCGGCCAAATTTGGCCAAACAGGTTTTTGGAACTTTAAAACCTTATTTTTACATGATGTACATACTCGATGATTAGTTTATTTTGATGCCTAAGAGTTGGGTGATTATATTAATTAGTACATTGTCGTTTACAGACACACAAAATTTGGTTTCATTTTTGAGTGATATTTTTTTTGTGTGACGTCATGACGCAGGCGGCGTCGCTGCACGGGATGATGGGCTAGCGCTGAAATATATACCTACGTAAGCCCTATATATTTTAAAGTAATTCTGACGCCTCTCTCAACGTGTTTTATGCTAGTACACTGAGCTGTGCTTATGTGGTGATGTGATATATTATGGGATCATTTCGTGCCTAACTGCTTTCGATAGTACAAGCTTTGCTTAGTTTGGGAGTGTATAGTTCTATGTGCGAAAGGTCCACCAATATCAATTGATTTACAATATTTAAAAGAAACAATACCGCGGTTTTACACGAGAGGTTCTCGAGTTCACTATTTTCTCGAGATAAAAAGTAGTTTTTAAGCGTTTTTCTAGACCTCGACAATCTATGTATAGATCAATCAATCAATCATTTATTTCATAATTTACATTATTCCATATCAATTAAATTACATTAGGTAAAAAAAATAAAATAAAAATAATAATAATCAAATGTGAGTGATGTCCAATATTAAAATTAATAACAATTTTGATTAGAAAAATAGAAAAAAAAAAAAAATAGAAAATAATAGAAAAATAGAATTTCATCCAGATCCTTTTAGTTTATTTGCAGTTCCCGGTCCCGTAATTTTCCCGGGATAAAAGTAGCATATTTATGTATTCTTCCAGACTTTAATCTAACTGTGTTCTGAGCTTCAACCTGATCCATTCATAAGTTACGTTGTGATTGAGCAACAAACATCCAAATAATGACATTTATAAAAAAAAAATAGAATTACCTCAACATTTCGCCAGTTTTAAAAGTTAGCAATACCGCATCCCAAACCTTTCATCGCACATCGATGACATCGCGCCTTGAATTGGCCAGAGGCTACAGTAGAGTGGCTGAGCGTAATCGCTCAACTACTTCAATAAATGTAAATCTCAAGTATCTGTTCTAGTTTTATCATAGTAACAAGAACAAAATTAAAAATTTTAATTTACCCCCCTTACTACTTACTTACTAGTCAAGCCCTTTCATTTAATACCCATTTAGAACATTAAAACGGACGAAACGACGGATCGGAATAGGAAAGTCGCGAGTTCATTTCGAAAGATAGTAGATCTCCTGTACAACGTTTATAATATATGCGTACATAAGTACACACACACTTTTTGAAGTGTAAACTTCTTTTGACGGGCTACAGATAGATTTTTCGACGGCTGTGAATTGAGCTCAAACGTCACGTTCGTAAATCATAGAAATCTTCATCTACCGACTTGTAGCTGGTATGCTAGAGCTGTTAGACTTTTTTTGATTATTGACTTATTATTTGGGGGATTTTTGACGTCTTATAATTCGATGAAGCCGGCTGCACGCCTACAAAACATGACTTCATGTACCGTTACCGCGTTACCGTCGGTCGTTACCGTCGGTCGTTACCTCGCTGCATGTTTGTTACAATTGTAGATATTAATTATTTCGACCAGTAGTTCAAGCGGGGATGTAGCTCAGTGGTAGAAGCGTTCGCTTTGCATGTGAAATGCCCCGGGTTCGATCCCCGGCATCTAAAAGCTTTTTTTAATTGTTTTTTGCATTGTTTTGATTGAAATGATTAAATTCTACTGATTACTTTTTACATACAAATCTATTAAACAAATTAAATTAAAATTTTCTTTTGAAAAATGCTACCATTCCATCAGTATTTTCTTAAGACGTTGTCATGTTCTATTGTCAGTAAACCGACTTTACAGACAAACATTTTTTTTAATAGCATAGTGTGACGGGACGAGCAGGACATGTGCCTGATGGTAAGCAACATGTTTGCCACATAACAGCATAGTGTCACTCAGCTATAATGCTAATGAGCTATAATGCATAGCTAACATGAAGAGTCCAAATCATTACCACTGCGGACTACACTGCGCGAGTCATTCAGAGATATAAGATAATTTATCTCTATGCACCGTAACTTCTCTGGAAACATTGCCTTTCAAACCGGAACACAGTGATGTTTGCACATTACTGCTTGGTAAAATGACTGGCAAAGGTGTGGTACATATCCTAGCGGGAGTAAGCAATAAATAATTTATAATTTGTTAATGTAAAATTAAAATTTTTAATAAAAAATAACCAAATGTTTTGACTGTGTCTGGGTGTTTCTATGTATGATACGTAGGTATGTATAATATATTAGTATTATACCAGCTATACGGCTGGTCTAGTCGGGAGAACGGCGCCTGCCGATCCGGAGACCCCGGGTTCAAACCCCACGCGCACCACTGTCTTTTCGACGTCATGTGCGTAATGCCGCTAACTTAAAACGGCGAAAGAAAATATCGTGAGGAAACCGATTTGTACCTAGAATCTTTCGAAGTTAAGGCCGATTTAAACTGAACGAACATAGAGCTAGAGCTGGAACAAGAGCATTCTTTCTCGATCTTTTAGTGTAAACGAAAGATCGTTCTTAGCGTTTTCCATATTATAAATTCCATAGAATCTTTGCGAACGCAAACAAAACAAATAGGAATGAATGCTCTACGTTTGTTTACACCAAATTAATGTGATACAGTGGGGATAGAATGAGCATTCACTCGTCTGATGTAAATAGGCCTTTATGTGTCATCCACCAACCCGCACTGGGCCAGCGTGGTGCATTTTGGCCTTGACTCTCTTATTGCTAGAGAAGGCCCCGAGTCCCAGCAGTGGGAACATTTACTGGGCTGTTTATGTTATGCTATTATATCAGCTATCTGGCCGCCATAGTACTAGCTCTGTTTAGTTTAGGGTCAGATGGTGTTGTGTGTGAACTGTATACTAATATTTATAAATTTACTAGCGATCCGCCCCAGCTTCGCACGGGTGCAATACTGATTCTAAATAAACTACTAACTAAACTAAAATAAAATAAACTAACTAGGTACTAACTACCAAATCATACCCGAGCGTGACGCTAGAATTCAATTCACAGTCGTCGAAAATCTGTCTAGGCGCGCCAAAAGAAGTTTTCACTTCAAAAACTTATGATATACTCTTTGATTAAAACTATTTTTTTTTAAACTTGAATAGGTTTACACTTGACCGCCATCTCGCCTGATGTTAAGCGACGATGCGCCCTACGATGAAGCGTGCTTACCTAAAAGAAACCGATTCACTCTCGATTTGAAGACGCCAAGATTATAACTATCGGGGAAAATCCACTCTGGTAGCTCATTCCACAGCTTAGACGTTCTTATCACAAAAGTAGAACTTCTTTGTTCGTGTCTTAGGACCATCAACCATGAAACGATGTCGCTTTCTCGAGCTACGAGCAGTCCGATAGAAAAACGGGCAAGGTGTTATTAGTATAAAGGAAATAAATACTATTTGATGAATACTCTTGAAACAAAAATGTTTGATTGGTAACGTCAAACGTTTGACTGGAAATTATGTAGAACAGTTTGTTTGAGAAAACGAAATTGTTGTTTTTACTATCTTCTTCGCAAGTTTTCAGTATTTTCTCACCGTTTAAACCTTCCGTTAGCTACGACAAACATTTCAAAACCAAAATCAGCCAAATCGGCCTAGCCGTTGTCGAGTTTTAGGAGACCCACGAACAGCAATTCATTTTTATATATACATACTAGCGGCCCGGTCCGGCTTCGCTCGAATAATAGCCTAGATATCAACTGCAGCGCCATCTGCCGGGCTGATTTGTGAATCTCAACCTTCCAGGGCCCTACCCAAAGGTATACAAAAAAAATCATTCAAATCGGTCCAGCCGTTTAGGAGGAGTTCAATAACAACGAAAAGTGGCATTGATTTATATATATATATATATAGATAGATAGATTTATTAGTTAGAAATATAATTATTTGTATATAAGTTTCTATGTTGGTCTGTCATGTGATCATTACTTGTTAATGTTATCAACTTTTTCTATTCAACCTTGTACATTTTAATATAGACACGTATGTAAATGTATGTATATTATACATTGCGGATTTCTTGAACCGGTAAAACCATTCATTTCCTTATTAATATATTTAAATAACCACGCTTTGTGACTTAAGTCGCGGCCTTACAACTACTCACTTTGAGGGGATTAAAAGTAGCCAGGCAATGTACTAACTGCGTATTTTCGAAATGAAAACTTAATTTGGCGCGCCACAGATAGATTTTTCGTGGGCTGTGAATTGAATTCTAGCGTCACGCTCGGGTATGATAAGAAATCTTCGGGTAAACTCGGGACAATGGCCATTGGCCATCTAGAAGTGCGTCAGCATTCATAAATGGCCATGCTCATGGCCACGCCCTCCGGTTTCACCCGAGTAGTTTCCAAAGTGAGCTATCAAATTCTGAGTTATAAGTTTTCACTTCTATCGGCAGTTCCTATGACTGCCATTTTCTTTTTAATTCAGTCAAACGTAACTGAGGTATGTGAAAACAAACATAATAAATAAATATTGGTGGACAATTCACACACAACACCATCTGACCCCAAACTAAGCAAAGCTTGTATGATGGCGGCCAGATAGCTGATATAATACTTAAATAGTTTTAAATACATACTTATTATACATAGAAACACCCAGACACAGTGCAAACGTTTGAATTCATCACACAAATATTTGCACTGGATGGGAATCGAACCCACGACCCTCGGCTTCGCAGGCAGAGCTACTACCAACTAAGCCACGAGGACAGTCGTAATACATACCTATACAAACGCACAAAAACGTTATAAAACTAACAGTGAGGTTTTAGCCGCGTAATTCCTGTTTCCATTATTTTTCCGGGATAAAAAGTAGCCTATGCGCTTTTGCTTTCCTCCTTCGCTTTTTTATGCGCTATTTTATCTGTCCATGTTCCAAATTTCAACCCGATCCGTTCAGACGTTACGATGTGATTGAGCAACAAACATCGAAACATTGACATTTACAAATATAATGTTAATAGGATAATAAGATTAGTTAGTACCTGGGTGACCGAGCTTTGTTAAATATACTAAATATACTTAGATACCTACAGATAAGATCCAAGTAATAGATTTTCTCAAAAAAAAAAAAAAGAAAACTTGATTAAAAAAAACCCGTCTGGATTCGAACCCGAAGCTACTAATTCGTGACCGCTATGAGTTCCCGACTTCCCGTCTGAGCTATTATGCTGTCGCGTCACGCGGCGAAATTTACCTTCACATTCTAATGTGACAGTTTTTCATTGTCTAAAAACGCGCTTAATATGCGTTTTTTTAAATGAAATCTAGCTAGATCGATTTGGCGTCCCCGAAACCCGCTGCATACATAATTTCATGAAAATCGGTCGAGCCGTTTCCGAGATTCAGATGCTATGTTACCTATATAGGATAAGATTACAGAAACGAAGGACATGTTATCTCTACAAAAATAATGAACATTAAAACAATAATAAGGAAATGAAAGGATTAATGGATCGAGAGATCCGCAAAGGCGAACAAAAAAGTATGATACTATTTTTAGGATAGTGACGGGACGAGCAAAATGTTGGCCCGATGGTAACCGACACTGTTGTAGTAGGACTCGTGGCAGAGTCCGCCTGTTTGCACATTACTGCTTGGTGGTAGAATAACTGGCAAAGGTGTGATACTTCCCCGGGAGGACTCTGCAAAGACTCTACCCCTACCTACAAGATATTGGGGGTATTACCCCGCTGTTTGGCAAGCCAAATAGCCGCCAGCAGATATTATATACTTATTCTTACTTATCGTGTCACTAAAATCAAAATCATTATATCAAGTTCTTACAGAAATCGGTATTTTGTGGTACTGGCCACTTTAATCTCAAATAATATCTCCTCTTTAGTTAGGAATTCCAATTTCAAATTAATACATCTATTTACCCATGCTTTTTTGTTTTGACAACCGTGATTCATTTGTGTTTTCCTGTGTTTTTTTTTTTCTTAATTAAAAAATAAAAAAGTTTTTTTTTTCAGTCAATCTCTTGGGGTAGGATTTGGCTGGTTCGCCAGGGTTCAGCCATTAATGAATGGAGACAAATGAATCACGGTTTTCAAAACACAAAAATATGAGTAAATAGCTCTTCGAGTATAAATTTCAAAAAAAATTCCTAACCAAATAAATAAATATTGTTGGACATTTCACAAACAACACCATCTGACCCCAAACTAAGCAAAGCTTGTACTATGGCGGCCAAATAGCTGATATAATAGATACTTTTCTAGTTGTAAATACATACTTATTATACATAGAAACACCCAGATACTGTACAAATATTTGAATTCATCACACAAATATTTGCACTGGGTGGGAATCGAACGCAGATATTTGAAATCAAAGTGGCAAGTACGACAAAACGCCAATTTTAGGTGTATGGACCTAATATTTAGAAGAATTCTAAACTACGGCTGGTCTAGTAAGTTACAGCTGATATAGTCAGAAGGACTGCAACATGGTTCGAATACCACGTACACCACTGTCTGTTCGAAGTCATATGCTTAATAAAATAAATAAATAAAATAAATATTGGTGGACAATTCACATATAACACCATCTGACCCCAAACTAAGGAAAGCTTGTACCATGGCGGCCATATAGCTGATATAATACTTATATCTTATATAGTTTTAAATACATACTTATTATATATAGTGCATAATGCAGTTCAGTCTATTACTAAGACATAGTCTACTTAACCTTAACCATACCTTAAACATAGTCTACTTTTTATCTCAATAAATTTAGTGGTTGTCTAACGGGCGTAGCTAGACAAAAAATATATTCAGTTAGTTTAAATACATACCTAAATAAAAATAAAAAATAGCCAATTTGTTTAAATAAATAAAAAAAACGTACCTGTGTTCCCTTTTCAAAAAACTGGAACACTCAAAAAAACAAAACACTGCACTTTCTAATTTTAAAATTTCGAATTTCAGATATTCCAATGGTTCAGTTACAAAAAAAAAACTTTAACCAATTTAAATATCACGAAACACAAGTACTAAACTTTACGTTAAATTACTTGGTTTTATTTTTCTACGCGAAAATGGCACGATGCAAACGCCGCATTCGCCGCGCCTACCTATACTGTTCGGTTTGCTGGTAGCCTTGCTATATAAATAAGTGATTTAACCTGAGATTTTGAGTGAGTGGTCAAGGAAAAAGGGATGTAAGGTTACGCTTTGACATAAGGTTTATTTTAGGTTATCATTTGCTTAATTAAATCGATTAGGTAGCTAGCTTTTGTTTTGTAAGAAATATTTTAAGTAAAAGTGAATTAGGTAATAAATATTTTTTTTTAAATAAAGAGTGACGTGACGAGCAGGACATGTGCCCGGTGGTAAGCAATTACGCTTACCCGTAATAGCACAGTGACACGCAGCTATTGAACATGAAGAGTCCACCTAGCACTTCACTGAGCTCGTTGCACTGAGATGTAAGGTGAGCCCTGTGATTTGACTGGATTTTATTTTTAGGGTTCCGTAAAACGTAAAAACGGAACCCTTATAGATTCGTCATGTCTGTCTGTTTGTCCGTCCGTATGTCACAGCCACTTTTTGCCGAAACTATGAGAACTACACTGTTGAAACTTGGTAACTAGATGTATTCTGTAAACCGCATTTAAGATTTAAAACAAAAAAATTAAAAAAAAAGAAAAATTAGGGTTGCCCCCCATACTGAGAACTGAAACTCAAATTTTTATCAACTCATTTATTCAAAAACTCTCTCCTTGTATTTTTATTTAGTAAGCTTCTTGTGAATTATTAAAATAGTTAAATATACCTATAAATTGTTATTAACTCCACTTACATAAAACAAAAACATATTTTAAAAAACCTATAAATATATCTTAATATTCGTCCCTTTTTAAGTGACCAAATCCTATTAAACTGTTTTGTACATTAACCAGCGTTACTGACCCTGAGTTACCTCTGAACTAATTATAATGATAGGTCTTCATTGTCTGGACAATTTAAACTAGCCATAGTGACCATTTTACTAGACACGTCATTTCTTGTTAACAGCTTGTTTTTGGGGGTCTTGTTATAATTGTGTTTATTTTGTTCCTTGTCTTAAGGACACATTTAGGGCTCGGATTACGTCACTTATTCGGAGCTCGGAAAAAGTTATACTGTTTCATGGCTGGCGTAGAAGCGGTTTTTAACTATTGTTAGTTTAGACATGACCGCCGTCTCGCATGATGTTAAGCGATGTTGCGGTCTATGATGGAGCATGCATGTTTATGTGTATTAGTAGGACTCTTAGCAGAGTCCGCCTGGGGAAGTACCACACCTTTGCCAGTTATTCTACCGCCGAGCAGTAATCTGTAAGCGTTACTGTGTTCCGGTTTGAAGGGCAACGTTTCCAGAGAAATTACAGGGCTTAGAGATATAACATCTTAGGTCTCTGGGTGACGAGCGCAGTGCAGTGCTAGGTGATGATTTGGACTCTTCATGTTCCAATAGCTGTATGTCACTGTGCTGTTATATGTGGCAGGCTTGTTGCTTACCATCAGGCACATGTCCTGCTCGTCTCGTCACTCTTTATAAAAAAATCTCTTCGTTCGTATTTTTTGAACATCGACCATGAAACGATGTCGGTTTTTTGAGATACGAGAATTACGATAGACAGACAGACAGACAGACAGAAACTCTTTATTATGCACACTAGTAAATTACAAACACTTAAACAATAAAAACAATAACTTAATATCTAGTGCCATAAATGGCGGCTTTATCGCTAAAAGCGATCTCTTCCAAGCAACCATTAACAGCAGGAAAATCAATAAGATACAGTGAGGATAGAGTGCAAAAGCAAGAACATGAGAAAAATAATAACAATGTGACGTCACTTACTAACAATTAACAATTTGATAGTTAAAAAAAAAACAGCATAATAGTAATAGACTACTTAACAATGTTTTACACATATAATTTAGTTTTTAAAATAAAAATACATATAATAAATAAATTAAATAAATATACATAACCAATGATAGTGATAATTCAGGAACAAATAAGAAGTAAGATGAGTCAAGAGATTAATTCAGAGATATAGTGTGTCTTAATCTGAGCCTTGAAAGAGTCTATGCTCTACGCACGCCTAATACCCACCGGAAGTGCATTCCAGAGAGCAACCGCTCTCACGCAGAACGAAGACCCACAGAAGGAACTAGTGTGAGACGGAGTGAACAGAAGAAGATTATTAGATGACCTAAGATTGCTAGAATGAGTATCGCAAAGAAATATGAAACGAGAACTAAGATAGGTTGGTGACATAGGATTAAATAGTGTATTATAAAAAAGAGAGAGTATATGTGTATCCCGGCGAAGCCTGATAGGGAGCCACTCGAGTTTTTTACGGAACTGCGAACCATGGTCGTACTTTCGAAGGCCGAAAATAAACCGGATACAAAAATTCTGGAGACGCTCGAGTCTTTCAAATTGCTCCTGGGTTAAGTCGAGGTAACTGGCATCCGCATAGTCCAAAATAGGTAGCAAGAGAGAATGTGCTAACGATAGAAGAAAGGGGAAGGTGGTATTAAATCATGCAGATCATTTGCACACTCTCCGAAGTGTATCCGATAAATACCGATAAGCTAATAAGTAACTGTGTACAACCCATGTTTTGAAAATTAAATTAATTGGATTGAATTGTAAAATCATACAATTGAATTGAGAACCTCCCCTTTCTTCAAAGTCAGTTAAAAATAGAGAGACAGTAGACAAAAAACAGCAGCTGACTGTATCTGTCTCGCTTTGGCACGGTGCTCCCGAGTTCACTCGAACGAATATTTCACTTCTGAACGTGATGATCAGCCACATTCACAGCCTAAGAAAAACAAAATTGGCAGTCATCGGAACTGCCGATAGAAGTGAAAACTTATAACTCAGAATTTGATAGCTTACCTTGGAAACTACACGGGTGTATCCGGAGGGTGTGGCCGCGAGCATGGCATCTAGAAATGCGTCAGCATGATCCATGGTCCCGAGTTTACCCAATTTTTTTTATTTAATTCCCGAGCGTGACGCTAGAATTCAATTCACAGCCCACGAAAAATCTGTCTATGATGCGCCAAAAGAAATTTTCATTTCATTTTGAAAACACCAAGAGTGCAACAATCGGGGAAAACTCACTCAGGCAACGCATTCTACAGCCTAGACGTTCTTATCACACAAGTAGTAGTATTGGTAGGACTCTTGGCAGAGTCCGCCTGGGGAAGTACCACACCTTTGCCAGTTATTCTACCGCGAATCAGTAGTGTGCAATATGTAGTGTTATACATTACTGTGTTCCGGTTTGGAGGGCAATGTTTCCAAGGAAATTACAGGGCTTAGAGATATAACATCTTAGATCTCTGGGTGACGAGCGCAGTGCAGTGCTAGGTAATGATTTGGTCTCTTCATGTTCCAATAGCTGTGTTTTACTGTGCTGTTATGTGGCAGGCATGTTGCTTACTATCAGGCACATGTACTGCTCGTCTCGTCACTCTTTATTAAAAAAAATTGAGTCAAACCTCTTCGTTCGAGTCTTCGGAACGTTAACCATGAAATGATGTCGCTTTTTCGAGCTTCGGGCAGTCTGATAATAAAAAGGGCAAAGTGTTATTAGATTTTGCAGATGAGTTAAATAATTGTGAGGCGGCCATCTTGAATCGATATTAACCAAAAATAGCTCAAAACATCAATAAAAAAAACACATCGAAATCGGCCCATCCGTTTGAGCTCTACGGTGCCATAGACAGATACACACACAGACAGATACACAGGGAGACAGACCTGTATGTGTGTCTGTCTGAAGACAGACAGACTTCGACGTCAAACTTATAACACCTCTTTTATGGCCGGGAGTTAAAAACTGCCGTTACTGTGCCATAAAGTGGTCAAGTAGGAGTTAAAATATTGCAAAAAGTTCCGAAGTTCGAAAAAAATTATAAACTTTGAAAGACTTATTCTCAGAAACTATTGGGTGTACAAAGACAATTCTAGTATAATATTGTAGCAAATTTAGTCTACTTTATAAACGCCATAAGAAAGTTTTTTCAAAAACTAGTTGTTTAGGGTTATAATCGCCAAAATTTTAAAAATAAACGATTTTTTGCAAAGTTGCGTTCGTCGCTCGAGGTCACAAACTTGGGATAAACATTAGGCCAACTTCATAAACAAGTCTGCAAAAAATCAGATCTACCGGATTTAACGCATCCTACTCCATACATTCAGGCGACAAAGTTACTGGATTACTAATCAAAATGAAAACAGGCCTTAATTTCAAACTTCAAACCGAAAGGCAGTGATCTTTTCAGATTACTGCTTGGCGGTAGAATAACTGTCAAAGGTTTTTTTTAACTTCTATAGGTTTACACTTGACCGGCACCTCGCTTGATGCTTAGCGACGATACGATGGAACGTGTTTACCTAGAAAAAAACCGATACACTCTCTGTTTGAGGACACAAAGATTGTAATCATCGGGGAAAACCAATCAGGTGTGGCGTAGAAGACCTTAGTTAGTTAGTTTGACGGAGCCTTTTCCACATCTAACCTCTTAATTGGGTCATACTTCCCTCTTCCTACTCCAACCTGCCCAGGCTATCCTAGAAAGCCAGCATCCTTTTCCACATTATCAAATAAAAACAGTACATCGAAAAAAAAGGGCGTAGACTAAGTATGTATTTAAAATTATACTAATATTAGATCAGTTATCTGGCCGCCATAGTACTAACTTTGTTTAGTTTGGGGTCAGATGGTGTTGTGTGTGAATTGTCCACCAATACACCAATAGATACTAATAACCTATGTATACTTACTACGTTCATTGTATTTATCTACTTACTAGCTTTTACTTGGCTGGCACTGCCTTCAAATAGATGATTGAGTAGCGCTTATAATAAAGCGCTTGTTCGACGCGACGCGTGACCCAAATGCTGGCGTTTAATTGGCCCAACGCATAAGCATTGCCATTCAGCGTGGTAATGCCGCCAGCATGCTGGGTACGCTTCCGATCGATAGTGGGCTTGAACATCTTGATTTTCTGTAGACTTTCATTGGTCTATGGATAATTCAGGTGTGCTTAGTGTAAGTAGTTGGTTAGGTATGTAGCGTAGTGTAGTTCTTATTGTATTTTAGTTTTGTTAAGAAAAGCTCTGCTCGTTAAAAAAAAATAACTTATATCTCGCTTTTGAGTGCGTACCTATGCTAGGTTTTGTGTTGTTACTTTTTCGTATAAAAATAGTTTATGGTGGTTACTATGCATGTCATACACACTTCTTCGTAGTCGGTACACTCTTGGGCCTTATTCCCGAAATCCCCTTAGGTTTCCCCTGTAAGGGGATTTGTAGAATTTATGTCCACAAATCCCCTGTGATATTTTGGAAGACTAGTGGAAAAAAATCCACAAATCCCCTTTCATATCCAGGGGCTGGCAAGGGGAGGGCCCCTTGCCAGCGGGCAAGGGATTTTTGAACTAGTGCTTAAATAGTGATTATACATAATTGGTATTCATCTAATTAATAAATTGTTTAGACAGTGTGATAAATTTATCACTTTATCCGTAAATTTTAAATAATAGCAGGTTGAAGTTAGTCAAAGTAATAACTATCATGTTTGCCGGTCATTATCATATGGCTACGTGACGAATCGGACCGGTTAGGTTACTTAGGACCCTGATCTGACTCGGAGCACCCTGACTCCACCTAGTCTTGTCGCTAGTCGCTACTACTCCTAGAGTGTATATAAAAATGCGGGAGCCAGAAGCTCAAGGGAGGTCCTGAGTGGAGCGAGCCATGCGAGGCCAAGCGTAGCGAATCGCAGGTCGCGTATGAAGAAGCGACACTCGGGGCTGGTCCCAGAGTTTCTGGCGGGAGCCCACCCGGAGTCAATTTTCAGTGATATACCAAAAATCCCCTGCCAGTGAAATACGAAAGAGAATTTGTGGAATTTTGTCCATAAATCCCCCGTGATTTTTGGACAAAAATTCCACAAATCCCCTGTCAGCGGAAACCCTAAGGGGATTTCGGGAATAAATCACTCTTTACAGAGTGGTCGTGTTCGTCTTTTTCCAGCCCTAAGGTTGCCTGGAAGAGTTTGATGTTAGTGATAAGGCCGCCAATCGTTGTATTACCATTAAGTTTATATGTTGTTACGATTTGTAAATTGTAATTTTTTTTCTGTGTTCAATAAAGTGTATCTATTTTGATTATAATATGAAATACCCCTTAGGCTAATATTTTAATATTATATATATAAAAACTACTTTTCAAGAGCTAGTCTTCGGTTTTAAAATATATTGTTGTACTAGTAACACCCAGCTGTTTTAGCCGCGTAATTCCCGTTCCCGTTATTTTCCTGGGATAAAAAGTAGTATATGTGTTCTTCCAGACAATAATCTATCTACGTTCCAAATTTTAGCCTGATCCGTTCAGGCGTTACGTCGTGATCTCATGATAGAGTAGATCTATGTATAGAGGAACAAAAACCCAAACTTTGACATCTATATATATAAAAATCAATGCCACTTTTCGTTGTCATTGAACTCCTCCTAAACGGCTGGACCGATCTGAATGATTTTTTTTTTGTATACGTTTGGGTAGGGCCCTGGAAGGTTTAGATTTACAAATCAGCCCGGCAGATGGCGCTGGAGTTGATATCTAGGTTATTATTCGAGCGAAGCCGGAGCGGGCCGCTAGTTTACAATATTAATAGAATTTCAAAAATGGTATTTTGTCTCGAACTTTCAGACGTTATTACTATTAATTATTCTTCCGTAGTATTTTTGCTCGTCGAACCATATAAGCAGATAGGAAATAGTGCATCTTTACTACGTATTAGCATAAGTAGATCGTAAAATACATTAAACTGGTTTTGTTTAGAATATTTAAATAAAAAAACCACTAAACTTGTCACTTCCCAATTTGACAATGACCTTGAGGATACAAATAACACTAATAATTATTATTATAAGTGAAAGTTTGTGTGTTTGTATGTAAGCGTTAATTGTCATTCCAGCGTTATGGTAGGACTCTTGGCAGAGTCCGCCTGGGGAAGTACCACACCTTTGCCAGTTATTCTACCGCCAAGCAGTAATAAATAAAATAAAAATAAATAAAATATTGGTGGACAATTCACACACAACACCATCTGACCCAAACTAAGCAGAGTTTGTGTGATGGCGGCCAGATAGCTGATATAATACTTATATAGTTTTAAATACATACTTATTATACATAGAAACACCCAGACACAGTGCAAACATTTAAAATTCATCACAAAAATATTTGCACTGGGTGGGGATCGAACCCACGACCCTCGGCTTTGCAGGCAGAGCTACTACCAACTAAGCCATGAGGCCAGTCAAGTAACGTGCAAACATAACTGTGTTCTGGCTTGAAAGACAATGTTTCCAAAGAAATTACAGGGCATAGATCATCATCTTAGATCATCTTATATCTCTTATAGATCATCTTATATCTCTGGGTGATGAGCGCAGTGCAGTGCTAGGTCATGATTTGGACTCTTCATGTTCCAATAGCTGCGTGAAACTGTGCTGTTATAGACAGGCGTTGCTTACCATCAAGCACATGACGTGTTCGTCTCGTGACTCTATACTAAAAAATATAAAAAAAATTGGCAGTCACAGGAACTGCCGATAGAAGTGAAAACTTATATACATATAACTCAGAATTTGATAGCTCACTTTGGAAACTACACGGGTGTAACCGGAGGGCGTGGCCTGGTCAACATGGCATGGTCATCTAGAAATGCGTCAGCATTTACCATTGGGTCACGCATTTCTAGATGGCCATGCCACGCCCTTTCAGTATTTACCATTGGCTGACGCATTTCTAGATGACCAATGGCCATGGTCCCGAGTTTACCCGAAGATTTCTTATCATACCCGAGCATGACGCTAGAATTCAATTCACAGCCCACGAAAAATCTGTCTAAGCGTGTCTAACCGGCTTCAATAAAGGGGGAAGTTCTCAATTCAGTTCTATGTTTTGGATTTTTTTTTTTTTTTATAGCATAGAGTGACGAGACGAGCAGGTCATGTGCCTGATGGTAAGCAACATGCCTGCCACATAACAGCACAGTAACACGCAGCTATTGGAACATGATAGTCCAAATCATTGCCTAGCACTGCACTGCGCTCGTCACCCAGAGATCTAAGATATTATGTCTCTAAGCCCTGTAATTTCTCTGGAATCATTGCCCTTCAAACCGGAACACAGTAATGTTTGCACATTACTGCTTGGCGGTAGAATATTTGGCAAATAAATAAATATTGGTGGACAATTCACACAACACCATCTGACCCCAAACTAAGCAAAGCTTGTGTGATGGCGGCCAGATAGCTGATACAATACTTAGGTATATAGTTATAAATACATACTTATACTTATTATACATAGAAACACCCAAACACAGTGCAAACATTTGAATTCATCACACAAATATTGGCACTGGGTGGGAATCGAACCCGGCAAAGGCGTGGTACTTCCCCAGGCGGACTCTGCTAAGAGTCCTACCACTACTAAGTGAAACCTTCTTTTGTCGCATCATACAGAGTATTTTTTGTGGGCTGTGAATTGTACTCAAGCGTCACGTTTGTAAATGAAAGATTCGTTCAAGGTACCTCGAGACCGCCGATGTGATAGCCCATAGTACTCAGGAATCGCGTAGGTAACCAACGGTGAAAGAATTTTTGAAATCCGTCCAGTAGTTCCTGAGATTAGAGCGTTCAAACAAAATACTTCTTCAGCTTGATATATTAGTATAGAACTACTGGCGGCCCGTTCCGACTTCCCTCGGATAGCTTCATAACCTGGACGCTGTCTGCAGCGCCATCTGTCGGGCTTATTTGTGAATCAACACCCATCCACTCGAATCGAATCCACTTGTACACACACAAAAAAAAAACATTCAAATCGGTCCCGCCGCGCCATTTGGGAGTTCACTGTCAAATTATTAAATTACTAAAATGGCTATTAAAAAATAGGGGTTAGTGATAAAAGAGTAAAAATTCAGGGTTGTATGTATTTTTTTATGCAACATTATAAAAAAACCTATTTTATTTGTCTAAAAATTAAAAAAAAAATAGAGTTGAACAACCCTTATCACTTTGGGGTATGAAAAATAGCTTGTAGCCGATTCTCAGACCTACTGAATATGTATATAAAATTTGGTAAAAGTCAGTAAAGCCGTTTCGGAGGACTAAAGTAACTAACACTGTGACACGAGAATTTTATATATAAGATAGATTTTGGAAGTGAAAACTTCTTTTGGTGCGCCAAAGACAGATTTTTCGTGGGCTGTGAATTGAATTCTAGCGTCAAGCTCGGGAAGGAAATGAAACAAATCTTCGGGTAAGCTCGGGACCATGGCCATTGGTCAGAAATGCGTCAGCTTTTCCTTTTCATTGGGCCCCATTGCCATGGTCATGGCCACGCCCTCCGGTTTCACCCGCGTAGTTTCCAAAGTGAGTTATCAAATTCTGAGTTATAAGTTTTAACTTCTATGTTAGGTATAGGCACTCCTATACCTAACTGCCATTTTTTTTTTACTGACCTGGTAACTTCTTAAGTGTCATACATTATATATGTGTGTTTGTAATTTACTCATGTTCTGAACCAAAGACGTCATATAAAAATAAAGTGGCCAAGTGCGAGTTGGACTCGTCCATGAAGGGTTCCGTTGCAGCAAGTAACATAATATACAGTGTACATATAGTTCTTGTAGTTCGTTGTAACTTTGATCGAAATTTCAATAATAGTGTATTTATGACATACTAAAAAAACTACTCATCAGATGGAGTTCAAACCAATTTTCGTTGGTAGTTTACATGGTAATGTACATCATATATTTTTTTTTGATTTTTCATTTTCTTACTTTAGAAGTTAGAGGGGGGGGGGCACACATTTTACCACTTTGGAAGTGTCTCTCGCGCAAATTATTCAGTGTAGACGAAAATGATTTTAGAAACTTCAACATCATTTTTAAAGACCTATCGATAGACACCCCACATGTGTAGGTTTGATGAAAAAAAAAATTGAGTTTCAGCTCTCAGTATGGGGGGCAACCCTAATATTTCTTTTTTTTTTAATTTTTTTTGTTCAAATCTTAATGCGGTTCACAGAATACATCTACTTACCAAGTTTCAACAGTGTAGTTCTCATAGTTTCGGCAAAAAGTGACTGTGACATACGGACGGACAGACAGACAGACATGACGAATCTATAAGGGTTCCGTTTTTACGTTTTACGGAACCCTAAAAATTTAAATCTGTGTTCTGAACGCACCACAGACCACGCGTGTCTTTTGTATATTTTTTTATTTATTCTTAGCCAACCTATACTCCTTCAGCCGCAACTGGCACTGTCGTGTCGCATTTACGATATGTAATCGTTTTTATTTTAATTTATTAAAATTATTCAATGATTTTAATAGTTATTTCATAAAGGTAGTTCATAGCTGGTCCCACAGAAATTTTATCGAAATCTGAGAGGCGGTTTTTTAAATATGAAGAAAAAACTAAAAATTATTTGCATTCTTCTAGGTGAATTAGTGACAGCTTCTTGTGACATTTGATATAGACAGACAGACAGAAACTCTTTATTATGCACACTAGTAAATTACAAACACTTAAATAATAACTTAATATCTAGTGCCACAAATGGCTTTATCCCTAAAAGCGATCTCTTCCAAGCAACCATAAACAGCAGGAAAACAAATCAATAAGAGTGAGAATAGAGTGCAAAAGCAAGAACGTGAGAAAAATGATAATAATGTAACGTCACTTAATAATATAGTGTCTGAATTTAATTTTAAATTGAAAACGGTTTTGATATTTATTCAGAGAAAAAAAAAATTGTTTTCTTAACTCATTTTAAGATAAATTCTATTCATTTATTTCATTAGTTTCAGTTTAGTTTAGTTTAGTCATTTATAAAGTACCTACGTGACATTTATTTGGATCTAGTAATGCTGACGCATTTCTAGATAGCCAATGGGAAATGCTGACGCATTTCTAGATGGCCAATGGGAAATGATGACGCATTTCTAGATAGCCAATGGGAAATGATGACGCATTTCTAAACAGCCAATGGGAAATGATGACGCATTTCTACAATTCTACATAGCCAATGGGAAATGATGACGCATTTCTACATAGTCAATGGGAAATGATGACGCATTTCTAAATAGCCAATGGGAAATGATGACGCATTTCTACAATTCTACATAGCCAATGGGAAATGATGACGCATTTCTACATAGTCAATGGGAAATGATGACGCATTTCTAGATAGCCAATGGGAAATGCTGACGCATTTCTAGATGGCCAATGGCCATGGTCCCGAGTTTACCCGAAGATTTCTTATCATTCCCGAGCGTGACGCTAGAATTCAATTCACAGTCCACGAAAAATCTGTCTGTGGCGCGCCAAAAGAAGTTTTCACTTCAAAAACGTCTAACACCTCTCACCGCTCCGCTGCTCCGCCGCCGCTCCAACACTACATTAGCATGTCGGTGATCCCAACCTATAAGATTTTCCTGTTCCAAAAATAACTCAACACTTCTATAGAATCACTTCAATACGTACCGCGCTTCTACCGCCTAACTAAATCGGCTATCGCTTTGCTAATGCTGTCTCTATCATTTCAAGCGAAAAGAAAAGAGAGAGAAACATCAAAGCGATGCCATTTTTCGTTCGGCGGTAGACCCCCCGGCCCCGGTCACCCATCCGTGTCGTCATGACAGACGGCGTCACCTAGTTTTTACTCAGACCAACTGTAAATCCTCAAAAGAGTTTTTAATATAACGTCCTCCGATTCGTTTAGGTCTCATTGGGTGCAGTGATAACCTTCATGGTATGTGTTTTGAGGACAGTGCGATCTTTTTGTGGTATCGTGTTACGGGGCAGGACATGTGTCTGATGGTAAGCATACACACTGCACAGCACTACATACGTAGTGGTAGTACTAGGATTGAGAAGTATAGGTACTCACATAAATAAAAGACAAAGCCGAATTTGTATGGACTAGTGGCGCCTTTTTTTTCGTTGTTACTTCGACCGAACCTTTTTATTTTCGTTCAAAATTATGTAACGAACACAATTTATAACCATTATACCTCGAAACTCTGTGGAAACTACGCGGGTGAAACCGGAGGGTGTGGCCATGAGCATGGTCATCTAGACGACGCATGCTAACGCATGTCTAGACGGCCAATGGTCATGGTTTATCCGAAGATTTTTATCATTCTCGAGCGTGACGCTAGAATTCAATTCACAGCCCACGAAAAATCTGTCTATGGTGCATCAAAATAAGTTTAGTAATGATTTGGGCGTGATTTGGACTCTTCATGTTTCAATAGCTGCGTGTCACTGTGCTGTTGTGGGCAGGCATGTTGCTTACCATCAGGCATTTATCTTGCTCTTCCCGTATACCATACTTTTCTTCATACTTACTTCTATTACTTCACATTGTATATTTAAAATTCTATACTTAAAAATAATAATGAAGTTATTTTATCTACATATGAAATCTTCTATTTAAATCAATTTTTATGAATATAAAATATATTATATTGAAATCTAGGAAATCTAAAATTAATACATTTACGTAATACGGAACAAAATTACTAGTGTACTGGTTGACAGAATTCTTGTATTCTGTATTGCTCGCTTCAGTGCTCGATAACAGTAGATATATCTCTGTAAAACGTAAACGTTTTACAGAGACATACAGACAGACATACAGAGAGACATACATAATACTTGAAAAAATATAGTAAGTGATTTCAGAAGCAAATTTAGAAACAAGGTTAGTAGACTAAATTCAGATGCAAGTTGGAATCTAATAACCCGCGCGTCTAATTATAGCTTAATGAATGCTTATTTAATTGGGTAAACGGGAAACTCACGTGGCTCGTGGAAAACGGTTCAGCGGTGGCGGAGCATGCTCTCAGGTCGGACGCCCAAGATTTCATTTATTTCGATAAGGCAGAGGTCTTGGCACGGGAGAAATTCTTTGTACCCCGTAAGGTCAGGGAGGCCATCGAAATCGGTACCTTTAATAGAGATGGAAGATGGCATGTGCCGCCCGCTGAGAAGCCGTGCCTGCATAGTACTCGGCATTGTGTTCGCGACATAAGTGAAGACACAGTTAGCTCAGTGTGCTGCGACAGTTCTGACATGCAGCTCACCAATGATGAAGAGTTTGAATGTATACCTGCGCAACCCTCTCGCACCCTCTCACCTGCACCTCCGCAGCATCCGTTGAGCTAGCGTGCGCGCCGCGCCGCGGCCCGCAGTGCCAAACGGGCAGCCATCGAGCGCGTGCACTCTCCTTGACAAAGGACGCCGGACGCGGCCCAAACTCGAGTTGGATTGACCGACCATATTACACGTGAGTTACATAGCTGGGCACCGTTAATCAAATAGTTAACTTCGTTTCGTGCCGTGCGGTAAATAGTAAGCTTTGGATTAACGATTAACGGACTTCTGCATAATTAACGGAAGTTAACATGTCCGTTAACATTTTTAAAAGCTAACTTAAAAGTTAATCCGTTAATCAAAATGCTAACTTCGTTAATTAACGATTAACGGATTAACGAGTTAATGCCCAGCTATGGTGAGTTACCCGTTTACCCAATTAAATATGTGTAAGAACCACGTTAATTTTAATTAATACTATTAATCTTTACTGAATTTAGTATCGATAAAATTTTGCCAAGTGTGGGTAAGGCCTTTTACTGGTTTTACTGGATCCAGAGATTGTCACGGCGTATCCTGAGTTCAGCTGCGTCGGTGACGAAGGTGTGTCCCATAGAAGGGCCCTCTCGTCTACCGCTTAACTAAATTGACTTTGGTATAGATGTCTCTATGATTTGAAGCGAAAAGAAAAGAGAGGGCAATATCAAATAATTAATAAACAAATATTGGTGGTATGTCCATTTGAATCCTTTCCTTCCATCCTTCCTTCCTTCTTTCCTTCCTTCCTTCCAGCCATTTGATCCCAAACTAAGTAATGCTGATACCTATTTCCTTAGGCGGTAAAATCCCCGGAGGCGGATACAAAGTAAACGAGTCGGTTATTCAGTGCAAATAAAACTTTTATTATTATAGGTACCTTCATACAAGAAATGATCTCAATCTATTAGATGAATTCAAATGTTCACACTGTGTCTGGGTGTTTCTATGTATAATAAG
The DNA here is from genome assembly GCA_963693475.1 of Ectropis crepuscularia. Taxonomy (NCBI): domain Eukaryota; kingdom Metazoa; phylum Arthropoda; class Insecta; order Lepidoptera; family Geometridae; genus Ectropis; species Ectropis crepuscularia. The sequence continues at coordinate 2,887,817 of OY856367.1, forward strand.
CATAGCTGGGCATTAACTCGTTAATCCGTTAATCGTTAATTAACGAAGTTAACATTTTGATTAACGGATTAACTTTTAAGTTAACTTTTAAAAATGTTAACGGACATGTTAACTTCCGTTAATTATCCAGAAGTCCGTTAATCGTTAATCCAATGCTTACTATTTACCGCACGGCACCTCAGCGCGGCGCAAAAAACAGGTTCAGACAAGTATGAAACGAAAAGTGCTGGGCGCAGTGTGACCATATGTGGCGGGTTCCTGCAATTTTGGCAGGATTGAGGCGTCATTTTAGCCTGTGGCATGATCGGTTGACGTTATATGAAAACAAATATAATTTTGTTATCATAAGTCATATTTCCGATAATCTTGAGTTCTTTTTGGCTGAAAATTTGAGCATAGACATACTCGAATTTGACTGACGTTTACAATTTAGTTGAATATTTCACACATCCCTAGTAAACCAAGTAGATTATAGTAATCCATAGCTAGTGGGGAACTCCCCGATAAATTCAATCATACTTTTTCGATCGTTTATCTGTATTGTAACTTTCTTTTAATAAAATCGGTGGTAGTTCATTTCAACTAACCAAAGAAAAGTTAAATAAAATGAACAAATCAATGTCTAAGAATGAAGAAATGGAGGTATACAATGAAAATTCCAGTGTTTAACATCTTACTAATATTAGAAATGGCAATTTTTGGATGTTGTAATGTTTGTTGTTTCATCACGTCAGAACGTTTGGGAACGGGAAAGGATTGGGTTGAAATTTGGAAAACAGCCTTCAAACGCTGCAGTTGAACGTCTGCTATCCACGGGTAAAGACATTTTAACACCAAAGCGAGCCTCGCTTTCAGACGAGAACTTCGACATGTTAATGTTCATGAGGGGAAATAGATACCTATGCGCAATATGCCCGACGATTAAATTACACATTAAATTAAATTAAATAAAAAAATTGGCAGTCATAGAAACTGCCGATAGAAGTGAAAACTTATAACTCAGAATTTGATAGCTTACCTTGGAAATTACACGGGTGTAACCGGTGGGCGTGGCCTGGTCATCATGGCATGGCCATCTAGAAAAGCAGCAGTATTTCCTATTGGCTGATGCACTTCTAGATGGCCATGCCATGATGGACAGGCCACGCCCTTTCAGCATTTCCCATTGGCTGACGCATAATCTAGATGGCCAATAGCCATGGTCCCGAGTTTACCCGAAGATTTCTTATCATACCCGAGCGTGATGCTAGAATTCAATTCACAGCCCACGAAAAATCTGTCTCGGCGCGCCTAAAGAAGTTTTCACTTCAAAAATAAAATTAAACTCTACAAGTATTTGGTTTTTTCCTAACCTGTTAACTTCCAGTACCTAAACCAACAGGTTTTATAAGTTCACTAACGCAACGATATAAAAATCCAATACGCATTTAACGGATTAACGATTAACGTTAACTTCCGTTAATTCTTACGAAATGTAACGCTTTAACGTTTAACGAAGTTAACTTTTTTTGTAACGGATTAACGATTAACGAAGTTAACTATTTGATTAACGGTGCCCAGCTATGATAATAAGTATGTATTTAAAACTATATAAGTATATTTGTATCAGCTATTTGGCCGCCATCACAAGCTTTGCTTAGTTTGGGGTCAGATAGTGTTGTGTGTGAATTTTCCACCAATATTTATATTTATATATTTATATTTGTACTAATATTATAAATCTGAAGAGGTTTTTTATTTGAACGCGCTAATCTCAGAAATCACTGAACCGATTTCAAAAATTTCTTCACCGTTGGTTATGTGCGTGTTCCCTGAGTGACTATATTTTATGTACGTAGCACGGACGAAGCCGGGAAGAACCGCTAGTGAATTATAAAATAAACATTACACATCGTAAAACATTTATGTCACTAGTAGTACATTTTGATATTATTACACCAGGGTAAGCCGCGTTCCCGCTGTTAGCAACAAAGATGACGCCAAAGTCGGCAGGGGCGCCATCTCTGTCCGTGGTGTCAAGTCCAACATAACCCGACCGTCTCCCCCAGACGGAAGGGTATGCGTAAATATATTTCCTCCACGTAAAAAAAGGAAACCTAAAAAGAAATGTTGAAATGGGAAGACCGGGATATCTGCAAACAAAAATAAACACAGTTCTCAAATTAAAATATTACAGTGAAACACTTATGAACTAGCGCCACAAGTGTGTTAGTTCAGTTAACAAGTTTGTTAAACATTGTTTTTTAGCATAAAGTAACAAGAGGAGCAGGACATGTGCCTGATGGTAAGCAACAAGACTGCCCATAACAACGCAGTGACACGCAGCTATTGGAACATGAAGAGTCCAAATCATTACCTAGCATCGTACTGCGCTCGTCATCCAGAGATATCAGGTGTTTTAAGCCAGTAATTTCTTTGGAAACATTGCCCATCAAACCGAAACACAGTAATGTTTGCACACTACTGCTTGGCGGTAGAATAACTGATGTAGACAAAGATGTAGTACTTACCCAGATAGACTCTGCAAAGATACTGTCACTACAGTCACTACACACTACAGTCTAATAGTGTGTGATAAACAAAATTTGAACTTTTTTAGATATAGGTACCTACACACATAATGGAGATTGTGGCAAATTTCCTATAAATAGACAAAACTACTGTTTGCAATACCCTTAATACAGGGTAGATTGTGTACAAGTATTATAAATATTGGTGGTATACAATACAAATGTGCAATTATTAAACTATAATGTAATACTATCTTTATAACTTAAAGTACGAGCTAATATTTATTTTTAGAATAAGAATGTATTAATAATTGAAACAGTTTATTTCTGCATACATTTAAAATAATCAAAATCCTGTTTATTAATTATATTTAACAGTATAATTTATTATTAGTATTTATTTTTAAAATCGTAAGTTTAATTATCAAATAGAAGACTTACCTAAACTGACACTAGCAAAGTCACTATTAAAATTGTGTACCAATCTTAAAATAGTAGATCGATTCTTAATTCTGAAACTGTAGATGAATAGATAAAACAGTAGCTTAATGCTGGTTTATCTATTCATAGCTGTGGATACACAGCTAGTAATACTGCCAGATACATAATGGTACAGGAACTTATTTCTTGTGCCAATATCCATAAATTATCGCAAAAACGTTCGGTTGAATTTAGCACAAAAAATTCGGTAATTGATTGGCGTCGGTTGATAAAGTTTAAATAAAAACAATGTAGGATTTGACCTGGTTATAATGGATTGAGAAATTATTTATTGGTCAGGCTATGCAGAAACATCCGCTTGCCGAAAGGGAAGGGAGGGAATCAAGGTCATTATAGGCATGGTAGCTAAAAGAATTGGCAGTCATAGGAATTGCCGATGGAAGTGAAAACTTATAACTCAGAATATGATGGCTTACATTGGAAACTACGTGGTTGAAACTGGAGGGGGTAGCTATGGGTATGGCTATGGTGCCGAGTTTACCCGAAGATTTCTTATCATTCCCGAGCGTGACGCTAGAATACAATTCACAGCCCACAAAAAATCTGTCTGTGTCGCGCAAAAAGAAATTTTTATTTCAAAAAGCTAATTAGTTCGTTAGATTATTTAAAAAAAATAACATGTATTTTTATACGTATCGTATGTATTTATGTGTATCGTATACACATTACACATACAGAGCACGCACGCAATACACACACGAGCACATTCACACCCTATGTAAAACATACGTTTAGTTCATTCTCGCTACATTAAGCTACTGACTAATTACTTAATTCATAGATTTAAATTTCATTCATTTTCTTATTTATTTTTATATAATTTTAACTTTATTTTGTGCCTTTAAGTAGGTACACACAAGCCAAGCGCAAACTATTTTGTTAACTGGATGTAGGGCGCCCAAAATACAGGCTTTGCCTAGTTTGGGGTCCATTGTAAAAGCCACATAGCGGAGGACATCACTTTTCTTGTAAACCTGCTTTGGAATATGTTTAACTGTAATTCTTTTACGGCAAATAAAATTTTACTTTACTTTACTTACTTTACTTTACTTTTTCTTTTGTTTCTCAAACAAAAAGTTTAGATATAGTGCTTAGCAGTTTCGAGTGACGACACGTGATACGTCTGTTCATAACTATACGATGTTTATGTAGACGTGACATCAGAACAATCCGGAAGTTTGATGATCTAAATTACAGCTGTCGTTTTTAGGGTTCCGTAAAGCGTAAAAATGAAACCCTTATAGATTCGTCATGTCTGTCTGTCCGTCCGGATGTCACAGCCACTTTTTGCCGAAACTATGAGAACTACACTGTTGAAACTTGGTAAGTAGATGTATTCTGTGAACAGCATTAAGATTTTTACAAAAAAAAAATTAGGGTTGCCCCCCATACTTAGAACTGATACTCAAAATTTTTTTTTCATCAAACCTACACGTGTGGAATGTCTTTCGATAGGTCTTTAAAAATGATGTTGAGGTTTCTAATATAGTTTTTGTCTACACTGAATAATTTGCGCGAGAGACTCTTCCCCCTGTGTGTCCCCCCCCCTCTACCTTCTAAAATAAGAGAATGAAAAAACTAAAGAAATTTATGATGTACATTACCATGCAAACTACCAACGAAAATTGGTTTGAACTCGATCTGATGAGTAGTTTTTTTTTAGTACGACGTAGGTACTAAAAAAAATCATACATTATTATTAAAATTTCGATCAAAGTTACAACGAACTAAAAAAAACTTTGTGTACTATGTATATTATATTACTTGCTGCAACGGAACCCTTCATGGGCGAGTCCAACTCGCACTTGGCCACTATATTTAATAATTTGATAAATCAAAAAATATCTACGTGCCCCCATGGACGTATAAAAAAGTAGGACGTAGTCTCGCTAAAACAAAAACTGTGTCACTAGAGTCGGCCACATTTGCACGTATGCGTCGCCAGGTTGTCACTGATAGGCTGACATGCACACATATACACGAGTAGCGCGTGTAATGACCCACTGATGTGTGCGTGTCAGCCTGTATGTGACAGCGCACACGTGCATGTTATGTGGCCGACTCGATGGACACAGTTTTTGTTTTAGCGAGACTCCGTCCGACTTTTTAGGGTTCCGTAAAACGTAAAAACGGAACCCTTATACAACGTGTGGCAGAAAGGTCCAACAATATTTTAACAGGTCATTCCAACACTGATGTGGACTTCATCTCCGAAGGTCTCTTTCCTCTCAGCACGTTAGATCACGAGATAATACGAGTCAAAGTTTGATGTAAAATATACCAGGTACAACCCTAATGCACGTACAACAAACGTCAACAGCTGACACGTTTGTCAGCTGTTGACTGCTGTTGACCTTTCCTGTCAAAGACTAAATTTTGTGCAGAAAAGGTATTTTTTTGCCTACTTCGAAACTGTGAATGGAATAAACAGAAGTTAAATTATTAATTAATTAATTAATACTTAATAGGTAATGGCTAGAACTGTTTGACAGTTGAGAGTCCATTCAGGCGGTCTACAACTACAATACCTCATCATCAAATCATCAACAGCCCACTAAATGTTCCCACTGCTGGGACACGGGGCCTTCTCTCGCAAGGAGAGAGTTCAGGCCATAATCCACCACGCTGGCCCAGTGCGGGTTGGTGGATGACACATAACTTCGAAATATTCTAGGTACATGTCGGTTTCCTCACGATGTTTTCCTTCACCGTTTTAAGTTAGCGGCATTACGCACATGACTTCGAAAAGACAGTGGTGCGTGTGGGGTTTGAACCCGGGATCTCCGGATCGGCAGTCGCCGTTCTCCCGACTAGACCAGCTGTAACTTTCCCGACTAGACCAGCCGTAACTTTCCCGACTAGACCAGCCGTAACTTTCCCGACTAGACCAGCCGTAACTTTTTCATTTTTTCATTTCATTTCACACGAATTTCCAGAACAGAAGTTCCATGCAACCTCGACTACTTATATCTTATACCTACGTCTCTCGTCGCTCATCACTATACCGAGTAATTTTATGAATGAACAAGAACAAAATATTAAAAAATGATTTACCCTGACTACCTCGTACCGGATTTGTAAACTGTACAACTTTCTACTAGTCAAGTCCTTTAATTTGATACCCATATTGAGGGAATAGTAAAAAAATAAATGTATTTCGCCATTTAGTGGTGGCGGCCATTTTGGATTTAAAATTTTTCATGGTGTATAGCATTTTACTAGTCAATCACTTCCATTTGACACCCTTATTGAGAGAGTTAGTGAGGAAATGTTTTGTCCGCCTTTTTGTGGAAGCGACCATCTTGAATCGATATTAACCAAACATAGCTAAGAACCACCACACGGAAACTAACCTTCAAATAAAAACCCGCATCGAAATCGATCCATGCGATTGAGCTCTACGCTACGGTGCCACAGACAGACAGACAGACATCGACGACAAACTTATAACACCCTTTTTTTTTGGCCGGGGGTTTTAAATAATTTTGGTAATGTTTTTTTAATTGATTGTTTTTTTTAATAAAGAGTGACGAGACGAGCAAGACGTTTGCCTGATGGTAAGCAACATGCCTGCCACATAACAACACAGTGACACGCAACTGTTGGAACATAGAGTCCAAATCATTACCTAGCACTGCACTGCGCTCGTCACCCAGATATCTCAGAAGTTATATCTCTAAGCCCAGTAATTTCACTGGAAACATTGCCCTTCAAACCGGAACACAGTAATGTTTGCACATTACTGCTTGGCGGTAGAATAACAGGCAAAGGTGTGGTACTTCCCCAGGCGGACTCTGCTAAAAGTCCTACCACTACTAGATTATTACTAGTCCTAGATTGTGATAGTAAGATTACATTCAACAAGATGTAAGAAGTCAACTATCAGTACTTTGATACATTTCGTAGAATTTCAAACTAATGTTCACTTCTTAATTAACTTTTAATCTTTGCGAAGTTGCGAAAAGTCCCCGACGGCAGAATCAGATTGTCGGTAAGTCGGCATCGTCAATAGGTTTGACCGTATGCCGCCGGCCAATAGGAGAACGCGCCGGTCGAAGCGCAGGGGAATTTTCGCCTTTCGGCATAGGGCATAGCGCACCGCTCGGACTTAGAAATCGTCAAGAATGATTTTTTTAAAGTTGGGGGTTCCGTCATATTTGTTTTTAAGTTTGGTTTTACCTTGACAAAGAAAACATACGTAAGCCTTACATATGTTTTCTCATGAGCACGGGAAATCGTTAGTTCGGTTCTCGGCTTGGTCGATATTTGAATAATAAATTCGATTGTCTTCTATGGGTCTAAGATTTAGTTTTCCTTGTGAGTTCACAAGAACAACTAAACAGCTTCCCCAACACAGAACGACCTAGTGAAGAGCTACGATTGTGAGGAGTTCTTACATGGCTTTTACAAAGATAGATAAAGGAAATAGCACATAGGATACGTAAATACCTAGGATAGGTATCATCACACATCGGTACATGTAGTACCTAATAATAATAGTAGTAGTAGTAGGACACTTCGCAGAGTCCGTCTGGGGAAGTACCACAACTTTGCCAGTTATTTTACCGCCATGTAGTATTGTGCAAGCATAACTGTGTTCCGGTTTGAAGGGCAATGTTTCCAGTGCAATTGCAGAGCATAGAGATATAAGATCTCATATCTATGCGGTACGAGCGTGGTACAGTGCTGGGTAATAATTTGGACTCGTGTTCCAATAGCTGCGTGCGTGTTGTTAAGAACAGGCATATTGCTTACCATCAGGCACATGTCCTTCTCGTCTCGTCACTCTTCATTGTAAAACAAGTTCGTCGTTTTTAAAGTGCGGAACCCTAACTGTTCAATTTGAATTTTGAAGTGAAAACTTCTTTAGGCGCGCTATAGACAGAATTTTCGTGGGCTGTGAAATGGATTCATCAATCGTCACGCTTGGATATGATAATGGATCGGATCGGATCGGATCGGTTATGAAATCTTCGGGTAAACTCGGTAAAAACGGCCAGGTAGGTACCAGGGTAACAGAAACAATAAAGAGTTTCGATTACCTACCTCCAACAGCCCAGCGTTTATCTCCAGATACCAGGACAACAGAAATATAAAAGAAATATAATTACGTTGATATAAAACTAGATGGCGCAACCATCGATTTAGCTGGCGGTGTTGAAATTATGCGAATGTACATAGACCTACGATGGTTTAACAAATAATTTGTCTTCTGACACGGTGATAAGTAAATTAGAGAATTAGACAATTCAATTAAAAGTGAAAACATTTGAGTCACAAGTTTTCACTTCTATCGGCAGTTCCTTTGACTGCCAATTTTTTTTAGAAATATTTATGATTTTAATTTTTGAGTTCAGTCGCTCTCTACCGTCATAGCTGATGTGTGTTGTTTGTTTTATCGCGACATTGATACCTACGGTGCGCTGAATGTGCGCTATGCCGTAAGCACCTTGGATTGCAGTGTGAAATGGATAAATATGTTTGTGTTGTTGTGCGGCGAAATTTTATGTGATTATTAAAAGGTAAGCTCATTTAGCCAAAAATAAGTAGCTAGTGTAGGTAACTTCCCAACTCATTACAGAGTTTAAATAATAAAATTAATTACTTATTTTAACTTTTTATTTGACTGTGACTCAAACGTGTACCTACCTACCTATTTACATAGTTGTATTTAATTTGACATTCTTTCCTGACTAATATTGTTTGAAGACTTCTTACTTACATTTGACAACATTTTGTCGACTGAATTTAGAAGCAAGTTAGAAACAAGCAATCCTCGCTTCCGAATTTAGTATACCTATGCTACTCGTAGACTCGTAGCTTATTGAATGCTAATAAAAAGCATCTCTTTTTATTCTATCTGGCTTAATCGAATATTGCAGTGCAATAGCTTCCACACCTAATCTTTCTATTCCTGTTCGATTTCTATGCTAGATATTTAGGTAGGTTTTTCAAACGACACATAAGTAGTAGGTATTGAGCCTGCGTCGGCGCGGCGGCGTACGGCGGCGTTTCTATGATCTATGACGGCGCGGCGTCGCGGTCGCGCGGCGTGCGGCGGCGCGACGGTCACTGACCGCTGCGCCGCCGCTGGCTAGGGTTGCCAAATAAAAATAATAAACAACGAATTATTAACTTTGTATGGAAAAAAAAATTTGTGCTTTCGTGTCTAATATTCACATATGTGATTCGATACTTAGTATAGATGAAGTACCATAAATATTGTTGGACCTTTCCGCCACACGTTGTAGATTCGTCATGTCTGTCTGTCTGTCCGTCCGTATGTCACAGCCACTTTTTGCCGAAACTATGAGAACTACACTGTTGAAACTTGGTAAGTAGATGTATTCTGTGAACCGCATTAAGATTTGAACAAAAAAATTAAAAAAAAAAAGAAAATTAGGGTTGCCCCCCATACTTAGAACTCAAAATTTTTTTTTCATCAAATCTACACGTGTGGGGTGTCTATCGATAGGTCTTTAAAAATGATGTTGAGGTTTCTAGAATCATTTTCGTCTACACTGAATAATTTGCGCGAGAGACACTTCCAAAGTGGTAAAATGTGTGTCCCCCCCCCTCTAACTTCTAAAGTAAGAGAATGAGAAATCTAAAAAAAATATATGATGTACATTACCATGTAAACTACCAACGAAAATAGGTTTGAACTCGATAAGATGAGTAGTTTTTTTAGTACGTCATAAATACACTATTATTGAAACTTCGACCAAAGTTACAACGAACTACAAGAACTATGTGTACTATGTATATTATGTTACCTGCTGCAATGGAACCCTTCATGGGCGAGTCCAGCTCGCACTTGGCCACTTTATTTTATACGTCCATGCTTGCCCCATATTTTTCCATAATTTAGCTGACGGACTAGTTGAGTATTAGTTGAGTGGTATATTTTTGACTCAATCATCAACGTTTTTCTTTTTGTGAAGTGAGAAAATTGTACGTGCTTTTGTAAAACACAGAGTGCATATGCAATTCGACCCAAGTTTTAATTATTGTTTATCGGATACACTTCGGAGAGTGTGCAACTGATCTGCATGCTCTAATACTACCTTGCCTTTTTTCTATCGGGCTTCTCGTAGCTCAAAGAAGTGTCACCGTTTCATGGTTGGTATTCTAAAGACACATGAGTTGTGGGTTTTTCCCGATAGGTATAATCTTGGTGTCTTCAAATCGAGAGTGAATCCGTTTCTTCTAGGTAAGCACGCTTCATCGTAGACCGCATCGTCGCTTAACATCAAGCGAGATGGCGGTCAAGTGTAAGGCTATAAAAGTTAGGTTAGTAAGTAAGTAAGCGAAACGCTGTTTTACAACTATGAACACCGTTTGAACAATTCTTGAACAGTTTGTAGTGGTAGGACCCTGGTATGTTGTAATTAAAATACAACGGATATTTAAATACATTGAAGGCATATTAAATTTCAATAGAATAATTTATCAGAGTGTAGTTTCAGCGAAGCGAAAAAACGCAGTACATGGTCGATATATTAGGCATCAAGTTACATGACCGTGGCGAGTTGTTCTAACCTCAGTTCGGTCTACGTCTACGCTATACCTTCAAATTAACGCACGCTTCTAGTCGGATGCGCGCGCGTATAGGTATATCTCGGCGACGTACTGTAACCGAGAATGCACCGTGGCAAAGTAACACGCACGCGACACTTCCGCAGATATTGGAATATCACTCGGGATACTCGTCTTAGCGCAAAGCACGCACTACTTACTTTACCACACAACTTGTCGAAATACAAATAGTGAACTTTTACGATGAAATGCAAATAGTGTCAACACGAGTATTTTTTTTATGATAAAGACGAGCTGAACATATGCTTGATTGTAAGCAACACGCATGTAATTTTTTTTTTTTTTTAACTTTTATAGGCTTACACTTGACTGCCATCTCGCCTGATGTTAAGCGACGTTGCGGTCTACGATGGAGCGTGTTTACCTAGAAGAAACCGATTCACTCTCGACTTGAAGACACAAAGATTGTAACCAACAGGGAAAACCCACTCAGGCAACGCATTCCACAGCCTAGACGTTCTTATCACAAAAGTAGAGTCAAATCTCTTCGTTCGCGTCTTTGGAACATCAACCATGAAACGATGTCGCTTTCTCGAGCTACGAGCATTCCGATAGAAAAAAGGGCAAGGTGGTATTAAATCATGTAAATCAGTCGCTCACTCTCCGAAGTGTATCCGATAAAAAATTGAAAGACTAGCAACTTTTCGGCAATGTTCAAGACTTTGTAGTCTTTTTCGCACAAGAGTGTCGTTGCCTATGAGCCTTTTGGCACGTCTCTCGATCGATTCCCAAGCCTCCAGCTGATACTTAGCCGAACCATCCCAAAGATGCGAACAGTACTCCATACAAGAACGAATTTGAGCTTGATATAACGTGAGCAACTGCTCAGACTTGAAGTACTTTCGCACCTTCGAGAGGACACCTAGCTTTTTGGCAGCTAATTTAGCCTTGGACTCGATATAAGAACCAAAATTGAGCGTAGATGTCAATGTAACGCCCAAAAACTCAAGACGGTCAGGAATCGGCACGGATACACCTCTTAAAGTTGGAGTCAGTTGGAATGGACTCCTTTTAGCGGAGAACAGACACGCCTGCGTCTTACTCTCGTTGAACTTGACCAGATTGGCATCTCCCCATGTAGACACCGCCTCAAGGGTCAAGCTCAAACGCTCGATCAGACCCTCTCTTAGTACCTGAGTTTGCTGCCCACTGGCTCTCGCACTAGATATGTAACTCTCTACAACGGTGCTATCATCTGCGTACCCAAAGATACCGGGTTTCAACAGATCGTTGATTTATAGCAGGAAAAGCGTCGCAGAGAGTACCGACCCTTGAGGGACTCCGGCATTGATATCCATTTGATCCGACGAGCAGCCATCAATGACGACTCGTATGGATCGATCCCTCAAAAAGTCCGATATCCACGCAAAAATAATCAAAGCGCCAATTACCGCCAAGCAGTAATGTGCAAACATTACTGTGTTCCGGTTTGAAGGGCAATGTTTCCAGATAAATTACAGGGCTTAGAGATATAACATCTTAGATCTCTGGGTGACGAGCGCATTGCAGTGCTAGGTGATGATTTGGACTCTTCATGTTCCAATAGCTGCGTGTCACTGTGCCGTTATAAAATAAAATAATAAAATAAAATACGTTTATTTCAGGTAAAGTAAAGTAGCAATTAACATTACAACCCATAGATCATGTTAAATAAAGTGAAGGTAAAAAAAATATTATTAAAAACATATTATTCCAGTCGTACAACTTCGTCATAAATCTTCATACATTTTTATCTATTTTCGATTCGCACTCTGATGCGTTATCCGCCATGATTTAAAAATCGGGCTACCATAGTAGTCCACTAAACACTTTAAAATGCCGTTTTGCGATCTTCTCAACCCATCCCAAAAAGAAGCTATTCGGGACCTGATGACGGCGAAGAAATCCGGAACCCGCCCATCGGCGAACATGCCCGATGCGCTGCAAAAACGCGGTTTTCGCATTAGAATGCGAAAAGCATCATTGTATTGCACCCTAATGGTGTGATGCGTTCTACGAGTGTATTTTGTCCACAGCTGGCATGTGTACAAACATAGACAGTAGGCTTTAAACAAAGTTGTTTTGACCTCTGTGCTGCAGCTAGAAAACCGGCGCGCAAGCATATTGCACCTTATAGACAGGCTCCGTCTCTCCCGCTCCATGTCTGCGTCGTCTCTCAGATCCTCCGTCAAAATATGGCCCAAATACTTAAACTGTCTAACGACCTTCACCGGTGAACGCCTCAAATATACATCCGGTATTCTCTCCGGGCCTTTTCCATATCTAAACACCATCATCTCAGTTTTCTCGACATTATATGTAAGACCGTGCTCAGCAGTGTACCCTTCACATACCGTTAATAGCTTTCTCAAACCATTGATCGAGGGACTAAGGAGCACCATATCGTCCGCGTAACTGAGATTATTAACGCAGACGTTGCCAATATGACATCCAATTCTGGTGCTCCTTAACTCCTCTATCAGCTTGTTCATGTAAATATTGAAAAGGTCCGGAGAGGTCAACCCGCCTTGGCGGACACCGCAGTCCAACCTATATTCGCTGGAAGTCGCGTCGTCCCATCTCACCGCATTGGTTTGATTGCCGTACCAGTATCTCAAGAGGTTCACTGTGTTTCTCGGTATTTTTGAGTCGAGCAATTTGCCCCAGAGAACCTCATAATACACTAGGTCAAATGCACGACTCAAGTCTAGGAAACAAGCGTATACAGAGGTTTCTTTACCTATATAATAATGTACCGCTTGTTTAAGGCTAAATATCGCGGAATCCGTTGTGAGACCGGCACGGAAACCAAACTGTTATGTGGCAGGCATGTTGCTTACCATCAGACACATGTCCTGCTCGTCTCGTCGATCTTTATTTACAAAAAAAAAATAGCACAGTACCAAGCCTCTATTTGAACACGAAGAGTACTTATTTACTTCCGCAATTTACTCATAAGTACACAAACATTTAAGTGTTTTCGATAAATTAACGAAAATAACGTACATAAGTGGGAGAACTATGAATTAATCTGTTGTTATAGGCTCGCTTTGGCCATGAGACAGTTATTTTATTACATATTTAAAAACGATGACATGGATTAATATTGAATCCACGGTCGATCAGTCTCAATCCAAAAATAGGGTGAGCATGCCTGGTGTGAGTTTTTTTAAATGAAAAATGTTTTATGGCGCACCTTTTTAACTTTTTTTTTGGTAGTGGTAGGAGGTCTCTTTGCGGAGTCCGTCAGGGGAATTACCACATGTCAGTTATTCTACCGCCAAGCAGTAATGTGCAATCATTACTGTGTTCCGGTTTGAAGGGCAATGTTGCCAGTGAAATTACAGGACATAGAGATAAAACATTTTATATCTCGGGGTGAAGGGCGCAGTGCAGTGCTAGGTAATGATTTGGACTTTCATGTTTCAATAGCTGCGTGTCACTGTACTGTTATGTGGCAGGCATGTTGGTTACTATCAGGCACATGTCCTGATTGTCTCGTCACTCTATAAGCTTTATAACAAAAAAAAGATACACAGATTTTTCGTGAACAGCAGTTAGTTGAGCTCAAAAGAATACTTCGGGTAAACTCGGGACCATGGCAATTGTCATGGCCACGCCCTCCGGTTTCGCCCGCGTAGTTTCCAAAGTAAGCTATCAAATTCTAAGTTATAAGTTTTCACTTTTATCGGCAGTGCCTATAACTGCCAATTTTTTTGAAAATAAGTAGCAATTTTGCGGCGATGCTTATACTTTGTAGTCTTTTTCGCACTAGAGTGTCTTTGCCTACGAGCCTTTTAGCATGTCTCTCGATCGATTCCAGACCTCTATGGTACAATTTAAAAGTGCCTGAAGTATAGTTTCAAAATAAAGCATTATTTTCATTTTTTGTAGTGGTAGGACTCTTGGCAGAGTCCGCCTGGGGAAGTACCACACCTTTGCCAGTTATTCCACCGCCAAGCAGTAATGTGCAATCATTACTGTGTTCCAGTTTGAAGGGGAATGTATCCAGAGAAATTACTGGGCTTAGAGATATAACATCTTAGATCTCTGGGTGACGAGCGCAGTGTAGTGCTAGGTAATGATTTGGACTCTTCATGTTCCAATAGCTGCGTGTCACTGTGTTGTTATGTGGCAGGCATGTTGCTTACCATCAGGCACATGTCCTGTTCGTCTCGTGACTCGTTATTTTTAAAAAATAAAAAATATTTGGTCACCATACTTACCGATTCAATTATCAATATAATTCATAACCATCAACAAGAAAACCCGTCGGCCTTCACCATACCTCACAAGAAATATAATACAAAACCAATTTTAACATACACACGAAACACTCAAAAAATTAAATATCATAAGACTTTTATTAAGTAAAATACGAAAGTGGCGATCTCTCTGAGCTGAAGATGTAATGTTGTCGACTCATATTTGGACAATCGCTAAATGCTCTCGTTTTATTAAGTACATAATAACAGTTAAAACAACGGATTATGACTCATTTTAAATAACTAGCAATGTACCGTGGCTTTACTTGCGCTGTTCACGTTATTATAATTTTCCCGCTATCAAAAATCAATGTGCCAGACTATATTTTTTTTTAAATAGAGAGTGACGAGACGAGCTAGATATGTGCCTGATGGTAAGCAACATGCCTGCCACATAACAGCACAGTGACACGAAGCCCACAGTGGAGAAATGCTTATTTACCTAAGAGTTACATTTAGGAAGAAAATAAAACTAAACAATTTATTAATAATTACGGAATCGGTAAAAAGAAAAGGTATTAATGAACTACTTTGCTTATCAAAAATATAGGTATGCAATTCCTTAATTATTTTATAACTAATATCATATGTTCAGCTTCCTCATATGACAGAGTCAGCAAATACTCGGTGACAGTTATAAAAAATTTGTAAATACATAACAATCTATTTACTCGATTGTAGAGTGGCCCGAGAAATATGAAAAATCTGCTTGTGAAAGCATGTTTTGTGTGTGCCAGTGAGATACATACAATATCCTTACGTCTCTGTTAGTAATGTCAGTGGAGTATGGAAGTGTTTTGTGCTGTTTTATTTCTATGGTATGGTATAATAAAATTATTATTCACAAATTTGCAAATTGAATACGCCGTCGAGATCACTACAGCGCGGCAGGGTACCGAGGCAGCGTTGCCTCTTTGTGTAGTTAAATTGAGCTTTTGAGTAAAGTAATGCATTGTAATGTAATGCAATACAATATAGTGTAATACAATACAAAAACACTTTAATACACCAATACAGAAAAACAGTAATTAAACTTCAAATTAAAATATTTTGGGTCCAAAAGGCAATCTTCTACCTTTAATAAATGTTTAATTTATAAATACTTATCTTAGATCTCTGGGTGACGAGCGCAGTGCAGTTCATAGCCTGGCAGGCTATGAATTGGACTCTTCGTGTTCCAATAGCTGCGTGTCATTGTGCTGTTATGTGGCAGGCATGTTGCTTGCCATCACGCACATGTCCTGCTCGTCTCGTCACTCTTATATGTAAAAAAAAATACTTGTATTTATTTATCCGACTCCAAAGTTGTATTTTAAATGCAACAGCATTTCTTTTCGCGATTTAGAATCACGTAAGCCTTGAAAGTAAATATTTGATATGGCGGTTACAACTTTCAATAATTATTCATTCAATACTAATTTACTATCTCTAGCATTCAAAACCTAACCTCGTCAATCTAATTAATCAACTCAAAACTTTGCCTTGAAATTGCTAAACCCGTTTCGATAGAACGCCTCGGGAGACGGAACATGGCGGATGTATTAAATCAATAAATTTAAGAAATCAACATTCTGAGTTTGGTAAATACTCTAAGAGCTGGTACAACATTTTGTGCCGGTATTTGAGGCTATACCTATGTAAAATGTAAATATTTTTTTTTGAAAATAAGTTGCAATTTTGGGGCGATGTTCAAGACTTTGTAGTCTTTTTCGCACTAGAGTGTCTTTGTCTATGAGCCTTTTAGCATGTCTCTCGATCGCTTCCAGATATCTTTAGTACAATTTAAAAGTGCCTGAAGTATAGCTTTAAAATAAAGCATTATTAACCTTTTTTGTAGTGGTAGGACTCTTAGCAGAGTCCGCCTGGGGAAGTACCACACCTTTGTCAGTTATTCTACCGCCAAGCAGCAATGTGCAAACATTACTGTGTTCCGGTTTGAACGGGCAATGTTTCCAGAGAAATTACAGGGCTTAGAGATATAACAACTTAAATATCTGGGTGACGAGTGCAGTGCAGTGCTAGGTAATGATTTGGACTGTTCATGTTCCCAATAGCTGCGTGTCACTGTGCTGTTATGTGGCAGGCATGTTGCTTACCATAAGGCACATGAACTGTTCGTCTCGTCACTCATTATTAAAAAAAAAAAAAACTTCCCAAAATTTGCTGGCACCAGCTCTCGGAATATTATGATAAAGTACTGCCTACGGATGTGTTTGTGTAATTTGACAGTGACTGGTTACTTAATACTTATAATAGCTTGTTGAACCATGATGAAGGTGAGAAATCGGAATTGGGTAAATGTACTTGTAATCAAGATACGGTCAAAATTAGGTCGTGTGATCTCTGGGTGACGAGCGCAGTGCGGTGCTCGGTGATTTGGACTCTTCGCGTTCTAATAGCTGTGTCACTGTGCTGTTATGTGGTAGTCATGTTGTTTACCAAAAGGCACATGTCCTGCTCGTCTCGGCACTGTACACTATAAAATAAAGTGGTCAAGTGCGAGTTGGACTCGCCCATGAAGGGTTCCGTTGCAGCAAGTAACATAATATACATAGTACACATAGTTCTTGTAGTTCGTTGTAACTTTAATCGAAGTTTCAATAATAGTGTATTTATGACGTACTAAAAAAAAAGTACTCATCAGATCGAGTTCAAACTAATTTTCGTTGGTAGATTACATGGTAATGTACATCATATTTTTTTTTTAGATTTTTCATTCTCTTACTTTAGAAGTTAGAGAGGGGGGGGACACATTTTACCACTTTGGAAGTGTCTCTCGCGCAAATTATTCATTGTAGACGAAAATGATGTTAGAAACCTCAACATCATTTTTGAAGACCTATCGATAGACACCCCACACGTGTAGGCTTGACGAAAAAAATATTTTTGAGTTTCAGTTCTCAGTATTGGGGGCAACCCTAATTTTTTTAATTGTTTTTGTTCAAATCTTGATGCGGTTCACAGTATACATCTACTTACCAAGTTTCAATAGTGCAGTTCTCATAGTTTCGGCAAAAAGTGGCTGTAACATACGGACGGACAGACAGACAGACAGACAGACATGACGAATCTATAAGGGTTCCGTTTTTACGTTTTACGGAACCCTAAAAATCAAAGGCTGGCATAATTTAGATTCTATATCTTGATCTACTGTCAAATTTTATTCTCATCTCGATCCGAATTCCTAGACGTTACAATTATCCAATCTGTTAGTTTGTAGACGTGACCTCGTGTTTTTTTGCGCACAGAACCTTGGGCCCGTTGGTGTTATACCGGAACAGAGTTTACTTCTTATATTTGAATAATAATGTGTTAATACTTGGCTTAGCTCATTAATTGAGATAAAAGGGAGTTCTCACTGGTTTTTTTTATAATTATAAAAAAAAAATTGGTGGTCTTAGGTTTTTTTTTTTTTTAATAAATTGTGACAAGACGAGCAGACATGTGCCTGATGGTAAGCAACATGCCTGCCACATAACAGCACAGTGACACGCAGCTATTGGAACATAAAGAGTCCAAATCATTACCTAGCACTGCACTGCGCTCGTCACCCAGAGATCTAAGTTGTTATATCTCTAAGCCCTACAGGGCTTTGAGATATAACAACTTTTTTTTTTTCTCTGGAAACATTGCCCGTTCAAACCGGAACACAGTAATGTTTGCACATTACTGCTTGGCGGTAGAATAACTGGCAAAGGTGTGGAACTTCCCCAGGCGGACTCTGCCAAGAGTCCTACCACTACTAAACCTTTTGAAATCTTTTTTTGGCGCGCCACAGACAAACCTTCTATCGACATTTCTTTTGAATGCAAAAAAAAAATACAGTATTAAATAAAATAAAAATATGGTGTAATCTAGACACTTGAACGGACAAAAATAACTTGTGTCGATTTTTCAAAATATTACTCCATTGTTATTTTTTCAGTTATCTTCCATATATAAAAGCGAAAGGTCACGATCATCACATCATCACGAAATCTCAGAAACTACTAATGCTGGGAATCTCAAATTTAGCATGGAGGTGCCTTTTTGCACGTAGGCGCTCGCTAAGACGGGGTTTTGCGAAATTCCACCTCTAAGGGAGTGAAATAGGGGATGATATTTTTTATGAATACACAGTTAGGGCTAGAAACTTAAAATTCCGCACACGTTTTTCTCCTATGATTTGGGGATCTACTAAGGAAGGATTTATCAAAATTCCATTCCCAAGGGGGTGGAATAGGGTATAAAAGTTTCAAGAAAACGTAAGTATGTAATGGGATGAAAATTTCATAAAAACGCTTATTAGATCTTATACCAACGACTAACAGAACGCGAGCGAAGCCACGGGCAAAAGCTAGTATAATATAAGTGAAACATCTTCCTAACATCGTCATAACTTCGAAACATATGGTTCTATTAAATAATGCGTACTGAACGCATAAGTGCGTCCACGTGCTCTTAATATATCTTAATTAATTATTAAATTATACCCAGCTGATTTGGATTTCCTGTACGTAACTACTTAGCATTTACCTAACCAGGAGACTTTTTTTTAACTTTTATAGGTTTACATTTGACCGCCATCTCGCCTGATGTTAACCGACGATGCGGTCTACGATGGAGCGCGTTTACCTAGAACAAACCGATTCACTCTCGATTTGAAGACACAAATATTGTAACTGTTGTATATAGTATTATGTAGAGGGCAACACTGTCCTAAATAAATAATTATGGTTATGTAAGATATGGTAATGTAGGTATAAGATAGTCTATGGTTCTTTATTGTCTATCGCTCTCTTTGCCAGCGGCCTGCTGGAAAATAAAACGTGTTCTACAATTAATCAACTGTATTAATTAATTACACCTCAAGAACTAAGATATGACAGTAACCAAGAGGGAAAACCCACTCAGGCAACGCATTACAAAGCCTAGACGTTCTTATCACAAAAGTAGAGTCAAAACTCTTCGTTCGTATTTGGAACATCAACAATGAAACGAGTCGAACAAATAATGTCCGCGTAGATAGATCGTAGTTAATGTGACCATAAAAACGATGGAAAGTCCTTTAAATAAAGAAAAAAAAACGATGGAAATATTTTTGAAGTTAAATCTTATTTTGACGCGCCACAGACATATTTTTCTCGGACTGTGAATTGAATTCAAAAGTCACACTCGGGAATTATAAAAAACATTCGGGTGAATTCGGGACCATTGCCACGCCCTCCGGTTTTACCCGCGTTCCTGCCATAATTTTTTATTATTTTTATGCATATTTTTATAGTATAAGTAGAATGACGAAAAGTGACATGTAGGTACATGATGGTAAGTAACATGATTGCCACATAACAGAGCAGTGACACGCAGCTATTGGAACACGAAAAGTCAAAATCATTACCTACCTAGCACCGCACTGCAATCGTCACCCAGAGATATAAGGTGTCATATGCCCAGTAATTTATCTGGAAACAGTGCTCTTCAAATCTTTAAAGCGTAAAGTTTGCGCGTAAAGGCCGATTTACATCAGACGAGCGAATGCTCATTTACTGTATCAAATTCATTTGGTGTAAACAAACGTAGAGCATTCTTTCGTTGTTTTGTTTGCGTTCGCAAAGATTCTATGGAATATATAATATGGAAAACGCTAAGAACGATCTTTCGTTTACACTAAAAGATCGAGAAAGAATGCTCTTGTGCCAGCTCTAGCTCTATGTTCGTTCAGTTTAAATCGGCCTTTACTGGTTGGCGGCAAAATTCTAGTCGGTTGCAGGAAGCGGTGAACGCCGGACGTTTTTACCTATCACTATTCGTTGTCAACAACCAAAATAAATAGAACCACAGCATACCTCGCCGCTAGCGATTCTAGGGGTCAAGTAGATTAGTGGTGTGTGAACCACTTTTGCTACACACACAAACGCAGTTTATTACCCAATTTCAGGTGCTCAGGGCACGTACAATGGTTTATATCGATGGGGTAAGGTGTATAACTTCTCTTGCGGACTGCAAAGGGCCCTACCACTACAAACCAAGATAATCGAAATATAAGTAATCTTCACTCTATTACCTATTAGTGTATTAGTTTACTATTTTTATGCGTATACACGATTCATTACTAATTTGAACTTTCCTTGACTCTGTAAATAGTCCAACCCAAAGGGTTTACATATACTACGTATAGAGTTAGAACAAACGCTTTACACCGAAAACACGGGGCCGCTACCGCCTAAATAAATCGACTATGGCTTTGCTGTCTCTATCATTTCAAGCGAAAAGAAAAGAGAGAAACATCAAAGCTATGACATTTTTCGTTCGGCGGTAGACCCCCCGGTCTGATCGCTCTTGTCTTGTCGCTCTTATGGAAGTGTCATACTTTTGTCGCGGCACTTCACTATGTCGCCATAGCTAACATACACCTCATCTGCTTACGATCAATACAAAGGAACCGTGAGGAAAAACCTGATCTATTTACCTATTCTTTATCTAAGGTCCTACCACTACAAAAATACCATAATGCGCCAGCTTTTCATTTACCTTCAAAAGAAGGAACTACTCACTTCATTTCCTAAAAAAAAAATCACATATTTGAATTGCAGAATATTTGATTCTGCATTTTAATGCAATATCTAGCCTTTAGTGACACCCTTGACATACAGACCTACCTCAACGTTAGCGGCATTATAGCAAAAAGCGTGAGATAAACTCTCATCAAATTGAGAAACATAAAATTGGGATAGTTTTTAAGGTCCTCGTATTAAATTTGCATGTATTATATGCATTTACATTTGTTTTGTTTACATTATTATTTCTTAGAGAAGTCCAAATAGATGTGTGTCCTATGCTGTCAATCATCATAAAAAATATTTAGTATAAAAGTGTAAGCAGAGTAAAACTGAAACGTCAAGGGTAGGAGTTTACAATTGGTAGAGGGGTCTGACAAGGAGACCCCCTGTCTCCAAAGCTATTTATAGCTGTACCTACTCGAAGATATTTTCAAAAATGTTAATTGGGAAAATAGAGGCTTAAGCATTTTTAATAATAAATTAACGCAACTAAGGATTGCCATTGTCATTTTTAGTGTACCACTGAGTGATTTAGAAGCAAAGCTACAAAAATGTAATATTAAACGCACAAAAATCAAAGGAAAGCAATCAACGTAGAAGAAAACCCGATAGAATATAGTAGTGGTAGGACTCTTAGCAGAGTTCGCCTGGGGAAGTACCACACCTTTGCCAGTTATTCTACCGCCAAGCAGTAATGTGCAAACATAACTGTGTTCCGGTTTGAAGGAAAATGTTTCCTTTCCTTTCCACATCGCGGGGTATGTCGGGCTCGGCACTACTTGAAGTGGTGTCCCTACCGACTAAAGCTCACAGATTTTTTGTATTTGTATTTTCCAGTCGTAATTTTAGGCCGAATTTGGGTCCCCCCGGTCTCGTATTTGACGACAAATCTGCCACTGACATTACCCTTGCGGGCCCGTCTCGCTTTGGACCTGTGAACATCCGCATTTGGTTCCACTGACGCGTCAGAAACCAGCGACTCGTCGCCTCATCGCTTATTTTTAAGCCCTTATTTTTACAGTAAAGAGTGCCAAGACAAGCAGGACATGTTGCCTGATGGCATGTCTGCCTACTACAGCACAGTGACACGCAGCTATTGGAAGATGAAGAGTCCAAATAATTAGCTAGCACTTCACCGCGATTGTCATCCGGAGATACAAGGTGTTTCATCTCTTAGCCCAGTAATTTATCTGGAAAGTATACCCTACAAACCAGAATACAGTATTTTTTTTAAAATGAAGAGTGACGAGACGAGCAGGACATGTGCCTGATGGTAAGCAACATGCCTGCCACATAACATCACAGTGACACGCAGCTATTGGAGCATGAAGATCCAAAATCATTACCTAGCACCGCACTGCGCTCGTCACCCAGAGATCTAAGTTGTTATATTTTATCTCTAAGCCCTGTAATTTCTCTGAAAACATTGCCTTTCAAACCGGAACACAGTAATGTTTGCACATTCCTGCTTGGCGGTAGAATAATTGACAAAGGTGTGGTACTTCCCCAGGCGGACTCTGCTAAGAGTCCAACCAATGCTTACACACTGCGATGATCGGCAGTAAAAGGTATGCTTTCTCGACCGCGGCTAGAGATAGCCCAAGATCCAGATCTCAAGAACGTCATCAATGAAACTCTGTCACCATTTCGAGTAAATGGCCTAGACGCAGCTAAGTCATAAATGACTTGACGTCTAATGGACTAAGGAGCCCATAAACCCCAGACCTTCGTTATTTTATAAAATCTGAAAATTTGTCAGCGCATGCTCCCAACACAGGTAAGAACGATGGCCCATGATGAAGTTTGGATCATCCTGACTTTGGCAGATAAACGGTACCAAAGGTGTACCAATGAAAACCCGATCTAAATTTGTAAAATTATAAAGTCTGATATTTTGGTAATACCTTTAGAATATTATTAAAAATCACACCAATAATTGCCAGACACTTAACATCGTAGTAAACACTTGCCAGACACCCATGTTGTGTTAATGTCCGTGCAATTATAATTCTACTTGCGTCATAATAAGCGCGCTGATTTTTATACATAATACTTGGGTAACAATTAGCAGCCTAATTATCATAAGCATCCCACTAAAAGTTCCCACTGCTGGGACTCGGGGCCTTAGTACCGTTTATCTGCCAAACCCAGGATGACCCAAACTTCATAATGGTCCATCGTTCTTACCTGTAACAGGAGCATGCGCTGACAAGTTTTCTGCTTTTATAAAATAACGAAGGTCTGGGGTTCATGGGGTCTTGCTCTATAAAAACGATTTAAAAAATACTACCTAATATAATTTGAACATTAGTACTTAACACTACTATTAATTGCTTGTCACTTGAACTGCAGTTTACGTAATTTAATTACCAACATAATTGAGAATGTGTTCAAGTGATTGTACTATAATATATGTATAGATAAATCATCTTCTATCTCTGGTCGCCAGAGCAATGCTAGGTCATTATTTGGACTCTTCATGTTCAAATAGCTGCGCGTCACTGTGCTGTTATGGGCAGGCATGTTGCTTACCATCAGGCGCATGTCCTGCTCCTATCACTCTTTATTAAAAATGGTTGTCTGTAAAGTCGGTTTACTGACGATAGTTGAACGTGACAACGTCTTAAGAAAATACTGATGGAATGGTACTGATGACGTCATGCGGCGAGGTAACGGCGGTAACGGCACATGACGTCATGTTTTGCGGGCGTGCAGCCGGCTTCATCGAATTATAAGACGTTATCACGTCCAAAAAAACGCAGGCATAAGTATGGGCTGATGATAAAAGTGAAAACTTATAACTGATAATTGTATTATGAAACAGCCCTAATTTTAAACAATACTTCTCTTGTATATAGACAATGATATTTTGACCGACTTCCAAAAAAGAGGATTTAATCAATTCCGTTGAACGTTTTTTTAAGTAAAAACGACACGGCACGACAGACAGATTTTTCGTGGGCTGGGAATTGAATTTTAGCGTCACGCTCGGGAAATCTTCGGGTAAACTCGGGACCATGGCCATTGGCCATTGGCCATCTAGAAATACGTTAGCATTTCTAGATGCCCATGCTCATGGCCACGCCCTCCGGTTTCACCCGTGTAGTTTCCAAAGTAAGCTATCAAATTCTGAGTTATAAGTTTTCACTTTATCGGCAGCATGCCTATTTTTTTTGTACGTAGGTACATATGTTACGCGATAGCGCCACCAATTGTGAATAGATTTTGATGGTTCTTTTTTTGTTTGATAGATCATAGTTCAGACGTGGTTTTATATAAATTTTATCGAATTCGATCTAGTGGTTTTAGAAATATGAACAAAAAACTAAAATATGCTTTCACATATTTAGACGATATATTGATAGATTCTTTCGAAATTTGGTAGAGTGTCTAAATTTAACTTTAAATTGAATTCGGTTTTGTTTTTGAAGTGTAAACTTCTTTAGGTGCACCTAGACAGATATTTCGTGGGCTGTGAATTGAATTCATTCGTCACGCTCGGGTATGATAAGAAAGCTTCGGGTAAACTCGGGACCATGGCTATTGGCTATCTAGAAATACGTCAGCCAATGGGAAATGCTGAAAGGGCGTGGACAGGGCATCATGCCATGGCCATCTAGAAACGCATCAGCCAATGGGAAATGCTGACGCATTTCTAGATGACCATACCAAGATGGCGAGGCCACGCCCTCCGGTTACACCCGTGTAGTTTCCAAGGTAAGCTATCAAATTCTGAGTTATAAGTTTTCACTTCTATCGGCAGTTCCTATGACTGCCATTTTTTTTTTAAGAAAACTGAGTATTAAAACTGAAAAGTGGCGCTCTCCGCTGCCCCAACACTTTGTTCATCATACTCTTATCACAGTCTATTAAATCATACAGTCGTTCGACGAAGCCGTCTAGACGGGGCAATCGTGCGGGGCGTGCGGGGCGAGACGCGGGAAGCGCGCACCTGCATTGCCTACATTACAATGTTAGTATTGCAGGAGCGCGGCTCAGGGCTGACAAACTTTTGTATGTTTTAATTTTATTATGGTGCCACGTTTTTTTGTTTTACGACGAAGGTTGCCGTGTCAGGACATTATCGGCGTCTCTCCAAAGATTAAAGGCTAAATTAACGACTGGTAGTATTTCTTTATACTGTGCTCTTATCATAGTCCAAGGTTCAGAGGTATGAAGGTTTACGAATGAACGCGTTCACTCACGTATTGTTATATAACTCGTGACATGCCCCGGTTTCGCACGACTCGGTTATTTATTAGAGTGGATATTGAATAGATAAATCCTTAAGAGTTTTTTTTAAACTGTTATAGGTTTATACAAAGCTACGGCTGGTCTAGTCGGGAGAACAGCGCCTGCCGATCCGGAGACCCCGGGTTCAAAACCACACGCACCACTGTCTTTTCGAAGTCATGTGCGTAATGCCGCTAACTTAAAACGGTGAAGGAAAACATCGGTGAGGAAACCGACATGTACCTAGAATCTTTCGAAGTCATGTGTCATCCGCCAACCCGCACTGGGCCAGCGTGGTGGATTATGGCCTTAACTCTCTCCTTGCGAGAGAAGGCCCCGAGTCCCAGCAGTGGGAACGTTTTAGTGGGCTGTTGATGATGATGATGAGATTTACACTTGACCGCCATCTCGCCTGATGTTAAGCGACGATGCGGTCTACGATGGAGCGTGTTTACCTAGAAAAAAAAACCGATTCACTCTCGATTTGAAAACACAAAGATTGTAACCATCTGGGAAAACCCACTCAGGCAACGTATTCCACAGCCTAGACGTTCTTATCATAGAAGTAGAGTCAAATCTCTTCGTTCGTGTCTTTGGAACATCAACCATGAAACGATGTCGCTTTCTCGAGCTACGAGCAATTCCGATTGAAAAAAGGACAGGGTAGTATTAGATCATGCGAATCAGTCGCACACTCTCCGAAGTGTATCCGATAAAAAAACGATGGCCTACCAAATTTTCGGCGATGTTCAAGACTTTGTTTTTTTTCCGGTGGGTACAATCTTAGTGTGTTCAAATCGAGAGTGAATCGGTTTCTTCTAGGTAATGATGCTCCATCGTGGGCGATTTTTTGAAGTGAAAACTCCTTTTGACGCACCACTTGCAGATTTTCCGTGTCCTGTGAATTGAGTTCAAGCGTCATGTTCGTAAATATAAATAAATATTGGTGGACAATAGAGTACAATCCTCAAAAAAACTAAGTAGCCCTTTAGATAGATTACCAAAAAATATCGTACACGTATTTTTTCTTTTGTTTCACAAACAAAAAATGACGAAGATACAGCGCTTCGAAGTTTCGTGTGACGTCACTTGTGAGTACGATTTTTACTCACGAGTGACGTCGCGACCCCCCACTCTCGAAGTTTGATGGTCTATATCTTTGACGATTTTTAATATTATGAAAAAACAAAAAATACGTGTGCAATATTTTTTCATGATCTAGCTGACGGACTAATTAGGATGGTGTATTTTTGACCCAGTCCGGTACCCAATTCACACACAACACCATCTGACCCCAAACTAAGCAAAGCTTGTACTATGGCGGCCAGATAGCTGATATAATATTTATATAGTTGTAAATACATAGGAGAGAGAGAGAGAGGACCTACTTATTATACATAGAAACACCCAGGCAAAGTACAAATATTTGATTTCATCACACAAATATTAGCACTGGGTGGGAATCGAACCCACGATCCTCGGCTTCGCGGGCAAAGTGACTACCAACTAAGCCACGAGGCCAGTCTTGAAATAAATCTTCGGGTAAACTCGGATGATCTAGATGGCCATGGTCACAGCCACGCCCTCCGGTTTCACTCGCGTAGTTCTGCCGTAGCGTTAGTTCTGCTATCAAATTCTGAGTATTCTCTTCTGTCGGCAGTCCCTATGAGCGCCATTTTTGAAGTAAAAACTTCTTTTGGCGCGCCTAGACAGATTTTTTGTGGGGTGTGAATTGAATTCTAGCGTCACGTTCGGGTATGATAAGAAATCTTCGGGTAAAATCGGAACCATGGCTATTAAACATCAAGAAATGCGTGAGCCAATGAGAAATGCTGTCGCATTTCTAGATGGCCAGGCCACGCCCTCCGGTTACAACCGTGTAGTTTCCAAAGTAAGCCATCAAACTCTAAGTTATAAGTTTTCACTTCTATCGGCCGTTTCTATGACTGCCAATTTTTTTGATCGCACATCGGTCCGCATTTGACCACCACCTCGCCTGACGATAAACGACAATACGATCTATGATGGCGCTCTCGCTTGCACGCTCGGCTCAGTCGAAACGTGATACTTTTTCGTGCGTGCCGCCGGCGTTCATTGATTGAAACCTTAGAGTATAGAATACAATATAGAGTTACAAAGTTCCTGACTACTATAGTGCTTCTCGTTCTCTCAATTACAATTCAATTTCAATTCAATTTTCAATTCAATACTCAAAAAGTATTGCCATAAAGAAAATATTCCACTAGGTAAGGGTAGTGCTGCGATAGTTCGATGAATTCAGCCTGTGTTCTATGCATTCTAAAATTACATTTTAAAAAGGGGTTTAATATAATATAACTAAAATAGGAGGTACTTAAATAAATACCTAATCAAAAACAGGGCAATAAAACATTTATTTCAAATTGTACTTTACATTCAACGTTATAAAAATATAGTTTGCCTGTCATATTTATATCATAGTAGCAGCTCGCCCAGGCTTCGCACGGGGCAACTCGGAACTTAGGTATAAAACATTTCAATGTTAGTAGACCTTGTTGTAGTAGACAGGCTACTATTATTTAGATGTTGTGGTAATTCAGAATGATTGATTTATTTGATAATCTGTACTTCATGAAAAATATTGCTTTATTATTCACACAATATTTTATCCTCTTCTTCGGAACGGCACATCTGCGAAATAATAATTAATTTGAATAAATAAAACAACCCAAATTATTACCAGAAATCTAGTGATACATTTAAGTTGCATAATTATTTCTGTAAAAGTTCAAACAAAAGGGTTAAATCAGAGGTGAAAATGTGTATGAATAATCTTTTATTTTGAAAGCTTAGAGCTTCATATCTACTCACACAATAGATAAGTCTCTTGTGTGAGTGGGTATGAAGTAGGTGTAGTGAGTAGGGTTTATACTAAAATCATGATGTTATCTTGTTAGCGAGATGAGATAGTGTAAGTTAATGGGAGTTTGATGCAATTCCTACTCCAGAAAACAAGAGTTGGAATGGCAGTGGTAGAGTAGAAACAGAAGCGTCATGACCATCTAGACTAGATATGTATAATGGTAACCATGGTAACACGCCATGACCATCTAAAAATGTTTACGCATTTGTGGCCATAGCTCCGAGTTCACCCGAAGATTTATTTCATTCCCAAGCGTGATGTTTGAGTTCAATTCACGGCTCACGAGAAATCTGTATGTAGTGCGCCAAAGAAAGTTTTCACTTAAAAAACAAACAAATGCGAATCCGCAGGCAAAATCTAGTACGTATTATTAGTAAACGGTCAGTAAATAAACTGTCAATTATGTACCGACTTGTATATTTCATGGGTAATTTTGTAAGAAATAACTGGTCACACTTTTTTGTTTGTTTTGTTATTTAGGTTATGTTTACATTTTACATATTTTGCAAATTTTGGATTAGATACTGCCGTTATTGTATAAATTTAATTCACGTAGATATCTAGAAGGCATTAATATGAATTTCTATCAAGTCGTCATAACAAATATTGTCTACTTACGTGTAAAATGAGATTCCACTGATTTTTCTTTCACAGAGGCTATTGCAGCTTATAACACTACACAACGCACATTGTTTGGCATAAATATCACCAATCTCTTAACAGTCTTTCACAAACAAGCTTTAAATCTTCTTTAAATACACACAATATTTAATAAAACATAAAAAATCCGAGTCTGAGCTTTGAACAGACTTTTGTATGGCAACGCCATGTCAGATTTGTAATTTAGCCAGAGAAAAAGCCGGCCACGGTGATAAGGACGGAAAATCAGTATCTCTTTCTCTTTTTTTCACAAGTGATAGATAATTAGACTATCTCATTTCCGCAAGTCGTGACGTCACTTATTGTGCCCCCCTGATTGAAACACAGATTTCGTATGTTTCCTACTGACGTCAAATTGTCACGTCAAAAAAAAACGGCTTTAACCTTCATTGTAATTTAGTTTTTTAAATAAAATATACTCACGAGCAAAATAACAATTAGTAATCATCATAAATTAACTCCATAAGTAGATAGTACGTGGGCATTATGCTGTGACCATACGGAACCGGAATTAGGCCTGTTTTTTTTTTATTTTCGTATCCGGTCACCGTCAAGGTTCTATTTGCAAAATATATTTGTCAAGTATAAACATTTATTTACATTGGATGGAGGTCAAAAATTTAGTAGGCACTGGACTGTTTTTGAAGTGATCACTTCTTTTGACGCACCTTATAGATTTTTCGTGGGCTGTGAATGAAGCTCAGCATCACGCTCGTAAGTGAAAGATACATGCGAGTAAACTCGGGACCGTCGAGTGTGCTAGAGCGAGAAAGTTTTTTTTATAAAGAGTGACGAGACGGGCATGACATGTGCCTGATGGTAAGCAACATCCCTGCCACATAACAGCACAGTGGCACGCAGCTATTGGAACATGAAGAGTCCAATCATTACCTAGCACTGCACTGCGCTAGTCACCCAGAGATCTAAGTTGTTATACCTCTAAGCCCTGTAATTTCTCTGAAAACATTGCCCTTCAAACCGGAACACAGTAATGTTTGGACATTACTGCTTGGCGGTAGAATAACTGGCAAACGTGTGGTACTTCCCCAGGCGGACTCTGCCAAGAATAATGTGCAAACATTACTGTGTTCCGGTTTGAAGGGCAATTTTTCCAGTAAAATTACAGGGCTTACATAATTAATACAACAACTTGGATCTCTGGGTGACGAGCGCAGTGCAGTGCTAGGTAATGATTTGGACTCTTTATGATCCAATAGCTGCGTATCACTGTGCTGTTATGTGGCAGGCATGTTGCTTACCATCAGGCACATGTCCTGCTCGTCTCGTTACTCTATACCATGTAAAATAAAAAAAATATAGGTACGAGTAAACTCGGGACCGTCGAGTGTGCCAGAGCGAGAAAAATGGTCAGCTGTTGTTTCTGCTGTCAATGTTTTTTTTTAAATTTATTCTTGTCCATGGATACTACTCCTTCAGCCGCATCTGTCACTGTCATCTCGCTGTGTTTACATATTTGTTTGCCACTTGGCGTCAACAGGCTAAGGCGAAATTTTCCAATTAATTAAAACTCAAATCCCAAATAATCTCAATTAAACTGAACTGTCACATAATCCTGGTATAGGGGTCTTCTTCTGTTCCTTAGCCACTAAATCCCAACAGAGGGAACAAATGTGGACAGTGGCCGGGTCGTGGCTTAGTGGGTAGTAACTCTGCCTGCGAAGCCGTGGGGCGTGGGTTCGATTCCCACTCAGTGCAAATATTTGTGTGATGAATTCAAATGTTTGCACTGTGTCTGGGTGTTTCTATGTATAATAAGTATGTATTTACGACTATATGTATAGATTCGATTTATGGTGTAAATTTGTCGTGGTTTAACGAAGAGTTGTTTAGCGACGCATTAAGTTATTTATATAAAAAAAAGTTTGTTTTACTCTTTGCAATTTCACTTCTGTTCATCGCATTTTGAACCTGAACTTCGTGATGTTTTATTATATTCTTCATAGATTTATTTAATGTGTTGAAGGACATGGACATTCAAGTGATGAGCTTTCTTTTACCAATGTAAATCTCGAGTTTGATCCGATGTTAAAAGTCAGACTAAAATGATTTGAGTTACAAAGTAATGTGTCAAAATTTACGAATGGGATGAAAAGGAAATAGTCCACTTTGCTTTACACAATAACCAGGCATTGCAAAATCTCAGAAACGTTACTCTAATAGCTGGGCCGAATGGATTACAAAGCTTAGCTAGGCATTCTCCCGCGGCCGCTGAGACAACCATGCCGGATTACTATTATTATTAGGCTTTAAAGCTTGCCAAACTATGGTCGACACGACATGGTCTCATGAAGGCAATATTGTTACAAAAGCATACACAAGAAGAATATCGTAGATGTAGAGAGAGATACGGAAGGTAGCCTGTTAATTACACGAAATTGACGATCGATTCATCATCATCATCATCATCAGCCCGTGTTCGTCCACTGCTGGACATAGGCCTCTCCTATATTTCGCCACTCAGCCCGATCCTCAGTTTTGCGTTTCCAACCGCCACCAGCCGCCTTTCGTATATCGTCACTCCATCTAGCCTCAGGGCGTCCTACACTACGTTTACCGATTCGCGGTCTCCACTCCAGAACCCGTCTACCCCAACGGTTATCGGGTCTGCGACAGATGTGACCGGCCCATTGCCACTTCAGTCTGCTAATACGCTGAGCTATGTCGGTGACTTTAGTTCTCTGACGAATTACTTCATTGCGGATGCAATCCCTCAGAGAAACCCCAAGCATAGCCCTTTCCATAGCTCGCTGAGCGACCTTGAGCTTTCGGACCATTTTCACTGTCAGTGTCCACGTTTCAGCACCGTAGGTCATAACAGGTAGAACGCACTGGTTGAACATTTTTGTCTTAAGACTTTGTGGGATGGGTGACGAGAAGACTCGACGAAGTTTTCCAAATGCTGCCCAGCCCAACTGGATTCTTCTCATGGCCTCACTCTCAAAGCTACTTTTTTTTTTTTTTATAGCATAGAGTGACGAGACGAGCAGGTCATGTGCCTGATGGTAAGCAACATGCCTGCCACATAACAGCACAGTAACACGCAGCTATTGGAACATGATAGTCCAAATCATTACCTAGCACTGCACTGCGCTCGTCACCCAGAGATCTAAGATATTATGTCTCTAAGCCCTGTAATTTCTCTGGAATCATTGTCCTTCAAACCGGAACACAGTAATGTTTGGACATTACTGCTTGGCGGTAGAATATTTGGCAAAGGTGTGGTACTTCCCCAGGCGGACTCTGTTACTCCTACCTAGTTCGAGCGTCTGCCCTAGGTAAATGTATTTCTGGACAATTTCAAGAGTGATTTCATTTACGACAATCGGCCCCGGTGCAACGAACTCGTTACACATCACCTTGATTTTAACCAAATTCATCCGGAGGCCGATGCGTTGAGAAGCGTTAGCCAATCCACTCCACTCCAACATCCACTGCAAGTCCTCCAGCGACTCTGCCATAATGACGATGTCGTCTGCAAACCATAGGTGAGAGATGTACCTACTCGCTGTTGATATTTAGGCCACGTCCAACCCAATCCAGCGTCATATCCTCTAGTGCGTTTGAGAACAATTTCGGGGAAATAACATCCCCTTGCCTCACGCCTCGATGCAGAGGAATTTGTTTAGTCTGCTGGTCTTGAATTTGAACCGCCATCGTAGCGGCGTCGTACAAACACCTCATCACCTCGATGTATCGCCAATCGACTTGGCATCGCTGTAAGGACTCCAGAACAGCCCAGGTTTCGACTGAGTCAAATGCCTTCTCATAGTCCACAAACGCTAAGCAAAGTGGCCGATTGTACTCCTTTGTCTTCTGTACAATCTGCCGTACCGTGTGAATGTGGTCTATGGTGCTGTACCCACTTTGAAACCCGGCCTGTTCAGGAGGTTGAAACTTGTCGAGTCTTCGGGCGAGACGATTTGTGATAACTCTTGAGAACAACTTATAGACATGGCTCAGAAGCGATATTGGTCTGTAGTTCTTTAAAAGGGTCTTATCTCCCTTTTTAAAGAAGAGGACGACCACACTTCTATGCCATGCCCGTGGAGTTCTCCCGGTGAAGAGGACGGCATTAAACAGTTCTTGGAGCTCTTTTATCAGTGAAGTTCCACCAGACTTTAAGAGCTCTGTTGTAATCCCGTTCTCGCCCGCGGCCTTTCCATTTTTCAGTTGTCCAAGAGCCATCACAATTCACAATCCACGATCGATTAAGAGCATCAAATTGCAAACCATCAGACCCATTGCTCAAATTGAATGTAGACATAAAAACTCAGGATGTATCAGAAAATATCGACATATAGGTATATTGTCGAGGATCAGTTTTGAATGGATTAGTTGATCACGGTTTAACTGAACAAAAAAAACTAGAACTCGCTATTCCTAATAATGTTAATGTTACTTTGTGTTTTATAAAATAGCTTATAATATAATACTCTGGTATTATCGAATGATGGTGTAAAATTGGCATGTACTAGTTGTATGAAGAATTTAATATGGAAATAACAAATACACCAGATGACCTCTTTTCGGAAATACTTAGGTCTGAACCAAGAGTTATTCGCTAGTTGAATAATGAAGTTGTTATTGGTCCGGGGCGAGCAATACAATCACATAATGTTTCAATAAAATCACAAGTATAAAGAGGCAATCGAAACAAACCGTTTAATTCATAAATGTAGCTCTAAAATAAATCTTAACATACACAAATTACGTGTTACGTTGTTTGTCCGCGACGGACTCCGCGATTGTAGTCTGGTTTGCGCATCGTGTAAGGCTTGATCCAATTTGAAAGTTTGTCTTTGTATGGAGGTTTCCGACCGAAGTTGAAGCGGGCCCCTAGTGTCTATATCATTATATTACTCCATTGATGCCTTCTGTCTGCCCTCGTGGCTTAGTTGGTAGTAGCTCTGCCTGCGAAGCCGAGGGTCGTGGGTTCGATCCCCACCCAGTGCAAATATTTGTGTGATGAATTCAAATGTTTGCACTGTGTCTGGGTGTTTCTATTTATAATAAGTATGTATTTAAAACTATATAAGTATTATATCAGCTATCTGGCCGCCATCACACAAGCTTTGTTTAGTTTGGGGTCAGATGGTGTTGTGTGTGAATTGTCCACCAATATATTTATTTATTATTTATTTATTCTTAATTCACACTTGATGATGGTCAGGGAAATGTTATCCGAAATCTCGTTGAAGCGAAGATTCGAACAGTACTTTAGTTAATCGAGTTATACCTACGAGTTATAATGAGTGATATCTGTCCCGTGGCATTTGATAATAAATGGCACTTCTTCAATTGTGACTAGAAGCGAAAACTTAAAAAAAATAATAGTTGAGAGGTGTCAAGGGACACCCGGATGGAACAAAGTTCTTGTCGATTAATTAGTGAAAGAATTGTAATAATTTTTTTAAGTTATAATAATATTTTTTACTAGGTACTTATTAACAAATATAATGTACTTACTATAAACTTAAGGACTTAACAATGACGTATTATATAAACATTATAACAATGATTCATTATTATTATTCCGAATGTTAGCCATTCGGATTGCATTTAGAAACAGTACTCATATAATTTTCCAATGTTACCTACAAATATTAGTTTTACGAATGAAATTTGTCGAAATATGCGTCAATCACATCAATCGATATTACATGAACATTACGATATATAATATACGATAGATGAAACCCATTGTAAATGTAAGAGAATATGACAAAAGTGAAAGAAAATCGTCAAATAACTGTATTTCCGGTTTATTTTGCTGTTCTGAATGATTAATTCTCAGGAAAAAAAGAACAAAATTATCGTACCGGTAGTGACCTCTCCAGATTTTCTATGACACTAGAGTAGGATACAATCCACAGCTGA
Organism: Ectropis crepuscularia; assembly: GCA_963693475.1. Lineage (NCBI taxonomy): Eukaryota > Metazoa > Arthropoda > Insecta > Lepidoptera > Geometridae > Ectropis > Ectropis crepuscularia. The sequence continues at coordinate 2,922,903 of OY856367.1, forward strand.
ATATAATTTTGAGTTCCGCGCCACCTATTGGTAATTGTAGGAACTTTGATGTGCAAGTCGATTCGGGCAGTGGTCGTAAATTAGTGTTGGTCTAGCCTCTAACCAAATACTCATAGGCATAGTTGTGCAACGCCATCTATTGTATCATATATACAACAGTCAGTTTGTGCATATAAATCTCCAATATAATTTTTTTTCGATATTGTTTGTTAGAAAATACTTAGATTTAATATAAATGTGTTGATAAGAGGGATCCTTTATAAAAACTATTATTCTCAGGAAAAAAAAATTACAAAAAGAGTGTTGAGAGAAAAAAAGAACTAAAAAATGGTTGTCTGTAAAGTCGGTTTACTGACGATAGTTGAACGTGACAACGTCTTAAAAAAACAGTACGCTGATAGCGCGAGTAGTGATACCGCTGGACTCGGCGGGTGGCGCCCTCAGCGCTCAGCTTCGTCCGCATGGCACGGACGACGAGCTAACGGTAACGTTACATGACGTCATGTTTTGCGGGCGTGCAGCCGGCTTCATCGAATTATAAGACGTTGTCACGTCAAAAGAGTATAGCGGTAACTACCGTGATTCGAACCGGGGGTACCTAACTTCGTAAGTGACCCCTTACTTACTATTTGCGCCAATCGGTCGTTGTTCACATTGGTGTAATTTGTTATCGTATTCTAATTCTATCACGCCACAAGGCACAAAACGTTACAACTTTTTCGTGAGAAGCACTAAGAAGACTGAAGCACTGAGAAGAAGAAGGTCGGCTAAGTATCAGCTTGATGCTCTGGAATCGATCGAGAGGCGTGCTAAAAGGCTCATAGGCAAGGCACTCTCGTGCGAAAAAGACTGCAAAGTCTTGAACATCGCCGAAAAATATTTTAGGTTAGGCCGGTTTATTATAGGATACACTTCGGAGAGTGTGCATCTGATCTGCATGATCTAATACCATCTAGCCCTTTTTTCTATCGGACTTCTCGTAGCTCGAAGAAGCGGCATCGTTTCATGGTTGATGTTCCAAAGACACGAACAAAGAGGTTTGACTCTACTTATGTGATAAGATCGTCTAGGCTGTGGAATGAGTTGCCTGAGTGGGTTTTTGCCGATGGTTATAATCTTATAATCTTGGTGTCTTCAAATCGAGAGTGAATCGGTTTCTTCTAGGTAAGCACGCTCCATCTTAGACCGCATCGTCGCTTAACATCAGGCGAGATGGTGGTCAAGTGTAAACCTATAAATTATATAAAAAAAAGTTTTTTTAATCTTATATAAGTATGTAAGCAATATTTATTCCCGTTTTTGTTACATTTTTCATTCATACTCCGCTCCTATTTATAGTAGCGTAATGTTATATAGCCTATAGCCTTCCTCGATAAATGGACTATCCAACAGAAAAAGAATCTTTCCATTCGTACCCGTAGTTCCCGAGATCCTAGCGTTCAAACAAACAAACAAACTCTTCAGCTTTATAATATATTATATTATCTTATATGTAGGCGGGCCGAGTCTCGCCATCATCATCAGTAGTCGCATTCTTCTGCTGTGGGCGTAGCCGGTGGGTAGTGTTGGATGAAAACTCGCGAACTCACAAACACAATAGGATTTATTAAGTTCAGGTAACAAAGTAGGTTGGCCTATTATTGCTTCTTGGCAGCGTGACGTCAGCCGCACCGACGTTATTCCATTTCAAGGATAATTAACACAACTTCACTTAAGTCAAAGTTTAGAGACGAACTTCTTGGCTTCACCTGGACTCACCGTGCGGGTGCCGGGTCCATCGTGTGGCAGAGAGAGAAACCCCAAGTAGACCCCAAGACTTGCGACTCGGGCGTAGGTTTAAGGGGCCCCTTTAAAGCGCGCGCTGACGCTCACCTTGCCTACTCGCATCTCTCTCCCTGCCCAGCCATATGCATGCTGTAATCAGCATAGATTCCAATAGCTTAGGTGTTCACTCTCCGAGCGCAGGCAAGCGACTGTCCGCTCCGCTCCCGCTCCGAGCGTAGGCAGCGATGACATAATGTTGCTCGCGCCGACATATATATAAAATTCTCGTTATATCTAAATCTATACTAATATTATAAAGCTGAAGAGTTTGTTTGTTTGTATGTTTGTTTGAACGCAAGGATCTCTGGAACTACTGGTCCGAATTGAACGATTCTTTCTATTTAGGATAGTCCATTTATCGAGGAAGGCTATAGGCTATTTAACATTACGCTACTATTATCAAGAGCCGAGCAGGAATGAAAAATGCAACAAAAACGGGAAAAAATATTGCTTTTTGAGAGCTTTCGTTGCGTGACGGCATATGTCATATTTCAAAGGTTGCGTCATTAGAACCTAAAGTAACCAAAGGACAATGTCCATTTTTGACTCGCCAGAATAGTTGTTGTGTAGACATATGAGTTATATATTAAAAAATCGGTGATTTTTTGTTGTACTCGTGTGCGAAGTTATATAACTTTCTAACATTACAAAATAAAATAATTTGCGTTTGTTTAAATTAAACCTACCATTTATCAATAAAGCTGACTTGAAAAATATTGTAATAACGAAACGGCACTTGCATTTCGTTTTAGTAATCCGCGTTAGATTGAAATTAAATATGGATGTTATCTATATCAATTCCTTTCACAATGTCGTTTATTTACTATTTTTACATATTTAAATAACGATATGTATAAATGCGGCGACAAAAAAACTATTAAAGCTTTTTATAGCAATGTAAACGAGGAAGAAGTTTGCATGCAATTGTGAAACGAAACGTTTTCACGAAAAAAGATTAATGTCAAATTCAAATTGACAAATCAAAAAAAAGTAAACAAGCAAAATGAATGGTTTTCTATTAATTTAATTAAGCGGTGTAATATTTATGCATTATTCACCACAACAAACCGATTACCAGATCAAATGTTTCAATGTCGGATTTCAGTTGAACACAGTAAAATTATTCCGATTGTTCAAGAGATTGCTCCAGGAAGAAAACGTTTTTTTGAGCTTCATTGCAGTGCGTAGAGAAATATTAGGAATAGGAAAAATATTATTCATTCCTAATCGGACGTCAAGTTTTTGTGACGGAATTTATATTGGTTTTAACAAAACTGGGAATTATGTGATTCAGTGCTCCTTGTTACATACATAATTGTGGTAATAATTACATAAAACCATATATATCCTTGTGTTGTCTGATGGAAACGCTCGATTGTTATGGACCTCCTAAGGCCACTGTCTTGAATACCAAAATAATGAAATATTTATGTTACAATGAAGATATTCCCTTCTGTGACAATATTTCTATGCAAATGAAGTATTCATACTCTACAGGAAATTCGGGGAGAGCGCTAACTTGCAACAAAACATTTGCAATTACCAATTTTAAAACCCTGAGTTGCTTATAGAAGACAGACACAAGCTGACTACTGCTGAAGCAAATAGAATATAATATATAATATGTATATTTTAATTGAAAATGATAAGGACAGCCAGCAGAGGCCATCTTTCAGTACTGCTGTACTTGCAACACAGAGTTCTTCGTGAGATTTCTAGGATGGCCAGACAGCAGGACCACATAAATCCACGAGCAGGGTATTTTGGCAATGTAGTAGTTTTGGGCTATTAAATATTGTTTAACATTATTATTAAATGAAAAATATATGTAATATAATCGCAAACAATATATTTTATTTATCCTCTCTCCTCTCTATTGCATTGGTTTGAACATAGATTCAGTAGAAAGATATCGGTGAACAGTATTATCTACACTGATTTAAGTATTTTTTTAGTAAACAATGATAGGATGCGTGAGACATGTGCCTAACATATAACAAGACAGTGTCATAAATTATTAGAACATGCACTGCGCTTAGTTAGTAGCCTTATGTAGCCTATGATAATTCCATCCGAGAACTATTTTATGGTAATCAGTTGGTAGTTAGAAGTACTATTATTCCTATTTATTCTCATAAGAAATATGTTTTAAAAGACAATACCATAGTTCTTTCTTTTCTTTTCTGTTCTAATCCAAAAGAAAACATAATTCTAAAATATTTTGACAGTAAACAAAACCTTACTTTTCGTTTAACTGTAACTCATTTTTGGTATTTAGGAAATGAAAAACACCAACAGTAGACGTTTATAGAAGCATTAACAATCCTAATTAGATACTATTCATCTCTATACACTTTCAGAATCAAAAAAAGTTGGCCAGGTTTTTCAATGTATGGGACGTGGGCATTGTCCTTTGTTCAAAATTTGAATTGGTACGATCGATTTTCGATAGATGGCGTAGCAACGCGCGCGCGTTCAGCTAGTAAGTATATAAAATTCTTCACAGTGTTAATTTCCTTACTCCTCCGAAACGGCTTTACCGATTTTTACCAAATTTTATATGCATATTCAGTAGGTCTGAGAATCGGCTACTAGCCGTTTTTCATACCTCTAAGTGATAAGGGTTGTTCACCCCAAACCTTTTTTTTTTTAATTTTCAGCCAGAATTTTTTGATTTTATTTTTTTATAATGTGGTGTTAAAAATACATACAACCCTAAATTTATACTCTTTTATCACCAACATCTATTTTTTAATAGCCATTTTAGTAATTTAGTCATTTGACAGTGAACTCCTCCTAAACGGCGGGACCGATTTACGTTCTCTAGGTCTAGGTTACGATCCGAGCAAAGCCAGAAAGGGCCGCTAGTGTTCTATAATCACACATATCACATTCATATGGTTTTATCTCCAGAATGTGTTAATTTGTGTCGCGTTAGATTGACTGCATTGGATGCTCTATAATCACACATATCACATTCAAATGGTTTTTCTCCAGTATGTGTTAATTTGTGGTTTTTCATGTAGCCTGCATGTAATGTTCTATAATCACACATATCACATTCAAATGGTTTTTCTGCAGTATGTTTTAATCTATGTCTTTTCATGTTGCCCGCTTGTGATGTTCTATAATCACACATATCACATTCAAATGGTTTTTCTCCAGTATGTTTTAATCTATGTCTTTTCATGTTGCCCTCTTGTGATGCTCTATAATCACACATATCACATTCATATGGTTTTTCTCCATAATGTGTTAATTTGTGTCGCTTTAGATGGCTTGCTTGTGATGATCTATAATCACACATATCACATTCAAACGGTTTCTCTCCAGTATGTCTTACTAAGTGTTTTTTTAAATTGGATGCAATTGATGCACTATAATCACACATATTACATTTATATGGGTTTTCTCCAGTATGTATTAATTTGTGTTGTTTCAAGGTTTCAGCACGTGATGCTCTATAATCACACATATCACATTCATATGGTTTTTCTCCAGAATGTGTTAATTTGTGTCGCTTTAGATTGCCTGCTTGTGATGATCTATAATCACACATATCACATTCAAATGGTTTTTCTCCAGTATGTGTTACTATGTGTTGTTTTACACTGGATGCTTGAAACGCTCTATAATCACACATATTACATTTGTATGCTTTTTCTCCAGTATGTATTAATCTATGTCTTTTCAAGTTGACTGCATATGATACTCTATAATCATACTTATCACATTCATATGGTTTTTCTTCGGTATGATGTGTTAGCTTGTGTAGCTTTAAGTTGTTTGCTTGTGATGCTCTAAAATCACACATATCACATTCAAACGGTTTCTCTCCAGTATGTCTTACTAAGTGTTGTTTTAAATTGGATGCATTTGACGCACTATAATCACACATATTACATTTATATGGTTTTTCTCCAGTATGTATTAATTTGTGTTGTTTCAAGGTTTCAGCACGTGATGCTCTATAATCACACATATTACATTTATATGGTTTTTCTCCAGTATGTATTAATTTGTGGTGTTTCAAGGTTTCAGCACGTGATGCTCTATAATCACACATATCACATTCATATGGTTTTTCTCCAGAATGTTTTAATTTGTGTCGCTTTAGATTGCATGCTAGTGATGATCTATAATCACACATATCACATTCAAATGGTTTTTCTCCAGTATGTGTTACTATGTGTCGTTTTACACTGGATGCTTGAAACGCTCTATAATCACACATATTACATTTGTATGTTTTTTCTCCAGTATGTATTAATCTATGTCTTTTCAAGTAGACTGCATTTGATACTCTATAATCACACTTATCACATTCATATGGTTTTTCTTCGGTATGTGTTAGTTTGTGTCGCTTTGAGTTGTTTGCTTGTGATAGTCTATAATCACACATATCACATTCATATGATTTTTCTCGGCTAAGTAACTTTTTTTTCTTTTTTAAATTACATTTTTTTGTTGGTTTATACCTACCCACATTTATTATCACATTGCAATGATTTTCCTTCGGAGTGTATCTGGACGTGTTCGTTTAAACCACTGGATGGAGGTGTTGTTCCGGACGTGGTGTGGATGTGTTCCTGTTCGAAAGGCAGAGGATTTACTGCTGCAGGTATGCTCTCGTCTCTGCTGGAGTCATCAGTTAGCGACAAGTGAGTCTTTGTACCTGCTGTGTCCATAGGCTCAGGGTCACTCGCAATTCTGAACCAACAGACAAACGAGCCAAGAGTAGGTAATGTGGTAAAAACAGGTTACAATTTTCTAGCTTATGCTCGAAGTACTGTGTAAACTGCAGCGAGTATATAGATATTAATCAGATGTTTGGTCAACCATTGCCATTTATCCTAAAATAAACAGTCTGTTAGATGGTTTGTGTACATCTACGAGTAGACTGATTCCTGTGATGTCACGAATTCACGATGTCAGGACCCATACAGCCAATACAGCATCAAATGCATTAGCAAGTGTTCGATTTAGAAATGAGTAAATACCACTAACTTATGGTGAATGGGCCGAGAGCTAAACCCGCTACGTTCTCAAGAGATGGCGCTGGAGTCGTCATTTATGAAAAAATATTTTTTACGTCGTATTTTGCAATCCAATTTGAACTTAATGTTAATTCGCGGATATAAACCAATACAATGTTTCTAATGACCTAATTTTCAATTATAAATCGAAGACAATAGCTAATATTCGCCAATTTACTGATCTGTCATACATTTTACACGTTTACACACGCACACACGCATGTTATACAGTCACATCAGAAAGTAATGCTTATTTTGGACGCTTACGTCATAGGCTTGATAGCTCATTTAGCAAAGTCACAGATATGTTGAATAATCCGATAAGACATGGTTCAAATCCCACCGGGGTATTTTCTTTTTGTATGAAAAAAAAATATTTTTCTCAGCTTTTACGTAATACGCAAATATGGAGTAAGTATTGATTTTATGGAATAAGAATACCTATGGTAGACATACCTAAGCAAGCCACACATGCCACGTGTGGTTTGCTTAGGTAATTGTGATAAATAAAATAACAATTTCAGTTCTCTTACACATTTATAAAACAACCAAACGCAAACACACATTTTGTAGTAATAGGACTCTTAGCAGAGTCCGCCTGGAGAAGTACCACACCTTTGCCAGTTATTCTACCGCCAAGCAGTAATGTGACATAACTGTTGCGGTTTGAAGGGCAATGTTTCCAGAGAAATTACAGGGCTTAGAGATATAACATCTTAGATCTCTGGGTGACGAGCGCAGTGCAGTGCTATATGTAATGATTTGGACTCTTCATGTTTCAATAGCTGCGTGTCACTGTGCTGTTATGTGGCAGGCATGTTGCTTACCATCAGGCACATGTCCCGTTCGTCTCGTCACTCTTTATTTAAAAAAAAAGCACTCATACCATACCCCACTTAGATTACTCGTGTCGGGGACTACATACAACACACAAACAACATCCAGACCGAAGGGTCTACCGCATAAATAAAACTGCCTTAGCTTTGATCTTTGAATAATTATTATTTTATTTATATAAAAATTGGTATGGATGGAACACATTATCCTCATAGGCAGAACACAAGTCATGTAAAATCCTAATTGTCCTTTTAGATTTGAATGTGGCGATAGCCATTGCTGTAGGGTCGTCGCTCGTCTTCTTTCATGTATTTCTGCACATGCTGCATCTCAATATAAATTCACTGTGTATGTATCTGCAACCTGTGTAAAGCTCATTCATAAATTCAATAAGTATGTGAGTTTTCAGTGTCTCGTATATTGTTCACAAGTAAAGGCTTTATTGGTTGAATTTTGCCGTCGCATTTTTGGTGTAAACTAACGCAGAATTCACCACACAATTCACTTCAGAGTCCACCTCAACACTCAACGATGTCAAAGGCAAAATCGGATAGTTTATTTACTAAACTAACACACTCCAAATATGATGTGAAATTGTGAAACACAAACAATAACAAATTACATTTACAACTGACTATGACTAAACATCAGTGTTGCTAACAAGATTTTTTTAAATCCGCCAAGTTACTTGTGAATTTTCGTCAAAATCCGTAATTTATCGTCATATAACATAATTCGTTGCCGTTTAAATAAAACAATAGCCATTTCTGAATAATAATATAAAGTTTTTAATTCCGTTAAATATCCCGTAAGCCGTTAGAAAGTTATTTTCCCGTTCTCAACGCACAAACATTCGCTAGATATAGCGAGAAATCTTTAAGTTGGCAACACTGCTAAGCTTCAATATAGATACATTAGATCATCGATATAAAGCGAAGGACGTGCCCTAAGCACCTGAAATTTGCAATAAACTGTGTCTCTGTGTGTATCGTTAGTGGTTAACAAATAACCAATTACTTGACCCCTGGAATCGCTATCGGCGAGATATACTGTGGTTCTACTTTTTTGGTTGTTAACAACGAATCATGATAAATAAAAACGTCAGGCGTACACCGCTTCCTGCAACCGACTAGAACGGAAAGAGTGAGCTCACTCTTCCCAACGATTACATAATTCCGTGCGCCTGAACTTTGAGAGGGCATATCCGATTATTTATATCGATGCATTAGAGCACAACACAAGTCTCTCGTCGCCAGCGAGTAAACCAAGTTTCGCCGCTATCGCAAAGCCGCATGCACGGTGTGGCAACGCCGTGCGCCGCATGCACAGCACAGAACATAAAATATTACTCACTGCACAGTGTGGCAACGTCGCATTAACTTCGTACGGAAATGTAGCGCCCTCTACGGACCCGCTCGGCAACTTGCACCGAAATGCGCGCAACAGCTGACGCGTGACCGCCATGTTTACTTAAAACCACTCACACATGCGTAGTCTCCGGCAAATTTTCAAAACTTATCATTTGCAAAAATAGATATTAATACAAGTTTGTTTAAATATATGAGTGTATTCGCGGATGGAAAATTAATCAAACATGTAGAAAAAAATAACAAACAGACATTATACTATTTCTATCGCCTGTATTGGTTCCCGAACGTTTGTATGGAAAATTGGCTTGGCCCATCCACCTTATTATCAATTTATCATAAACATTTGTAAATAATAAACAATTACAATTTGGCAGGGTCTATTCGTATGCAGTTCGTTCATTCAATGTCTGCACAGATAATTAATTAATTAATTTATCGTTCATTCATTCGTTCAATGCTGCCATGCAAAACCTTCAATAAATAACACTAACATAACACATGAATTCAATGAGCCGTTTTCCGACGAGACAAACAGATATGGTTTAATAAAACGATAATAGGAGGCGCTTGTAGGTCTTTTGGTTTGTTGTCAAAAGCGGTAGGCATAATGGGACTCAATTCATTCAATTTGCGAAAGCACGACTTCTAGTAATAAATAATAAACTACTTTATCCATGTACGCATTTTATTCGAATGAAAACTATATCAAAACATCAGTATTTCAAAACAAATTCGTAAACCTGATATATCTCTCTACTTAGTCTGTGGATAAAATATTGTCGTATCAGTGTTGCTATTTATATCTTTGAATTTTCCTTCTACTTTGGCTTAGTTGGTGTCTATTGCCTCGGTAGGTCTACCGCCTAATGGTCATGCTTTGATTTGTGACGTCATCGGCCAATTTGGTACCGCCGATGAAAGCCGAACACTACAAATGCTTTCCGTTCTAAGGAAAGCATTTCTTGTTAGAAGAATGAACGAAACTCCATACATTTGCACTAAAATAGCGACCGCCTAATGTTTTATCTACTTTGACGCAAAGCATTATCGGCTTTCAAGTCATGTCATGAAAGCATCGCCAAATTAGGTGTTGTTTTGGAATTCTAGTAGTGTAATTCTCAAATTTTTTCGTTAGATACTGCCTTGTAAAGATCAAAAATAGCACGGTGAACATGTACTTTTGCGGGAACACCAATAACATAACAACTTTCGTCTTAGAAATTGTGATTTTACTAAAAATAAGTTTGTCACTGAATTTTACTATGGGAAAGACCACTTTCGAGGGCGTAATTCCCTCTTGCATCTTTCCTGAAATACGAGACATCAAACCTGAGATAAAGGTAACAAGCAACTTACAAATAACTAGAAACCCTTTTTGTTTTGATAGTAAATAATACCTAGCTTTATTTATTATCATTTGTGATTTACTGAAGGAATACTTACATTCACTAATTGTTACAGATACTGGCTGCATTACCTACATACTATTCAAAGAAGTCTAAGAATGATTTTCCTATACTTACCTAGTAGCCTAGTACCTAGTAACTCATTGATGTGAGTACAGTGATATTGCAAGGTTGACAGCTACCCATATAAAAGAAAAAAATATTCCAGAAACGGAATGTTCCTCTTGTTTGATGGTAAGCAAAAAAATCTTTGAACATGTTGAGTCCCTCATGTTCACCTTAACTGGTAGCTTGGAATGAGTACCAAGGAAAATGTGATGAAATCAATCTTAAAAGAAGGGTAAATTAATAAGTCATTATTTTAAACATTCAGAACTGCTTGAGATCAATATTACTGCTAGAGACCTGTTATCAACAAACAGAAGTACATTATGGCACTAATATTATGAAGCTATTGAATATAAAATAGCAGAATGTGGTTCAAAATAGGTAATAACTAGCAAGTATTAAAATTCCATAAATATATACCTACATAGGTAGGTAAAATATGAACCAGTCTCCTAATACCAATAAAATCACAAGTATAAAGAGGCAATCGAAACAAACCGTTCAATTCATAAATGTAGCTCTAAAATAAATCTTAACATACACAAATTACGTGTTACGTTGTTTGTCCGCAACGGACTCCGCGATTGTAGTCTGGTTTGCGCACCGTGTAAGGCTTGATCCAATTTGAAAGTTTGTCTTTGTTTGGAGGTTTCCGACCGAAGTTGAAGCGGGCCCCTAGTGTCTATATCATTATATTACTCCATTGATGCCTTCTTAGTTCACACTTGATGATGGTCAGGGAAATGTTATCCGAAATCTCGTTGAAGCGAAGATTCGGTTTAGAACAGTACTTTATTAATCGAGTTATACCTACAAGTTATAATGAGTGATATCTGTCCCGTGGCATTTGAGAATAAATGGCACTTCATCAATTGTGACTAATAGCCAAAACTTTTAAAAAAAAGTTGAGAGGTGTCAAGGGACACCCGGATGGAACGAAGTTCTTGTCGATTTAATTAGTGAAAGAATTGTAATAATTTTTTTAAGTTATAATAATATTTTTTTATTAGGTACTTATTAACAAATGTAATGTAGGTACTTAACATAAACTTAAGGACTTAACAATGACGTATTATATAAACACTAGCTGACCCCGCAAACGTTGTTTTGCCTTAGTGAACAACCCTTGTCACTTAGGGGTATGAAAAATACCTAGCTAGTAGCCGATTCTCATACCTACAGAATATGCATATCAAAATTGGTTAAAATCAGTAAAGCCGTTTCGGAGGAGTAAGGAAACAAACACTGTGACACGAGAATTTTATATATAAGATTATAACAATGATTCATTATTATCATTCCGAATGTTAGCCATTCGGATTGCATTTAGAAACAGTAGATACTCATTACTTCCAATGTTACCTACAAATATTAGTTTTACGAATGAAATTTGTCGAAATATGCGTCAATCACATCAATCGATATTACATGAACATCTATATATATAAAGGCGAAAGGTCACTCATCAAGGAATCTCAGAAACTACAAATGCTAGGAATCTGAAATTTTGCATGGAGGTTCCTTTTAGCACGTAAGCGCTCGCTAAGACGGGGTTTTGCGAAATTCAACCCCTAAGAGGGTGAAACAAGGGATGAACGGTTGTATGAAAATCCGTCATTTTCAAAGTTATAAAATTTTGTATCTAGACACTTGACACGAAGCAATGAAATGTTTGTTCCATCAATTTTGTAATTTCGAACTGTACGGGGGTGAAATTGGGGTTGAAATGGGGGATGAATGCCAATATGGAAGTTCTCAACCGTTGAAGATAAAACCATGAAACTCTGTATATAGACACTTGACACGAAGCAAACGAATATTTGTTCTATCAATTTCGTAATTTCGAACTGTACGGGGGTGAAATTGGGGTTGAAATGGGGGATGAATGCCAATATGGAAGTTCTCAACCGTTGAAGATAAAACCATGAAACTCTGTATATAGACACTTGACACGAAGCAAACGAATATTTGTTCTATCAATTTCGTAATTTCGAACTGTACGGGGGTGAAATTGAGGTTGAAATGGGGGATGAATGTCAATATGAAAATTCCCAACCGTTGAAGATCAAACCATGAAACTCTGTTTATAGACACTTGACAAGAAGCAAACGAATGTTTGTTCTAGCAATTTTGTAATTTCGAACTGTACAGGGATGAAATTGGGGTTGAAATGGGGGATGAATGTCAATATGGAATTTCCAACCGTTGAAGATAAAACCATGAAACTTTGTATATTATAGACACTTGACACGAAGCAAAAGAATATTTGCTCTGGCAATTTTGTAATTTCGAACTGTATAGGGATGATATTGGGATTGAAATGGGGGATAAAAGTATATAATATGGAAGCTCCCAATAGTTGAATATAAAACCATGAAACTCTGTAGGTATATAGGCACTTGACACGAAGCAAATAAATGTTTGTTCTAGCAATTTTGTAATTTCGAACTGTATGGGGATGAAATGGATGGGGATGAATATCTCTTAGGCTTTCAAACCTAAATAACAGAACCGATTTTGATAAAATTGTTTTATTAGAAGCTGTTTTTAGTAAGTAACCGTAAATGTGTCTGGGTATACAAATAAGTACCTACTGCCTGAGTTACCTTAGTATTTATTTCGCGCGGACGAAGTCGCGGGTAACAGCTAGTTACGATATATAATATACGATAGATGAAACCCATTGTAAATGGAAGAGAATATGACAAAAGTGAAAGAAAATCGTCAAATAACTGTATTTCGGGTTTATTTTGCTGTTCTGAATGATTACTGTACATAAATTCTCAGGAAAAAAAGAACAAAATTATCGTACCGGTAGTGACCTCTCCAGATTTTCTATGACACTAGAGTAGGATACAATCCACAGCTGAATATAATTTTGAGTTCCGCGCCACCTATTGGTAATTATAGGAACTTTGATGTGCAAGTCGATTCGGGCAGTGGTCGTAAATTAGTGTTGGTCTAGCCTCTAACCAAATACTCATAGGCATAGTTGTGCAACGCCATCTATTGTATCATATATACAACAGTCAGTTTGTGCATATAAATCTCCAATATAATTTTTTTTCGATATTGTTTGTAAGAAAATACTTAGATTTAATATAAATGTGTTGATAAGAGGGATCCTTTATAAAAACTATTATTCTCAGGAAAAAAAATTTACAAAAAGAGTGTTGAGAGAAAAAAAGAACAAAAAGAGTATAGCGGTAACTACCGAGATTCGAACCTGGGGTACCTAACTTCATAAGTGACCCCTTACTTACTATTTGCGCCAATCGGTCGTTGTTCACACTGGTGAAATTTGTTATCGTATTCTAATTCTATCACGCCACAAGGCACAAAACGTTACAACTTTTTCGTGAGAAGCACTAAGAAGACTGAAGCACTGAGAAGAAGAAGGTCGGCTAAGTATCAGCTTGATGCTCTGGAATCGATCGAGAGGCGTGCTAAAAGGCTCATAGGCAATAGCACTCTCGTGCGAAAAAGACTGCAAAGTCTTGAACATCGCCGAAAAATTGCTAGCTTATCGGTTTATTATCGGATACACTTCGGAGAGTGTGCATCTGATCTGCATGATCTAACACCACCTAGCCCTTTTTTCTATCGGACTTCTCGTAGCTCGAAGAAGCGGCATCGTTTCATGGTTGATGTTCCAAAGACACGAACAAAGAGGTTTGACTCTACTTATGTGATAAGATCGTCTAGGCTGTGGAATGAGTTGCCTGAGTGGGTTTTTCCCGATGGTTATAATCTTATAATCTTGGTGTCTTCAAATCGAGAGTGAATTGGTTTCTTCTAGGTAAGCACGCTCCATCTTAGACCGCATCGTCGCTTAACATCAGGCGAGATGGTGGTCAAGTGTAAACCTATAAATGATAAAAAAAAAAAAAAAAACTTATCTAAGTATGTAAAAAGCAATATTTATTCCCGTTTTTGTTACATTTTTCATTCATACTCCGCTCCTATTTATAGTAGCGTAATGTTATATAGCCTATAGCCTTCCTCGATAAATGGACTATCCAACAGAAAAAGAATCTTTCCATTCGTACCAGTAGTTCCCGAGATCCTAGCGTTCAAACAAACAAACAAACTCTTCAGCTTTGTAATATATGATATTATTATATCTATACTAATATTATAAAGCTGCAGCTAAGAGTTTGTTTGTTTGTTTGAACGCAAGGATCTCTGGAACTACTGGTCCGAATTGAACGATTCTTTCTGTTTAGGATAGTCCATTTATCGAGGAAGGCTATATATAGGCTATTTAACATTACGCTACTATCATCAGGAGCCGAGCAGGAATGAAAAATGCAACAAAAACGGGAAAAAATATTGCTTTTTGAGAGCTTTCGTTGCGTGACGGCATATGTCATATTTATTTATTTATTTATTTCAAAGGTTGCGTCATTAGAACCTAAAGTAACCAAATTTGTTCAAAATTTGAATTGGTACGATCGATTTTCGATAGATGGCGTAGCAACGCGCGCGCGTTCAGCTAGTAAGTATATAAAATTCTTCACAGTGTTAATTTCCTTACTCCTCCGAAACGGCTTTACCGATTTTTACCAAATTTTATATGCATATTCAGTAGGTCTGAGAATCGGCTACTAGCTGTTTTTCATACCTCTAAGTGATAAGGGTTGTTCACACCAAACTTTTTTTTTTTAATTTTCAGCCAAAATTTTTTGATTTTATTTTTTTATAATGTGGTGTTAAAAATACATACAACCCTAAATGTATACTCTTTTATCACCAACATCTATTTTTTAATAGCCATTTTAGTAGTTTAGTCATTTGACAGTGAACTCCTCCTAAACGGCGGGACCGATTTACGTTCTCTAGGTCTAGGTTATGATCCGAGCGAAGCCAGAAAGGGCCGCTAGTGTTCTATAATCACACATATCACATTCATATGGTTTTATCTCCAGAATGTGTTAATTTGTGGTTTTTCATGTAGCCTGCATGTAATGTTCTATAATCACACATATCACATTCAAATGGTTTTTCTGCAGTATGTTTTAATCTATGTCTTTTCATGTTGCCCGCTTGTGATGCTCTATAATCACACATATCACATTCAAATGGTTTTTCTCCAGTATGTTTTAATCTATGTCTTTTCATGTTGCCCTCTTGTGATGCTCTATAATCACACATATCACATTCATATGGTTTTTCTCCATAATGTGTTAATTTGTGTCGCTTTAGATGGCTTGCTTGTGATGATCTATAATCACACATATCACATTCAAACGGTTTCTCTCCAGTATGTCTTACTAAGTGTTTTTTTAAATTGGATACAATTGACGCACTATAATCACACATATCACATTCATATGATTTTTCTCCAGTATGTATTAATTTGTGTTGTTTCAAGGTTTCAGCACGTGATGCTCTATAATCACACATATCACATTCATATGGTTTTTCTCCAGTATGTGTTACTATGTGTTGTTTTACACTGGATGCTTGAAACGCTCTATAATCACACATATTACATTTGTATGCTTTTTCTCCAGTATGTATTAATCTAAGTCTTTTCAAGTTGACTGCATATGATACTCTATAATCATACTTATCACATTCATATGGTTTTTCTTCGGTATGATGTGTTAGCTTGTGTAGCTTTAAGTTGTTTGCTTGTGATGCTCTAAAATCACACATATCACATTCAAACGGTTTCTCTCCAGTATGTCTTACTAAGTGTTGTTTTAAATTGGATGCATTTGACGCACTATAATCACACATATTACATTTATATGGTTTTTCTCCAGTATGTATTAATTTGTGTTGTTTCAAGGTTTCAGCACGTGATGCTCTATAATCACACATATTACATTTATATGGTTTTTCTCCAGTATGTATTAATTTGTGGTGTTTCAAGGTTTCAGCACGTGATGCTCTATAATCACACATATCACATTCATATGGTTTTTCTCCAGAATGTTTTAATTTGTGTCGCTTTAGATTGCATGCTAGTGATGATCTATAATCACACATATCACATTCAAATGGTTTTTCTCCAGTATGTGTTACTATGTGTCGTTTTACACTGGATGCTTGAAACGCTCTATAATCACACATATTACATTTGTATGTTTTTTCTCCAGTATGTATGAACCTGCAGCAGAAGGACAGATACGCAAAATCCCGGAATAGCAAAATCCCAGATTAGCAGAAGGACAGATTAGCATAAAGACAGATAATGTACTGTCGAGATACAAACCCTATTAACCTTATTATCAATATTGACCTCTTTCTCTATACACCACTTTAATTGTTATAAATAGTAAAGATAATCTATTTACTTGTGATCTCTTTCTATACACAATCTACATGGCTACTTTTATTTGTCAAACTAATCAAGTTAATCTATTTTCAATTTATAAGTCAATGTGACTTTCATTTGATTTTTGACATGAAAGACATTTTCCTCATTAATGAATTAATAATTATAATACTTAAATATTACATTAATTATGGATCAAGCTGGTGCCAGTGACGGTGCATCGTATGTTAAATTTATTCGAAGTCAAAAAGGTAAAAGTGTTTTGTTACATGCCGGCCACAATTATAATTTTGTGAAGAAAAATGAGAGTGGGACCACAAATTGGCGTTGCTACAACAAGAAACAATGTAGTACATCTATTACGTTGAATGAGGAAAATGATATTATAAGAGAATCGAAGCATTCTTGCATTCCTGATTTTCAACGTAATACGACGGATGCAATATTAGACCAGTGCAAGGACGAAGTGTGTAAAAACTTTGAACCAATTCAGAAAGTATTTGAAAACAACATATATAAGATAAAAGAAGAATTGCATTCGCTGGCAATTGATGATGATGATTTCCCGGTATTTTCTACAAAAAGGGACACTCTATATAGATCGCGACGAAAATATCTAAAAGTCACTGAATGTAAAGATATAAAGAAAATAAAATTGCCACACTGTTTAGTGGATAATTTTTTAGGGTTCCGTAAAACGTAAAAACGGAACCCTTATAGATTCGTCATTTCTGTCTGTCTGTCTGTCTGTCTGTCCGTCCGTATGTCACAGCCACTTTTTGCCGAAACTATGAGAACTACACTGTTGAAACTTGGTAAGTAGATGTATTCTGTGAACCGCATTAAGATTTTTACAAAAGTTTTTTAAAAAAACAAAAATTAGGGGTGCCCCCCATACTGAGAACTGAAGCTCAAAAAGTTTTTTTTCATCAAACCTACACGTGTAGGGTGTCTATCGATAGGTCTTCAAAAATGATGTTGAGGTTTCTAATATAATTTTTGTCTACACTGAATAATTTGCGCGAGAGACGCTTCCAAAGTGGTAAAATTTGTGTCCCCCCCCCCCCTCTAACTTCTAAAGTAAGAGAATGAAAAAACTAAAAAAAATATATGATGTACATTACCATGAAAACTACCAACGAAAATTAGTTTGAACTCGATCTGATAGTTGTTAGTTGATAGACTGAGTAGTTTTTTTTAGTACGTCATAAATACACTATTATTAAAACTTCGATCAAAGTTACAACGAACTACAAGAACTATGTGTACTATGTATATTATGTTACTTGCTGGAACGGAACCCTTCATGGGCGAGTCCAACTCGCACTTGGCTACTTTATTTTGATATGATGATGGTGTGGATGAAAAAAATATAATTTTTGGAACTCCGCTGGCTAAGCAACTTTTAATAAAATACAAGTATATTACGGCGATGGGACATTTAAGGTAACACCGACACCCTTTTATCAACTTTATACCTTGCACGTAGACATTACGAATAATGACGAAGAATATAATGTAAAGAAGGGGTACAAAACTGACAGTAGTTTTGTACCCCTTCTTTACATTATATTACCAAACAAATCAGAAACTACGTATAGGAGACTTTTTTTAATACTGAGAGACCAATTTAAAATGGATATTACCACCTACAAATGTGATTTTGAATTGGCAACCATAAATGCCGTCAAACATATTTATCCACACGCCACTATCAAGGGTTGTTATTATCACTTTGTTAAGAATGTCTGGAAGATGGGTAAAAAAATTGGATTAACCCTAGTTAAAGATGGTCACTAAATAATAAAATTGTGCACACAGTTACCTCTTTTGCCACCAGTTCTGATTCCGGAAGCCTATCTTAGCATATGTGATTTGTGTCCCGAAAAACCAGAATTCAACGAGTTTCAAAAGTATTTCAATAACCAGTGGATCCTCAAAATAACAAAGGACATTCTTAGCTGTCACAAAGAAAAATTTAGAACAACAAATGGTGTAGAAGGATGGCATCGGAGGATTAACACAAAAATACCTGCGAAACCTTCACTCTTCCTGTTTGTTCAGCTATTAAAAAAAGAAGCATATTTTTAAGATCTGAAGTTGACCGGCAATAGTAAAACACAAAAACGTTCATATCATACTACATTGAAGGATAAAAAAATTGATCAAGTTATCACGAGTTTATTCACTGATCAAATTTCTACGTTAGAATGTTTGATACGTTTGGCCAAAGTTACAAAAACGATTTAACTCTTTGTTCTCCTTATGTACGTACTATGTAATTTTTTTTTGTTATGAAGTTAGCTATTAAATTTTATTTTGTTTCTGTTTGTGTCTGTATTTCTGTCTTTATGCTAATCTGTCCTCCTGCTAATCTGGGATTTTGCTATTCCGGGATTTTGCGTATCTGTCCTTCTGCTGCAGAGGCGTATGTATTAATCTATGTCTTTTCAAGTAGACTGCATTTGATACTCTATAATCACACTTATCACATTCATATGGTTTTTCTTCGGTATGTGTTAGTTTGTGTCGCTTTGAGTTGTTTGCTTGTGATAGTCTATAATCACACATATCACATTCATATGATTTTTCTCGGCTAAGTAACTTTTTTTTCTTTTTTAAATTACATTTTTTTGTTGGTTTATACCTACCCACATTTATTATCACAATGCAATGATTTTCCTTCGGAGTGTATCTGGACGTGTTCGTTTAAACCACTGGATGGAGGTGTTGTTCCGGACGTGGTGTGGATGTGTTCCTGTTCGAAAGGCAGAGGATTTACTGCTGCAGGTATGCTCTCGTCTCTGCTGGAGTCATCAGTTAGCGACAAGTGAGTCTTTGTACCTGCTGTGTCCATAGGCTCAGGGTCACTCGCAATTCTGAACCAACAGACAAACGAGCCAAGAGTAGGTAATGTGGTAAAAACAGGTTACAATTTTCTAGCTTATGCTCGAGAATCGAAGTACTGTGTAAACTGCAGCGAGTAGGTATATAGATATTAATCAGATGTTTGGTCAACCATTGCCATTTATTCTAAAATAAACAGTCTGTTAGATGGTTTGTGTACATCTACGAGTTGACTGATTCCTGTGAAGTCACGAATTCACGATATCAGGACCCATACAGCCAATACAGCAACAAATGCATTAGCAAATGTTCGATTTAGAACTGAGTAAATACCACTAACTTATTATCAATTTATCATAAACATGTAAATAATAAATAATAAACAATGAGCCGTTTTCCGACGAGACAAAAAGATATGGTTTAATAAAACGATAATAGGGGGCGCTTGTAGGTCTTTTGGTTTGTTGTCAAAAGCGTTAGGCATAATGGGACTCAATTCATTCAATTTGCGAAAGCACGACTTCTAGTAATAAATAATAAACTACTTTATCCATGTACGCATTTTATTCGAATGAAAACTATATCAAAACATCAAAATTTCAAAACAAATCGTAAACCTGATGAAAGACAAAATATATATTTTTTAAATTTATTCTTGGCTATGGATACTAATCCTTCAGCCGAGAGAGTATCTCTCTACTTAGTCTGTGGATAAAATATTGTCGCATCAGTGTTGCTATTTATATCTTTGAATTTTCCTTCTACTTTGGCTTAGTTGGTGTCTATTGCCTCGGGAGTTCTAAAGATTTTTACTGAAAATGGATTGTGATCAGTAACGGTTTTTTATTACATTATCAACCTAATTAGCTATTTTTATTCCCAATATTTTAAAATTAAAAAAGACACTTTTTAGACTATACTTTTTCCCTGAAAACGGGTAGGGTCTCTAAAGGGGTTACACTGTTGCGAGTATATGGTAGAGACAGATATATCTGCATCTCGAACAATCGCCATCTAGTGCGTCCGTTGGAACTATTTTTGTCTCGTCGGAAACTCCCTCATTACAATTTGGCAGGGTCTATTCGTATGCAGTTCGTTCATTCAATGTCTGCACAGATAAGAGATAATTAATAAATTAATTTATCGTTAATTCATTCGTTCAATGCTGCCATGCAAAACCTTCAATAAATAACACTAACATAACACATGAATTCAATTAAAAAGTCATGAATAGGGTCTTTATGGAATGATATGTTACTGTCATCTGTCATTGAGCACATCAGAGCAGATGGCGCTTCGATCAAGGTTTTCTCAGTGTTGCAAACATAACAGATTTCCCGTCGTATCTAGCGGATTTCGGAACGTCAAGAACGCGAAAATAACTTTCTAATGGCTAACGGAATATCTAACGGAAATTAAAACTACACATTTTCATCCCTAAATGTTTATTGCTTTTTTCAAACCGTAAGGTAGGCAAGTACCTAATAGGAACGTATGATGTTATATTATGATAATAAAGTCGATCAAAGACTTCTTTTGTAATCCAGACACAAACTTTTCTTTGTTTATGAGCGGGACTACATTTTATTTGAAAATCTAATTGCTTTTCGACCAAATTTGTAAAAACAATAAAACATTTAATTACCTGGGACTTACTGCCGGCTAAATATCCAAAAGTTTTTCTTGTGAAGTCATCCGTAAACGTGACAAGGTATTTCGCACCTCCCCAGCTTGCTTCATGCATCGGGCCGCAGACGTCAGTGTGCACCAACTCCAATGGTTTGCTAGCGCGCTTCGCTTGTTTCTTGGGGAAAGGTTCGGCCGATAGCTTCCCCTTAAGACATGCTACGCAGTTTTTTAAAGCTTGTGTCTGGAATTGAAAACCGTTTGCAAGATTTTTCAACATGCACATACCTGACAAACTCAGATGGCCAAGACGCTTGTGCCACATCTCCACTACATTGCGAAACACTACTAGACTGACACACAGAACCATTAAACTTATAAATCCCATTAACACATGAGCCCTGAGCAATACAGTTGCCAGTGATTTTACATTTGTCAAATATTACAACCACTACTATCGAATGTAACTGTGAAACCATCTTTAATTAACTGGCTGACTGAAATGAGGTTCGTGGATAAGTTAGGGACATAGAGTACATTTTTTAATTGTCTTACCTCTTTCCCTGACTGAATATGAACTTCACCTTGAGAGTCACTAACAAGTTTATCATTATTGGCTACTGCAATACTATGCTGACATTTAGAGTCTTTAATGTTCACCATTAAGTCTTTGCTTTTACACAAATGATTTGACGAGCACGAATCAATGTAGAAATCGCTTGAACTGCTTGCAATAAATGCGGACGCTGTATTTGAATACGAGTTATCCTTCTTCTTTTTATCGCGTTTGAATTTAAAGCATTTTGCACGAACATGTCCAGGACGATTGCAATAATGACATATAATCTGTGTCTTCTTCGATAAAAATGCAGTATTTCCATTGCTAGTTCCTTCACTTTTCCTATGCGCTTCTTGAAGGAGACGAGAGCGGACCAGCTCACTATTGAAAGTGCTAGTAATGCAAGCCGTCACCAGTGCAGAAACTAAGGAGTCATATTCCTCGGGCAATCCACTCAATAATAATTCAGCTACCTCTTCATCTTCAGTCACTTTTCCAATATCCCCTTATTTTCAAAAACATCCTTCAACTTGCTCCACGCTTCTTTAGAAGTTTTGGCATCGCGAACATATTGGTATAAATTCGACTTGATCGAAAGGCAAATTCGCGCCAACGCCCGTTGATCACGCGCAGCGTCGATTGCCGTCGATACTTCGACTTGGTCCCACAAACCATCTAAGATAAGCGCCATTCGCACGGCGAATTTCCATGCGCTGTAGTTGGACAGTCCATCCAATTTATCAATTGTTCCAGCACCTCCAATAATCATGGACGACGACGACGTATGTGATGGCGGCGGCTGCGAGACACCAACATCAACGCTTCCATTTTCATTATTCATTGCTGCAATACTTTCCGCACCGAAACGAACATCCACCAATTAATATTGTCTTCGTCCTTCTTGGCTTGGCACTTCTTTCGTTGTCTGGGCCAAATAACCTATTAGCATTTAAGCAGCGCACCATGTGCCAGGTAGATGGTTTCGTGCAGGAAATAAAAGATGAGGTTGTCCAGAAATTGCAGTCTATATTACTAATTAATATAGAGGCGCAATCGTCGTCACTGATTCACAAATAAAATAAGGATTGAATATAATATTATATTATTAATGCTTAGAGTGCAGAACGAACCGGCAGCCATGACGGGCGATCAGAGAGAGAGAGAGAGAGAGAGAGAGAGAGAGAAGAGATCATTTAGACATTGACAACTCTAATAGTTTTAAATAAAGCGTCCCTTCATGTTTAAACCAGCCATTCATGCATTAACTACGTATTTCTCCTTTGAGGCATACAGTACATTTATCACTAACAACTACCTTACTTTCACCATAATGGAAGAAACTGATACATATAAATACTTAGGGCTACAACAAGGAAGATCAATAATTGAAAAAACATTTAGGCCAAGAATACAAACGCAGGTTAACCCAAGTTTGCAAAAAATCATTGTATTCTAAAAATCTATGCAAAGCAATTAACACCTATGCCATACCAGTACTAACATACTCCTTTGGAATTATCAAATGGACAAGCACAGACATACAAAATTTAGAAACTTTTACAAAAAATCACACCATAGTGCAATTCCCAAATCAGTAGTAGAAACAGATTCCAGTTACACACCATTGAATTTAGTAGACCAAAACAAAGAATTTACAGAATAAGAATAAGAATAAGAATATTTATTGCTCTCACTGTGTAAAAATAGGTCTTAAAAATATAAAAAAAATGTACAACAGTGTACCCTTGACGGGCGTGCAACATTAACAAGTATACAAAGTTCTGTTTTCGATGTAAAAACATTATTTTGAACAGTTACATACTATTTTATAGACATAGTCATCTTTAATAGTAATCTAAGTTATACAATTATACATAGACATAGTCATCTTTCCCATCGTTAAAATACTCTTTTAAATCGTAAAATGCCTTGGTTAGGAGCCATTTTTTTAATTCTCTTTTAAATGTAGACCCATTTAGAAGTTTTATTTTAGAGGGAAGATTATTAAAAATTTTGATAGCTGTGAAAAATGAGTTTTTGTGATAGAGTGCGTTATTTGCCTGCGGAACAAAAATATTATTTTTATATTTAGTTCGTAACAGGTCGGATCTGCTTGATGAGGTAAAAAAATGGCTTCTATACTGGGTTACAAAAATACAGATATGATATATAAATAAACAAGTGATGGTTAAGAAGTTATGTTCTTTGAATACATTTCGCACAGTATCAAGGCTACTCATATTGAAAATGGCTCTAAGACATCTTTTTTGCAATAAAAATGTTGACTTGGCTTCGGCTGAATTTCCCCAAAAAATGACGCCATAACATAAGAGAGGATAAATATGACCATAATATGCATTTATTGCTATTTTTTTCGATGACACATTTGCTAATATATACAATGTATGTATATATTTGTTTATTTTGTTGTTCGTTTTGGTAATGTGCGCTCTCCAATTTAAATTTGTGTCAATAGTGACTCCTAAAAAACTAGCCTCTTTTGCCATGGTTAATTTAATACCTTTATTTACTACGTTAAGGTCCAATGGTTGTCGTTTACAGTTTTTGAATTCTATTATTTTTGTTTTTTTATGTTTACTTGTAGATTTAGGTTTTCTAAATAATTTACAACCTTTTCCAGTATTTCAGTAATAATCTTTTCAAATTCATCACGAGTCATATTGTCATCTTTGGGTACGTAAATCGTGGCATCATCAGCAAACATAATGCATAAATATTTGGTTAAAAGTGGTAGTTCGTTAATATATATTAAGAATAATAGTGGGCCAAGGATACTTCCTTGCGGTATGCCACATATAATATTTTTAAAATTTGAATATACTTTCTCGACTGTTTTAGTATTCTTGTTGTAAGTTTCGATCAAAGTTGTTTGAGACCGATTTTTTAAGTACGACTCTAGTAATTTCAGTGGTTGCCCTCGTATTCCGACGTGTTCTAGTTTAGATAATAGCTGTGAAAATGTCACGCAGTCGAATGCTTTAGACATATCAAGTAGCAAAGCAACTCCGGTTCTATTTCGATTTATTTGATCCCATACTTGACTTAACAATTTGAAAACAGCTATTGTGGTATTTTTGCCTTTTTGGAAGCCATATTGACAATTACTTATGATGTTATTAGAGTCAAAAAATGAGATAAGTTTGTTGAATATTACTTTTTCAAATATCTTCGAAAAGCTTGGGAGAATTGCAATGGGTCGGTAATTATTTATATCATCCTTACGATCTTTTTTATGTAGGGGTTTAATGATGGCCTTCTTAAGTTCATCAGGAAAACAACCAGTTGTTAAAGTTAAATTTATAATATGAACTAGGGGATCGACTATAACATGTATGCATTCCTTAATTATCTGGATAGGGATGCCATCATGTCCTGACGATTTTTTATTTTTTAATTTGTTTACTACGTTTATAATTTCATTTTTATCAACCGGAGAAAAAAATATTGATTTATTGTTAGAGTTTGTTAATTTTTTTGTTGGATTGTTTTTGTTATTATTAACTGACAATTGTCCCTGACTCACATTAATGAAAAAGTCATTAAATTTTTCTGCAATTATTGTAGGGTTCAATATATCCTCGTTATTTATTTTTAATTTTTGTATGGTAGGACGTATGCTATTTGTGCAGGATGTATGCTGTTTTATTAAACCCCATATGGCTTTGTTTTTGTTACTGCTTCTGTTCACGTATCGTACATTAGAAAGTTTTTTGGAACATTTTATAACTTGTTTAAATACTTTGCAGTATTTATTATATATTATGTCTAAATTGTTAACAGATTTATTTACCTTATTTTTCCGATATAGGTGTCTTTTATTGGTACTAGATTTTTTTATACCGGGAGTTTTCCAATTTGTTTTTTTGCGATAAGTTATTTTTATTGTTCGTCGTGGAATACATAGGTTGAAGATCAGTGTAAATAATTCTATAAATTTTTTATATGCTTCATTAGGTTCATTTTCAGTAAATACATCAATAAAATTGACTTGCGAGATGTACTTTACAAATACATCCTTAAATTCATCCATGTAAAGTTTTTCGGTATACCAATATTTTTCATGGAAGCTCAAGTTTGTTGGAATTTCTATCGATTGAGCTGTGTGATCAGAACCAACTATCAGCCCTAAATCTAACACCTCCGTTTTATATTTATTTGTATTGGTTAGAATGTTATCTATACAAGTATTTGAGGTATTAGTCGATCGTGTAGCTTTGGTGATAGTAGGATGTAAGTTATAAGAAGCTAATGTTTCAGTAAATGATTCACTACGTTTGTCTTTTGCGAGTATGTTAATGTTGAAATCGCCAAGTAAAAATATTTTTTTTGAATTATTTCTACTTTTGTTATAAATTTTGTGCAATAAAGTTTCTAGACATTGAATAAAAAGTTGAAAGTTTCCTTGAGGCGCTCTGTACATGCATATAACGATTGAATTTAATTCTGGTATGTTTATTCCACAACATTCAAAATGAGTTTCTAATGACATATTTTTTATCCAGTCGATTTTCGTGAATTTAATTGAATTCTTAACGTAAATAATTACACCACCGTGCACCTTTTTATTTCTACAAAAATAGGAGGCATTTGTGTAGCCTTCTAATTGACGAACCTGAACATCGTTTTCTTTGAAAAAAGTTTCCGTGAAGCAACATACATCGAACTTATCTTCGTTGACTATTAATTCTAACTGGTCTAACTTTTTCCTTAGGCTCCGTGCATTTAAATGCATGATTTTAAGACTGTTTATGGGACGTTTGGGCTCGAAAAAACTTTTGAGAGATTATCTTTGGGCTACTTGTTTCAAGGGCTGTTTTTTTGTTAAAATAAAAAGGTATTGTTCCTGGTTTCAGGACGTCGTCCGTTTTACGGTTTTTTTCTGAATTTTCCCTGCAAGTAGAGTCGATTTTCTTGAAGTAATAGGGAATAGTACCTGAAATTACTTGAGACTGGTTTATCGGTTTTGTCTTAGTATTGGAATTATTATACATTTTTGTCAAATTGCTCCCTAAATAACATGTGTCATAATCATGCTCATTAATTATTCTATTAATGCGTTTTATAAGTAAATATTTGTTTATTTGTACATTTGTTTCGTTACAGGCGTTTAGATATTGACAGTTTCGTCGGTTATAAGCAAAGATTTTTAAATTATGGTTAAGTTTGTCCTCATTTAAGTATGGATTATAGGCAATACCTGTTACTATAACTCTTGGTTTTGTTGCAGTTTGCAAGATACTAGAAATCCCCATTAAAAATGATGTCGGGTTTGAGTCGTTTGAACCTAGACTTAAAATAATCCAATCATTCTCGTTCAAGGATTGTACGTTGTATCGAATCGAGTTAAATATGTACTCCACAGGTGCATCTGGAAACGTGTAATTTATTACTTCATAGTTTTTGGCATTTTTATATTTATCACGAATAGTAATCAGTATCGAGGACAAATCTTTACAGCTCTGATCTCCACAGATTAAAATTTTTGGTATTTTATCTCGTTGCTGACTTTTATATTTTCCATTTTCCGTCATTGTTTTTCCAGATATCTTGACACATTTATTTATATTAATCACTGGGAGTGATTCGGAACTGGCTACAGTTTTCACTAAACTTGGCTGTTGTTTGGTGATCTTATTACTTTTTTCAGATTTTTCTTTTTGTTCTGTAAGCGGGGATATCAACATGTCACGATAACTTGAGGCGTATGGAGATTTGATAGTTTCCTGAGTAATGCATTGAGATTTAGGTTTTTCTATGGTATGGGGAATTATTACAGGGGAAGGTGGTGAAGACGACAACATAAGAGTTTGTGGTGGTGGAGTTTGAGTAGTTCCTGCATGTAGAGTCTCGCTTAAAGTTTGGCTTAATGAATGGGTTCTCAGATAATTTTCTTTTGTATAGTATACTTTTTTATTTAAAGATTTACTGCATATTTTGCCCTCTTTCTTCTCATTTTCGTGTTTTTCTACTATCTGTTTCAGTTTGCTATTTTGTTTTAATAATATATTAATTTCTTGCTTAGCTTTGATGAGCTGGCTTGTTAATTCTTCGATTTCATTCTTCAGGTGAGTTTGAGACGGACTTAGCGTGTTCTCCTGAACTGTGGCATCTTCGAAAATATCACTCACGCTGTCATTATTTATTGATAAATTTTCAAGGGAGAGGCAACGTTGAATTCTTGGTTTTCTATAAGTAATGTTTGAGGAGTCTTCTTTTAAGTTATGGACACCTACTGGCGTGTTCATGTTATGTCCTTTGCGTGACTTGCTTCTACACATTAAGCAAATCCAAGATTGTTTTCTTTCAAGGTCCATCATATAGAACCGGGTATTTTTTGACGAGTTTGTGTTTTCTTGAAGTAAGTTAGGAGACAGCGCCATCTTCAGAGTTATGTAGGTACTACTTGGAGTTTGTCAATTTGAGGCTAAATGTTTTGCATGACTCTTGACAGCTTGACACATTAATTGAGTCTTGGTAGTTATTTAGATAAAAATACACAGATGTCGCTATACTGCTATGAAAATGCAGAATTCTTCAACAGCGTATAGAAGCGGATAAATACCTTTTTCTCTGTTTATGTAATTCAAATGATCATATTAGGTACACTCACGTAGCTTAGTAGGTACATTTATTGACACATTTGGTAGCACTATAACGATTAGAGATCATTTCGACAAAGTAAATGTTCCAATGTTTTGGTTCGAAATTTTAAATATTGTTACCGGTCACTTTTGAGAAAAATGTTTGTTTTCACTTATTTGTCACGTATAATGTTTGAATAATGGCACATTTATTAACACATTTAGTAGCACTATAACGATTTGAGGTCTTTTCGACAAAGTCAATATTCAAATGTTTTGGTACGAAATTTTGAAAGTTGTTACCGGTCACTTTTGAAAAAATGATTTATTTTCACTTGTTTGTGACTTATAATCTTTGAATAACACTCGCATGGCTTTATTATCAGTAATGAATAACTATATCACTTGTTTTGAGACATAATAATCATTTCAACTATTTTTAATAAATTAAACAGTGCAGAGCAAAATATTCTCGAGTTTACTTATCAGCGCCACCTGGCGAAAAAAAAAAAAACGTGCAAAACACACGTGCAAAACGCCGAAATCTCAAAGTTAACAAAATGGCGTAACAAAGAATTACACGGACGTCACATTCATGACTTGGAGCTGCCCCACATAGATAGCCAAGCCTCAAATAAATGGCTGGAACTTGGCTCTCTCTTTCCGGAAACCGAAGGGTTTATGATAGCAATCCAAGACCAGGGTAGCGATTCTGAAACCATTCGGTTGCATCCGACACGGAATCTCATCTCTCGGTCTTTGTCATGTTAAACAGATAAGACAAAGACCGAGAGATGAGATTCCGTGTCGGATGCAACCGAATGGTTTCAGAATCGCTACCCAGGTTATTAACACTAAAAACTACAGAAAATACATAATAAAGGACCCTAACACACTCAACGATAAATGCAGAAAATGTCAACGGTATTCAGAAACAATCCAACACATTACCAGTGCCTGCCCAAACCTAACACAGACAGACTATACACACCGACATAATCAAATATCACATATAATTAATCAAAAACTAGCTATTAAACATAAACTACTACCAAGTGTTAGCAATATTGGTAATTTATATAAGTTATTATTGAAAGAATAGTAAGAATACGAAATGCACTCTGTGGCAACCCTACGATTCCGGGTTTGATTGGTATATTTATAGTCTGTGGCTTGATCGTTTTGGCGGGAAACAATCAAGCTCTTGTTTTTGCTCGAAAAACATGTTAATAAGGAAAATCATATGCAGCAGCAAGTCTAAGCGAAAGGAAACCGATAAATATCTAAGTAAAAGTGATAATTGTAATTAATTTACATTAATTTTACTGAATTTAAGGTACTATAAAGCGTTTTCTTTAATTATGTAAAATTTTACTAAATGTACTACTTCAGCTGCACGAGGCAGCTGTGAATAAATTGGTATGATGAAGGATTTATTCCGAAATATAATGCTGTAGACTGATCATAGCTGTTTTATTTATGGACTATTGTCTTCTTAATTTAGGATAAATTACATACTTAACAATTCAGAAGTGGGATCGGCGGACACGAGAAGACTATAATATAATTAATAATAGAAAATTAAGTATATAATTGTCCGTTGATCCCGCCCATGAAATTGGTAATAAACTGCGTCTCTATGTGTACCGTAAGTAGTTTACACACAGCCAATCTACTTGACCCTGGAATCGCTAGCGGCCCGATATGTTGTGGTTCTGCTTGTTGTGGTTGTTGACAACGAATAGTGACAAACGACTAGAACGGAAAGAGTCAGCTCACTCTTCCTAGCGAGGACATGATTCCGTGCGCCCTGAAGTTTGGGAGGTCACATCTGTGTATTGAGATCGTTGGAGTGAACAATATCACTTAAGTGGATTTTGTCCGTATAGGTAGATACTTTACCATTTTAGAATTTTTCACGCAATGCGGTCCTCACTATCTCTATTACTGGAATAAGTCTAGTAGACTGCATCCTATACCGCATTTTCGAGATTTTCAAAATACAAACATAGTCTGGCTATAATTATTATTATTTTTAAGTTACACTTTTGTGTTCTCTCCAATTACGGAGGTTATACAAAGACACGGGCCAAAGCCAAGTGTTTTTAGAGGTTCAGAAATTTTCTAACAATTCTACAAGTGTTTAAAATTACTGCTTTTTGTAAGAGTTTGAATGTAGATTTGTGGATGTCGAGTAATTCAAGGCTTGTGATGAGTGTTTTGGGAATGACACCTGTAGTAGAGAGAATTATTGGTATTGTCCGGATGTTATTTATGCGCCATTGTGTTTTTATTTCAATTGTTAGGTCTGTGTATTTAGCAATTTTTTCTGTATGTGTTGTCTGTAAGATATGAGTGTTGCAGATTGCTATGTCTATTAGAAAAACTTCTTTTTTGTCTTTATCAAGAATGGTGATATCAGGCCTATTGTAATGGATGGTTTTGTCAGTAATTATGGTTCTATCCCAGTATAACTTAACATTCTGATTTTCAAGTAGGTACGGATTCCGGTTTGTGTTTGTAATAAGGTTTTTTGTCAGTTATGAGTTTGTATTTGTAGGCCAGCAGTTGGTGAATACCTGCGGCTACTTGATCGTGTCGATGTTTATAGTCGGTTTGTACTATTGCTTTGCATGCTCCCGTTATGTGTTGTATGGTTTCAGGATTACTACTACATCTTCTACAGCTGTCGTTGATATCAGGACGTTTAATTATATACTTTTGGTAGTTTCTTGTGTCTATAACCTGATCTTGGATTGCCAGCATGAAAGCTTCGGTCTCAGGGAAGATCTCACCACTGCGTAGCCACGCGTTCGACGCTTCTTTGTCGACATGTGACTGTTGCAGATCGTGATAGTGACGACCATGAAGAGACTTCAGCTCCCATGCGGCGAATTTATCTTCAGGCTTTGTTATCCTTTGATTTTTTTGCAAATTAGGATTAGATAAATTTAAGGGAGTGAGTTTTTTATCGGATTCAGCTATTATTTTGTGCAATGGTGATTGCTGTAGGCGTTTTGTAAAGAAATTTCTCATAGTTGTGATTTGTTTGTTGTGTAGGTTAATGATGTCTATGATTCCCCGTCCTCCGTGTTCTCTAGGCAGTGTGAGTCTTTGGACGCAAGATCTTGGGTGATGCTTGCGGTGTGTAGTTAAAGAAGTGTTTATGGTTCGTTGAAGTTTTATTAGATCGGTTTGGGACCAGTTAATAATACCAAAGGTGTACGTAAGAACCGGGACTGCATATGTGTTAATTGCTTTTATGAGATTTTTCCCATTCAACTGTGATTTAAGAATAGTGTTCAATCTTTGTTGGAATTTACTTTTGATATCAAATTTAGTTTTATTGTGGGGAATCTGGTGATTTTGTTCAAATCCAAAGGTCAAATCAAAATCCAAAGGTATTTATAGTAAGTTTCTGGTTCCATTGGGTCAATTTTGTCTCCTGTGTTAAGAGTAGGTATATGGCCGGGATGTAACTGAATGTTGTTCTATGGAGTAAGTTTTACATTTTTCAATTCCAAATTGCATTTTTATGTCATTTGAAAAAGTTTGTGTGATATCTGCTAGCTTGTGAAGTGCAGTTATTGTGTTGCTATAGAGTTTAATATCATCCATGTACATCAGGTGACTTAATTGGTGATTATTATTACTATTGGATATAGTTAGGCCAGCGTTGGACGTGTTGAGCATTTTAGATAATGGGTTTAATGCAAGACAAAACCATACTGCGCTGAAAGTGTCTCCCTGGAAGATTCCTCTTTTGATTTTGATTTCATCTGTGACTATTGTTTCTTTACCGTTCTTAATTGTGAGTTTTGTCGTCCAGTGTTTCATAGCACTCTCCAGAAATAATATCAACAGCGGGTGGATTTTGTAATGACGTAAGACGTAAAGAAGCCAGCTGTGAGGAACGGAATCATACGCCTTGCGGTAGTCAATATACATTGTCATCAGGTCTTTTTTATGTTTGAGTGTATGTTTCATTGATATCGCATCTATAATAAGTTGTTCTTTGCAGCCTTGACTGTTTTTTCTACACCCTTTCTGTTCTTCCGCCAAAATATTGTTATCTATGATGTGTTTATTGACAAGGTGTGATATGCAAGAAGTCATGATTTTGTAGATCGTTTGTAAGCAAGTTATTGGTCTGTAATTTGCGGGGTTATATGTGTTTTGGTCTTTTGGGAGCATATAAGTAATACCTTGTGTGAAGTAAGAAGGCATGGTATCAGGTGATTCAATGAATTGATTAATGTAGTTATGTAGTAGGGGGTGAGTTGAGGTGAATTTTTTGTACCAGTAGTTTTGTATATTATCTGTTCCGGGTGCCTTCCAGTTATGGGTCTTAGCGATAACTTGTTTGAATACATCCACTGGAATTATTTCGTATTGCATGTCTGTGTAGGCTGTATTTTGTAGATTTGAATTTATCCATTCGGCTTTATCATTGTGATGTATTCCATTACTCCAAATATTAGACCAAAACTTGTGCATGGCATTCGAAGTTGGTAGTTCTGTATTGGCTGTATTGTTAGTGGTGTTACGTTTAAGAGTTAAATTTCTGTAAAAAGATTTTTCGTTGTTTTGAAATTGGATATTTTGTTGTTTTCGTAGTGTACAGTTGTTGTATCTTCGTAGTCTGCTGCTGGTTGCACTTAACTTTTGTTTCAAACTATCTAATACCTGTTCATTTGTTAAATTCGGTTCTTCGTGGCGTGAGTGTGAGTAATATTTAAATTTTATAGAGTCTATATGTGTTATGAGATTACGACTTCTTATTCCTGCAATGTATTGTGTCATACGGGCAATGTCTCTACGAAGGTTTCTGACTTTGGTTTCTAATCTTTTTTTCCATGACGGGGTTGAAATATGACTACTGTTGGTTTTGTCTGTGTGTCTAGTATTGTGTGGTGTTAAGTTTTTTGTTTTTGCTCCGTTACATGTTACTGCTGTATGGGCAGCTGCATAAATAATTGTTTGGGTGGTGGTGAAGCTATCGTCTTGTGATAAATACTTTGGTAGGATGTCGGTATCTATATAGTTCACAATGTATGCCAGTTTTCTTGATGTATTTTGTCGTGGTAAGAAGGGTCGTTTTGTTGGATCTGTATCTATGAATTTTTCAAGATCGTTCATGAATGTTTCATTGATTTTAGAGTTCAGTCGTATACTATTAGGGTATGAATGTTGCAATGTATTAACTATTTGTGGTATGTGTGTGTTTTGTGTTACATTCGTTTGTTGTGGTGTTCTTGTATCAGTATCGTTTCGGTGATTTGATGTGTTAAAAGTACAAAAACTAGTTGACGGTACGTCGTCATATGTGGTGTTTTCATCGCATGAGTGGATTAAAGTTTGAGGGCGCCGAGAAGATATAAGATCTCGACGGACTTCCTCTTTCAGTGCTTGGATCTTTGATCTGTAATTAATTTATTATTTACGATGACTCTTCTTTGATCAGCAATTCGCTGTTCTGATACGTGTGCTACTTGTGGGAATTGTTCTATAATAGTGCTGTGTAATTGTTTTCTGTAAGCTGTTTTATTTTGTTCTAAATGTGTGATTTGATAATATGTTTTTATTATGGCTTCATTGATATCGTCGGTCCATCTAAGTCTAGCCTGTGTTGTTATTGGTTGATTAGTTGTTGGGTTATTGTAATCGGTTACGTGGAAATTTTCCCTAAGAAATTCTTCAACTTCTTTTCTAATGTTCTGTAATGTGTTTTCAGACAAAAGTTTGCTCCTCAATATGGCCCTACGCTGATCACCTATCCTTTGCCGCGATACATTCATGTCCGGGAATTTTTCTGTGAAGTGTCGGTGAAGTTGCTCTAAATATGCTCTAGTTTTAGTTTCGTTTTGTGTAATTGTTAGATAAGTGCGCCATATAAATTCATTCATGCTAGGTGTCCATTTCTTTCGCGCGCGTATACAACCTGAGGTGGGTACATTATTGTCGGCGACTGCCTCTTGTACAACATCCTCGAGCGTAGCTAAGCTTGATGCAGATGGAGATCTAAAACTAGTTGCAAATGGGTGTGGTGATGACTCTGGGGAGTCAAACAGACTCATACTAGATGTTGGTGATGAGCAAAGTTCTGTTTTATCTTCGATTTGTTGGTCACTTAGGGTTACACCTGTAGACGTAGATATTCTTGAGTCTCTTCTTATATTAATTTGTTTAGGACGAGTATTTGATCTTAAACTGTATCGTTTATTTGGTTGCCTTTCATATGCTTGTTCAAGTTCCGTAAGACTGGTCGAGGTCGTTTGATGGTTTGAGATTCCCGCCCGGAGATTCTTAACTCCCCTAGCCCCAGAGGATAACAGTGTACCATCATCATGCTTCCCTCCAGAGCTCCCGGGCACTTGGGGATGGGGTATCGGTTTCATTTTCATCATTAAGTTTTGGACGTACAAAAAACCTACTCATTTGTCTAATATGTGTAGGTGCGCCGTAGACTACCTGACTGAGTCCGTGGGTGCCACCGTTGGTATCCCTGGTATAGACACTCTTCCGCTACCACCCTTAACTGATATCCTGCGCTAACATCAGTTGTTCTACCCAAGCCTCATTAAGATATTTACTTCTAAGAGCCTTAAAGTAGCTTTTCCTTTTTTCCTCTTTCCCTCTAGCTACTCGCACTAACAACTACTTTTCTCCTTCTGTCCTTCACCTCTTCCACAACTCCTCTCATCTCCACTATCTCTCCTCTCACCCTGCTCCTCTTCTACTCCTACGTCCCAGAGCCACGTTAGCCGCACCAGTAACTCTGACTGACTGACTGACTCGCACTCGCTGTCGTAGAGAGGCGACTTTCTTGCGGATAACCGCGTTAAAGTCGTCCTTGCGTGCCTCAGCGAACATCAAAGATGCGCTGCACCAGCGAGGCAGCCGCATCAGCATCCTGAAAATGTCATTGAATTGGACGCGCAGAACACTGGCAGCCCGACGAGTATGACTCACCCACAAGCTGCTCGAGTAAAAGGACTGGCAAAAGCCTTAAAAAGAGTCACTTTCACTTCCCTCGAGCAGCGAGCAAACCGCCGAGCAACCATGTTCCCTCGGACCGCCAGCGCCCTGCGCTCCCTCTCTATATCATCATCATCGGTGAGGTCTTCATTAATCATGTGTTCTAAGTATTTAAACCTAGTCGCCACCTGCAGGGCCACACCACTGAGCATAATTGGTGGAACCTGAGCGGGTTTAATGTTTCCATTTTTAAATACAACTACTTCGTTCTTTTTAGAGTTATATTTCAGCCCATGTTCCGCCACGTATGCTTCACAAATATCAATTAATTGTCGAATTGATCCCACCGATGGACCCAGCAGCACCATGTCATCGGCATAACTAATATTATTCACGCACACGCCATCTATGATGCATCCCGTATGGGTGCCGCTGAGCTCGCCGATGAGGTAATTAACATAAATATTAAACAGTAGAGGAGAGGTTATTCCGCCCTGCCGGACGCCACACTCCATGCCATAGCCATCTGACAACGTCCCAGCCCACCTCACTCTGTTTTGCTGACAACCATACCACCACCTCAGTATAGAGACAACCTCCGCTGGCACACCCGCAATCTGCAACTTGCTCCAAAGCCTCCGATACAGCACGGTATCGAATGCCCTGGATATATCGAGAAAGCAGGCGTACACCCGCGTCTTCCTATCCGTATAGTACCTGACAGCTTGCTTCAGACTCAGTATGGCACTTTCCGTCGATAGTCCTGCTCGAAAACCGAACTGTGCATCATGCAACTGGACGTACTGCAGCATCGTATCATTTAGCAAGCCGTCAAGGACCTTTGCCAGTATGGTTGCCAGAGATATAGGCCGATAGTTATTTTTATCAGATGTGTCTCCAGTTTTACACTTTATAATCGGCACTACAACCGTCCTCGTCAAGTCTCCAGGTAGGTATCCATGACACAGACACAAATTATAAAACATGGAGAGCACGCGCGGCAGGTGTACTCCAGCATGTTTGAGGTGTTCGATGCTGAGACCGTCGTGTCCAGGTGATTTCCCTCTCTGCATCGTACTAACAACTCTCTCTACCTGTTTCGCACTAAATGTCACCGTTTGTCACCTGCAGCGGCCTCTGTGACGTATATGAACTTTTATACGGCTATTATGCAAACAGCCAAGCCAGTTGTGATTTTGTTATTATTTTTATATAAAAACAAAATATATCCGTCTAATTGTGCACACAATATTACACATAATAATTAATGTGTAAATGACGGCTATTCATATTTTCTATGCAATTTAAAAAGGGTATGCCATTTTACAAAGATACTCTTTCATAATATAGTTTTCGAAAATCATGCTTTGATAAATATATGTAACACCAATAACCGCAATGTCAGTAATTCTGGACAAACCATTAACGTTACTTTGAGGCTTACTAAAGTGTTATTTTTAAAACTGTGGCCGCCTAGTTGTGAGAATGTTCGATTTACACGAGGTTCGAATCCCGACCACATGTTTGAGTATTTTTCCATATTTTTGCAGAGGGAAATATACTCAGGTATGTATTCCTCAGTTCCCCGTACAAAGTCCCTAGAGCAGAGAAGGTATAAAGGAGCGCAAATACCCGGCACCCAACCCAACACCCTCTTTTTAGTGCATACTCAAGAGGAAAAGGAGCCCTGACAAACCAGGGTTACGGGTCGGGCACCGGGTCACGCATCCTTACCATCCATGAAGCGCAGGGATTGACATTCGAGTCGGTAATCATAATTAAAACTAAGGCAAACATGAAGCTGCACGAGAGCGTGTCCCATGCGGTTGTTGCAATCTCACGGCACACGGGGACCTTCACATACTACGCTGACGACACCGACGACGCCATCGGTCGGTTCGTGCGGCGAGCGTTGGCTGCATCACCAAAGATTATTCGAGATTTCAACCTACAGATGGCCATTAGAGACAGAAATGCGGCCGTAGTGGAGGCTCTGGGCCAGGAGGAGGCGGCTTAGGCAAAAGACGATGTCGAGTCGATTACTATCGGAATCCCAACCGGTAGTGATCGGCTCAACAGACGAAATCGGACTGACTAGTACTTACTAGAATTACGTTTAAAATTTTCACCACCCCCTACTCCGAAATGGAAAATGGACGAAAAAAAAACGCGGGCAGAACCCATCCAACGACAACACTGAGGCACGAAATTTGCGGCGGCTACTTATGTGTGCATGAATTCTAGGTTGCCATGATGACAAAATTTATACCACAAAAAAAACACATAGATACATGTAATCAATAGTAATATATTATTTTTCTTACTGCTGAATCTTAGATAGAACATTTAGCTATTCGACGGAGGTAAACTGAAAGTAAGAAATTTCGCTTCCTTAAAAACTTTATCACATTTTTGCGGGGCGCGGGGGAAACGTATAAATCACAAAACATAAAACTGGAACCCTCACAAAAGCAACAAATCTCTCTTTGATAATTATATTAGGTATTATTATACATTATTATTAATAGTAATATTATTACGCTTTATCACAAACCTGTTTACAAATAAATCAATGTACAATTAATTTACTCACGACTAATTATCTTAGATCTTAGACAGTAAAGTAAGACCGGTAAAGCACATTGGTCCCTTTCGGGACTTAAAATTAAAAAACGAATAAATTTTACTCTGGGGTCGCTTTTTTGGCAATCTATAACTACAAATAAATAAACTTGGAATATATGTTTGTAATATTAAAATAACAGCTTTTTATTAAATGCATATGAATATAATATTAACAAAACTAAATTGCCGTCAAATTTGTAAGAACCATATATTAAAAATATCTTTAGAATGCCGTTTGTTTTGTCGTGATTGTTGTGAAGTGAGATTATTTTAATTAATTGAAAACATAAAAATATTTTGTCTTCCCTTTACTTTATGATAATGTAGCTCCAAAAACATTTAGAAATCCAATCAACAGTAAATTATGCTCACGTGTCAAACTTTTAGGATTTTGGAACGAAGTTTTCCGTGCTTTTCGTAGGCTTTCTATCGACATTTGTCCGAGTGCTCAACATCCCAGATGCTGAGTAGGGAGCCAGCTAGCTCTGATATAATACTCATCAATATAGTTATATAATACATACCTACTTCTTATATATAGAAACACCCTACAACATAGAACAAATATTTGTATTCATCACAAATTTTTGTACTGGGTGGGAATCGAATCCACGACTCTCGGCTTCGCAAGCAGACTTACTTCCAACTAAGCTACGAGTTAAAAAATATCATACGAGTTTTAACTTAGATTGTTAATTTTCCTTTTGAGGTATTGCATATGTAGCAATACGCCGGAGCCCTCCTTTTGTTACGTATATATTTTCAGCTTCGAAATGTTTACTGCAAATGACACTGTATTTGTTTGGGATCCAATCGCTTTCACAGTTACAATTTCTAATTATATTGATCCAGTCATTTCGCCAAACTTCATTTTCTTTAGGAAATCTAGCAAATAAATTAATGAATAAAATACCTAGTGGCAACTAGGTAATATAAATTAACTAAATGTATCGATATAATGTCCGAGTCTTTATTCACACAGTGCACTAATTTTACTAGAATTAATAAATTAACTATTATTAATAAATAATGACAAATAATCAAAGTCCCATATATTTCGGGTAATTATCACAGGCTAACTTTGGCAACACTGCATTTGTAATGCGCTATTTTGTTTTAGCGAATGAAGATTTGTTTTATTATTGAAAACGTGGAAATAAGTAATTGAATTATGCACCTACCTGTGAAACGTGATTCCTGGATGTTTTTTGCGTCGGTCACTATGGCTTTTACGGCATTTCACTACGCAAGACATTATGTGTGATGAGATTTTCCTTTACCGCGAAACGTGTCGAATGGCTGATGTTTGCGCGCGTAATGGCCGACTCATGTATGTATGTAAGAGTGTCAACCTGTATGTGACAGGGCACTGGCCGACTCGATATACACAGCCTTTGTATTAGCGAGACTCTGTCCGACTTTTTTTTAACGTCCTTGCTTACTACTAAAAGAAGGTAGTAAATTCATTACTTGGCGACTTAAGCCGGGTTCCCACGGCCCGTTGTTTCACAGATCAGATCGCGCCTTTACAGGCCGACAGATCGTGGGAACGGTGGCATCCGATGAGACCTGTGGTCGCCTGTCGTCGCCCGTCCGATCCGTCGGGAGTCGGTAAGTTCAAAGGCGCGGCGCGGCGCGGCGCGACGGTGCCTGTAGCGGCCTGTACGAACGCGCCTGCGTCGGTTCATTTTCAAATGTTCCGCTAGGTTCCCGTACAAAATCATTTAGCATATCAGTTGCATTATATCTGTAAGTAATAAAGAAAAATATGTTTCTATTGCTGGAGAATATAAGGAGAATATAAATAATCGGGTTGAGCTAGTAAAAATTACCAACCTTGATCGGCTCTTGTTGAATGACGACACCCACCAGCGTCGTTTCTTCTGCTTTCTTTTTGCTTGATTTATCAAATGTTGACCACTAAATAAAACCATGTGCCATGCGCTGCGTATCACACATGGCGGTAACGACAGGCGGATACAGGCCGACACACACCGTTGGAATGGCTCGGCGCGAGACGTAATCAGCCGCACAGGCATTCACAGGCGTGGCGTGATCCGGCCTGGCCTGTAATAACACGGGCCGTGGGAAGCCGGCTTTACTGTGCTCAAAATAATGTCGACTCAACGCAGAAGGACCGGAGATTCGGCAAAATCACAAGAAAATTACGAAACCTTTGGAAAAATAACGAAATTTCTTGTGTTGTGCGAGTTTCGAACGAATCGAATGTTGTGTCAATTTTATTCACTTATTTTTAAGCTGAGAACAGTCATTAATAGTTATTTGTTGTACAAGAGGCAAAGTGGTTTTTTAACCGCGTGCTCAATTTTGATGACCGAGCAAGCGAAGGATTCTAAAGTTGAATCACGAGCGTAGCGAGGGATTCAAAAATTAGAATCCTAAGCGTAGCAAGGGAATCAAAAGGGCACAAGGTGAAAAATCTTTGCAATCGAGTGTAACACGTAATTTTTCATCCCCCCCTAGCGAGGAAATTACTAAACGCTTTGCGCATTTTCAGTTTCAGTCGATTCTGTTGGCGTTCAATAAACTTCTTGGTCGCTAGAATCACTTATTATTATGGTATTTCGGTTTTTCACTTGTATTCAATTTTATAAGTTTTAAACATAAGTTTATTTAGCCATGGTTTTAACAATAACAATATGACGTGAAAATATGGAGAGTTGACCGATTGAGTCGAAACTCCTTACGAGTTTCATGTGTACATGAAAAAGTGTCCGCCCAAATGCATTAAATTATAGTAGCGCTAAATTTGCATCAGGGTACATTTTAAAGGAAATTAATAAACGTAATACTATTCAGAATTTATGAAAGAAAAATATTGGCAGTCTTAGGCACTGCCGATAGAAGTGGTAACTTATAACTCAGAATTTGATTTTTACTTTGGAAACTACGCGTGTGAAACCAGAGGGCGTGGCTATGAGGATGCCCATCTAGAAATGCTGACACATTTTTAAATGGCCAATGGGAAAGGCTGAGGCATTTCTAGATGGCCATTGGCTATGGTCCCGAGTTTACCCGAAGATTTCTAATCATTCCCGAGCGTGACGCTAGAATTAAATTGACAGCCCACGAAAAATCTGTCTTTGGCGCGCCAAAAGAAGTTTTGACTTCAAAATATATTGTACCTACATGTTTTCTCAAAATAGTAATTATTTATTTGATGTTATATTTACTACATTATTTTGTACGGCACAAGTAGTTGAAATTATCTATTAGTTACTATTTTAGTAGTATATTTAATTATTTAACTCGGCAACTCGGCATACTTCAATTCGATTACAATTGATTCATTCATAGCATTTCAAAATGTTTTGCCATTTGAAATAACATTCTTTACCTCTATCCTCCATAGTGTTAGCAATATTGGTAATTTATATAAGTTCTTATTGAAAGAATAGTAAGAATACCGAAATGCACTCTGTGGAAACCCTACGATTCCGGGTTTGATAGGTATATAGTCTGTGGCTTGATCGTTTTGGCGGGAAACAATCAAGCTCTGGTTTTTTGGCTCGTAAAACAGGTTAATAAGGAAAATCATATGCAGCAGCAAGTCTAAGCGAAAGGTTTAAATTAAAAGTACTAGTAAACCGATAAATATCTAAGTAAGTGATAATTCTACATCTGTTACTGAATTTAAGGTACTGTAAAGCGTTTTCTTAAATTTTGTAATTTTACAAAATTTACTACATCAGCTGCACAAGGCAGCTGTGAATAAGTTGGTATGATGAAGGATTGATTTCGAAATATAATGCTGTAGACTGATCATAGCTGTTTTATTTATGGACTAATTGTCTTCTTAATTTAGAATAAATTAGGTACTTAACAATTCAGAAGTGGGATCGGCGGACAAGAAGACTATAATATAATCAATAATAGAAAATTATATAATTGTCCGTTGATCCCGCCCATGTGATATATATTTTTTTCTTTTCAATGTTTTTTTCTCTCCACACTTATCGTGTGCTTGTTAATGTCTATCAATACGAAAACTCTATGATCAGTATTTAATTTGTTATAAAATTTAATAACGGTTTAATAAACGATCTAATTTGGTTTAATGAGTTGCAGAGTGAACCATCGATATAAATCAACAGATGTACCCTGAGCTCCTTGAAATTGGAAATAAACTGCGTCTCTATGTGTATCGTAAGTAGTTTACACACAACCAATCTACTTGACCCTAGAATCGCTAGCGGCGCGATATGCTGTGGTTCTACTTATTGTGGTTGTTGACAACGAATAGTGACAAACGACTAGAACGGAAGGAGTGAGCTCACTCTTCCCAACGAAGACATGATTCCGTGCGCCCTGAAATTTGGGAGGGCACATCTGTGTGTTGAGATCGTTGGAGTGAACAATATCACTTAAGTGGATTTTGTCCGTATAGGTACTTACCATTTTTGAATTTTTCACGCAATGCGGTCCTCACCATCTCTATTACTGGAATAAGTGAAGTAGACTGCAACGTATACTGCATTTTCGAGATGTTCAAAATACAAACATAGTCTGGCTATAATTATGCAAACAGCCAAGCCAGTTGTGATTTTGTTATTATTTTTATATACAAACAAAATATATCCGTCTAATTGTGCACACAATATTACACATAATAATTAATGTGTAAATGACGGCTATTCATATTTTCTATGCAATTTAAAAAGGGTATGCCATTTTACAAAGATTCTCTTTCATAATTATAGTTTTCGAAAATCATGCCTCGATAAATATGTATGTAACACCAATAACCGCAATGTCAGTAATTCCGGACAATACGCACATGTTTATGAAACGTGGCTGAAAAGATA
The DNA here is from genome assembly GCA_963693475.1 of Ectropis crepuscularia. Taxonomy (NCBI): domain Eukaryota; kingdom Metazoa; phylum Arthropoda; class Insecta; order Lepidoptera; family Geometridae; genus Ectropis; species Ectropis crepuscularia. Next base: position 2,965,833 of record OY856367.1, read on the forward strand.
TCTACTGTTCAGAAAATAATCCGAAAGTAGTAATAATTGAATGTTGTATAAGTAATAATAAATATAGTATAAGAAGTAAATATCGTCGAAATTAAGATATCATCTATAGAGTAATCAATGACAATGATCAGATCCGAAATATACGTGCATACTTCATCAATAAGGTTCAACGACGAGGGTTTAGTGAGAATGTAAGGCGCGGAACGCCAAGTAATAATAAAATTAGCTATTAAATTTCAAGGCCTGTATCGTATTAGAAATTTTGACTTTAATAGCCGCGGTTGATATGAAGACGTGGTAGCCGCAGATAAACTCAAGTCATCGATGATGTTTAATAGGTGTTTTAATACTTTATATTCAAACAAAATTTCAATAGAGATTATCAGACTGTTGATCACGAAACAATCAAGAATTCCCTATAAGTAAAAATTATTTAATCGCCCATATGAAGCAGGTTATAATGCTAAATGATTACATACGCTAAAATAATTACATTGCCTAGTAGAGAAACCATTGACGTGATCTTTTGTGAGTAAATTATTACTTTGGATTATGTTCAACGAATAAAACTTTTAGTAAAGTTATTACAACTAAGACCAAAAACTGTTGTAAACAATTGTTACGTTACTTAATTATTGAAATGAAATGAAATGAAATTTGAAATGAAATGAAATTTGAAATGAAATGAAATTTGAAATGAAATGAAATTTGAAATGAAATGAAATGAAATGAAATTTGAAATGAAATGAAATGAATTTTGAAATAAAATGAAATTTGAAATGAAATGAAATTTGAAATGAAATTTATTAGGCATAAACAAACATTTGAAGTTCACAAATTAGTACAGATTATCTATCCTTGATTGGTAATGCAGATTGAGAAGCATTGTTACCCAAGCTAGGGTTAAACCTGTGTTATGGCGTAACAATATTATATAGTAGGTATAAAATATGAATAATTCGGTTATAATTGTTTTGTTTCTTATGAAATGCAGGTTATCTTTTGACTGCAAAGTATGGATAAATAAATAAATAAATATTGGTGGACAATTCACACACAACACTATATGTTAAATAAATAAAGTAGATATGTTATCGTATATGACTGAAATTATAATTAAGATAATTGTCAGAAATTAAAACATAACAATATATCAAGGTTTACCTACCGTTGACTTACCTACAAGGTTGTTCCTACCGTTGATTCGCTGATTCGGTATTTTGAATGGAATACTATTATTATATAAAGCTAGCCCATATTTTTGTAGTACAATTATTTCACAAAATGGACACATGGTAAACAGGTGACTAGATACAGGCTTAGGCCTAGTTTGAGATTTATTGACAGAAGCTTAATTTATTATGCAACAATAATACCTACTATGTTCTTGTCGTACCATCTTATTATTGTGAATTGTATATATAAATATAATAAACATTGTTAAACTGTGTGTGTCAATAAAGCATGATTTGATTTGATAATGTAACTACGAAAATATTTTTCTTGTTAAGTATAGTGACACATTTAAAGAAACTTATAGTGACTGATGATGCCATGTGCTCAATTTTATTTGTTTTCTTTCGAACATTACTAATAAATTATGTTCCTTAATTTGAAACACAAATTGTATCTACTTGTAACGTACATATTATTTAAAATATAGATAGAAACTAAATGATAATGGATACGGGCTATAACTATAACTAGCCATAATATATGTACTTATTACATATATTATGGCTGTCAAACCTGAGCGACCAACAATACCCACATAAGAACATTAAAAATATCTCAAAATGCCATGGAAAAGTGTATGATGGGGAAAAGGCTATCTGATAAAATAAGAACAACAACTTTAAGAGCAAAATCAAAAATAAAAGATGTTACAATAACTGTTAGAAACCTTAAATGGAAATGAATACATAATAATTAGAGGAAAAGAAATCGTGGCAGACCACTCAGAAGATGGGTCGATGACATAGAAGCGACAGCAGGTGCAACATGGGCCAGAAAAGCTTACGTTTGGGAAAAAGTTGGAAGAAGTTTGAAGGCAGTTGGAGGAGGCCTTTGTCAATAAGTAAACAGACGGTGCGATGGCAATCTAAATTTAAGAATTTTAAATTGTAATAACAATGAAAAATTGTAAGCATTACCTGAATAGAGGCTATTATTATTATTATTACTATAGAAATAGAACAGAAGTACTCGTATAATTTAGTCAAGATATGTGAAATAAACTTAAAATCCTTCAACATGTATACTTAACAATATATTATTAAAGCGCGAGGACTCGCTTCTGCAGGATGGCCGAGCTGTTAGCAATATTGGTAATTTATATAAGTTCTTATTGAAAGAATAGTAAGAATACCGAAATGCACTCTGTGGAAACCCTACGATTCCGGGTTTGATAGGTATATAGTCTGTGGCTTGATCGTTTTGGCGGGAAACAATCAAGCTCTGGTTTTTTGGCTCGTAAAACAGGTTAATAAGGAAAATCATATGCAGCAGCAAGTCTAAGCGAAAGGTTTAAATTAAAAGTACTAGTAAACCGATAAATATCTAAGTAAGTGATAATTCTACATCTGTTACTGAATTTAAGGTACTGTAAAGCGTTTTCTTAAATTTTGTAATATTTTACAAAATTTACTACATCAGCTGCACAAGGCAGCTGTGAATAAGTTGGTATGATGAAGGATTGATTTCGAAATATAATGCTGTAGACTGATCATAGCTGTTTTATTTATGGACTAATTGTCTTCTTAATTTAGAATAAATTAGGTACTTAACAATAGGTGAAAAGAAAATTGCGCGCAAAGCATTTAAAAAAAAGTACCTACACCAAAGAGGTTCCGAGTATGAGTTTTTAACAAATTAAAAATAAATGTATGATGAATTCGGCACCAAGGAGGTAGAAATAAATAGGTTAAATTATGTTTTGAATTCAAAACCTCAGTACACACGATGTTCTAAATTCAAATTTACTTAAACCTCTAGAGCAGCAAAAGTGCTCTTTCCGAGCTGGTGGGATGAAAAGTACTTTTTAATCACACCAATTTGCAATCCCCGCTCGGCACGTTTGTGTGTGTACATGATTGAATGTAGGTACATGTGTGTGATTGAATGTACAGTTTGCATTATTTAATTAAATGTTATTTTAATTAAATAATTTTTTTAGGTCTCCGGGGCTGATTAAGTACATAAACTTGAAACGACTTGGGGCAGAAATGAGCCGTCTCCTTTGGTTTCATTTTTGAGTACCTAATGATTTTTTGTGTGACGTCGCGACGCTGGCGGCGTCGCTTTTGGGCTACATTGACTAGTATAGCCTAGTAGTAACTAGTTTGTCCTGAAATCGGGTTTGACCGGTAACGTATACATAATAATATAGGCCGTTGTATTGATGTTTTCCATAAACCCCAGATGTTTATATTAGTTCAGATGACCCTATCGAATGTAGGTAAGGTACACTTGTTAGTGGAATTATAGCATGTTTGGTCAACTTCACTTACGTGGAAATTAAAGAGGTTGTAAGGCTGTGTTCACACTGGACATTTATATAATCGCCTGAATTTATGAAATTAGGTAGGTATGTTTGTTTCCTTTGACGCATTAAAGAAAATAAGGGTATAATGCCTAAAAAAAATTGGCAGGCTTAGGAACTGCCTATAGAAGTGAAAACTTTTAACTCAGAATTTGATAGCTTACTTTGGAAACTACGCGGGTGAATCAGGAGGGTGTGGCCTGGTCATTATGACATGACCATCTAGAAATGCATCAGCATTTCCCATTGGCTGGCGCATTTCTAGATGGCCATGCCATGATGACCAGACCACGCCCTTGCAGCATTTCCCATTGGCTGACGTATTTCTAGATGGCCAATAGCCATGGTCCCGAGTTTACCCGAAGATTTCTTATTATACCCAAGCGTGACGATAGAATTCAATTCACAGCCCACGAAAAATCTGACTACGCGCGCCTAAAGAAGTTTTCACTTCAAAAAACGAATTAGTCTGTCATCTAGATTGCTAAAAAATATTGTACCTACACGTATTTTTTCTTTTGTTTCACAAACAAAAAATGACGAAGATACAATCCTTAGATATTTCGGTTGATGTAATTTGTGGGTACGATTTTTACCCACAATAAGTGACGTCGCGACCGGGGAGGTCGCGGAGGAGGACCCTGGAAATTTGATGATGATATGTTTGTCGATTTTTTATATTTTGAAGAAACGCAAAATACGTGTCCCATATTATTCCATGATCTAGGTAACGGACTAATTAGAATGGTGTATTTTTGACTCTGTCCTAGACCCTTTGGGGGAGTTCTTTTGGCGCACCACTGCCATATTTTTCGTGGGCTGTGAATTGAATACTAGCGTCACGCTCGGAATGATAAGACATCTTCGGGTAAACTCGGAAGCATGGCCATTGGCCATCTAGAAATGCGTTAGCATTTCCCATTGGCCGTCTTCACGTTAACAAGTTTTCACTTCTATCGGCAGTTTTTTTGACTGCCATTATTTTTTTCTCGTAAGGGAGTGATGAGACAACATGTGCCATGTGCCTGTTGGAACAGGAAAAGTCCAAATCAATAATTACCTAGCACTGCACTGCGCTCGTCACCCAGAGATAAAAGATCTACTATCTCTATGCACTGTAATTTCACTAGAAACATATTTCCTATCTACATTATGAAGGATCAGATCCTTATCTTAGAAAATTAAAAGCATTTGCTTCATTTTATTTTGCTTTTAATTGGATGTTATACAATCGCTTGTGTCTTGCAATACCTTCGGTTACCTATATTAAAAAAAAGGCGGGAGATATTTGATATAAAAATATAACTGGTTTGATATAAAAATATAACGGAGCATCGATAATATTCAAATAAATATCACACAGATTATAATTACGGTAAAGTAATATTAAATAGCTCTAAAGAGTTTATAACCCTTACAATTATTAGACACTCGACTGTATATACGCTGCCTTATACCAAACAATGGTCGAATTACATAATCGGAAAATGGTGCTACTTTTAGTCCCAGTATCAGTGTTTAACTAATCCAGTTGAAAAGTGTTTGTTCCGAACAAGTCTCTCTCCCTGACTCCACGCGTGTTTTAAATTATACATTATATAAATTATCACCGCTATAAATACCTATTATTCCTTAAATCAACAAAAAGGTAGAAAAAAGTTTGCAAAAAAAAAGCGAACGAAAATTTTGTTTAAAAAAATGAGAGGTTTTTTATAAATCAATTATTTACATTTAAATATAACAATTAAAATACGACGTAAAAAAGGTTTTTTTTTTATTTTTAACTTTTAACCATAAAAATAGGTAGGTACTTACCTAATTTTAAAATGTACAAAATTTAACAAACAACATTTATATAAACTGATGCTGACAAAGACCGTGAACCTTAAAAACTAAATAAAAAAAGTAATATTTCATTAACATCACAGTTCTTTTTTGGTAAAATATAATTACAATAAACTAGTTATATAAACTAGTGTACAAACTTACTGGTTACTAATTAATTTATAACAGAAAATCTTTGTTTTTATTAAATGTACCTATAATATAGAATCTCATTAACCGCTTAGCATCCCAATAACACTTATCCTCAAGTATCGAACTTGTTAGGTTATCTGCTCTTATTATTATTATATAGCTCAGTATTATGTTTAAAAAAAAATCCAAATATATAGTTTTATACCAAAATAAGAAAACGAATTCGTGTGGTGTTATTTTCTTTGCGTTTTCTGAGAACATACCATGGTGATGTAAGTATAGGTAGATATTTTTTACATTATCAGAAAGAAAAGATATTATTGAAAAAGCTGATATTTTGACGTGAAATTTTTCGATTGAAAATTTGAGTACTTTTTCGGTCAATGTAAGGTGAAAAAAAGTAATTTTTAATCAAAAAAATTACTGTGTATTTGAGATATTATAAAAAAGCAAATTTTTAACAAAATTCGTGAGTATTTTTGTTATTTAAAAACAACTTGGTTATTTGAATTTTAATCATACATTTTGAGGTTATGTGAAAAAAAAGTGTTAAAGCAAAAATTGTAGATTGTTTTATTATCCATAACTTTGTCGTCAAATTTATTGTCATAGGATTTGTAGATTGGCCGAAAATCGAGATAAACCGTTTTTAACCTTAAAACAGACCCCGTTCCCCACTTCCCGACCTCATATCGCCCGTAAATTACTTTTCCTTTCTTTTTTGTCATATTTTTTTCCTTTTACAATTGGTTTCATCCTACTATTAGGTACTTATTTTGTTTTCAAAAGCTTTCGAGACTGGTCTAATTGGTACGTGGTATCTATGAACAGGCAAAGACATACTTAGTTTAGAAAAAATAAATATTAGATCGGTCACAGATCACACAACTAAAGCAATCACAAAGTGAAAAAAACAGATTCAAACTGAATAATTTAAAATAAAATTTCAATAAAAGTTGAGTAAAAATATTTTCACGAAAAAATTCATGTGAAACTATGAACTCTAGAATTTCGTGAAAATCAAAATGGCGATATTGCAGACTTTGTTGGTGTTGCCGTTCCAATTTACGTTGTTTTTGTGCGTGAAAACAAAAATCGAATGCGGTTATAAGGTAAGAACAAAGAGTTTGCATTTACCTTACTAAATCTATGGGTATGGCTTGTTACCCTTGGTTAAATATAGTCGTTATTAAATTCAGTAAATCTTTTCAGTAAACTAGCAAATTAAGTTCAAATGCGACGGTTGCTTGCTTCTGAATTCGTGGTTTCCCCGGCAGAGTCCGCCTGGGGAAGTACCAGAACTTTGCCAGTTATTCTACCGCCAAGCAGTAAAGGGAAAACATTAGTGTGTTCCGGTTTGAAGGGCAATGTTTCCAGTGAAATTACAGAGCTTAGCGACATGACATCTTAGATCTCTGGGTGACGAGCGCAGTGCAGTTCTAGGTAATGATTTAGACTCCTTTGGATCCAATAGCTGCGTGTCACTGTGCTGTTATGTGGCAGGCATGTTGCTTACCATCAGGCACATGTCTTAATCGTCTCGTCACTCCATACTGCTACTAGATTTATTTTCGGACAAATTTAAATATGTATTAGGTATTTGTGTCTATTTTTTTACTTACAATAACGTATGTAGGTAGTTAATGTTCTGTGTTCCTGTTATCTTTGTTTTTTTTTTATCTTATGTGTTTCATTTTTGTAATTGTGTGTGTATTATGGCCGTTTGTGCGTGTTGGCTATGCTGTTAGCACATTTCGGCAATTATGAATAAATAAATAAGTATTATAGGTACTTACAAAAAAAAAAAGATAAAAAGTAGCATTTGTTTTCTTGACTATAATCTACTTACGTTCCAAATTTCAACTCAATTTGACGTTTTGACTTGATTGAGCAAGAAAGACACAAACATTGACATTTTTAATATTACTAGCAGCGCCCCGCGTTGTTACCCGCGTAGTTCCTGTTAATTTCTCGGGATAAAAAATAGCCTACTTATTTGTTCTTCCGGAATATGATCTGTGTTCCATATTTCAGTCCGATCCATTAATGTGTTACGGCGTGATTGAGCAACAAACATGCAAATATCTTAACATCTATACATTCTAATTTATAACATTAAGTACTTATGACTATATAGTAGCACCCCGCTGTAATTTCACTTCTTTCAGGAAACTGCCCTTCAAACCGGAACACAGTAATGTTTGAATGAAACACAGTAATGTTTTGTCTCGGAAAACAACAGATACGATGAAATCGCGGGGCGCTGCGAGTCTAAAATAGCCTGTATTTCATAAAATTATTGTATCAACCAATCATGATAACTTAAAAACTTACGAATGTTTCACAATTTCGTTTTCCAGCAATGCCCTCCAACCCGGGACGGCGCGTTGAACGTGCACTTGATCGCTCACTCACACATGGACGCCGGTTGGGTGAAGACTTTCGATGAATATTACTTTGGCAGTAAGTCAAAACCTAATGTTATGTTAACTCCTCAGTTGAGACTCATTTTAAAGCAAATTCTATTACCTAATTGATTTTACTAGTTCATAGTTTTTTTATACTGCTGCCGCAAAAATGTTTAGACGATAAAGCTTCACTGATAATTTGTTTTGTCAAAACTAACCTCAAAATTATTGAGGGTACATTCAATTTTTTTTTTTTTTCACGTGATGCGTAATATCCGGCGCCGCTCCCTCCCGCTTGATGGGTTAAGACTAGCTGAACCGCCCCTCTACCACAGAATAAATATTAGTACAAGTACAGAAGAATCACCTAGCGAAAACAATTATACAGGGTTATTGGTAATCAGCCTGCATCCTTTTAAGGGTATGTTAGGTACATTCAATACGTCAACTTTTGTTCTACAGTTTAAAAAAAAAAATGTTTTTTTTTCTTTTACAAAAAAAAATAAAAAAATATTTGCACGGTCTAAAAGCATCGAACTCTTCGTAACAATTCGTAACAAGAGCGCGTACGTTATTTAACGCTCAAAAAATGATGTGCCGAAGTGAATAAACACTAAAAAGTCGCTAAACAGTACAAAAAAGGGCAACAAACACTATTTTTTTTTGGGTTATCTATTGAGTTTTAACGAAAGTTGTAGAACAAAAGTTGTTTGTTTAAATATACAGAACATGCCCTTAAACGGATGCAGGCTGATTACCAATAACCCTGTATAAATAGCGACTCTTGCTGGGACACACCAAAGTGCAATTCAGCTCGCATTAGGTATTGAACCTATCGTGATATTCACCTAGACATTTGCGCTCTCTTCTAACGCGTAACTCTGTCGCTGTCTGGCGCGGAATGATGCGCAACGGTTGTCGACATATCTAATAACATTATGCGCGGGCCGACAATCGAATGGCACTTGTTCCGTGGGAAGAACGGTCTAGCTGTAGGCTAAAAACGCGCGACCTTGAGCGAGTGGTGATGCTCTGCCTCTACCGCCTAACTAAATCGCCTAGCCATCTATTTCTTTTCAAGCGACAATCCAAGTAGGAAGTAGATCCCCCGGGCGCGCGTTGCTACGCCATCTATCGAAAATTGGTACCTTCGTAATCGGTAATCGGTTACCTTAAGTTCTAATGACGCAACCTTTAAAAGATATACACATGCTGTCACGCAACGAAAGCTCTCAAAAAGCAATATCTTTTCCCGTTTCTGTTACATTTTTCATTCATGCTCCGCTCCTGTTGATAGTAGCGTAATGTTAAATAGCCTTCCTCGATAAATGGACTATCCAACAGAGAAGGAACCTTTCAATTCGGACCAGTAGTTCCCGAGATCGTTACGTTCAAACAAACAATCTCTTCAGCTTTACAATTTTAGCAGAGAAAAGATAAGAAAACTTTTTATTAAAAGCCAAAACACAAAAGAAAAATTACAAAAGAAACTATGAACACAAGCATGACATTTTAATTGGCGACCTTATTGCTTAGAGCAATCTCTTCTCATAAATTTTACATCTTATACCTTTGAACGAGCAATTCTTGTACCTATATAAATATGTATATATATATATAGAATCTGAATCTCGGAAACGGCTCGACGGATTTTCATGAAATTATGTATGCAGGGGATTTCGGGGACGATAAATCGATCTAACTAGGTCTTATTAAAAAAAAACGCAAATTATGCGCGTTTTTAGACAATGAAAAACTGTCACATTAGACATTAGAATGTGAAGGTAAATTTCGCCGCGTGAAGTGCCAGCATAATTAGCTCAGACGGGAAGTCGGGCGCTCATAGCGGTCACGAATTAGAAGCTCCGGGTTCGAATCCAGACGGGTGCTCTTTTTTTTCAAATTGATTTTTTAAGAAAATATGTTTCTTGGAGTCTTTTATCTGTAGGTATCTAAGTAGGTATATTTAGTATTTAAACCGAGCAAAGCTCGGTCACCCAGGTACTAAATTTTACATAAGTTATTTTATTACTTTCAAATATGCCTAGCTGCAACTAAAGCTTGGAAAATCTTTTTACTTTTTGAAGTGTAAACTTCTTTAGGCGCGCCTAGACAGTTATTTCGTGGGCTGTGAATTTAATTCTACCGTCACGTTCGGGTATAATAAGAAATCTTCGGGTAAACTCGGGACCATGGCCATGGGACATTTAGAAATGCGTCAGCCAATGCGAAATGCTGAAAGGGCGTGGCCTGGGCATCATGCCATGGCCATCTAGAAATGCATCAGCCAATAGGAAATGCTGACGCATTTCTAGATGGCCATGCCATGCTGCCCAGGCTACGCCCTTCGGTTACACCCGTGTAGTTTCCAAGGTGAGCTATCAAATTCTGAGTTATAAGTTTTCACTTCTATCGGCAGTCCCTACCTATGACTGACAATTTTTTACTATAACTAGTTTCATCACTAGAAATAAACAATTTATTTTTCTCATGTGGTAAGTCACATTGTATAAGTTTTGACGTGATAACGTCTTATAATTCGATGAAGTCGGCTGCACGCCCACAAAACATGACGTCATGTACCGTTACCGCGTTACCGTCGGTCGTTACCTCGCCGCATGTTTGTTACAGTTGTATTAATTATTTCGACCAGTAGTTCAAGCGGGGATGTAGCTCAGTGGTAGAGCGTTCGCTTTGCATGTGAAATGCCCCGGGTTCGATCCCCGGCATCTAAATTTTTTTTTGCATTGTTTTTATTGAAAATGACTAAATTCTACTGATTACTTTTTACACACAAATCTATTAAACAAATGAAATTAAAATTTTCTTTTGAAAAATGCTACCATTCCATCAGTATTTTCATACTAAACATCTTAAAAGTTGCCCCATACCCCATACAGACTGGCCTCTTCTTCTAGAGCCATGCAACGTCTGGCAAAACAATTTGGTTCGGTGGGTTCCCAACGAGTAACACCAAACGAGTCACACTAGCGTAACAGTGTGACTCGATGGAAATGTAAACTAGTAGAGAAAGTTGCAACGAGTAACAGTGTGACTCGTTGGGAATTTTTTTCCCAACGAGTCACACTAGCGTAACAGTGTGACTCGATGGGAATGTAAACTAGTAAAGAAAGTTGCAACGAGTAACAGTGTGACTCGTTGGGATTTTTTTTTCCCAACGAGTCACACTAGCGTAACAGTGTGACTCGATGGGAATGTAAACTAGTAGAGAAAGTTGCAACGAGTAACAGTGTGACTCGTTGGGAATTTTTTTCCCAACGAGTCACACTAGCGTAACAGTGTGACTCGATGGGAATGTAAACTAGTAGAGAAAGTTGCAACGAGTAACAGTGACTCGTTGGGAAAAATAATTCCCAAATATAAAACCCACCTTTGGTGTGGTTCAGTCTTAATTTATACAATGAAATAAAGTAGCCAAGTGCGAGTTGGACTCGCCCATGAAGGGTTCCGTTCCAGCAAGTAACATAATATACATAGGACACATAGTTCTTGTAGTTCGTTGTATTAACTTTGATCGAAGTTTTAATAATAGTGTATTTATGACGGACTAAGTTTTTTTTTAGTCCGTCATAAATACACTATTATTAACTCATCAGATCGAGTTCAAACTAATTTTCGTTGGTAGTTTTCATGGTAATGTACATCATATATTTTTTTTAGATTTTTCATTCTCTTACTTTAGAAGTTAGAGGGGGGGGGGGGGGACACATTTTACCACTTTGGAAGCGTCTCTCGCGCAAGTTATTCAGTGTAGACAAAAATTATATTAGAAACCTCAACATCATTTTTTAAGACCTATCCATAAACATACCACACGTGTAGGTTTGATGAAAAAAAAATTTTTGAGCTTCAGTTCTCAGTATGGGGGGCACCCCTAATTTTTGTTTTTTTAAAAAACTTTTGTAAAAATCTTAATGCGGTTCACAGAATACATCTACTTACCAAGTTTCAACAGTGTAGTTCTCATAGTTTCGGCAAAAAGTGGCTGTGACATACGGACGGACAGACAGACATGACGAATCTATAAGGGTTCCGTTTATACGTTTTACGGAACCCTAAAAAAGAATAAGTGAATACAGTGTAACAGTCAGCTGATTAATGTCTTCCTTCTTTTCTTGTAACAATAAAATAAGGTTAAAAAAGTTGTAGAACTTTGTATTACCTACACCTTTGTGAAATGAGTTTTTCCCACAGAGTTCTTTTTTACTTTTAAAGGTATACACTTGACCACCATCTCGCCTGATGTTAAGCGACGATGCGGTCTACGATGGACCGTGCTTACCTAGAAGAAACCGATTCACTCTCAATTTGAAAACACCAAGATTATAAGGGATAGATCGGGAAAAACCTACTCGGGCAACTCATTCCACAGTCTAGACGTTCTTATCATAAAAGAAGAGTCAATAATTCATAGTTTTTTATTAATAACAAAACACAGATACAAGTCAACAGTATATAAAATTAATAATTAAAATTGTCTTGATGTAATTCAATAATTAACTGCAAATGTTTAGTATGCCAGACCATCTTAATATATATAAATCTTCTGTCACGATGTTTGTCCGCGATGGATTCCTGAACTACTTAACCGATTTTAAATTAAATTGGCACACCGTGAGCAGTCTGGTCCAACTTGAGAGATAGGATAGTTTTTATTTCGATTAATAGTCTTTAAATGACAATATCCGAGCGCAGCCGGAATGTCCTGCTAGTATTATAATATGAAAATCTTGACTAGACAAAATCTACAATTAATATAATAAGCATGTATTTAAAACTATATAAGTATTATATCAGCTATCTGTCCGCCATATTACAAGCTTTGCTTAGTTTGGGGTCAGATGAGAGATTGGGCACCAATATTTATTTATTTATCACAGACAAACACTGCACGTCACATCCTTAGCAACAGAGTGGTTTACAACTGGAACAGGTTGCCTGAGGATGTTCGGCAAAATCATTGAACTCTTTCAAGAACAAACTAGACCAATGGATAGCGAAAGACAATATCGTTTTCACAGACAATTTACCTATAATTTGTTATTTTAACACTGATACATAGGCATATCAGCTAATGCTGCTCGCCTATTCAATAAATAAATAAATAGTAGAAGAGTTTTACCTTATAAAATTGCTTACACATACACAACAAATGCACAAACACACAAATATATATATGTATACATGATTGCACGTTCACTGACATGGCCGGACACACGGACAGTCACGTATATCAGGTACACAGAAACATAATATTATATAGACCGATAGTAGCGAAAGACAATATCGTTTTAACATACAATTATCTCATAATTGTATGTTAAATTATCTCACAATTATCTCATATTATTTCAACACTGAGATATAGGCATATTTTTTTTTTTTTTTTTTTTTTATAGCATAGAATGACGAGACGAGCAGGTCATGTGCCTGATGGTAAGCAAGATGCCTGCCACATAACAGCACAGTAACACACAGCTATTGAAACATGATAGTCCAAATCATTACCTAGCACTGCACTGCGCTCGTCACCCAGAGATCTAAGATATTATGTCTCTAAGCCCAGTAATTTCTCTGGAATCATTGCCCTTCAAACCGGAACACAGTAATGTTTGCACATTACTGCTTGGCGGTAGAATATTTGGCAAAGGTGTGGTACTTCCCCAGGCGGACTCTGCTAAGAGTCCTACCACTACAAAAAATCAGCTTATGCTGCTCACCTATTCAATAAATAAATTTAATGTCAATGTTTGAATATTTGTTGCTTAATCCCGCCGTAACATATAAACGGATCAGTTTGAAATTTGGAAGACAGGTAACAATTCGTAACAAGAGCGCGTACGTTATTTAACGCTCAAAAAATGATGTGCCGAAGTGAATAAACACTAAAAAGTCGCTAAACAGTACAAAAAAGGGCAACAAACACTATTTTTTTTTGGGTTATCTATTGAGTTTTAACGAAAGTTGTAGAACAAAAGTTGTTTGTTTAAATATACAGAACATGCCCTTAAACGGATGCAGGCTGATTACCAATAACCCTGTATAAATAGCGACTCTTGCTGGGACACACCAAAGTGCAATTCAGCTCGCATTAGGTATTGAACCTATCGTGATATTCACCTAGACATTTGCGCTCTCTTCTAACGCGTAACTCTGTCGCTGTCTGGCGCGGAATGATGCGCAACGGTTGTCGACATATCTAATAACATTATGCGCGGGCCGACAATCGAATGGCACTTGTTCCGTGGGAAGAACGGTCTAGCTGTAGGCTAAAAACGCGCGACCTTGAGCGAGTGGTGATGCTCTGCCTCTACCGCCTAACTAAATCGCCTAGCCATCTATTTCTTTTCAAGCGACAATCCAAGTAGGAAGTAGATCCCCCGGGCGCGCGTTGCTACGCCATCTATCGAAAATTGGTACCTTCGTAATCGGTAATCGGTTACCTTAAGTTCTAATGACGCAACCTTTAAAAGATATACACATGCTGTCACGCAACGAAAGCTCTCAAAAAGCAATATCTTTTCCCGTTTCTGTTACATTTTTCATTCATGCTCCGCTCCTGTTGATAGTAGCGTAATGTTAAATAGCCTTCCTCGATAAATGGACTATCCAACAGAGAAGGAACCTTTCAATTCGGACCAGTAGTTCCCGAGATCGTTACGTTCAAACAAACAATCTCTTCAGCTTTACAATTTTAGCAGAGAAAAGATAAGAAAACTTTTTATTAAAAGCCAAAACACAAAAGAAAAATTACAAAAGAAACTATGAACACAAGCATGACATTTTAATTGGCGACCTTATTGCTTAGAGCAATCTCTTCTCATAAATTTTACATCTTATACCTTTGAACGAGCAATTCTTGTACCTATATAAATATGTATATATATATATAGAATCTGAATCTCGGAAACGGCTCGACGGATTTTCATGAAATTATGTATGCAGGGGATTTCGGGGACGATAAATCGATCTAACTAGGTCTTATTAAAAAAAAACGCAAATTATGCGCGTTTTTAGACAATGAAAAACTGTCACATTAGACATTAGAATGTGAAGGTAAATTTCGCCGCGTGAAGTGCCAGCATAATTAGCTCAGACGGGAAGTCGGGCGCTCATAGCGGTCACGAATTAGAAGCTCCGGGTTCGAATCCAGACGGGTGCTCTTTTTTTTCAAATTGATTTTTTAAGAAAATATGTTTCTTGGAGTCTTTTATCTGTAGGTATCTAAGTAGGTATATTTAGTATTTAAACCGAGCAAAGCTCGGTCACCCAGGTACTAAATTTTACATAAGTTATTTTATTACTTTCAAATATGCCTAGCTGCAACTAAAGCTTGGAAAATCTTTTTACTTTTTGAAGTGTAAACTTCTTTAGGCGCGCCTAGACAGTTATTTCGTGGGCTGTGAATTTAATTCTACCGTCACGTTCGGGTATAATAAGAAATCTTCGGGTAAACTCGGGACCATGGCCATGGGACATTTAGAAATGCGTCAGCCAATGCGAAATGCTGAAAGGGCGTGGCCTGGGCATCATGCCATGGCCATCTAGAAATGCATCAGCCAATAGGAAATGCTGACGCATTTCTAGATGGCCATGCCATGCTGCCCAGGCTACGCCCTTCGGTTACACCCGTGTAGTTTCCAAGGTGAGCTATCAAATTCTGAGTTATAAGTTTTCACTTCTATCGGCAGTCCCTACCTATGACTGACAATTTTTTACTATAACTAGTTTCATCACTAGAAATAAACAATTTATTTTTCTCATGTGGTAAGTCACATTGTATAAGTTTTGACGTGATAACGTCTTATAATTCGATGAAGTCGGCTGCACGCCCACAAAACATGACGTCATGTACCGTTACCGCGTTACCGTCGGTCGTTACCTCGCCGCATGTTTGTTACAGTTGTATTAATTATTTCGACCAGTAGTTCAAGCGGGGATGTAGCTCAGTGGTAGAGCGTTCGCTTTGCATGTGAAATGCCCCGGGTTCGATCCCCGGCATCTAAATTTTTTTTTGCATTGTTTTTATTGAAAATGACTAAATTCTACTGATTACTTTTTACACACAAATCTATTAAACAAATGAAATTAAAATTTTCTTTTGAAAAATGCTACCATTCCATCAGTATTTTCATACTAAACATCTTAAAAGTTGCCCCATACCCCATACAGACTGGCCTCTTCTTCTAGAGCCATGCAACGTCTGGCAAAACAATTTGGTTCGGTGGGTTCCCAACGAGTAACACCAAACGAGTCACACTAGCGTAACAGTGTGACTCGATGGAAATGTAAACTAGTAGAGAAAGTTGCAACGAGTAACAGTGTGACTCGTTGGGAATTTTTTTCCCAACGAGTCACACTAGCGTAACAGTGTGACTCGATGGGAATGTAAACTAGTAAAGAAAGTTGCAACGAGTAACAGTGTGACTCGTTGGGATTTTTTTTTCCCAACGAGTCACACTAGCGTAACAGTGTGACTCGATGGGAATGTAAACTAGTAGAGAAAGTTGCAACGAGTAACAGTGTGACTCGTTGGGAATTTTTTTCCCAACGAGTCACACTAGCGTAACAGTGTGACTCGATGGGAATGTAAACTAGTAGAGAAAGTTGCAACGAGTAACAGTGACTCGTTGGGAAAAATAATTCCCAAATATAAAACCCACCTTTGGTGTGGTTCAGTCTTAATTTATACAATGAAATAAAGTAGCCAAGTGCGAGTTGGACTCGCCCATGAAGGGTTCCGTTCCAGCAAGTAACATAATATACATAGGACACATAGTTCTTGTAGTTCGTTGTATTAACTTTGATCGAAGTTTTAATAATAGTGTATTTATGACGGACTAAGTTTTTTTTTAGTCCGTCATAAATACACTATTATTAACTCATCAGATCGAGTTCAAACTAATTTTCGTTGGTAGTTTTCATGGTAATGTACATCATATATTTTTTTTAGATTTTTCATTCTCTTACTTTAGAAGTTAGAGGGGGGGGGGGGACACATTTTACCACTTTGGAAGCGTCTCTCGCGCAAGTTATTCAGTGTAGACAAAAATTATATTAGAAACCTCAACATCATTTTTTAAGACCTATCCATAAACATACCACACGTGTAGGTTTGATGAAAAAAAAATTTTTGAGCTTCAGTTCTCAGTATGGGGGGCACCCCTAATTTTTGTTTTTTTAAAAAACTTTTGTAAAAATCTTAATGCGGTTCACAGAATACATCTACTTACCAAGTTTCAACAGTGTAGTTCTCATAGTTTCGGCAAAAAGTGGCTGTGACATACGGACGGACAGACAGACATGACGAATCTATAAGGGTTCCGTTTATACGTTTTACGGAACCCTAAAAAAGAATAAGTGAATACAGTGTAACAGTCAGCTGATTAATGTCTTCCTTCTTTTCTTGTAACAATAAAATAAGGTTAAAAAAGTTGTAGAACTTTGTATTACCTACACCTTTGTGAAATGAGTTTTTCCCACAGAGTTCTTTTTTACTTTTAAAGGTATACACTTGACCACCATCTCGCCTGATGTTAAGCGACGATGCGGTCTACGATGGACCGTGCTTACCTAGAAGAAACCGATTCACTCTCAATTTGAAAACACCAAGATTATAAGGGATAGATCGGGAAAAACCTACTCGGGCAACTCATTCCACAGTCTAGACGTTCTTATCATAAAAGAAGAGTCAATAATTCATAGTTTTTTATTAATAACAAAACACAGATACAAGTCAACAGTATATAAAATTAATAATTAAAATTGTCTTGATGTAATTCAATAATTAACTGCAAATGTTTAGTATGCCAGACCATCTTAATATATATAAATCTTCTGTCACGATGTTTGTCCGCGATGGATTCCTGAACTACTTAACCGATTTTAAATTAAATTGGCACACCGTGAGCAGTCTGGTCCAACTTGAGAGATAGGATAGTTTTTATTTCGATTAATAGTCTTTAAATGACAATATCCGAGCGCAGCCGGAATGTCCTGCTAGTATTATAATATGAAAATCTTGACTAGACAAAATCTACAATTAATATAATAAGCATGTATTTAAAACTATATAAGTATTATATCAGCTATCTGTCCGCCATATTACAAGCTTTGCTTAGTTTGGGGTCAGATGAGAGATTGGGCACCAATATTTATTTATTTATCACAGACAAACACTGCACGTCACATCCTTAGCAACAGAGTGGTTTACAACTGGAACAGGTTGCCTGAGGATGTTCGGCAAAATCATTGAACTCTTTCAAGAACAAACTAGACCAATGGATAGCGAAAGACAATATCGTTTTCACAGACAATTTACCTATAATTTGTTATTTTAACACTGATACATAGGCATATCAGCTAATGCTGCTCGCCTATTCAATAAATAAATAAATAGTAGAAGAGTTTTACCTTATAAAATTGCTTACACATACACAACAAATGCACAAACACACAAATATATATATGTATACATGATTGCACGTTCACTGACATGGCCGGACACACGGACAGTCACGTATATCAGGTACACAGAAACATAATATTATATAGACCGATAGTAGCGAAAGACAATATCGTTTTAACATACAATTATCTCATAATTGTATGTTAAATTATCTCACAATTATCTCATATTATTTCAACACTGAGATATAGGCATATCAGCTTATGCTGCTCACCTATTCAATAAATAAATTTAATGTCAATGTTTGAATATTTGTTGCTTAATCCCGCCGTAACATATAAACGGATCAGTTTGAAATTTGGAAGACAGGTAGGTTATAGCCTGGAAGAACACTTGCTACTTTTCATCCCGGGAAAATGACGGGAACTATGCGAGTGTAACCGCGGATCGCAGCTAGTATATCAATAATATTAAGATAGCGGTGCGAAGCCGGAACGGGCTACTTGTATGTGGTATTGATGGTCTTTGTTACCACTCTCAGGAATCACATTCAAATGAGTTTGCTATGGTTTTCTCTCTCAATTTGTCTTCTTTTAAAGTGACTGCATGTGATGCTCTATAATTACATATTAATATCACTTTGAAGTGATCATTCTACAGTATGTTTTAATTTGTGCTGTTTTAAAGTGGTTGCAGATGCTGCTCTATAATCACACATATCACATCGAAATGGTTTTTCTCCAGTATGAATGAACATGTGGGTTTTTAAACTATTTCCACATGCTGTAGTGAAATCACAGATATCACATTTAAATGGTTTCTCTCCAGTATGCTTAAACTTATGACGTTTTAAATTGAATGCGATAAATGCTTTATAATCACACATATCACATTTAAATAGTTTTTCTCCAGTATGGGTTAATTTATGTTGTCTTAAGCTGTCACGATATATTGTTTGAAAATCACACATATCACATTTCAATATTTTCTCCCTGGTATGGATTAATTTATGTCTTTTTAAAAGAGATGCGACGGCTGCTCTATAATCACAGAAATCACATTTAAATGGTTTTTCACCAGAATGGATTAATTTGTGTTTTTTTAAATTGTCAGGATATATTGATTGAAAGTTACACATATCACATTTTAATGTTTTCTCTGCTGTATGGATTATTTTATGTACTTTTAAATGGGAAGCTTGTGCAGCTTTATAATCGCACAAATCACATTCAAATGGTTTTTCTCCAGTATGCGTTAACTTATGACGTTTTAAATTGGATGCAATACCTGCTTTATAATCACACATATCACATTCAAATAGTTTTTCTCCAGTATGGGTTAATTTGTGAGTCTTTAAAGCAGTTGCACGAAATGCTCTGTAATCACACATATCACATTTAAATCGTTTGTTCCCAGTATGGTATAATTTGTGCTGTCTTAAGCTGCTGAGATTTGATGTTCTGAAGTCACATATGTCACAGTAATACGGTTTTTCTCCAGTATGGGTAAATATATGACGTATTAAGTGATTTCGATATGTTGTTCTATAGTCACATATATCACATTCGAGTGTTGTTTCTCCAGAATGTTTTGATTTATGTTTTTTTAAATAGGTTGCACATAATGCTTTGTAATCACACATATCACATTCAAATAGTTTTTCTCCAGTATGGGTTAATTTGTGACTTTTTAAGGAGGAAGCACAAATTGCTCTGTAATCACATGTATCACATTGAAATGTTTTTTTTCCCGTATGGGTTAATTTGTGTTGTCTTAAGCTTATGCGATTGGATGTTCTGAAATCACATATTTCACAGTGATATGGTTTTTCTCCAGTATGGGTTAATATGTGACGTTTAAAGTTTGTTTGATGTGTTGTTCTATAGTCGCATATATCACATTCAAATGGTGATTTTTCAGTATGTTTTAATTTATATAATTTATTTTTTAAATCGGTTGCACACAATTTTCTATAATCACAAGCAACAAATTCGAAAGGTTTTTGTTCAATATGTGTTAATTTGTGTTGTGTTGAAGTGCTTGGTCTTGTATTGTTACACATTTTACATTCAAATTGCTTAGCACCTGTATTAAATGTTATTATAATTTTCATCAAATGCTGTAGCCGCGATGTTTTATATGCACACTGATTACATTGGCGTGGTATTTCTCCAGAGTATTTAAAATTCTTCTGTAGTATAGTTACAGTTTACAGATAATGCTTTTTAATTACATATTTTATATTCATAAATTGTTTTTCTCTGGTAAGCGACATTTGTTTATTTGCTTTATAATGACTTTGCAATGTTTTTCTTTTGGAATGTACAATGTCTTGATATCACTGGCGGCGGTGTCGTGTATGAACAGCTACTTACTGTTGTTGCATGTCGACTTTTAATATATAGGTATATATTTAAATAACGTAGTGATCACTTGCTCAGTGCATGCAGAGTGGTAAAAATGATTTTATTTGAACACAGATACAGTCTGTGTTTACTGTAGCCAGTATATTATACAAGCTAATCTCAGATTCTTACGTTTCGTGTCATCTGTCCCAAAGAGAAAGTAAGATCTGCCCTATAATTTTAATATTAGTACGTTAAGTTAGGAGGCACGGTGTAGATTTGCGAGATAAGTAACCGATGGCACTGATGTTGATCGTCGCCACTTTTCTTGTAACCACAGTAACTATGTTGCTGTGAAAGCACAGCAACATAATAATATAACATTTCTTTAGAGGAAGTTATTTTTGTTTTTACGTTTTTAGCAAACAGACTATATTATATAAATTATGGAACAGCAACAACAAACACAAGCAATTCTTATTCTTTTGTGTTCTTTTGTTTTTGTTTAAGTTTTTTTTAAATCTATTTTTGGGTATGGATACTAGTCTTTCAGCCACTAACGGCCAATGTTTAGGTGCTGCCAGCGCAGCGTTTAATTGTTTGTAAACGCTGGTGGGTAGCGATTCTAAATCCATTCGGTTGCATCCGACGCGGAGTCTCATGTCTCGGTCTTTGTCTTATCTGTTTATCATGACAGAGACAGGGATTGTCATTCCGATTCTGAACCATTCGGATTGCATTTAGAATCGCTACCCAGATTACATTTTCAAGCCCACCCGAAAACCACTAACAAAATAAAGTAGCCAAGTGCGAGTTGGACTCGCCCATGAAGGGTTCCGTTGCAGCAAGTTAATAGTTAATAATAGTGTAAATATATAAATACTCTGGCAGGCAACACTTCTAGAGCAGCTCAGGTTTACCTTAATTTGATGGCTCATCATGGTCTCACACAAGGCGTAACTCGTCCTACCCGCGAAGAGACCTGCCTTGATCACTTTATGGTAAAATCTAGGGGTTTGTGGAAAACGGCTATCTTCGAACAAAAAATTACAGATCACTCTACGATTCTTCTCTATATAAACAACTCTAAATTGAAAAAAAATAAAATCATCTATGAGAAAACAATAGTGAACCACGAAGGGCTTAAGGACGCATTAGCAGGAGAGACTTGGAAGGATGTATTTACATCGGATCGTACTGATTTGGCTACTGAATTATTCATTGCAAAGCTGACCGAAATTATTAAATGCAATACTGAAACTAAGATTTTCCTTAACAGAAATAAACCATTGAAACCCTGGATCACTAAAAACGTAGTGCAGTGTATTAGAAAGAGAGATAAGCTACATCAAGGGGTTAAAACAGATCCTAATAACTTAACTAAAAAATACAAATATCTAAGATATAGAAATATTTGCAATAGAATTATAAAATATCTTAAAGCTGAATATTATAAGAATAAACTTAATGATAACAAGAATAACATTAGAGAAACCTGGAAAGTAATTAAGGATGTCTGTGAGCTCAAACAAACAAAAACTACTTCTAAAGACCTTCTCCAGAACCTTAATAGCCCTAGGGAAGCTTTGAATGAAGTTAATTCATTTTTTACTTCGGTGGGTGGCTCTCTGGCTGACAAGATTCTGAACAGAATGAATAAAAGTGAAAAGGAATTAGCTGCTCTTTCTAGGGATGCTACTTCACCTGCTAATTCCCTATCTTTTGTTCCTACAGATCCCTACGAAGTTGCAAGAGTTGTTTCTGAACTTAAAGCACATAGCGCACCTGGAAGCGACAAAATCACAGCTGATATTCTGAAAAGGTATATTGTGTATCTGGCTATGCCAATCACATATATTTGTAACCTTAGCTTAGAAACAGGCGTGTTTCCGGCTCCATTTAAACATGCAGTAGTTTGTCCAGTTTATAAATCTGGTGACAAAACTAGCCCGACAAATTATAGGCCTATCTCCCTTTTATCTACTCTCTCTAAAGTTTTGGAAAAATTGGTAAAAAAGAGAGTTATGCTTTATCTTGAAAATCATAATCTTATCAGTGAAAACCAGTATGGCTTCAGAGAGGGTAAATCCACTGAAGATGCTGTTCTGACACTAACATCACTTGCCACATCCTATATGGACAGGAAACAGAAGTGTGTCGCAGTATTTTTAGATTTACAAAAGGCTTTTGACACGGTTTCAGTCCCTATTTTGTTGGCTAGAATGGAAAATGTGGGTATTCGGGGCATTCCTTTGCAGTGGTTCACCGATTACTTGACAAATAGAACGCAAAAGGTGAGAGTTGAAGATTATACTAGTGACATATCCGGTTGTACCTTTGGTGTGCCACAGGGAAGTACGCTAGGACCGCTACTCTTTCTCATTTACATAAACAAACTGTGCTGTACTAAATTATCGGGTCTTGATTTAATTATGTTCGCGGATGACACTGTACTCTTATGTAATGAGAAAACTTGGCCTAGAGTTAAGCAACTAGCGGAATCGTGTCTTTCCTTGGTAACCAGGTGGCTGGAGGATAGCCTGTTAACACTAAACACCACTAAAACCAAATACATCTGCTTTCATAAGAGAGCATCGGGGGGTCCGGAAACTAACTTTGAAATTAAAATCCACACGTTCCCATGTAATCGAACTTCACTTAGTGACAGTGTTGGAAACGTGTGTGATTGCTGTATCCTGTCTAGAACTACATTTGTAAAATATCTTGGTGTTTTGGTTGATGAAAGGTTGACATGGAACATTCAAATTGATTCCCTTGCTTCTAGGACAAGAAAATTAATATATGTTTTTAAAATTCTCCGGAATGTTACAAACCTCAAATTGATTGTGCAAACATATAGGGCCCTATGCGAATGTTTAATCAGATACTGCATTTGCGCTTGGGGTAGTGCAGATAAATCACATCTGATCACTGTGGAACGCGCCCAGCGCTCACTGCTGAAAGTGATGATGTATTTGCCTTTCCGGCACCCCACAGATTATGTCTATAACAACGCTAAGGTACTGTCTGTACGAAAACTGTTTATCCTGGAATGCATTCGTAGATACCACAAAAATGTAGACCCCACTAAGTCGGATAATGACAGAAGAAGACTTACTTACTTTGCACCATCAGTTGCTACAAGATTTGCCCAAAAACAGTATAGAGTTGTAGCTGTAAAGCTTTATAATGAGTATTGATTAGGTAAACGGGTAACTCACGTGTAATGAGGTCGGTCAATCCGACTCGAGTTTGAAAAAGTTTGAAAAAGGCCGCCGGACGCGGCCGAAACTCGAGTCGGATTGACCGACCTCATTACACGTGAGTTACCCGTTTACCTAATCAATATGTGTAACAACCACGTTAATTTTAATACTTTATAATGAGCTTAACACACAAGATAGAGTAGATAGATTTACAGATGGCAAACTAAAACGCGCTGTTTTAGCGTGGCTACAGGGTACTAACTACGATCAAGTTGAGAGTTTATTAGAAAGTTTTTACTTCTAAGTAAAAAAAAAATGTGCCCTGGAGTTCCCTCGCTCAAATAATAAAAATAATAAAAACTTTAATATTTATGTATAAAATTAACACTAAAATGGTCACTCCGCTAAACCTAAATAAACATGTGCGCGCACTCTCTCTCTCTCTTTTTCACACACACACACACCCTTTCACAATCAGGTAAACACACAGACACACACCCTCGCACACTGGGTAAGCGATTTCACTTAGGCATTCTCATTCATTTATACAGGTAAGCACTCATTCTCTCATACACACTTACGTATAGACACCCATAAACGCAACGACATGGTTTTTTTTTATTGGTATTATTTCCTCTCTTTTATAAGTTCTGTATAATTAGTGTTTTTTTTTCTTTCTCTTCTCATATTTAATTTTGATTTTTAATGATTAATCCAAGTAAAGCTAGTATTTACAAATTGCACTATTTGGGGAGGCCATAGGCACCTGAAATACAGCTTCAAGCTAGTTCGGGTGTCTTTGGAAACAAAAAAAATACTGTAAACTTTAGGGCAATTAAAAAGGGGAAAAATTATTATCATTATATAAATTTTAATTTTTTTTTTAATAATGTTACTGAACTGTTATTGCTGTGTACATATGTGTTTCGCTTATTTTTCATTTAATTTTTGATTTCATAAGTAGCATTATAAGTTAACATGTATGTATGATAATGATAATTTGTTTAAGTATTTATGTACATTATCTGGTTATGAAATAAATTACTATTACTATTACTATTTATGACGTAATTTATAAGACGTTGTCACGTCAAAACAAATCTGGGTAGCGATTCTGAAACCATTCGGTTGCATCCGACACGGAATCTCATCTCTCGGTCTTTGTCTTATCTGTTTAGCATGACAAAGACCGAGAGATGAGATTCCGTGTCGGATGCAACCGAATGGTTTCAGAATCGCTACCCAGGTCTGGGTAGCGATTCTGAAACCATTCGGTTGCATCCGACACGGAATCTCTTCTCTCTGTCTTTGTCTTATCTGTTTATCATGACAGAGACAGGGATTGTCATTCCGATTCTGAACCATTCGGATTGCATTTAGAATCGCTACCCAGATTACATTTTCAAGCCCACCCGAAAACCACTAACAATATAAAGTAGCCAAGTGCGAGTTGGACTCGCCCATGAAGGGTTCCGTTGCAGCAAGTTAATAGTTAATAATAGTGTATTTATGACGTAATTTATAAGACGTTGTCACGTCAAAACAAATCTGGGTAGCGATTCTAAATCCATTCTCTCTGTCTTTGTCTTATCTGTTTAGCATGACAGAGATAGGGATTGTCATTCCGATTCCGAACCATTGTAGAGCAACACACATCACACAAACAACAAACACATTTATAAAAATCGTTTCTTCGTGATTATCTGACTTCCTATTGCTTAAATGAGATTGCACTCGTTAAGAAAGTTGTAGAGTATAAAATTCTCTACAACTTTCGTTCGAACTTTATTTCAGACTAAACTTTTCTAGACTCTACAACTTTCAAAATAAGTGCAATCACATTTAAGCAATAGGAAGCCAGGGTAGCGATTCTGAAACCATTCGATTGCATCCGACACGGAATCTCATCTCTCGGTCTTTGTCTTATCTGATAAGCATGACAGAGACCGAGAGATGAGATTCCGTGTCGGATGCAACCGAATGGTTTCAGAATCGCTACCCAGATGTTCGCGAAGAAACAATTTTTAAAACTTTTGATCTTCAATATCTTAAGACGTCGACACGATAGCATTTGTGACTTTTGAGACAACATTCAAGACGACAAAATAAAGGTTTAATACCAATTTACAGCTTATTATCTTTCAGTACCTGGGTGACCGAGCTTTGCTCGGTTTAAACGCTGAGTATACTTATATACCTACAGATAACGGGTTCCCAGTACCTAATAGATTTTCTCAAAAAAAGAAAGAAAGCAAAAAGAACCTGAAAAATAAAGAAGCCATCTGGATTTGAACCAGGGGTCTACTGCTTCATGATCACCCATTTTATCGACTGAGCTAATATACTGCCCCGATAGGTCGCGAAATTTAGATAGATAGATAGATAGATACTCTTTATTGTACACACCAAAAGAAAACAGATATACAGACAAAGAAAAACAATAATAGCTAGTGCCACAACAGGCGGCCTTATCGCTGAAAGCGATTTCTTCCAGGCAACCTTTGGGTGGAAATGGTTTTTGAAATTTTTGATAGTGGGGTGTGCCATTCTAGACTACATCAGTAAATACAAATTATGTAGATATATACGCTAACACTAGAATAAAAATAAATAAACATACGTACTAATAACAATACATGCTAATACTTACATACTTCTATGATATACTAATATATATACACTGTTTAGATAATTACTTATGATACTTACTAGAGATGGGCCGAGTACTCGGTTGATACTCGGTACTCGGCATACTCGGCGGGTTTTTTGATACTCGTACTCGGCCTCGGTACTCGGTTTGATGCCGAGTATACTCGGTTTAAGAAAAGCAATATATTTAGGTAGGGTTCTCTGCCTTTTCGCCGAAATTTATTTACAGGGATGCCATGTTCATTTGGAACAAATATTATACAGGTTGATGGTATTATTGGAGTATTTTTTTCGTAATTATTTTTCTCATGTTTGTGCTCTGTGCACTGAAACAAAAGCGATTTGGTTCTGGCACTTCGCCGGCCGCTGCCGCGGAATGCTCGCTTCGCTCGCTTGGCTTGTGCGTTATTGGTCACAGTTCTAACTTCTAACCTAACCAAACCGATTCCTTTCTATTTCACCTTAACTTCATTCCGAACTTTGAAATTTTGCAAATGTGTACATATGTTGGAGGTTTCTGTGGTTATCACATTACATGTAAAAATAATTTATTTTCTAATACACTTAATATAAATGTACAAAATGGAACTGATACACAGACGAAACGTTATTTTTTGTCTAAAAGTTGTTTGGCGTAGTGAAAGATTTGACAAATGATAAGTGCCTTGAACGTATTGAGTCATTATAAAAATCTGTTTAACACAAATTCTGCCAAATGAAACGTTGCCATACAAAAAGTTGACAATCGTTAGTTGTCAAAGTGAAACATAGACGAACCAGTGATAATCGGCCAATCACTTTTCGGCAAAAAGGCAGTATCCCATTTAGGTACTTAGATATAATTAAGCCAACAGTTAATCAACAAGTATTTTTTACTAATTTAGGAAAGCTTTTATAATCTCAATCAATAAAATCATACCTAATTATGCTGATGAATGAGTAGTAATAGTAACCTGTTTGTACTTGTTCACGCGCGCGAAATGGGAATTTGATTGAACCGAGTTACTCGGCCGAGTACTCGGTTGAAAAAAAATGGAACCGAGTAATACTCGGTACTCGTTACTCGGCGCATCTCTAATACTTACTAAAGACAAATATCTAAGGATTAAGAAAAAAAAAAAAATTAAACTAATTAAAATAATTTAAACCTAGTTAGATCGATTTATCGTCCCCGAAACCCCCTGGATACATAATTTCATGAAAATCGTCCGAGATTTTCCGTTTCCGAGTCGTTTCCGAGATTCAGATTCTATATATCGTCGTTGCGCTTGCCAAATTCCATTTGTGCATTTTTTTCATTTTCGTTTTTTCGTACTAATTTTATCTCTGATTTTTTTCCTATGTGTTGATAAAGTCCTTTTTGTGATATTCCTACTAGAAACAATTTTAACAAATTCTTCAAGTGTTTTGACCGTTTGGAAAAAATCGTATGTGCAGAAATGCACATACGGGATTTGTGTTCCGTCTTCATTCGCGCGCCAACTGTGCTAGCAATGTGAGCGTTGTGGTGTGAACCACAACATAAAAACCCTTTTTGGTGGCAAAACGCAATAAAAGTGGTAGGTCTATAGTGAAGTCACTCCGTAGTTGTTGATTCTAGTCTTTTTAATCATGATGTCCTCAATTTATTGATAAATAAGTTATTAATTTAAACAAATACATACCTAATGTACCTATATTTTTTGTAACGTGTTTTTGCGTTAAACTACCTAAAATAACAATAATAACACTGTACCTACATAATTTGTTGATGTATTATATTGATATTATCATACTTAGTACACTATAATATCAAGTGCGATAAATGGGAAAGTTTATTATTAGTGTGGACTGTGTGGGAATATTAATATGTTATTCCTTTACTTTACTTTTTAGCGTTACAAAGTCAACAGACCCAAGACAATGAACTGTTTTGTAGTTGATGTGTGTCTGTATGTTTGTGTGTGAGGGTGTATGTGTGTGTGCAGTGGCGTAGCTACCCAGGGGCTAGGTGGGGCAGTGCCCCGGGGCCCTCAAGCTCAGGGGGCCCTCAAACCCTTACCAGAAACCAAATACGATAGTCTTCAGTCTTTAAAACCGTTCATGCACCGTGACTATCATACGTTTTATGATAACCTTAATTACAAGCAATAACTTGAAATTTTATTATTTTAAAAAATAAGCGATAATAATTTGTTTGATCTGTAACACAACGTGTGTTTGACAGGTGTTATTGAATCATGTTTGATTTTTATAAAGAAGTTTTTGATTTGTTTTTCTATTAAGTGTACAAGTTTTTAATAACTATAGGTATTTTAAAATGTTATGTTATGTTGTGCTAAAGCACTACTATGCAATCGTAATAATAATAATTTGTGATGACGAGAACCTCGTGAAAGCCGAGAAGGATAAACTGAGCAAGTACCTTGACTTGGCTCACGAGGTTACCGCCATGTGGGATGTTGATTCGACGATCATAGTCCCAATAGTCGTGTCGGCAAATGGCCTTATAGCAAAAAGCCTCGACCAACATCTCAAGAGGCTTTCGCTAGACGGTTGGATCAAGGGTCAGATACAGAAGGCAGTCATCCTCGACACAGCGCGCATCGTCAGGAGGTTCCTCTCTCTGCAGCCCTAACCACCGGTAGCTTGGGCCCCGCCCCGCTGCTGGCGGCACCCTAGTTTTTAAGTTTTTTATAATGTTTATATTTATTTTATATGTATTGTAAAAAACTTAGGAATTAAGAAAGAAAATAAATGAGTGAATAATTTGTGATATTAAAATTATAGCTTAGGATAATTGTTTAAAAGGGCCATAATTGATCTCATTATGTTTGATAGGTTTTGTAATTGTTAAAAACGACTGATTTATGATTTACTTTAGATTTACGAGATAGTTTTAGTAGTGCCTAATAACTTTATTCAAATTTGTTATGTAAGAAATCTAAAGAACACATAATACACCTAAAATAACAGCATTGTAACATTGCCAAACTCGTCATGTGTAATACTGCACATACTTCATTATTTTGGACTATTCTAAACCAGTTATGTGCTGTTTTTTGCTTAAAAACATTCTTGTTTCTTAAATAATAAATAATACATGCTGCAAATTTTGTACTTTTTATATGTCTCAAATAAATGGCTATGATACTGCATTAATACTTTTTAAGTTTTTCTGATTGTTAATTAAATAACACGTTTTTTGTTGTTTCCCAAAACCTTACAAATTTCACATATGGAACTTGTCAGGCGCAGCGACGATATATAATTATATATAAATATACAATTATTGCTCGTTTAGAGGTATAAGATTCCGAAGTGATGATGACTTAATATGACTGGGCTATTTGGTCACATGTTCCAATTTAATTTTAAATTGAAGCCGGTTTTTGTTTCTATGGAGAAAATAGATTATTTCATGTCATGATTATTTTTGTAGTGGTAGGACTCTTGGCAGAGTCCGCCTGGGGAAGTACCACACCTTTGCCAATTATTCTACCGCCAAGCAGTAATGTTCAAACATTACTGTGTTCTGGTTTGAAGGGCAATGTTTCCAGAGAAATTACAGGGCTTAGAGATATAACATCTTAGATCTCTGGGTGACGAGCGCAGTGCAGTGCTAGGTAATGATTTGGACTCTTCATGTTCCAATAGCTGCGTGTCACTGTGCTGTTATGTGGCAGGCATCTTGCTTACCATCAGGCACATGACCTGTTCGTCTCGTCACTCTTTATTTAAAAAAAAATGGTTGTCTGTAAAGTCGGTTTACTGACGATAGTTGAACGTGACAACGTCTTAAGAAAATACTGATGGAATGGTAGCATTTTTCAAAAGAAAATTTTAATTACATTTGTTTAATAGATGTCGAACGCTGCCGAACGCGGCGACGTCATGCGGCGAGGTAACGGCGGTAACGGCACATGACGACATGTTTTGCGGGCGTGCAGCCGGCTTCATCGAATTATAAGACGTTATCACGTCAAAAAATAAAAAAATGTCCCCTTTGACCTCCCCCCCCGCCCCCTTTGGGAGCACGCCTGTATCAGTTTGTGTATGTCATTGTAAAATTGTCAACACCGTGACACCTTAATCTAACTTTCTAATTCGTGCTCTTTGAGGATTTAGCTATACCGCGTGAGATTATCTCACGGTAGGTTAGTTTAGAGTTTAGTTAGTTTTTAATTATAGAATATAATTTAAAAAAAATGCCAGTCATAGGAACTGCCGATAGAAGTTAAAACTTGTAACTCTGAATTTGATAGCTTACTTTGGAAAATACACGGGTGTAACCGGAGGGCGTGGCCTCGCCATCTTGGCATGGCCATCTAGAAATACGTCAGCATTTCCCATTGGCTCATTGGATTTCTAGATGGTCATGCCGTGATGGTTAGGCCACGCCCTTTCTGCAATTCCCATTGGCTGACGCATTTCGAGATGCCCAATCGCCAATGTCCCGAGTTTACCCGAAGATTTCTTATCATAGCCGAGCGTGACGCTAGAACTGAATTTACACCCCACGAAAAATCTGTCTAGGCGCGCCTAAAGAAGTTTTCACTTCAAAAATAAAATAAAAAGTTTTTCGCGGGTATCTTGTATGTTTGTAAATTTCTTTATTCTCACGTATCTTCCAAACGGCTGGATGGATTTCGATAAATTAAATATCGTTAGATTCGTCTCAATTACCCAAGTGCCCTGAGATAGTATATTTTGAAGTGAAAACTTCTTTAGGCGCGCTATAGACAGAATTTTCATGGGCTGTGAAATGGATTCATCAATCGTCACGCTTGGAT
Source organism: Ectropis crepuscularia (assembly GCA_963693475.1). NCBI lineage: Eukaryota > Metazoa > Arthropoda > Insecta > Lepidoptera > Geometridae > Ectropis > Ectropis crepuscularia. Next base: position 2,997,160 of record OY856367.1, read on the forward strand.
ATGATAATGGATCGGATCGGATATGAAATCTTCGGGTAAACTCGGTAAAAACGGCCAGGTAGGTACCAGGGCAACAGAAACAGTAAAGAGTTTCGATTACCTACCTCCAACAGCCCAGCGTTTATCTCCAGATACCAGGACAACATAAATATAACAGAGTTGCGTTTGCCCCTAGGTACCAGTACCAGGGCAACAGCACGTTTTCACTTCTATCGGCAGTTCCTATGACTGCCAATTTTTTTTATAATGTTTTTGTAACTGTTGATTTTTTGTAGTCGGGGTTTTATAGAAGTTATTTGATTTTTTGGCAAAGATTACTGTACTATTTAGGGCTAGATGGTACAATGTGAGCAAAGTATTGACCAATATTTATTAATTTACGTTACAGCAAAGACATCTGTCAGTTCTGCCAACGTTCAGCTCATTCTACACTCCGTGTTATCAGAACTGCTCCACGATAAGCGGAGGAAGTGAGTATTATTTACTAAGTTCTTTTATACAGGTTTACTGGTTCATCAACAAGCCCACTAAATTTTCCGACTGCTGGGACTTGGGGCCTTCTCACGCAAAGAGAGAGTTAAGGCCATAATCCACCACGCTGGCCTAGTGCGCCAACTCGCACTGGGCCAGCGTGGTGGATGACACACGACTTCGAAAGATTCTAGGTACATGTCGGTTTCCTCACGATGATTTCCTTCACCATTTTAAATTAGCGGCATTACGCACATGACTTTGAAAAGTCAGTGGTGCGCGTGGTTTCGAACCCCGAGGTCTCCGGATCGGCAGGCGCCGTTCGCCCGACTAGACCAGCCGTAACTTAACAGGGTTACTGGTACAAGTAACAAGTTGACCCAATGAAGTTATGTCGCCCTGGTATAGGTGCCGGCAAACAAGTTGACCCAATCAAGTTATGTCGCCCTGGTATAGGTGCCGGCAAACAAGTTGACCCAATCAAGTTATGTCGCCCTGGCATAGGTGCCGGCAAACAAGTTGACCCAACGAAGTTAGCTGCGCATGGCTGCGCAGAAACGTTTTGAAGGTATCTTTGGTCGAAATGTACATGCGCGAATTTTCCCCTTCCACGTCAATTTTGGGTCAACTCGTTTGCCGGCCACTATAAATAGCCTGCATCCGTTTAAGGACATGTTCTGTACATTATAACAATCAACTTTGGTGCTACAAAATTTGATGAAACTCTATATGTACCCAAAAAAAAAAGTGTTTGCTGTCCTCTCTAGCACTGTTTAAGGCCGGGTCACACAGAGGCGATCCTGTAGCGATAGCGATAGCGATCCGATAGCGATAGCGATCCGCTACCGAGTATGGGAACCGAGTATGGGATCGCGCCCGCTTGCTGTGTGTCAGGTTGTATACAAATTCGAACATTACAAAAAATATCGTCTCGCTATCGGATCGCTATCGCTATCGGATCGCCTCTGTGTGACCCGGCTGTTAGTGTTTATTCACTTCGGCACATCGTTTATCAAGTGTTAAAGAGCGCGCGCACTCAAGAATTGTAATGAAGAGTTCGATGCTTTTAGACCGAGCAAATACACTTTTATTATTTTGTATCGGAATTTTGTACAGAATTTTTAAAAACTTTAGTGGCAATACTTAATTTTTTTAAGGACGCACAGCGCCATCTAGTTTATTTTATCAGAACTTTAACATTTAAAACTTTAACGTTTAACATTTAAAACAAAAGTTGACGTATTGAATGTACCTAGTACTTAACATCCTCATAAGTTGCAGGCGGATTAGGGATTAGAAATAAATCTGTAGTGTATCGAGAGAGTAACGAGATGGGCAGTATTTGTGCCTGATGGTAAGCAACTGGTCAAATCAAAATCACTTATTCAGTCAGTGCACATAACAACAGAGTCACACATATCTATTGGAACAAGAAAAGTCCAAATCAATACCTAACACTGCACTGCGTTCGGGATTTAAGATGAGCTCTTATCTCTGTAATTTATCTGGAAACATTGCCCTTCAAACCGGAACACAGTGATGTTTTCACATTACTGCTTGGCGGTAGAATAACTAGTAAACGTGTGGTACTTCCCCAGGCGGACTCTGCAAAGAGTCCTACATCTACAAAAACCCTAAAAGGCGAAACCCTGGGGTAAAGGTAGTCAGAGTAATATTGAGGCATCTCTGAACAGTTCACCTATCTCAATCCGTGTTAAAAATAAGCATAGTCTTACTATAAAACATATATCGACGCTGGAAATATGGAAATTAAAAAAATACTAACATATTGATAATGGCCACTGTATTTTCAAAGTCCTACCTAAAGTCTAAATACCCACGTCTAAGTACCTAAGTAAGTCTAAATTACCTACGTAATGCCACATACTTAAAATGGTGAAGGAAAACATCGTGAGCAAACCGACATGTACCTAGAATCTTTCTTTTTTGCCTTTCGAACGTCAGTATGGTTTTTTTTTGTAGTCTGCCAATTTTATAATAGCAAGTGCACGCCACTAATTTGCCTGCCTTATTTGAATCATTGAGTTTTCTACGATATCTATAAAATGCTTATTGCAAAAGACGGAAGAACCTCTCAGACATCCACTATAAACAATAAAAAATGGGCGTTTCAAAAAAAATTTGCAGTCATAGGAACTGCCGATAGAATTGAAAACTTATAACTCAGAGTTTGAGAACTTACTTTGAAAACTAATCGGGTGTAACCGGAGGGCGTGCCCTGGTCATCATGGCATGGCCACCTAGAAATCATGCGTCAGCATTTCCCATTGGCTCACGCATTTCTAGATGGCCATGCCACGCCCTTTCAGCATTTCCCATTGGCTGACGCATTTCTAGATGGCCATGCCACGCCCTTTCAGCATTTCCCATTGGCTGATGCATTTCTAGATGGCCAATGGCAATGGTCCCAAGTTTACCCGAAGATTTCTTATCATACGCGAGCGTGACGATAGAATTCATTTCACAGCCCACGAAAAATCTGTCTAGGCGCGCCTAAAGAAGTATTCACTTCAAAAATTATACTCTTCTTCTCACTTTGCCAAATGTTGATTATTCCGGATCGTTTCACTTTGTGATCGTATTGAATACCTAATTTGTTGTCCAGTATTAATATTTGTATCGAAACAATGCAAAGTTTTCAAGATGCAAAAACACCTGTCAAAGACAATTCCCAATTTCACCATGGGTTATTTTTTTTTGAAAAATTTCACAAAATCCGATAGTGGTGCCACACTTGGCAATATTTAAAACAATCTTTGACAAGTCAATTTGAATCTGGAACACGCCTCAATGTTATTACTATATGAAATTGAAAATTATGAAAAAATGAAAATGAAAAGGACTAGGTATCTACATAAGTATCTGTCTATGTTTATTTCGAAACATTTTTTTTAAATACTGTAACACATATTTGGTATATAAAAGTGGCCAAGTGCGAGTTGGATTCGCCCATGAGGGGTTCCTAGCCTAGTTCATAGCAGTAAGGAGCGTAATTTAAAAATTCTTGAAGTTCGTTGTAACTTTGATCGATGTTTTAATAATACTGTATTTATGACGACTACAAAAAAAACTGCCTACTAGATCTAGTTCAGACCAATTGACGGTGGAAGTTTGCATTGCATGGTAATGTACATCATGTTTTTTTTTAATTTTGTCATTTTCTTATTTTAGAAGTTACAGGGCACACCCTGTAACTTCTATTGAGCCCCAAGCGGCCAAATTTGGCCAAACCGGTTTTTGGGACTTTAAAACATTATTTTTACATGATGTACATACTCGATGATTAATTTATTTTGATGCCTAAGAGATAGGAGATTATATGAATAAGTACATGGTCGTCTACAGACACACAAAATTTGGTTTCATTTTTGAGTGATAATTTTTTTGTGTGACGTCGCGACGCCGGCGGCGTCGCTGGCCGGAACAATGGGCTCGCAGCGCCCCGCGGTGTTACCCGCGAAGTTCCCGTTCCCGTTGTTCCCGTTGTTTTTCCGGGACAAAAAGTAGCCTATGTGTTCTTCCAGACTATAATCTATATGTGTTCCAAATTTCAGCCTGATCCGTTCATACGTTAGGACGTGATTGAGCAACAAACATCCAAACATCCATACATTCACATTTATAATATTAGTAGGATATGTAATTATATATATATATAGATATATATATATATATATATATATAGATATATATAAAAAAATTCAAACCTCGACATATTTTTTAAAGAACTATCCATAGACAAGCCACACGTATGGGTTTCATGAAAAATAAAATGTTTGAGTTTCAGTTCTAAGTAGGTAGGTATAGGGCACCCCCAAAATATTTTTGTGAACAGAATACATCTACTTACCTACTACTTTCTAGTTTCAACAGTATAGTTCTTATAGTTTCGGAAAAATGTGGCTGTGACATAAAGACGTACAGACAGACATGACGAATCTATAAAGGTCCCGTTTTTTCTACGGAACCCTAAAAATGCAGTCTGATGATCAATGATGATCAATATTTGGTGAAGTGATACATTGATGAAGAGGGGAACATTTATCTGTGTGAATACTCCCAAATCCAATGTCGTCTGGCGATCTCTCCCAAATACTGAATTTGATAGAACCTTACTGTATTTTTCTAAGTCCTAGATACTAATATCTGGCCTCATGGCTTAGTGGGTGGGTAGTAGCTCTGCCTGCGAAGCCGAGGGTCGTGGGTTCGATTCCCACCCAGTGCAAATATTTGTGTGATGAATTCAAATGTTTGCACTGTGTCTGGGTGTTTCTATGTATAATAAGTATGTATTTAAATCTAGTATTATATCAGCTATCTGGCCGCCATAGTACAAGCTTTGCTTAGTTTGGGGTCAGATGGTGTTGTCTGAATAGACAACCAAAAAAAAAATACTAGCAGTTTACTGGGATAATAAATAGCCCATTCCTAATGTCAATCCGATCCGCCCAATGTTCTGACTTAATTATTATTGGTCAAATGCCTTTGACATTTATGATATTAGTACGATGCGAAACTTTGGATGTCTGTTGCTCAATCACAAACGCCTGGACGTCAACTCTCTTTCTACGAAAACGTAATTTCGAAATAAACTGGTGACTTTCCTACTCCGATTCTACTTCTAGACTACAGGCCCGTGAACAAAATTTACGGGTCAAATGAACCACCAGGAGACCTATGTAGGATGATAGAAGGGTATAAAATAATAAGATTCAGCACTATGCCGTCACTTGTAAGCTGTCCAACTGAGTGCAATTGAAGAGGGGGGGTTGCAATCCTCGATCATTTCTCCATGTCGCATTATTTTTGCACGGCGTTACGGAATAATAGATTAGAAGAGGTATTGAAACTATAAACTTTATATATTTTAACTTTTTAATTAATAGTTTGTCGGAAAAAAATTCAGAGTACGAGTAATTTACAGAGTAAATTTGGTCATTTGATTAAGTACGGCATTGGTTCCATACAGTTTCAATACCTCTTCTAATCCATTATTTCGCAATGCCGTACAAAAATCATGCGACAAGGAGAAATGGTAGAGGGTTGCAACCCCCCCTCTTCAATTACACTCTGTTGGACAGCTTACAAGTGACGGCATAGTGCTGAATCTTAATACTTTACACCCTTCTATCATCCTACATAGGTATCCTGGTGGTTCATTTAACCCGTAAATTTTGTTCACGGGCCTGTAGTCTATTCGATTCTACTTCGATCCGTCGTTTTGTCCGTTTAAATTTTCTGAGCCTATTCTAATTAGAGTAGGCTTAGCAAAGACGTCTTTGCGTAGCAAAAAAAATTGAAATCTGTGAGGCTTAGGACATTTAAACGTCAAACAATGTTCTATCGGACGAAACGAAGTAGAACCGGAGTAGGAAAATCGCGAGTTTTTTTTCGAAATTACGTTTTCGTCGAAAGAGAGTAGACGTCCTGATCTAACTGAAATCCAGGAATCCAAACCGGAATCCAGTTAGATTATAGTTTACAAAAACACATAGGCTACTATTTATCCCGAGAAAATAACGGAGACAACACAGATGAAATCTCAGGACACAGTATAATAGATAAAACTGGATTTTAGAAATGTATGTACGCTCATAACTTTCGAATGACTGCACTAAATAGGATGATTCTTGTTTTATGTATTCTTTATTGTCGGGACAAAGTTTGTGTACCAGAAAATTAGAAGTGTTAGAAAAAAAAATTGGCAGTCATAGGAACTGTCGATAGAAGTGAAAACTTGCTGTTGCCCTGGTACTGGTACCTAGGGGGCAAACGCAACTCTTTTATATTTCTGTTGTCCTGGTATCTGGAGATAAACGATGGGCTGTTGGAGGTAGGTAATCGAACTCGTTACTGTTTCTGTTGCCCTGGTATCTACCTGGCCGTTTTTACCGAGTTTACCCGAAGATTTCATATCCGATCCGATCCATTATCATATCCAAGCGTGACGATTGATGAATCCATTTCACAGCCCACGAAAATTCTGTCTATAGCGCGCCTAAAGAAGTTTTCACTTCAAAAAAGTATGGCGGTCAATGACTTCAAAGGAAGGACGTGGCTTACTGAACATTTTTTGGCATTTTAATGGCCAGCAAAAACTCGTTCACTCCCAGCCCCCTGACCGGTGTGAACTGAGTCGCAAAAAATGCAATTTTAGGCCCAACGCGGTTATGTGCCATTTTGTCGCACCTTTGGCCAGGTCCTTAAATAAGCCTATGATGGTGGTACGAAGTTCGCCGGGTCAGCTAGTCTAGTTTAAAATACTAATGCGATGTGATTTCATTTCAACAGGTTTACTTTATCTGAAACGGCCTTCTTCTGGCGATGGTGGAAAGAGCAGAGGCCCGCTACCCGAGCCACCTTCAGGTTAGTACACCGTCTGTGGAACCTGAGTCTACCCGAGCCACCTTCAGGTTAGTACACCGTCTGTGGAACCTGAGTTTACGCTTTGGCTGTTTAACCTTTTGACCGCCAGGACTAAATTGCCTGTACGCCAAGCACAGCTCAAAATAAAAAAAATAATGTGCTGTCACTATTTGATATCTAACACACAATATTTTGGTATAGTCCGTTTTTTGTCAACTATCCGCTTACTACACTTTTGGAAAATCGATTTTACAATTTTGGCGGGAAAACGGGTGTAGTTACCTAAGTGCGTTTGTTTACGATTCGGCATATGAAGTGCCGCGTTACTTGTACGTGTTTAAGCCCATCATTCTCAAGAGTGTTTCAAGACGCTTCTAGCGGTATCGTTTGTTTATAATTAATGTACTTAAAATGTAAACTAACATTTTTGACACTTGAGATTTTTTTTTGCGATTTCTCAAGTAGTCGATCAGCTATCAGCTATTATATTAATAATTTATAAAGGAGACAGTTGTTTTATGGCTTAAATGTGTTGTATACGAAATAACCAACTCGAAAAACCAAAAATAACTGCATTCGATAGCACATTTTTTTTTTAATTTTTTCAATACTTCGGGACCATTTTCCCGCCAAAATTTTTAATTTTTGTTTTTTTTTTAATTTTACGATGTTTTTATGTTAATGAACTCTAATTTGGATGTGAATTATATCAAAATAAAGACCAGTTCAAGTAGACGCCATTAAACACAAATTTATCGGTATACCTTCCCAAATAAAAACACGAAAAAAATTTTTTCCCGCCAAAAACCCGACCGCAAAGTTAATTTTGTATTTTTTCGTCATTCGGTGTAATATAGTTACCAAAGTGTACCAAGCGGCTATAGACATCGTTGGCGCAAAGGGCTCGCTAGCGCTTGTCAAGTATAGGTAAATCTGGCGGTCAAAAGGTTAAAGCCTATCGAGAGCTTCTCGCGAGATTTTGGATGGACCACTTTCGGTGCGCCACAGACAGATTTTTCGTGTGAATTGAATTCTAGCGTCACGCTCGGGAATGATATGAAATCTTCGGGTAAACTCGGGACCATTTCCAACTAGAAATGCATCAGCATTTCCAATTGGTTATCTAGAAATGCATCAGCATCTCTAGTTAGCCATGCTCATGGCCACGGCCTCCGGTTTCACCCGCGTAGTTTCCAAAGTGAGCTATCAAATTCTGAGTTATAAGTTTTTACTTATAAATATCGGCAGTTCTTATGCAAAGTTTTTAGGCCATAGTTTTATATATACGAAGCAACGCTCGTCTTACTTATGACACAGTCTAAAGCATATTATTATTTTTCAAAATACTGTGCTAACCTGGAGTTTTGTAATTACATGGATGGAATATGACAAATATAATTTATTTGTAATATCAAGTCAAGAACAATCTCCGTCCACACCATGCACCCTACCCCACCCCCCTTAGGCTGCGTTTCCACCAGAGATGTGCGAGGGAAATGTGTCGTGCGAGGATGTGAAGTGGAGCTGTGAGTAATGTGCGGTGCGAAGATGCGTTGCGACTCCGTCTATGGACTGGCTGGTACTGTATGTCATACACCTCGCAACACATCCCTTGCAACACACTCCTCGCACTCATCCCTCGCTTGTTTTGTTTGCGCAAAAATCTAGCTCCACTAAGCCGTTTCCGTCAGAGCTGTGCTGACCGAGGCGAGGTAAATGAAGCGATAGTATTGGTTCTTTACAAACACATCCCTCGCTACGCATCCTCGCACATTTCTGGTGGAAAAGCAGCCTCACAAAGGTAACTAAGCGTTCTGACTTTTATCGATTGTCAGTAATTTTAAAAAAATCTTTAAGTTTCGGCAAATTTTGCCAACCCTGCGATTTTTGAAGACCAAATGAGGATGGATAGACATCTCCTCATCTCCTAATGAGACGACCCGCAATTTCTTCAGTTTTCTCGTGACCACGACGGTTGTAACGCTGATGAAACTCGAAACTCGGAACATTTAGCCCCTTCGTACACTATGCTACGCAAATCTTGGATACTAATGTTGTGTACTACATTAGTATCGTGTCGCGAGTATCGAGTAGCGCACGGTCCGTACACACGGCATTGAATCGCAAGACGTGAATTGCCTATTCAACCACTACTGACATAGCGACATGACATTCTCCACCTCAGAAACAAATTTAATATTCAATAACTGCTCCGCCATCTTGAAAATCGCTGCGACTTATGTAGCGACGATCTCGGCAGGCAGGTAGCGCACGACTGGCGCGACGCGAGTCGCGGGACGAATGTCGGCGACGCAACTAGTGTACGAGCCTCAATGAATTTGTATGGCGGTAGTCGCTTGGAGACTAAAATCGTCGAGTATCCAAGATTTGCGTAGCATAGTGTACGAAGGGCCTTAGTGAACTGTTTATCTTAGGGTCTATATGGGGTGGCATAACATTTTTTGTCCTATTTTAGGTAGGCATAACGTTTTTAGGACTAATGATAATTTACCATAACAACTAAACGCATAACTGTCTTCGCATAATGTTAACTAGCATAACCATATATAACATAACGATAACTTAGCATAATGTTTAAACGCATAGCCATATATAGCATACAGATAACTTAGTATAATGTTTCGACGCATAACTATAAATAGCATAATGGTTAAAGGCACACATTGAGAAAAGCATAACAATACTTAAACATACTGATCAACGGCATAAGCTTTAAACGCCTAACTAAAAAACAAGTGTAAAGAGCGGACATAAATAAAATACGTGGGTGTGTGAAATGCGGGTGGGTGCTTCGACAACAATATTTATTATTCGTTATGTAGGTATCTACTAATTTAATGGAATATCTATGCAGGACTATGCAGTAGTATAACAATTTTTGTACCAATTTATGTAGACATAACGTTTTTAGGACTTAAAAACCTACATACACCTAAGACATATGGTGCACTTTTTGACTCCGGGTGGGCTCCCGCCAGAAGCTCTTCGGTCAGCCCTGAGTGTCGCTTCTCCATACTCAGGACCTCCCTTGAGCTTCTGGCTCCCGCATTTTTTAAATACACTCTAGGGGTAGTAGCGACAAGACTAGGTGGAGTCGGGGTGCTCCGAGTCGGATCTGGACCCTATATAACCTGGTTATATATTACGTAGCACAACAAATAATTAAAAAATGCTTAAATGCGTCTGAGCAACAGTCGAATTGAATGTAGCACAATAGATTTTTATGATTAAAACACATAACGCCAAAAAACGATTATGCAAAAGTTACATTATGACACTATATGTTATGCTACATTCATTATGACAAAGTAAATTAGGAAAAAAAAAATATGCGATTTAAACGGCACCTTAAAAAAAAATAGAACAAATAAAAAAATGCTTAAAAACTATTATGCGTCTCATCAATAGTCGAATAAAATGTAGTACAATAGATTGTTATGCTTAAAACACATGACGCCAAAAAATGATTATGCGAAAGTTGCATTATGACACTATACATTATGCTACATTCATTATGACAAAGTAAATTAGGAACAAAAAGTTATGCGTTCTAATAGGCTCCCTTTATCTTATACCTTTAAACGAGCAATTCTTTAGTAGTGGTCGGACTCTTGGCAGAGTCCGCCTGGGGAAGTACCACACCTTTGCTTGTTATTCTACCGCCAAGCAGTAATGTGCAAATATTACTGTGTTCCGGTTTGAAGGGCAATGTTTCCAGATAAATTACAGGGCTTAGAGATATAACAACTTAAATCTCTGGGTGGCGAGCGCAGTGCAGTGCTAGGTAATGATTTGGATCCTTCATGTTCTAATAGCTGAGTGTCACTGTGCTGTTATGTGGCAAGCATGTTGCTTACCATCAGGCACATGTCCTGCTCGTCTCGTCACTCTTTATTTAAAAAAATATATATATATATATATATCTTGTATAAATATATGAAATTTGAAACTCTGAAACGCCTGGAACGATATTCATGAAATTATGTATACAGGAGGTTTCAGGGACGATACATCGATCTTGCTAGGTTTTATTTTTTTTAAAAACGTCATTATTGCGCGTTTTTAGACTCTGAAATTTCGTCACATTTAACATTAGAATACAAAGGTAAATTTCGCGACGTTGCGCGACAGTATTATAGCTCAGACGGGCGGTCACAAATTGGTAGATCAGGGTTCGAATCCAGAGAGCTTCTCTTTTTTTTCAAGTTCCTTCTTTTTTTTGACAAAATCTATTACTCCTTTTATCTGTAGGTATCTAAGTATATTTATAACTAGCTGTGCCCCGCGGTTTCACCCGCGTCTATTTGAGGAAAATCCATACTAAAATATCCATTGCTGGCCACTTTATTACGTTTTACGGAACCCTAAAAATACGTAAATTACAGCCTGTTCACACTAGCTACTTTCAGTAGCTGCGACAGGCGTCTAGCTGCTGCATCTTGCTTCAAAAAGAAGCTGCGACAGGCATCTAGTCGCTGCATCTCGCTTCAAAAAGTAGCTGCGACTCGCGTTTTTCGGAAGCGTGATGCAGCGGCAGCTGCAGGCGACTCAGTCACAGTATAATGAAAAACCCAGTAGGACGACAATATGCCATCAAAAATATAAATATGAAATTAAAGTCAAACTAAATATTACTTATAGAATTTATTACAGAACAACAAAAGAAGTGAGATCTAAATGGGTGGTTGAGTGAAAAGTTTATTGGGCGATCCTGAAATATTTTCATAATAAATGAAACTACTCTCAGGATAATTGGTTCAAAACTAAGATCTGACTTGGCTAGTTTTCAAATACCTAATTTGTAACTGTTTATGAATTTCTTTTCCTACAGTTCAAGTAGCTCCCCATTTGCTTTCTTCGGAATGCTCATTTTATTTCACTGCTTTACAGTATTATATTTAACACTGCCACACCACGATATCTGAAAGACTGCTTTACATTCTACAGTAGCGTACACTCATGTTATCTTATATCAACCTATAATTTGTCTCTGCAAGCGCCCTCTGCACGTTGCAAAACATTCTACGGCAAATCTTTTGCATTCCAAGCAGTTGATTTGTGGAATGCCATGCCCGTGGAAATAAGACAAGCTCCGTCACTTTCCGTATTTAAAGTTCAAGGCAAAAATCAGTAGATTAGTAGAGTAGCTTGCTAAAATCTGATTGAAGCTCGTACATCTTTTTTACATAACATTTTGAATTCATTGCCTTCGTATTAGTATATGTAAGAAGGGTCATGGACATATGTTAGAATGTATGTCTATTATATTTTAGGCAATAATTAGTAGCCTTTTTAAGTAGTTTTTTACTTCTCTGCATTTTTATTATAGTTTGCGATCTTAGCGACGACGATTTTGATTGTGTGTATTCACGTAAAAGTACCTACGAAAACAGATAAACTGGACATGCAATCACAGATCATTTCCAATGTTTTGCGGTTAGTGACGTCATGTCAGTCGTTAGTATTTTAGCGGGAAAAATCTGAATTACATTACTACTGTATTTATACTCACCAAAAATACACAAATTTCTAAACATAACTTTTTTAGTAAACAAGCTATAATCTTTAAGAAATAAAAGCAATTCCGAAAAATTGTTAAAATCCCTATTGGGTCAGTAAATTGCTCAATAAATAATTAAATAATAATTAAAGCTTTAATATAGTAGAGCCAAAAGTAGCTACGAATAGTAGATAAATAGATACTCTTTATTGTACACCATAAATAAAAAACACGTATACAGGAGAGAATAACAATAAAACTAGTGTTACAAGCGGTGGCCTTATCGCTAGTAGATAGCATTGTTAGCATTTCTCCCAAATGAAAAAAACTAGTCGTCCTACTGGTATTTTTGTTATACTGTGGTTGCTCTAGAGTTTGACAAAAGTACACTTTCGATTCAGTGTGGCCAACTTTACGTGTTTTTGCTTTTAGCGTATATCTACAATTATTAATGTCTGTTCTTAACACGGATAAAAATATTCTCGGGAATAAATTAAAAGTTGTTATGCACTTTAGTGGTATTTATTTTCCAGCGTACGTCCATGATTGTAAAGTTATAAATTTATATAATTGTAAATCCTCAATCAATTAGCAAAAATACCTCGGTGTTATAATTACATTTAAATACAACAGCCGTACTCGAACCGTCTTGGCCGTGACGATGGCAGAAGACCTGACGGCATGACTATTGTGCATGACTATTGCAAGTATGCTGGGTACGCTCCCGATTGGTAGTGGGTTTGGATATCTTGATATCTATCTATGTCTATGGATAATTCAGGTGTGCTTAGTGTAAGTAGTTAGTTAGGTATGTAACGTAGTGTAGTTCTCATTGTATTTAAGTTTTGTTAATAAAGGCTTTTTAAAATATTAAATTTAAAATGCGAAGAACACATTTCTGCAATTGTACAGAAAGCAAACTATTTTCTTTACGTTATTCTGATTCCTTTCAATCTATAACTGTAGAAATGTTTCTTAAAATTTATGAAACATATGTGAGGACTACTTCAAAAAAGATATCGATTTACTTGAAAGTCTGCAAAGAAAAGCGACACTATGGCCACATGAGTATATGGCCATTCGACGTAAATCCTACACAGACAAGTTAAAAACCCTGTACCTAACTACATTGGTACACTACATTTACTACCTTACTACTTCAAAAAAAAGTACGCAGTTCTATAAACTTTACATAATTTAATATTACTCTACGTATTTTTAAACCTGTCTACACTTTTTAAAAATCCAAGTTAGCAACACTGAACGGAACAATTGCTCGGCGGCCGCGACAGACGCAAACAGCCGCAAACAGTCGCTGCATCGCGATGCAGCTTCTTTTTGCAGCTAAATCGCGCGTTTCCGCTTCAGCTGCTAAAGCGCGCGTTTCCGCGTTAGCTGCTAAATCGCGCGATTTTGCTGCAAAAAGTAGCATGTGTGGTCAGGGCCTAAGCAACAATGCATTGTTGTAGAACAAAGATTACTTCAAATGACACAAACTTCAAATGTAGACACGCGCCGTCACAGACTTCAGCGACCAAAGAGAATTTAAATTCACGGAACTAAAGCTCTCGAAGAGAAATATTTTTCCCCGTTTTCTTTACCTTCTTCACTCATACTCCGTACCTATTGATAGTAGCGTAATGTTATATACCCTATAGCCTTCCTCGATAAATGGAGTATCCAACAGAAAAAGAATCTTTCGTATCGGTTCAGTAGTTTCCGAGATCCTAGCGTTCAAACAAACAAACAAACTCTTCAGCTTTATAATATTAGTATAGATTTCGACCGAGCAAAGCTTGGTCATCCAGGTACTACAATATTAAACCAACTCCTTTTCTAACTTTTTCCTCCTCAGAGCCCTAGTTCAAGAGGGGAGAGTAGAGTTCGCTGGTGGAGGCTGGACCCACGCGGACTCCGCTACTGTCTCCTACCTCCAGACCCTGGACCTGATGACATGGGGACTGAGGTACTTACCATTACTACTTTTTTTTTTAAGAGAAAACTTCGTTTGCGCGCCTCTGACCGATTTTTCGTGGGCTGTGAATTGAATTCTAGCGTCACGCCCGGGAATGATAAGAATTCTTCTTGTAAACTCGGAATCATGGCCATTGGCCATCTGTGTCAATTTGAAATGCGTCAGGATTTCCCATTGGCTGACGCGTTTCTAGATGGCCACGCCCTCCGGTTTCACCCGCGTCGTTTCCAAAGTGAGCTATCAAATTCTGAGTTATAAGTTTTCACTTCTGTCGCCAGTTCCTATGACTACCAATTTTTTAAAAACTAATAAAGTTTCGCAATTGACCACCATCTAGCCTGATGTCAAGCGACGATGCGGCCTACGATGAAGCGTGCTTACCTAGAAGAAACTGATTCACTCTCGATTTGAAGACACCAAGATTGGAACCATCGGAGAAAACCCACTCAGGCAACGCATTCCACAACCTAGACGTTCTTATCACAAACGTGGAGTCAAATCCCTTCGTTCGTGTTTTTGGAACATCGCCCATGAAACGATGTCACTTTTTTGAAATACGAGAATTCTTAATTCTAAATAATAAGGTGGTGGTTAGATCATGCAGACTACTACTAATGATACTGATTACTGATACAGCGCCGCCAATAAGCTGCAATCTTAAAAAAATCGGTCAAGTGTGAGTGGGACTCGCGCACGAATACCTCTCCTAATCCTTAGTTTCGCAATGCCATACAAAAATCATGCGACAAGAGAGAATGTCCTTTTTTCTAACGGAATGCTCGTAGCTCGAAAAAGCGACAACGTTTCATGGTTGAGGTTCCAAAGACACGAACGAAGAGATTTGACTCTACTTTTGTGATAAGAACGTCTAAGCTGTGGAATACGTTGCCTGAGTGGGTTTTCCCCGATGGTTACAATCTTTGTGTCTTCAAATCGAGAGTGAATCGGTTTTTTCTAGGTAAACACGTTCCATCGTAGACCGCATCGTCGCTTAACATCAGGCGAGATGGCGGTCAAGTGTAAACCTATAGAAGTTAAAAAAATAAATAACGACGGTTGCAACCCCCTCTCTTCGACTGTACTCAGTTGGACAGCTTACAAGTGACGGCATAGTGCTGAATCTTATTACTTCATACCCTTCTATCATCCTACATAGGTCTCCTTGTGGTTCATTTACTACGTACATTTTGTTCACGGGCCTGTAGTCTATATCAGGGATGTAACGGAGGTGATCTTATCGGAACCGAAGTCGGAGTCGGAGTTTTTAAATTTGATTTATCGGAGTCGGAGTCGGAGTCGGAACCGGAGTCGGAGGTAGGGTCAGAAGTAGTGGTAGGAGAGAGATTTTTATTTTAGGACAAATAAAACATTTATTCAAACTTTTCATTGTTTTGTTTCATGAAATATCACAAAAAATGAAAAAAAAAATGGGATATTCAAAAATAAACAAAAAATTCAATTAATTGAATCCCAAAGTGCCATATAACATAAAGTATGTTAAATGAACAAAAGCTTTTAAACAAATTAAATTAAATACATTGACACCGAAAGTGTGTATATGTACTTCATGAACATAAGCTTTGAAGCTGTCTCAGTCTAAGATATTTCTTAAGAGTGCGCCTAATGCCAGGAAAAAATCTGATTTCACCCGCGCGAGGCCCTTCTTAATATGATATTCATAAAGTCGAGAATAGCATATAGATACAGTTTGGAGGGGAAATCAATATTAAATCAGGAGTCCATTTTTGACCAAGTTTTATTTAATTACTCAATAATCCTACTAATATTATAAATGTGAATGTATGGATGTTTGGATGTTTGGATGCTTGTTGCTCAATCACGTCCTAACGTATGAACGGATCGGGCTGAAATTTGGAACACATATAGATTATGGTCTGGAAGAACACATAGGCTATTTAGGCTTTTTATCCCGGAAAACAACGGGAACAACGGGAACGGGAACTTCGTGGGTAACACCGCGGGGCGCTGCTAGTTAAACATAAATTTAAAAAGTGTTTGGTCTAATATTTATTCTGTGGTTCGGTTTCTTTAATAGAACGTAAAATTAGAAATTGTATTATCAAAAAATAATATGGGGAATTAAAATAGTTTTTTCAGGTGCCATTTGAATTTTTTTCTGTAAAACAATCTGACCTATTTTTAAAATTCTATTCGGTTATTGTGCTTTTTCTTGATTGTACTCACACGATAATATTTTATTTGTTATAGTTTTTAGTTTCTTAACATCAGTGAGCGGCGTCGAAAATGACCTTTTTTTTTGTTTTCTGGGACTAGGCGCCCACTTGTAGATTAAATCGACGCCACCAAAAAGGTATTCGCTCGCTACCGAGCCTGGTGGACACGATAATATTGGCGGAAATTTAATATAAGGTGCTGAAATTTTGCGTTTTTCTATGTTGTGCTCATTTAGTATACTTTTCATCACACTCGTGCGCGGGAGGGAGATTCCCTGCGCGACATGTTCCTGCGAAACTGATCGTTACTGTCGGCGCAGGGCGCCGCCGCTAAGTTATGCTTCGACCTCCGATTAAAACCTCCGCTTCAAAAGTTTCGGAACCGGAGTCGGAACCGGAGGTGTAAAACTAATCGGAACTTCCGACATAACGGAGTCGGAGTCGAAGCTCCGTAACATCCCTGGTCTAAATGTGTCTAATGCAATGACTTCAAAGGAAAGACGTGGCTTACTGAAAAATTTTTGGCATTTTAATGGCTAGCAAAAACTGTTCACTCCCGCGCACTGACCGCTGTGAACTGAGTCGCATGTCGCGTGGCCCTAAAAGGCAATTTTAGGCCCAACGCGGTTGTGCCATTTTGTCGCACCTTTGGCCAGGTCCTTAAATAAAAGTCTATTTTAAATAACTTTGTAAAGATAAAGATATATATAAAATATAATTTATTTGTTCATAATATGAGTAAATTACAAACACACATATATTATATACTGTATAATAGGCACCAAAATTTCAAAGTTGGTCTGGTAATAGAATGGTAGTAATTCTATGGTCTAATGTTTTCTTTTTAGGAAACTGAATGACACGCTAGGGCCGTGCGGTAAGCCCAAGGCAGCGTGGCAGATCGACACATACGGGCATAGCCGGGAACAGGCGTCCTTACTCGCGCAGATGGGATTCGATGGACTCTTCCTTGGTAATGTTTCATTTTTTTTTTTTTTTTTTTTTTATAAAGACTGATGAGACGAGCACGACATGTGCCTGATGGTAAGCAACATGCCTGCCACATAACAGCACAGTGACACGCAGCTATTTAAACATGCAGAGTTCAAATCATTACCTAGCACAGAACATCTTAGATCTCTAAGCCCTGTAATTTCTCTGGAAGCATTGCCCTTCAAACCGGAACACAGTAACGTTTGGACATTACTGCTTGGCGGCAGAATAACTGGCGAATGTGTGATACTTCCCCAGGCGGACTCTACCAAGAGTCCTACCACTACGATGAGATTTAAAACATCTTTAGTTTTTAAGCACTTTTTGGCAAATATATGTAGTTCGCGTCATTGATTTTTAATGCTATTTGTATATATTATGGCGCAGCCGGATTATATAATCCGCTGTATTACATTACGGTTAGCCGTTTTGTAAAGCGGCGGTTTAACGCTTAGCCGGATTGAATGCGGCTGATTAAAATACAGCCGCATCTATCATCATAAACGGCCCACTAAATGTTCCCACTGCTGGGACTCGGGGCCTTCTCTCGCAAGGAGAGAATTAAGGCCATAATCCACCACGCTGGCTCAGTGCGGGATGGTGGATGACACATGACTTCGAAAAATTCTACGTACATGTCGATATCTTCACGATGCACCGTTTTAAGTTAGGGGCTGTCCATTAATCACGTGAGGTTCACAGGGGAGGGGAGGGGTTCGGCAAAAATCACGAAATATCACAAGGGGGGAGGGGGGGTATAGTAAGATATCACGTGTATTTATTTTTTCGTCAAACGCGTGATTTTTTAAATCGAAAATCGACTTGTTGTGTAACCTTGACTCCCCGTTAAGGTAACCAACGAAGTCCTCGCGCGCCTAGAATAGGATTAGATTATACTTTATACCGGTATTTAAAAAAAAAAATAAGATTCTTTGTAGGTAATAAAAATACACGTGATTTTGATGGGGGGAGGGGGGGTTAGTTTTAAACCTCACCACGTATCACCAAGGGGGAGGGAGGGGTTAAAAAATGTAAAAAAAACATCACGTGATTAATGGACAGCCCCTTAGCGGCATTACGCGCATGATTCGTAAAGACAGTGGTGCGCGTGGTTTTGAACCCTCTCTCTTGAAAAATCTCTGGATCGATAGTCGCCGTTCTCCCGACTACACCAGCCGTAACTTCGACAAGTCGTACAAGTCGTAAATATGTACATCTATAAGTAATTAAATAGTCATCATCATCATCATCAGCCTCCCGACGTCCACTGTTTAACATAGGCCTCCCCCCTAGATTTCCACAACGAACGGTCCTCGGTCCTCGAGGTCATCTGTCCATCTAGTATTAAATATAGTATACTAGCAGCGCCCCGCGGTGTTACCCGCGAAGTTCCCGTTCCCGTTGTTTTCCGGGATAAAAAGTAGCCTATGTGTTCTTCCAGTCTATAATCTATCTGTGTTCCAAATTTCAGTCCGATCCGTTCATATGTTAGGACGTGATTGAGCAACAAACATCCAAATATCCAAACATCCATACATTGACATTTATAATATTAGTAGGATAGTAGAAATTAGAAATATTTACAATTTACACGTCAATCTTAGAAACTAGAATCTTGTAATAAGGTAAAATAATCTATATATATAAAAATCAAAGCCACTTTTCGTTGTCATTGAACTCCTCCTAAACGGCTGGACCGATCTGAATGATTTTTTTTGTATACGTTTGGGTAGGGCCCTGGAAGGTTTAGATTCACAAATCAGCCCGGCAGATGGCGTTGCAGTTGATATCTAGGTTATTATTCGAGCGAAGCCGGAGCGGGCCGCTAGTAGATTAATAAAACTTTGGAACAATGTTTGTACTCCTGTAGTATCTTTATACTGTAGATGTATTAATTATTTATTATTTTGTCTTTGACAAAGCCTTTTTACAGCTGCATTTGTTGACGAGGCTCTTTTACAGCCGCTTTATTCATTTTGACATTGTTACTTTATCTTATTATGTACACGGATTCTTTGCCTTTTTGTTAATGACGTTACCAAGTGTTCTTATGAATTTATGGTTTAAAAAAAAAAACATCTCTATCTATTAAGATATTGGTAATGGCCTTGATGCCTTGAACATCATGATTGTCTGTAGACCTTCATTGGTCTATGGATAATTCAGATGTCCTTAGCATATTTATGTAGGTACCTAGTTAAGTATGTAGCGTATAGTAGCCTACTTCTCATTGTATTTTAATTTGTTAATTAAGACTCTGCAGCGTAATAAAAAGATATTTATTATAGAGGCATAGAGATATTTTATCTTAAAACGTGTTGGTCAGCCTTTCTCAAAGTGAGGCGATAATGCCCCCTTGTGGGCGCTGCAAGTCTCAAGAGGGGCGGTAGGAAACACAGAAAAAAAGGTGTGTGTGCGATTCACACAATAATTACAAATTAATTATTACAAAGATATATTTACAAATATAATAATAATTAATTTTAACAATATATAATTACAAAAGTGATGTAAAAAGTGAAGATTGGCTTGCCAGTGACACAATATTTTTCTTAATTTTTAAACTCAGAATTTGATAGCTTACCTTGGAAACTACCGCCTAAAGAAGTTTTCAGTTCAGAAAGTGTGCAAAACAAAAATCTTAATACAGGCCTTGACAGGTCAGGATCGAACCCGGTACTGAGCAATCGTTAAGCCGTTAATCGTAACAATTGCGCCAAACGCCGTTTGAGAGATGCGTCGAAAATGACGCTTACTTGCAGTATGGGACAAAATAGTATGTATATTTCTGTCACATTCTTTCCTGGCACATTTTTGTATTTGTGTCTCTTACCTGTCGTATTTTCCGTTGCATCCGGTTTGAAATCACAACGATTCTAAAGAAGTTTCACTTCAAAAATTGGGGCGTTGTGAAGAGGCTTGGCTTGGAGCTTGGAGTCCATTGTGTACTATCTACTGGGCTCAGGTCTCAAGTTTACTCTTCCAATAACTCATAGTTAAAGTCTCGTTTAGAATGAATGTTTAATCTCCGCTAATATTTTGTAGTGGTAGGACTCTTGGCAGAGTCCGCCTGGGGAAGTACCACAACTTTGCCAATTTTTCTACCGCCAAGCAGTAATGTGCAAACATTACTGTGTTCCGGTTTGAAGGTCAATGTTTCCAGGGAAATCAAAGGTCTTAGATATATAACATCTTAGATCTCTGGATGACGAGCGCAGTGCAGTGCTAGGTAATGCAGAACGCAGAAGAGGAACTAAGAAATGATACAAGTGCAATTTAGGAACTATTCGTGCGAATTTTAAAATTACATAATATTAACTTTTATCTGTAATTATTCGTTTATAATTTTCATCAGCTTGTCATACTTCATTTGTGTATATTTTTAGATTATGGCGTGTAAGGTTAGTTAAATTAGTCTCTTCGTGCATAAGTGTATTTTCTAGTTATATATTTTTGTATTATGTAATGGGATCTAGGTAATTTAGTGTTGGTATATTATGTACCTACGTCCCGCATAGTGCGTGTCGTCATTCGCCGGTACCAGCGGAAGATCAGCGCCGGTTGAATACAATCGGCATTATGCTGAGTAGGGGCCGGATTGTGACAAACATTTGTAAATTAAATGTAAAAATGTAGTTTTAATTATTAGATTAAGCATTTTTTGTCACAATAAACATGATTTGATTTGATTTGATAATGATTTGGACTCTTCATGTGCCCATAGTTGCATGTCACTGTGCTGTCATGTGGCAGGCATGTTGCTTACCATCATCTTATATATAAAATTCTCGTGTCACAGTGTTTGTTTCCTTACTCCTCCGAAACGGCTTTACTGATTTTAACCAAAATTTATATGCATATTCAGTAGGTCTGAGAATCGGCTACTAGCTATTTTTTATACCTTTATTTATATGGCAAAACAACGTTTGCGGGGTCAGCTAGTTGGTCTATATTAAAAAAAAAGAATAATGATTCTATAGCTCACCATAATTGATTAATTAAATTCAAAGTTGTAGTGATATTAAGTTAAGTAGGTGCTGATGTGACAAAATAATTTATTCTCAAAATGGGCAGCAGACAAAATAAGTTTAGGAACCCCTGCCCTAGGTCTAGGTGACTAGCGTAGAGTAGTTTTTCGAACGATTCGGGCGTTTCATGTTCCAAGTACCTTACCGAGATAAAAGGCCTACCTAGGTAGTACCTAGGTACTAAGGTAGTACCTAGGTACTAAGGTAGTACCTAGGTACTAAGGTAGTACCTAGGTACTAAGGTAGTACCTAGGTACTAAGGTAGTACCTTGATAAAAGGCGACAAGTAATAGATTTTGTTAAAAAAAAACTAGAAAAAAAGAGAAGCCGTCTGGATTCGAACCCGGAACTACTAATTCGTGACCACCATGACCGCCCGACTTCCCGACTGAGCTATTATGCTGTCGCGCCGCGTGGCGAAATTTACCTTCGCATTCTAATGTCTAATGTGACAGTTTTTCATTGCCTAAAAACGCGCATAATTTGCGTTTTTTAAAAATGAAACCTAGTTAGATCGATTTATCGTCCCCGAAACCCCCTGCATACATAATTTCATCAAAATAGTTCGAGCCGTTTCCGAGATTCAGATGCTATATACAGGGTTACTGGTAATCAGCCTGCAACCGTTTAACCATGTTCTGTATATTTAAACAAACAACTTTTGTTCTTACTTTCGTTAAAACTCAATAGATAACCCAATAAAAAAATGTGTTTGTTGCTCATTTTTGTACTGTTTAGCGACTTTTTAGTGTTTATTCACTTCGGCACATCATTTTTTGCGCGTTAAATAGCGTACGCGCT
Source organism: Ectropis crepuscularia (assembly GCA_963693475.1). Taxonomy (NCBI): domain Eukaryota; kingdom Metazoa; phylum Arthropoda; class Insecta; order Lepidoptera; family Geometridae; genus Ectropis; species Ectropis crepuscularia. The sequence goes on from OY856367.1 coordinate 3,019,531, forward strand.
CTTGTTACGAATTGTTACGAAGAGTTCGATGCTTTTAGACCGTGCATATATTTTTTTAATTTTTATGTAAAAGAAAAAAAAACACATTTTTTTTTTAAACTGTAGAACAAAAGTTGACGTATTGAATGTACCTAACATCCCCTTAAAATGATGCAGGCTGATTACCAGTAACCCTGTATATAGGTATAAGTATATACAAGAATTGTTCGTTTAAAGGTGTAAGATAAGATAAGATAGCTGCGTGACACTTTATTGTTATGGGCAAGCGTATTGCTTTCCATCGAAAACATGCCCTCTGTACCCAGAGAAAAAAATAATTGATTACGATGTATTATTTTCAAATTTGTCTTTCCCAGGTCGAGTGGACTACAGGGAGAGAGAGGAGATGATGGAGGAAGACAGGATGGAGTTTATGTGGAGAGGCAGCGATGTACTCGGTAGGTATAAAATATATATCATAAATACCTGGCCTAGTGTCTTAGTTGGTAGAAGTCTGTCTGCGAAGCCATGGGTCGTGGGTTCAATCTTCACCCAAGGCAAATATTTTTTTGAAGTGAAAACTTCTTTTGGCGCTCCTAAACAGATTTTTCGTGGGGTGTGAATTGAACTCTAGCGTCACGATCGAGTATGATAAGAAATCTTCGGGTAAACTCGGGACCATGGCCATCTAGAAATGCGTCAGCCAATGGAAAATGCTGAAAGGGCGTGGCCTGGCCATCATGGCATAGCCATCTAGAAATGCTTGAGTCAATGGAAAATGCTGACGCATTTCTAGATGGTCGTGCCATGATAGCCAGGCCACGCCTTCCGGTTACCAAAGTAAGCTATCAAATTCTGAGTTATAAGTTTTCACTTCTATCGGAACTGCCTACAATATATATATATATATATATTTTTTAATAAAGAATGACGAGACGAGCTTGACATATATACAGCATATTTGTGTAATGAATAAGTATTTGTTCTATGTGTAGTATGTATGCTGTATTGTATTAATTTTTTTTTTTTAATATAGAGTGGCGAGACGAGCAGGTCATGTGCCTGATGGTAAGCAACATGCCTGCCACATAACAGCACAGTGACACGCAGTTATTGGAACATGAAGATTCCAAATCATTACCTAGCACTGCACTGCGCTCGTCACCCAGAGATCTAAGTTGTTATATCTCTAAGCCCTGTAACTTCTCTGGAAATATTGCCCTTCAGACCGGAACACAGTAATGTTTGCACATTACTGCTTGGCGGTAGAATATTTGGCAAAGGTGTGGTCCTTCCCCAGGCGGAATCTGCCACGAGTCCTACCACTACAAATATGTATTATATCAGCTTTCTGGCTGTCATAGTACAAATTTGCTTAGTTTGGAACTAGATGGTGTTGTGTGTGAAATGTTCCACAGTATTAGTATTTATTCAATCTCTGCGTGCTCAAAAAAATGCAGTTGAGTTTTTAGTATGAAAACTAACTAGGTTGTAACACGTTTTGACGTGATAACGTCTTATAATTCGGTGAAGCCGGCTGCACGCCCGCAAAACATGACGTCATGTAACGTTACCGTTACCGTTAGTTCGTCGGCCGTGCCATGCGGACGAAGCTGAGCGCTGAGGGCGCCACCCGCCGAGTCGAGCGCGCTATCAGCGTACTGATTTCTTAAGACGTTGTCACGTTTAACTATCGTCAGTAAACCGACTTTACAGACAATCATTTTTTTAAACTCGATTTATCGAATCAATCGGTCAATTTCGAATTAATTCTACATCTAAAACTAATATTTTGTTTTATTGTCTTTATATACCTACATAATTCTTCTGTAGATATCAACGTGTGTTGACAGTGAACTCCTCCCTAACGGTGCGCTTACACGGGCAACTAAAATTGCTCAATTCCAGTCAATACTCGTCAACTATGACGTCACGACTACATCAAGCAATTTACGGCAACGGCAACAAGCATCAATACAGCGCAATACAATGTTGAGCGATATCGCGCAACTTCATCAACTAGGCGCCACCCGACCTCTCGCTCTCCCCGCGGAAGCAAGACGACGGCAAGCCGCAAAACAAACAAGTGCGAATGAGATATATACAAAAATTGCTAGGAATTTCCAAGCCCATTGGATATTCGTCAATTTGTATCTGCGACATTGAGCGATATGAAATATCTGGAGCAATTAGAAGCAATCTCGCCGAAATAATTGCCGCAATTTATTGAAATTGCTTCATTAATTGCTCCAGATCGGTCCATTCGTGTCGCCGAGCAATTATTGCCCTCGTGTAAGCGCACCTTTACGACTGAACCGATTTGAATTATTTTTTTGACGAGACAACGTCTAATAAATCGATGAACGCCGAGTGCACTCGTCCTGTTACGCCCATTGTCCCGTTATGCTCATTCACAGGGCGCGAAAACTCGTCGAGTCTTTGAATCAGGCTGTCAAGCCTTGAAATCAGCTCATTGACAAGACTTTCCATATTTTATATTATTCCGGCCGATAGTTCTTCGAAATGGTTTTGAAGCACAAAATAATACAGTTCTACGCCATGCCAAAATTAGGTATAAGTAACAATTTAGTCACTATTATTTTCGTTTTTCAGGAAAGATGTCTGACATAATGTCTCATGCTTTATTCAACTTGTACAACGCTCCGAATGGGTTCTGTTTCGACTGGCTGTGCGGAGACGAGCCGTTGGTGGACGACGTCGATAGCCCGGCCTACAACGCTGACACTAGAGTAAGCTTAAAATAAAATGTTTAAATTACTTTTTTGACGTGATAACGTCTTATAATTCGATGAAGCCGGCTGCACGCCCGCAAAACATGACGTCATGTGCCGTTACCGCCGTTACCTCGCCACATGACGTCGTCAGTACCATTCCATCAGTAATTTCTTAAGACGTTGTCACGTTCAACTATAGTCAGTAAACCGACTTTACAAACAACCATTTTTTTTCTAAAATGGGTAGGTACAATTATATTTATATAGACTCCATAATCAACCTTCCAACAGGTAGTTTTAGTAGGGGTAGGACTCTGCCAAGAGTACGCCTGGGGAACTACCACACCTTTGCCAGTTATTCTACCGCCAAGCACTAGCAGTAATCTGTAAGCGTTATTGTGTTCCGGTTTGAAGGGTAATGTTTCCAAAGAAATTACTGGGCTTAGAGATAATATATTATCTTAGATCTCTGGGTGACCATAGCAGTGCAGTGCTAGGTAATGATTTGGACTCTCCATGTTCCAATAGCTGCGTGTCACTGTGCTGTTACGTGGCAGGCATGTTGCTTACCATCAGACACATGTGCTGCTCGTCTCGTCACTCTTTAATATAAAAAAGGTAAATTTAAAGTTACCATTGTTTTTTTTTTAAATTAGGCATCATGAGTAAAAAACTAGTTAGGCCGGAATGGTGTAAACCTGTAAACAAATATTGTATTGCAGACAGACAAATTTTGACCCAAACATAATGTCAATTCAGATATTTAGGCTAAGTGTAAATATCTAGTTAAGATCTCTAAGTAGCGTAGTGTAGTTCTCATTATGGTTTCGTTAATGGCTCTACCTGTATAAAACATGAAATATTTTATTTATACAAGAATTATCCTGCCTGTCGGGTAGGCGTTCACACTTAAACTACTGCCTGCGAAGCCGTGGGTCGTGGGTTCGAGTGCCAGTGCAAATATTTGTGTGATGAATTTAAATCTTTGTATCTGTATCTGTCTTTTCTAGTTTTGTTCTATATCTGTCTTATATTAAATCTTTGTATCTGTACCAAATGTTATTTAAATCGGTTCAGTAAATAAATAAATATTGGTGGACCATTCACACACAACACCATCTGACCCCAAATCTTGTACTATGGCGGCCAGATAGCTGATATAATACTTATATAGTTTTAAATACATTCTTATTATACATAGAAACACCCAGACACAGTGCAAACATTTGAATTCATCACACAAATATTTGCACTGGGTGGGAATCGAACCCACGACCCCCGGCTGAGCTGCTACCCACTAAGCCACGAGGCCTGTAATAAACGCTCCCTTATTATTTTTTTTGCTAAAAAGTTAGTCAACAATGACTTTGCTTTGTCCAGGTGAACGAATTCATTTTAGCGATAGAACGGCAAGCGAAGTATTACGATCACGACAATATACTCGTCACGATGGGAGGAGACTTCACCTATCAAAACGCAGCGAACTGGTTCATGAACATGGACAAGCTCATCAAGTAAGTTACTGCCTGATTAAGATAAATTCACCATCAGACTGTATTCGTCCACTGCTGGATATTGGCCTCGCCTATATTACTTTTTTCTTTTCTTTTTTTTAAATAAAGAGTGACGAGACGAGCAGGACATGTGCCTGATGGTAAGCAACATGCCTGCCACATAACAGCACAGTGACACGCAGCTATTGGAACACGAAGAGCCCAAATCATTACTTAGCACCGCACCGCACTGCGCTCGTCACCCAGATATCAAAGTTGTTATATCTCTAAGCCCTGTAATTTCTCTGGAAACATTGCCCTTCAAACCGGAACACAGTAATGTTTGCACATTACTGCTTGGCGGTAGAATGACTGGCAAAGGTGTGGTACTTCTCCACGCGGACTCTGCTGAGAGTCCTACCACTACTACTACACTTCTCCAACCGCCACCAGCTGCCTTTCTAATATCGTCAGTCCACCTAGTCTCAGGGCGTCCTACACTACTCCCGTGGTGCAACCTGCCGACCAACAAACAAGACTCTGACGACCGACCGATGGCGGGTCACAGCTGTGTCACATGCAAAAGACGGCACGGCACTGCGGTCGCCAACCCGCATGCCCAGCGTAGCGACTATGGGCAATACCCTTCATGATAGACGGAGGATCACTACGGAGGTCGCCGGTTCGCTTCGCTCACCACCTCCTCCCTACACTTCGCTTGGCCTCGTATGGCTCGCTCCACTCAGGACCTGCCTTGAGCTTCTGGTTCCCGCATTTTTATACACACTCTAGGAGTAGTAGCGACAAGACTAGGAGGAGTCGGGGTGCTCTGAGTCGAATCTGAGAAACCAACATCTACAATAAATCCATCACGAGAGTTCAATAAATCAAAATCGCGAGCATGCAACTGTTAACGTACAAATTGTAATGTTACAGTTTAGCGCGCTTATTCCAAAACATACACGAATAGTCCGCAAGCGTGCTGGCGCTGTATATTATGGAACAATATAATACTTCTACGTTACTACAAAGTATACGCGAGTATTTGCGTACTGCTCTTGTATGGTTTGGAAGCACTTAGTAAAAAACGTATTTCAAATCTATACGTGATTAGTTTCATATCCTTGCGTTCTGACCTTGTATAGAATGGAAAGACGCGGCTGCAGAGTGTTCTTTGCTTGCTAGTACTCGGTCCCCACTCCAGAACACGTCTACCCCAAATGTTATTGGTTCTTCTACAGTTTTAACCATCCCGTTGGCACTTCAGCTTACTGATTCGCTTCTGCTGCTCACTTTCTGAGATGCGTCCGAGCTATATTTTCGTAAAGAAAGTGAAAACTCCTCAGAAAACCTCTCAGCTCTTAGGGATAACACACAATAACTATTATTATTAGTACATTTATTTAGTTCCAGCTCTGCACCCAAGGGTGCGAAGCCAGAGTGGAACGCTAGTTTATTTTATAATAAGTTTCATAAGTGTTCATCTGATTTATTTCCAGTCATGTGAACACCCATCCAGCGAACTTATCTGACATAAACATCTTCTACTCAACACCCTCGTGCTACCTAAAGGCTATATACTTGTATGGCAGGAGAGATAAAGCTATCTTTACGGAAAGAGTAAGTTGATTTAAGATAACAGTGATGTCGCTTTGAAACTTACAATAGTTGTGAAAAATTACTTCTAGTCATTGCGTGACTTCATTTATACTTGTAGGTATTGTATTTTTCCTTTAATCTCTATCTCTTTTTTTCTCTGCCTCTCTGCCTCTCTGTCTCATTGTATCACTACCTGTCTGACTCTCTGAATCTCTGCCTCTTTGTCTCACTGTATCTCTGCCTCTCAGCCTCACTGTAGCTCTGCCTCTCAGCCTCTGTCTCACTGTATCTCTGCCTCTCTGACTCACTGTATCTCTGCCTCTCTGTCTCACTGTATCTCTACCTCTCAGCCTCTGTGTCTCACTGTATCTCTGCCTCTCTTTGTCTCCGCCTCTCAGTCTTTTAGTATCTCTATCTCGTCTTTCTGTCTCTATGTCAGTCTGTTTTTTGTCTCTATGTCTTTTCTATCTTTCTTTGTCTCTGCGTTCTTCCAAAGAACAATGTTCCATAGTCGGAATAGAACAACAAGTACTACTACTTCAAGGTACTTAAGTACTATCATTTTGCTCAAATTATTCTGTAACATAACATACCACTGCAATTATTCTTTCCAGGGTGACCACTTGCCATACGGTAGCGATGCTTCCACATACTGGACCGGGTTCTACACGTCTCGACCAAGTCTTAAATACTTTGCCAGGAAAGCCCACATTTTCTTACAAGTAATTATTGTAATTTTTACATCATAGAATCTTAATACATCTAATTATCGTATCTAAGAATCATATTAGATAATTCTCATTTGAAAAGACGAAGAAAACTTTCATCGGCTGACTATTTTATCTACTTATTCTTTTTTCATTGTTTAAATTATAATATTTTTTATTGTATAAATTAAGATTAAAACAAATTGTTTTGCCACACATATTGCATACCTCTAGAACAGCCTTTCCCAAAGTAGACGAAAACGCCCCCTTGTGGGCGCTGCAGGCCTAAAAGGGGGCGGTACGAGATCCAGAAAAAATGGGGGCGTTGTGTAGATGCTTCGAGTCTGTTGTGTTTGACTCCGGACGAGCTCAGGTCTCAAGTCGCAACTAAGAGCTCTTGCGGGTTATAGTAAAAGTTTATCTTAGAATGAATATTTAATCTCCGCTAATATGTAATTTTAAGGGGGGGGCGCTAAAGAATAATTTCTTCACAAAGTGGGCAGTAGACAAAATAAGTTTGGGAACCACTGCTCTAGAAGAAGAGGTCAGTTTGTATGGGTCAACCCTTGAAGTGTTTTGTATCATCTTATTTTACCTGCAAACAGCAATACATATTTTTGTATTCATTTGAGTTTGGTTCAGTCTTCTTGGATCATTGCACTGATCTAATGTAGGATAAGAAAAAATATATTTATATTTGCATATGTTAAATAAATAACAAATAAATAAATATTGAAATGATATAAATATTGAATGAACACTGAATTGGAAAATTCACACACAACACCATCTGATCCCAAACTAAGCAAAGCTTATAGTATGGCGGCCAGACAGCTGATATAATACTTATATGGTTTTAAATACATACTTATTATACATAGAAACACCCAGACACAGTGCAAACATTTGAATTCATCACACAAATATTTGCACTGAGTGGGAATCGAACCCACGACCCTCGGCTTCGCAGGCAGGGCTACTACCCACTAAGCCACGAGGCCAGTTACTAATGATGATATAACTTTCTCAGGTGGTAAAACAAATATCAGTGATCACGCGAAGCGGAGATTCTTACGAGCTGCATCTTCTTAGACACGCCGTGGCCCTTATGCTGCATCATGACGCCATCACTGGTAATTTTCATTACATACATTTTTAGCTTTTCGGTTTTTAATCGGATCCAGATGGCTGATGACTTATGGAACTGAGACGTGGTCCTTAACTGTGGGCCTCATAACAAAGCTCAAAGTCACACAGCGAGCTATGGAGAGAGCTATGCTCGGAGTCTCTTTGCGCGACAGAATCCGTAATGAGAGTATTTGCAAAAGAACGACAGTGGCCGATATAGTTCGAAGAGTAAGCAAGCTGAAGTGGCAATGGGCAGGCCACATCGCTCGCAGAACTGACAACCGATGGGGAAGAAAGGTTCTCGAGTGGCGACCACAAACCGGAAGACGCGGTGTTTTTTTTTTAAATAAAGAGTGACGAGACGAGCAGGTCATGTGCCTGATGGTAAGCAACATGCCTGCCACATAACAACACAGTGACACGCAGCTATTGGAACATGAAGAGTCCATGATGGTTGCAGGTTGCGCAGGACCGTTCGTTGTGGAAATCTAGGGGGGAGGCCTATGTTCAGAAGCGGACGTCTTGCGGCTGATGATGGTGAATGGATCCAGTTGTATCTGGAGTATCCAGTTGTCTATACATAGCATCGATCACTAAACTCCACTTTATTTCCCAGGTACGAGCCAGCAGCACGTTTCCAACGATTTCGTGAAGATACTGAGCGAAGCCGTGGACACTTGTACCAAGAAATTATCCAACTTACTCAGGTATTCGCATTTTTAACCGACTTCCAAAAGATCTACCAACCCGCACTTAGCCAGCGTCGTGAATTATGGCTTTGACTTTCTCTTTGCAAGAGAAGGTCACGAGTCCCAGCAGTGGGAACATTTAGTGGGCTGGTTATTAGGCTGCAAAAAAGAGGATTTTCTCAATTCGTTTGTATATTTTTGAAGTGAAAACTTCTTTAGGCGCACCTAGACAGATTTTTCGTGGGCTGTGAATTGAATTCATTCGTCACGCTCGGGTATGATAAGAAAGGTTCTGGTAAACTCGGGACCATGGCTATTGGCCATATAAAAATACGCAGCCAATGGGAAATGCTGAAAGGGCGTGACCTCGCCATCATGGCATGACCATCTAGAAATGCGTGAGCCAATGGGAAATGCTGACGCATTTCTAGATGGCCATGCCAAGATGGCGAGGCCACGCCCTCCAATTACACCCGTGTAGTTTCCAAGGTAAGCTATCAAAATCTGAGTTTTAAGTTTTCACTTCTATCGGCAGTTCCTATGACTGCCAATTTTTTTTATGTATGTTACGCAATAGCTACGCCAATGAGGCGTGTTCCAGATGCATTTTGACTTGTCAAAGATACCTATTATAGTTCAAAACTTTGCCAAATGTGGTTCTACTGTTGGTTTTTGAGAAATTTCTCCAACAACATGAAAATTCGGCGCCATCTATGTTGAAAATGGGAACTGTATTTGACAGGTATTTTAGCATCTTGAAAACGCCCCATTGTAAATCGATTTTGAAGTTTTTATTTTGTTTGGTAGATCGTAGTTTTGGGTAAAGATTTTGAACGCAATGGGGCGTTTTCCAGATGAAGATAGACTTGTCAAAAATAGTTCTACATTTTGCCAAGTGTGGCACCACTGTTTGTTTTTGTGAAATTTCTCTAACAAAATGAAACATTGGCGCCACTTATGGTGAAATTGGGAACTGTCTTTGACAAGTCTATCTTCATCTGGAAAACGCCCCATTCAAACGACTCAAATGCTAAATGAGAATCCTTGTCTCTGTCATTCTAAACAGATAAGACAAAGACCGAGAGATTTGGTTCTGTAAGGATCAATCCTACTGGGTTCAGAGTCGCTACCCAGAGGTTCCAATATAATTGTTTTATCGAAATTGGTGTTTCTGAAGTGAAAACTTCTTTCGGCGCGCCTAGACAAATTTTTCGTGGTCTGTGAATTGAACTCATTCGTCACGCTCGGGTATGATAAGAAAGCTTCGGGTAAACTCGGGACCATGGCTATTGGCCATCTAGAAATACGTAAGCCAATGGGAAATGCTGAAAGGGCGTGGACAGGCCATCATGGCATGGCCATCTAGAAAAGTATCAGCCAATGGGAAATGCTGACGCATTTCTAGATGGCCATGCCAAGATGGCGAGGCCACGCCCTCCGGTTACACCCGCGTAGTTTCCAAGGTAAGCTATCAAATTTTAAGTTTTAGTTTTCAATTCTATCGGCAGTTCCTATGACAGCCAATATTTTTTTATTAATAAAATGTCTAAATTTTCCTAACCTTTACCAAGTTTTATCTGGATGACGTAGTTAAAGAAATTATGAAATTTAGTCAAATGTCAAAGTTTTTTTTTATACAATATGGACAGAGCCTTTAACCCTTTATCACCAAAGCTAAAATACAATGAGAACGACTCTTTGAAAAATTAATACTACACTAAATTGACTTTTGCATAATTTGTAATGTATATGCAAAAGTCAATAATACTACGATAAATAATTAAACTACTTATTATGTATTAATTTCAGTTATTTAACTCCAACATGGGGCGGTAGCAGGCGATCCAAAAGCAACCAACAGTTTGTGGTGTGTCACGAACTTAATATCAGCCAATGTTTGGTGAGTCATCATACTATAACCATAATCAGAGTAAAATGAACTACTACCAGTAGCTCATCGCGTTCGATCTTCGACGATGTATGAATAGCAATAAATAAATAAATAAATATTAAATAAAAAAGAAACTCGAGAGGTGTGTTGGGACACCCGGATGGAACGAAGTTGTACAAAATATTGCAACTCTTTACTGTTTCTGTTGCCCTGGTACTGATACCTGGAGGCAAACGCAACTCTTTCATATTTCTGTTGTCCTGGTATCTGGAGATAAACGCTAGGGTGCTGGAGGTAGGTAATCGAAACGCTTTACTGTTTCTGTTGCCCTGGTACTTGGTGATAGCAATAACTGGTACAATAGCTTACTATAGCAAAAAGTGTTGTTACAACTTTTCGTGAGATTTTTTTCCGTCTAGCCCCCTTTCACAACGCGCGATAAGGAACTTCGTTCCAAAAGAAACGCCGATAATCTAGACACGAGTATATAAAACTAAAAACTGGACTGCGCTCCCGAAATACTAACATTGTAATGTTGGGAATGGCGGGAGCGCGCTTCCCGCGTCTCCCCGCACAATTGCCCCGTTTATACGGCTTCGTTGAACGATTGTATGATTAAATTGACTGTGCCACTGTCAACCTAGCTATTGTAGAACGACTTTTTCATATCCCACCCGGGGAATAATGCCTTTACCAGCCATTCTACTGCCAAGCAGTATTGTGCAAACATCGCTGTCGTCTATTTTGAATTCCTGGACGTCTATTCTTTCTACGAAAAAACGTAATTTCAAAATAAACTCGCGATTTTTCCTACTCCGGTAACCTACTAACGAAGTAGTCGTTTCGTCCGATCGAATATTGTTTGACGTTTAAATGTTCCAAGCTTCTACTTAATTAGAGTAGGCTTAGTACATTTAAATGAATGAAACGACGGATCGAAGTAAAACCGGACGTCTACTACCTTTCTACGAAAACATAATTTCGAAAAAAAAACCGTGACTTTCCTAATCCCTTTCTACTTCGTTTCGTCACAAAACGACGGATCGAAGTAGAATCGGAGTTGGAAAGTCGCGAGTTTATTTCGAAACTAGCGGCCCGTTCCGGCTTTGCTCGGAGCCTATGACACTCAGCAATAATGTGGCTTTCTATTGGTGAAAGAATTTTTAAAATCGGTTCAGTAGATCCCGAGATTACCCCTTACAATTTAACAAACACACAAACTTTACTTCTTTATAATATTAGTATAAATTACGTTTTCGTAGAAAGAGAGTATACGTTCTCGAAAATAACGGGAACGAAAACTACGCGGGTAAAACCGCGGGGCGCTGCTAGTCTGATTAATCCTGTTATAATCATAAATGTCAACGTTTGGATGTTTGTAGCTCAATCACGTCGTAACTTATGAACGGATCGAAATGAAATTGGGAAAAACAGGACGTCTACTCTCTTTCTACGAAAACGTAATTTCGCAATTAACTCGCGACTTTCCAACTCCGATTCTACTTCGATCCGTCGTTTTGTCCGTTTAAATGTTCTAAGCCTACTCTAATTAGAGTATGCTCAGAACATTTAAACGTCAAACAATGTTGTATCGGACGAAACGAAGTAGAACGAGAACAGGGAAGTCGCGAGTTTTTTTTTCGAAATTACGTTTTCGTAGAAAGAGAGTAGACGTCTAGGTTACAGCTTGGAAGAGCACATTGGCTAAAAATCGCCGGGAAAACAACAAGATAACTCTATGCGGGCAAACCCGTTGGGCGCTACCAGTATTCTATGAATGTCAATGTTTGGGAAGTACCACACCTTTGCCAGTTATTCTACCGCCAAGCAGCAATGTGCAAACATTACTGTGTTCCGGTTTGAAGGGCAATGTTTCCAGAGAAATTACAGGGGTTAAAGATATAACATCTTAGATCTCTGGGTGACGAGCGCAGTGTAGTACTAGGTGATGATTTGGACTCTTCATGTTCCTATAGCTGCGTGTCACTCTGCTGTCATGTGGTAGGCATGTTGCTTACCATCAGGCACATGCCCTGCTCGTCTCGTCAATCTTTATTTAAAAAAAAAATGGTTGTCTGTAAAGTCGGTTTACTGACGATAGTTGAACGTGACAACGTCTAGTATTTGTGTTAAGCGCCATCTAGGTAAAACATTCTGAAGCTTTTTGAAAAGCTGTTCAAAGCGCCATCTCTGGGTACATCATTGTACTAGCACAAGTTCTTAACTTCATATCGTCGCTTTTCTAAAACATGGACAGACTCCTTGAACGTAATACACATTTCACTCACTAGATGGTGCGTAAAGTAATAAGGCGAGGTAACGGCGGTAAATATTATCTAATCTATAGCGGTAACGTTACATGACGTCATATTTTGCGGGCGTGCAGCCTTCATCGAATTATAAGATGTTATCACGTCAAAAATTATAATGATTCGGCTACATTAGCGGGTGAAGATTAGTATCGTGTTGGCGCGACAAAAAATTCATATTCGGGCATAGGCGATGTTCTTGTCTACATTAAGGCGGGCGAAGACATTAACTACATCGTCTTCACCCGAATACTACGCGATGACACGATGTACCCGGTCACATTCATCGCGTTAACATGAATATTCGCTGTAGCCCGCTTATGTAGGCGAAGCTTTCAGGATGATTGGCAAAATCGATATTATTCAAAGCTTGATGGCAATGTAAATTGTTGAAAGGTCGGAAATAATATTGAAATAACAGTTATTTTAGCAATATCTAGGAAATGGTTAAACAATTTGAAAAAAATCAACCGTATGTGCTCATACTGCAATAATAATAAGGATCCCTGGGTGCGAAACGTGTCTTACTATAACTATGCTTAAGCTTATTTCATTTTCTGAGTCTTATTTGGAAACTTTGAATGTACAAAAATGTAGGTCTTAATCTCTACATTCCAAATATGTACTCAACTCAATATCGACCAAAATGTGACTTACTGTAATTATCATAAGCAGGACAGAACTTATATAATAAACTTTTAGTTTATTAATCTGGGTACTAAAATAATGCATGATAATTCTTTACAAAACTAAATAGATTTTTTTGACTAAATCATATTATCAAGAACATGTTGTCCACGGATAGCCCAGTTTTAAACAATGTCCTTTGGAACGTAGTTTAGATTGTAGCTTGGAAGAATCGGGAGCTAAGCGGGTGAAACCGAGGCGCCGCTAGTGCTAAATAATTTTAATACCGTATGAAAACTAACGTGGTTATTACAAATTTTAAAACAAATACACGGGTAACTCAATACTCAATCGTTTATTGCTTTGTTATGTTACAGATAGAATGAAAGATAATACAGATAGGTAGATTTCGTACAAAGTTAAGTCGCAACACAACGTACCCAATCGGGCATTGCAATTAAAAATCGTTTTATATACTCACGTATAATATAGTCAGAACCATAGATGAAAAATTTTTTTTGCTACGCAAAAAGATCAACAAAGCGAGTGAGCGAGAAATCATTTTCAAGTGGAAATCGCTCGAGAGAAGAAGAGAAAGTGAATGAAGTAACGTCATTACAATATTTTAGTATACCCGAACGTAACAGTCTGATTTCGTCGCGGTGAAAATCGTGTATTTTTTAATTAATCCTTGGATTGCAGACGATTTTATTAAATTATTTATATTATGGCATGTTCTATGCGTGAATGTGATACAAGACGATATTATAATCCGAATCATTACACTAGTCACCAACACAATGTAAATATGATTTTTTATCAGGTCTCCGAGCAGCATTTGTGTGTCTTTTACATTTGACGTCTTTGGTAGAACAGTCCGACTCGAGTTTCGATCGCGTCCGGCGATCTTCTTCAAGGCGAGTGCGCGCGCATGTTCGCAGCTCGATTAGCACTGACAAGCCGGACTGTCCTGACTATATTATACGTGAGTTACCGGTGTATTTGTTTTAAAAAGTTTGAATACCATTTTCTTTGTTCCAGTTTGTGGAAACACAAGAATCTCTATTAATTCTGGTATACAATCCCTTGAGCGTGAAGACATACCATTACGTTCGTCTGCCAGCCATAGCACTGCATTACTCTATCAGAGACTTTAATGGTAAGTGAACCTATACTAATATTATAAAGCTGAACAGTTTGTTTGTTTGAACGCAAGGATCTCGGGAGCTACTAGTCCGAATTGAAAGATTATTTCGCTGTTGGATAGTCCATTTATCGAGGAAGGCTATAGGCTATTTAACATTACGCTACTATCAACAGGAGCGGAGTATGAATGAAAAATGTAACAAAAACGGGAAAAAACATTGTTTTTCGAGAGCTTTCGTTGCGTGACACCATGTGTCTATCTTTGAAAAGGTTGCGTCATTAGAAGCTAAGGTAACCGAATTTGTTCTAGATTTGAATTTGTACGACCAATTTTCGATAGATGGCGTAGCAACGCGCGCACGATTCAGCTAGTTTATTATAAAGATTCAAACTAAGAGGCTGAACTCTACTTTTGTGATAAGAACGTTTTGGCTGTGGAATGCGTCTATTGAGTGGGATTTACCGATGGTAACAATCATGATGTATTTTTTTTTACAAAGAGTGAAGGGGCGAGCAGGACATGTGCCTGATGGTAAGCAACATGCCTGCCACATAACAGCACAGTGACACGCAGCTATTGGAACATGAAGACTCCAAATCATTACCTAGCACTGCACTGCGCTCGTCACCCAGAGATCTAAGATGTTATATCTCTAAGCCCTGTAATTTCTCTGGAAACATTGTCCTTTAAACCGGAAAACATTACACAGTAATGTTTGCACATTACTGCTTGGCGGTAGAATAACTGGCAAAGGTGTGGTCCTTCCCCAGGCGGACTCTGCAAAGAGTTCTACCACTACAAGATGTCTTCAAATCGAGAGTGAATCGGTTTCATCCATCGTAGACCGCATCGTCGCTTAACATCACGGAAGGTAGTCAAGCGCAAACCTATCTCTAAGCTAAGACGGGGCTATGCGAACATTTTCCATTTTCATTTCATTTTTCAACCTCTAAGAGAGTAAAATAGGGTCTGAAATTTCAATATGAATACACTGACGAAACCCTTGTGCGTAAAAGACTTCAAAGTCCTGATCATCGCCGCAAAATTGCTAGCTTATTGGTCTTTTATCGGATACACTTCGGATAGTGTGCAACTGATCTGCATGATCTAATACCACCTTGCCCTTTCTTCTATCGAAATTCTCGTATCTCAAAAAAGTGACATCGTTTCATGGTTGATGTTCCAAAAACACGAACGAAGAGATTTGACTCCACTTTTGTGATAAGAACGTCTAGATTATGGAATACGTTGCCTGAATGGGTTTTTCCCGATGGTTACAATCTTGGTGTCTTCAAATCGAGAGTGAATCGGTTTCTTCTAGGTAAGCACGTTCCATCGTAGATCGCATCGTCGCTTAACATCAGGCGAGATGGTGGTCAAGTGCGAACCTATTACAGTTTAAAAAAAAACCCTAGAAACTTCAAATTCCGTACAGGTATTCCTCCTATGATGTAGAGATCCACTAATGAAGGATTTATCAAAACTCCATCCTAAGGGGTTGAAAGAGAGGATAAAAGTTTGTGTAACATTTTTATTAGTTGTAAATAAATATAAGGGGTTAAAATTTAATATGCACGCTGAGTTAGGCCCTGGCTGCGAAATAGTTGCGGCCAAGTGTGCAACGGCACCCATCGATTTTTGAATTCTTTACATACATTGCTATGATGTTATGATTTAAAAAACAAGTAAACGAAATTTTTTTTGGAAAATTAATTAATATTAACTTAATTAAATTTCACTTGCGGTCACTTATTGACTGGCAACCTATTATCATTGTATTCTCCTAATCATAAATGTATGTTCAAATGTGAATTTGATTGACTACGCGATGAACGTAGAGATTCTGCAGCCGGATCTTAGACCATAAAGGATTGCCATACTTAGAACATTCGACCAAGTCTGCTTTTGACAAAAGATACAATCAAAATCGTCTATTTTGGAGCTATGATAGCGCAACAATTCATAAATAGATAAACACAAACACATAGATCCAAATGTACCTATTCTCTTATAACGGCCTTCTTTTTGTGTCGAAGTTTAGGTATGAACCTGAATTATGTAACCGGATCTCGTACTTTTACGCCGTCAACTTCTAAAAGGCAAAAGCTAGTAAATAATATGTGTGTTTAATTATGTATAAGTATGAGAGCTAACGTAGTTATTACACATTTTAAATAAATAATACACGGATAACTCACATTTGATATAGTCCGCCCAGTCCGACTCAAGTTTCGATCGCGTCCGGCGATCTTTTTCAAGGAGAGTGCACGCACGTGTTCGTAGCTAAACGAGCTGCTGTTGCTGCTGTTCTAATCGAGATGCGAACACGCGCGCGCGCACTCTCCTTGAAAAAGACCGCCGGACGCGATCGAAACTTGAGTTGGTCTTGGCTGACGTGAGTTGCCCGTGTATTTATTTAAAATGTGTCGTGTGTTGCAGACGAAGAGACGGAATACCAGCTGAACCCGCTGCCGGCGTCGATGATCAACCTGCCGGGCAGGTCGTCCACCGCCGTCCAGGAGCTGTGGTTCGAGGCGGAGAACATCCCGCCGCTGGGCTACTCGGCGTACTACGTCACTCCAGTCAGGGACCAGCTGGTGAGATCATCATCATCATATATTTCGTAGTGGTAGGACTCCTGGCGGAGTCCGCCTGGGGAAGGACCACACCTTTGCCAGTTATTCTACCGCCAAGCAGTAATGTGCGCACATTACTGTGTTCCGGCTTGAATGGCAATGTTCCAGAGATATAACATCTTAGATCTCTGGGTGACGAGCGCAGTACAGTGCTAGGTAATGATTTGGACTCTTCATGTAGCAGTAGGCAGGCGCGGTCCTGAAGCCTCGAATTTTGGAGGGGGTCGCCAGTACACAGCCTCAGATTGAGGGGGGGGGGGGTATCACGAGTAGAAATACGTAAAAAAGACGAGTAAAAAATAGATTTTGGGGGGATCATGTCCCCTGTGACCCCCCCTTCGGACCGCGCCATAGGTCATTCGTTTAGTAGTGGTAGGTCTCTTGGCAGAGTCTGCCTGGGGAATTACCACACCTTTGCCAGTTATTCTACCGCCAAGCAGTGATGTGCAAACATTGCTGTGTTCCGGGTTGAAGGGCAATGTTTCCAGAGAAATTATATGGCTTAAAGATATAACAACTTAGGTCTCTGGGTGACGAGCGCAGTGCAGTGCTAAGTAATGATTTGTACTCTTCATGTTCCAATAGCTGTGTGTCACTGTGCTGTTATGTGGCAGGTATGTTGCTTACCATCAGGCACATGTCCTGCTCGTCTCGTCACTCTTTATTTAAAAAAAAAACCTTTTCAGATTTATTTTAGTTTTTTGAAAATGTTACAGGAAGAAAACCAGTACAAGAAATCAACAGCGAGTCCAGACCCTGAACATGAGCTAACTCCTTATATATCAAACGAGGTTAGTCAAAAAAAAATTGGCAGTCATAGGAACTGCCGATAGAAGTGAAAACTTATAACTCAGAATTTGATAGCTTACTTTGGAAACTACGCGGGTGTAACCGGAGGGCGTGGCCAATGGCCGTGGTTCCGAGTTTACCCGAAGATTTCTTATCATTCCCGATCGTAACGCTAGGATTCAATTCACAGCGCACGAAAAATGTGTCTGTGGCGCGGCAAAAGAAGTTTTCACTTCAAAAATGAAAGCCATAGGAACTGCAGATTTTAGTATGAAAACTAACGTGGTTATTACACATTTTAAGAAAGTACCTGGTTGACCAAGCTTTGCTCGGTTTAAATCTATACTTATATTATAAAGCTGAAGAGTTTGTTTGTTTGAACGCAAGGATCTCGGGGATTAATTGTCCGAATTGAAAGATTCTTTCTCTGTTGGATAGTCCATTTATCGAGGAAGGCTATAGGCTATTTAACATTACGCTACTATCAACAGGAGCGGAGCATTAATGAAAAATGTAACAAAAACGGGAATAAATATTGCTTTTTGAGAGCTTTCGTTGCGTGACAGCATGTGTATATCTTTAAAAGGTTGCGTCATGAGAACCTATACCTCGTCTAAATACACGTGAATAAATTGTAAACACATCAGTGTCACTCTCAATATGACAGACCAGCGTTTCTCAACCTTTGTTTTACAAGATAGTTCGTAGTTTCGTACTTTTCATTGGTTGCCCTTTTAAATTTTCGTCGCAAAACAAGGCTAAATATATATGTATGCATATCATTAACACCCAAATAAATGTTCCCACTGCTGGGACTCGGAACAATCAACACATTGCCGCTGTAAAAAAATTGGCAGTCATAGGAACTGCCGATAGAAGTGAAAACTTGCTGTTGCCCTGGTACTGGTACCTAGGGGCAAACGCAACTCTTTTATATTTCTGTTGTCCTGGTATCTGGAGATAAACGCTGGGCTGTTGGAGGTAGGTAATCGAAACTCTTTACTGTTTCTGTTGCCCTGGTACCTACCTGGCCGTTTTTACCGAGTTTACCCGAAGATTTCATATCCGATCCGATCCATTATCATATCCAAGCGTGACGATTGATGAATCCATTTCACAGCCCACGAAAATTCTGTCTATAGCGCGCCTAAAGAAGTTTTCACTTCAAAAACGTCAGACACAAGAATCTGCAATTGCTGAACATTTGATTGATGCTAAAACTGGTCATTGGATCGAGATCCACGACCCGAAGGTTCTATCTACCGAATGTCATTACTACGTAAGAATGGTTCGGGAAGCATTGGAAAAAAAAACATCTTATATTTCAACTACGACCGAAAACTACCCGGTTTTAGGCGTCGCGGAATCCTCTTATAAATAAATGTGTGCATCGCGCACTGAGCTTGGAGAAGCCTGGTGATATGGTTAGTGTAGTGTGTAGTGTTGGTCACCCTGCGATTTTTGAAGGCCAAATGAGGGTAGATGGAGATCTCCTCTCATTTCATAATGAGAGTATGGCGGGAAAATGTAAATTTATTTCCCCCACGTAAAAAAAGGAAAGCAAAGCATTTGAGTTCGGAGAAGAATGTAACACTAGGACCAATGACTTAGAAAAGGAATTTAGATGTTTCCTTTTATGAAAACGTTTTTTTTAGTTTTAGTTTCTTCTAGGTTTTTTGTAGTGGTAGGACTCTTAGCAGAGTCCGCCTGGGGAAGTACCACACCTTTGCCAGTTATTCTACCGCCAAGCAGTAAACTGTGTTCCGGTTTAAAGGGCAATGTTTCCAGAGAAATTACAGGGCTTAGAGATATAACAACTTAGATCTCTGGGTGACGAGCGCAGTGCGGTGCTAGGTAATGATTTGGGCTCTTCTTGTTCCAATAGCTGCGTGTCACTGTGCTGTTATGTGGCAGGCATGTTGCTTACCATCAGGCACATGTCTTGCTCGTCTCGTCACTGTTTATTTAAAAAAAAAAAGTTAAACACGCGTCGTCGCTTAACATCAGGTAAGATGACGGTCAAGTGTAAACCTATAAAAGTTAAAAAAAAATGTATTTATATTTTCTTTATTTATTTTTCAGTATCTGAAAGTAACGATCGACAAGACGACGGGTCTCTTAGAGTCCATCCAACACGCGGACGGCATCAAGGTCCAGATATCGCAGAACTTCCATCACTACAGTCAGGGGAGACAGGGACTGCAGTCCGGCGCTTATAGCTTCAGGCCCGACCAACAGAGACCTACCCCGGTATGTAAAACATTAAACTTTTTGCCGCCTATACATACTGGCCGAGTGCAGGCCAACGTTAGTGTGTGGACGGTCGTTTTATCATGACTTGTGATCACTCGCCGTTGCTCGTTTAGCTGGCCGAGTGACGGCAAGTGGCCAGTGTGTATAGGGCTGTTTTGCCTCGACTCGTCTCTCGTGATCGGTATCGGTTTTTGTGCACAAAACAAAGGCGCTCGTAGCTCATATTGGCCTGCGCTCGGCCAATGTGTGGATGCTACCACTCGTCTTGTGCCGTTTTGTCGACGCTCGCGTTGGCCTCCACTGGGCCAGTGTGGCGGCTTTTGAAGTGAAAGCTCCTTTTGGCGTGCCACAGATAGATTTTTCGTGGGCTGTGAATTGAGGTCAATCGTCAACGCTGAATGAAAGAAATCTTGGAGTATCGGGAAAATGGCCGCCTAGAAATGAGTTAGCATTTCTGCGTGGCCATGGCGTGTTACCATTGTTACCATTACACATCTAAACATGTCCATCTAGATGGCCATGCTTAAAAAGTATTTGGAAGACAATACTTTGAAGATTTATTCTGGACTAACAGCGCCTTCCGGTTTCGCCCGCGTAGTTACCAAAGTGAGCTATGAAATTCTGAGTTTTAAGTCATATCGGCAGTCCCTATGACTGTCATTTTTGAAGTGAAAACTTCTAATTAGAGTCCATGCAACACGCAGACAGCATCAAGATCCAGATATCTCAGAACTTCCATCGCTTATACAATTAATACAATACAATTATTTATTGATTAAAAACTTCTTACAAAACATCAAAATTCTTACTTACTAAATTCAAAGAAATACTTAATATATTATGTTAGTAGTCCATTAGCAGCCGTGCTAGGTTGGAGACCTGTGTTACAGCTGCTAAGATTCCCACCTCCGGCGCTCACTCGATCACGTAAACCTTTTTTTTTTACATAACGTGACAGTCGAAGCTTTAAATATTACCAATTATTTTATTGGTCTGTGGGTATTTATGGTTCCAGTTAATAAAAACGTAAGTTATAAAGCTATAAAGCTTATAGCTTCGCTTCAACGCTTATAGCTTCAGAATGGGTCTACATTCAAAAGAGAATTAAAGAAATGGCTGCTGACTAAGGCATTTTACGATTTAAAAGAGTATTTTAACGACGCGACGGGAGAAATTACTATTTACAACTATTTTAATTTAATACTGATTTGATAAATATAAATGATTGTTATCAAAAACAAAATTACAATTACTCGTAGTACTACCTATGTAAACTTGTTAATGTTGCACGCCCGTCAAGGGTATACTGTTGTACATTTTATATATTTTAAGACCTTTTTTACACAGTGTGAGCAATAAATATATTCTTATTCTTATTCAGGCCCGACCAACAGAGACCTACCGCGGTGTGTAAAACATTTCATCATCATGTAATAGTTATTTGTTGTACAAGAGTGCAAAGTTGATTTTTAACCTCAATTTTATTGACCGAGCAAGCAAAGTTTTGGCAAAGCAATGGCTTTCAGCAATAAAGCCGTCGTATGGCCATGGTCTCGACTTTACCCGAAAATGTCTTATCATTCCCGAGCGTGACGCTAGAATTCAATTAACAGCCCACGAAAAATCTGTCTGTGCCGGGCAAAAAGATGATTTTACTTAAAAAAATCATAAACAACCTACATTCGTCCACTGCTGGGCATAGGTATGTCCAATAATATGCCAACTGAGACCTGTTCTTGGCTTTACGTATCTAACCGCCACCTCCCTTTCGTAAATTGTCACTCCATCTAGTCTCAGGGCGTCCTACGTTACGTTTCCCGATTCTCGGTCTCCACTTCAAAGTTACCTACGGTTCGGTAAGTTACTGGTCTAGTCGGGAGAACGGCGCCTGCCGGTCCAGAGCCCCGGTTTCAAATCCCACGAGCACCACTCTTTTCGAAGTCACGTGCGTAATACCGCTAACTTAAAACGGTGAAGGAAAACATCGTGACGAGACCAACATGTAACTAGAATCTTTCAAGGGCATGCATCATTCATCAACCTGCACTAGGCTAGCGTAGTGGTTTATGACTTTCACTCTCTCCTTGCGAGAAGACCCCGAGTCCCAGCAGTGGGAACATTTAGTGGGCTGCTTATCCTACGTCCAGCAATGGACGAGTGTGAGCTGATTATGATGATGATGTACGTATTGTTAAGTACGTAATTTATTCTGAACTAAATACAATTAGTCCATAAATAAAACACCTATGATCAGTCTACAGCATTATATTTCGGAATCAATCCTTCATCATACCAACTTATTTACTTACAGCTGCCTTGTGCAGCTGAAGTAAGTACAAAGTAAATTTTGTATAATATTACATAATTTTAACAAAAACGCTTTACAGTACCTTAAATTCAGTAACAGATGTACAATTTTCACTTTTACTTAGATATTTATCGGTTTACTAGTACTTTTAATTTAAACTTTTCAACCAACTTTTCAACAACTTTACAACTGTGTAACCAATAACCATTTTGCAAATTTGAAAGTACCTAGCCTATAAACCTATAAATGAATAAATATGACGTCTACTTGAATTGAAATGAATGCACAAAACTAAAATGAATAAAAAAAACATAAAAAACAAAAAAAACACTTGTTTAAAACATTTTGAACGGTTTCTATACTAATATTATAAAGAGGAAAGATTTGTTTGTTTGTTTGTAATGAATAGGCTCCGAAACTACTGGACCGATTTCAAAAATTCTTTCACCTTTGGAAAGCTACATTATTCCCGAGTAACATAGGCTACGGCAGATGGCGCTGCAGTTGATATCTAGGTTATTATTCGAGCGAAGCCGGAGCGGGCCGCTAGTGTTTTTAAAAATTTTTAAAAACTGTTTTTTTCCAACCCTGCTATCATAGGCCACAGACCACAGACTATACACAAATCCAACCCGGAATTTTAGGGTTGCCATAGAGTACATTTCGGTATTCTTACTATTCTTTCAATATGAACTGAGATAAGGTGTATGAGAGATAAGGGGTGTGATCCAGGGTTGGCATGATTAAAACAAGTATTAAACAGTGTTTAAAACATAAAGAAAAAAACAATGTTTAAAACTTATTTTTGAATGAAAATAAATTAATATTTAGGGCTCGAAATAGATTGACATAAAACGAGTTGAGTCTACGCTATTTATTTTAATTTTTTGTACCTACTCACAAAAGGAATTATGAGTTTTTGAAAAGAAACATTACAAAGAAAGACACTTCAATGTAGGTATACCTCTAGAATTAATAGGTAATTCCCTGTTGGTCCTGCTAGGAAAGTCCCTAATGTCGACCGTCGAAAGAAAGTAATTCAATGGGCTAGTAGGGTATTTCCCGTATTATAATAGAAATATTGGAGATTCCCCATTGAACTCTTAAAAACAGTATTTATGGGTTTCCCCTGTTAAAAATGAACATTAGTTAGTTAGAAGACACAGGTGAATCTAAACCGCTTAGTACAGATTAGATATAGGTATGCTCGCAACTCGCAACATAAAACAACTGTGTAATCAATAACCATTTTGCAAATTTGAAAGTACCTAGCCTATAAACCTATAAATGAATAAATATGACGTCTATTAGAAATGAAATGAATGCACAAAACTAAAATGAACAAAAAAAACAAAAAAAACACTTGTTTAAAACATTTTGAACTGTTTGTTTTATAAAATTAAAAAAAACTGTTTTTTTTCCAACCCTGGTGTGATCCGAGGTCCGGTCGTTTTCTATTTCAAAATGTCTCCCTGGCAATCCAGCGTGGAAACGCCGCAAGCTTAATGGACACTTTTGGGCGGGGATCTGACGATCACGGGACAAATTAAGAATAAGTACCTAGTATGTTTTGTAATTTTATATTCTGATCTTTTTATTGTAATTTAATTAAGTAGTATTATTTTAACCCTATTCTTGACATGGTGTTCAATTTGATACGTAGAACTTTCGAAAAATATTGAATAGTCCCAGTACATACTTTAGGTTTTTTAATGATATAGAATGATCAGAAATATTGTACCTATTACACCAAAAAATATGTTTGTGTTATTGATAACACTAAAATAATAATTTGATGCAAAATAGCAGACCGATTGAAAACGTCTGCGCAACGCAACATAAGAATAATATTTATTATATGTTGATCTTATTTACTACATTTACAGTTTGTTTTACATAAAATACAATACTAATTAGTCGAAGAATCTGTTTTCGCATTCAAAAAAGCGTAGTAAATATATGTTATACGATTTTTTTTCGAACGTATCAAATATGACACGTTGCCAGTTAGCTAACGTTCTGAAGTCTAATAATCTGTATCAAATTTTACATTTTTGAATTTGTAAAAATACTGTTTTTATTTCATTTTTCTATAACAGATGCTAAATTAGCTTAACTCACAACAACAAAACAGAGCTCAAGAAAACTTAGCGTCTGTTTGAGAAAGTTTGTTGCGTCTGTTTGTCTGAGAAAGAAGTTCATGTAAGAATGAGCTGCAGTACTTTTTTCGCCCAGCATATTTGGATGACAGTTCCCCACCATCTTACCTTCTTCATTTCATCTTCAATGGAAAATTTACATCTTTTGTCAGACGACGATAATGATTGCAGGCAAAGGGCTGCGGCAAAATTTTTGGCGCCAAACCAACAATTATCGCCATCAACGCAAGCAATTTCACCATCAATTTTATCACCAAATGCATCAGCAACTATCCAATGTATTGATGTTAATCCATTGACCCCGCTACAATTTTCATTACGTATATATGATACGTAAATTTAATCTAAGGTAGATCGTTAAGAGTCTGGCAATGTAGCATATTTGATACATTCAATAAATCCTAAATTAAAAACTAAATATATTTTATTATATTTTTTCTGTAATTTAAACATACCTAAAAACACACAAAAACAATAATTTATGAATATTTTCGGAAAAAAATCTTTGCCAAGTATAGGGTTAAATCTATATATATAAAAGCGAAAGGTCACTCATCAAGGAATCTCAGAAACTACAAATGCTAGGAATCTGAAATTTTGCATGGAGGTCCCTTTTAGGACGTAGGCGCTCGCTAAGACGGGGTTTTGCGAAATTCAACCCCTAAGAGGGTGAAACAAGGGATGAACGGTTGTATGAAAATTCGTGATTTTCAAAGTTATAAAATTTTGTATCTAGACACTTGACACGAAGCAATTAAATGTTTGTTCTATCAATTTTGTCATTTCGAACTATACGGGGGTGAAATTGGGGTTGAAATGGGGGATGAACGTCGATATGGAAGTTCCCAACCTTTGAAGATAAAACCATGTAACTCTGTATATAGACACTTGATACGAAGCCACTAAATGTTTGTTCTATCAATTTCGTAATTTCAAAATGCTCGGGGGTGAAATTGGGGTTGAAATGGGGATGAATGTCAATATGTAAGTTCCCAACCGTTGAAGTTAAAACCATGAAACTCTGTAAATAGGCACTTGACACGAAGCAAACGAATGTTTGTTCTAGCAATTTCGTAATTTCGAACTGTACGGGGGTGACATTGTGGTTGAAACGGGGGATGAATGTCAATATATATATGGAAGTTCCCAACCGTTGAAGATAAAACCATGAAACTCTGTATTTAGGTACTTGATACGAAGCAAACGAAAGTCTATTCTAACAATTTCATAATTTTAAATTGCACGAGGGTGAAATTGGGGTTGAAATGGGGGATGAATGTCAATATGCAAGTTCCCAACCGTTGAAGATAAAACCATGAAACTTTGTATATATACACTTGACTTGAAGCAAACGAATGTTTGTTCGAGCAATTTTGTAATTTCGAACTGTACGGGGGTGAAATTGGGGTTGGAATGGGGGATGAATGTCAATATGGAAGTTCCCAACCGTTGAAGATAAAACCATGAAACTCTGTAAATAGACACTTGACACGAAGCAAACGAATGTTTATTCTATCAATTTCGAAATTTCGAACAGTACGGGGTTGAAATGAGGGATGAATGTCAATATGAAAGTTCACAACCGTTGAAGATAAAACCATAGAACTCTGTATATAGGTAGGACGCTTGACAAAAGACACGAAGCAAACGAATGTTGGGTCTAGCAATTTTGTAATTTCGAACTGCACGGGGGTGAAATGGGGAATGAAAGTATGAAACTCATATTTATAGGCACTTGGCACAAAGCCAATAAATTTTTGTTTTAGTAATTTTGTAATTTCAAACTGTATGGGCATGAAATTGGAGTTGAAATGGGGGAAGAATGCCTCTTACTCTTTCACACCTAAACAACTGAACCGATTTTGATGAAATTGTATGAAGTTGTTTTATATAATAAAGCTGTTTTAGTAACCGTAATTGTGTCTGGGTATAAAAACAGATACTGCCTGAGATATTTATTTCGCGCGGACGAAGTCGCGGGTAACAGCTAGTTGAACAAATAAATATGAACTTGTATAAATTACTAATATTGATAACAGTATAGGTACACACTTATGCATACACACACTTTTTTTTTACAGGTCACGGAACGCGTTCAATACAACACCGTGCGCGGTACATTAGTGAAAGAAATCAGGCAGCGGTTCACAGATTGGATATCACAGGTTATATATTTTATTTATTTTGAATACACCAACATACGAATTTAATTTAGGTAAATAGATGGATATACTTTTTTTTTTGACGTGATAACGTCTTATAATTCGATGAAGCCGGCTGCACGCCCGCAAAACATGACGTCATGTGCCGTTACCGCCGTTACCTCGCCGCATGACGTCGTCAGTACCATTCCATCAGTATTTTCTAAAGACGTTGTCACGTTCAACTATCGTCAGTAAACCGACTTTACAGACAACCATTTTTTTATAAAGATTGACGAGACGAGCAAGATATGTGCCTGATGGTAAGCAACCTGCCATATAACAGCACAGTGACACGCAGCTATTGGAAAATGAAAAGCCCAAATCATTACCTAGCACTGCACTCGTCACCCAGAGATCTAAGTTGTTCTATCTCCAAGTCCTGTAATTTCTCTGATACTTTATTGTTATGTATACCAAAACAAAAATAATTAACAATAAACCTTAAGATTGTTGTAAAAAGTTAGCGGCTTTAGTGCTAAAAGCATAAAATTAATTTGAACATCTGTTCAACTAATTTGTTTTATTTATAAAACGTAATAATATGGATTCGCAAAAGAAGGAAAGTGGCCGACATAGCTCAAAGAGTAAGCAAGCTGAAGTGGCAATGGGCAGGCCACATCACTCGCAGAACTGACAACCGATGTGGAAGAAAGGTTCTCGAGTGGCGACCACGAACCGGAAGACGCAGTGTTGGACGGCCTCCCACTAGATGGACAGATGACCTCACAAAGGTCGCTGGAAACCGCTGGTTGCAGGTTGCGCAGGGCCGTTCGTTGTGGAAATCTAGGGGGGAGGCCTATGTTCAGCAGTGGACGTCTGGAGGCTGATGATGATGATGATGAATAATATGGATAAGCGGATGAACTGTTTATTTTTACTAACTCCTAGTAAACAAGCGTAGTAAACTGTCCCTAAAAAAATGTACTTAAATTATATTATATTTGTAAATCATAAATTTTTAATTTACATATGTATATGTGTAAAAGTTTTTAAAATTTGTATTTACCCGTACACTAAATTAGGTATGTCACAATTTTAAATCCAAGATGGCAGCCACTATGAAACATCGTACGTTTCTTAAATGTTTATATTTGTAATTTTAAATAGTTACTTATTTGTAAATTTAAATAATTACCATTGTGTTTCATCAGATCATTCGTGTGTATCGAGGAGAGGAGTTGGTGGAGCTAGAATGGACCATAGGCCCTGTTCCTATTGGGTAAAGGATTTGAAGTATTATTTAAATAGTTTAGATAAACTAACTCTTTATTGCATTTAACTGTATTGTATTGGGTGTAACCGGAGGGCGTGGCCTCGCCATCTTGGCATGGCCATCTAGAAATGCGTCAGCATTTCCCATTGGCTGCGTTTCTAGCTGGCCATGCCATGATGGCCTGTCCACGCCCTTTCAGCATTTCCCATTGGCTGACGTATTTCTAGATGGCCAATAGCCATGGTCCCCGAGTTTACCCGAAGCTTTCTTATCGTATCCGAGCGTGACGAATGAATTCAATTCACAGCCCACGAAAAATCTGTCTAGGCGCGCCAAACTTACACAAAAATCAGTAAAGCCGTTTCGGAGTAGTAGTAACAAACATTGTGACACGAGAGTTTTATTTATAAGATTACCTATAGATAGCGCGCGAGTTGAATGCAGAGCTTAGGAATGCGGAGTGCTGTGACCGCGACAGTGACAGCACTATACACTGCAGGCGCGTGAGGTGGGGCGTGCGGGTAGCGGGGGGAGATGCTCCCGCTCTTTACCTCAGACCCCGACTGCATTCAACTCGCGCGCTATCTATATCTCTCTGAGGCACGAAGGCCAAAAGAAGTTTTCACTTCATGATTATGCATACCTAATCTTTCTATATCACCACCAGCGCCGACCTAGGCAAGGAGGTGGTCAGCATCTTCAAGACGAACATCACCACCGGAGGAGTGTTCTACACCGACTCCAACGGACGACAGATGATGAAGCGGACTTGCTGGAATGAGACGGCCTGTGAGTGTGTCTTCAATAGAACTTTGTTATACTATACAAATTTGTAGTGGTAGGACTCTAGGGATAGTACCACATCTTTGCCAGTTATTCTACCACCAAGCAGTAATGTGCAAACATTGCTGCGTTCCGGTTTGAAGGTTTTTTTTTTTGTTTCCAGGGAAATAATATCTTAGATCTACGTTACGAGCGCAGTGCAGTGCTAGGTAATGATTTGGACTCTTTAAGTTACAAAAGCCGCGTGTCACTGTGGTGTTATGTGGCGGGTATGTTGCTTACCATCAAGGACACGTCATGTTCGTCTCGTTACTTTTTTTTTTTTTTTTTGAAATAACTACCTGGATGCAACGTTTGCCCACACCAGCACAGTGACACGCAGCCATTGTGCCACGAAGACTTTCAAATCATTACTGTATAGTATTTATGCCAGAAATACCGACTTGGGACCCATAGCAAGTCTAGAACATTATTATTTTGCTTTTATACCGATTTTAATGTTTACCCCCTAATTGCAAAGTTACTTAAAATTACTTACGTGTTCCCGGCGTCGGTCGTCCAAAGCCCTGTTTGGTTATTAGGAATAGGGAACGGAACACGGGAATAAGGAAACCAAACCAGGCAGTTCCGTAGACTTCCCGTTCCAGCAGTATTCAACCGGTCCAGCGGTTGAGAAGGGGCCAGTCCAGTAGCCACTTCACAAATATTAGTCCAGCACTAATCCAGTAGTCACAATTAATGTTAATAACGTGTTCCCGCACAATATTAAAGCTTTTATCCAGAAAAACCAGGTTAGAAAGAACTAACAAAAAAACCAGTCATTGTCGTTCCCGCGACCAGAGACAATGTACAAGTGACAGCCGGCTGTCAACTATAGATTTCGATGGCCGATATAATGTTGCCCGATTATACGGAACAAAACCCCCGACCAATTGAACTCCAGGTCAATTCTAGCAATCAGTATTTAGCAGTATCCGGACCCCAAATAAAACGAAATTCCCAACTTTGACCCGAAAGTGGAAATCAAACAAAAAAAAAAAAAAAAAAAACTTTACCAAAAATAGCAATAAAATTAAATAAAGTTTTAACCATGAAAAATACGTATATCTAATAAAGAGGCAAGCGTGCCAGAGAGGACACCGCGCGCTGAAGTCTGGAACCAGAAACCAGAATCTCCGCCACGCGGGGTGTGCCATCAGTACCAGATATCAATTTTAAAATACGTCCCCTACGCCAGAGTAGGGGGGCCAAATTTGCCTCTTTTAATAATACTAAGTCAAAGCGACAAAGGCCTCCGTAGACAGCGCAGAGACCAGCTCCAGGTGGACTGCTTTGGTGGCCAAACACACAAAGACGCACAGGTAGGCTTTAACGACCTTGGCGTTACGCAACGTTGATGACTTGACCGAGAAGGGCCCAGCGAAGTCCGTTCCGACCCCGTCGAACGGCCTCGAGGGAGAAATCCTATCCGGAGGAAGATCTCCCATCATGGGCTGCATGGTAGACGCCTTGAGCCTATAACAAGGGACACATCTAAACAGCACCTTTCGGACCGCCCTGCGAGCCGACAAGATCCAGAATTCACGCTGCAACACAGCGAGAAGCGCGCCACATCCAGCGTGCGCGTTACCGATATGCCGATCGGTGATCAGCAGGTCCACCAGAGGACCTCCTTTCGGTAGCAACAGGGGGTGCCTGCTGCCGTACGGCAGGTTGGCTTTCCGGAGCCGACCTCCTACGCGCAGAAGACCATCCTGATCTGTGAAAGGGTTCAACTTGGCGACCGCACCCTTCAAGCGAGCGCGACCGCAGCGCAGCGCCTCAAGTTCCGTCGGAAACCTCTCACCCTGTACCAGCCGAATGAGGTGCAGCAAGGAACTCCGACGCTCCTCCACAGTGGCGATCTGGTCACTCCTCCTCTGACGAGGGTGACGACAGTTGTGGATGAAGCGCTTAATCCAGCTAGTTACCCCCAGCAATTTATCCAGCTTGCTGTAACGACCCGTCAACCAATCAAGGTCTGGGGGCACTTCCGCCACAATCGCATGCACGCGGACTCCGGGCAGCTCCGCTCGCTCCGAGTCCGCGCCGAGAGCTGGCCAGGAAGCTTCTGGCTCCCGCAGCCAGTCCGGACCCCACCATAAGGGGAGATCAACTAGCTCCGGCGCGGAACAGCCGCGCGAAGCACAGTCAGCGGGGTTCAACTCACCCGGGACATGTCTCCAAACCATGTCCAGTCCATTGTTTTGGATTTGGGAAACCCGATTTCCCACAAAGGTCTCCAAAGCGTGAGGGGCTGCTCTTAACCAGGCAAGCACGACCTGACTGTCTGACCACGCATAGACCTTCCGGATGTCTATCGAGGTGGACAGTTCCTGATATACGTGCTTAAGCAGCCGAGCAAGTAATGTGGCTCCGCTCAATTCCAGTTTCGGAATAGTGAGTCGTGTCCTGATAGGAGCTACCTTGCTCTTCCCCAATAAGAGCGTGACATTGACGTGGCCTCCAGCGTCAACTGTACGCAAGTACACAGATGCGGCATAGCCCAGCTCGGACGCATCACAGAACCCGTGCAGGCTGATCCGGCTACAGCCTGGTGGCAGAATGCGACGGGGCAACGCCACTCGATTGACCGTTTCGAGGTCAGATATTAAACGAAGCCAAATGTTAAGCGAGTCTCCAACCAGGGGGTCGTCCCATGAGACCTTCAGAGTCCAAAGTCGCTGTAACAGACACTTGGCTGCGAACAGAACCGGACTGATCCAACCGTTTGGATCAAACATCCTGGCGATGGTGGACAAAACCGTCCGTTTCGTCCACGCGCGTGTGGCTTCCAGTGCCACCCGAAAGGTGAAGATGTCAGCAACCGGTTGATACTGCATGCCCAGAACCGCAATCCCGTGCGGATCGTCACCTTCCTCAAAGAGCCCGGGATCCTGCTGGTGATCGTCCGGGATACCAGCCAGGACGTTGGGGTCGTTAGAGAGCCATTTCCGAAGCTCATAGCCTCCAGATGCGAGAAGCTCTGTAAGCTCATCCCGGAGCAACAGAGCTTCCTCCACCGTCTGCGCACCAGTGCAAACGTCGTCCACGTACAGGTCGCGTTCCAGAACTGCGGCTGCACGTGGGTACCGAGCCCGTTCTTGCTCCGCCAACTCCAGCAGTGAGCGGATCGCAATGAAGGGGCTTGATCTCAACCCATAGGTGTTGGTGTTCAACTCATACACCATCATAGGGTCCTGAGGACTTTCCCGCCAGAGGATCAACTGGAACCTCCTGTCCTCGGGGTGTATGACCGTTTGTCGGAACATCATACGGATGTCCGCTCCCAACACCACCTGATGCCTACGGAAATTCAGGATGATGTCTACAATATCCCGATGTAGCTTCGGTCCAGCGTGGAGGCACTGGTTCAGTGACACTCCTGTCGAAGTCGGAGCGGATCCATCGAACACCGTCCTGAGTTTGCCCGTCGACGCTTTCAAAACAGCGTGATGAGGCAAAAAGTAGTGGTCCATGGTCGACCAGTCGTCGTGAGCCGGAGACATGTGGCCCAGTGCCTCATACTCCCTCATGAACTCGATGTACTTTTCCCGAAGTACAGGATCTCGAGCCATGCGTCGCTCCATGGACCTGAGCCTTTTCTCGGCCAATGATCGAGACTGGCCCAGACGCGGGGGTTATCCCGGAAAGGCAGCCTAGTCTCCAATCGCCCAGAAACCTTTCTCCGAGTGTGAGCCTGATAAAAGTTCTCACACTCCACGTGCTCGGGATCCAGCCGAGACACGGTAGGCGGCTCTTCGATCTCCCAGAACCTCTGCATGATCTGAGCGAGGGCCGTTCCCGTAAAAGAAGCCTGATTCGACTGCTGCCACTCATCCACCATTCCCAAAATGGCGTTCCCGTAGATGGTGGGCAGCGCCATCAGCGAAGACTGATCCAGCAGTCTAGGCTTGCCGTTCATGATGTAACCCAGTACATCAGAACCCAACAAAAGGTCTACCGGACCCGCCATCCCGAAGCGGGGATCCGCCAACCTGAGACCCTTAGTACAGGACAAAAGATCCGGATCTATGTCCGCCTGAGGAAGCCAACCGACAACCGAATCCATGACGGTGGCCCTGACCGCAATCCTTTCCGAATAGGAATGTACGGACGAGAAGGAGAGGCGGGTCTGTCCAGCCAACCGCACCTCTGTGTTCCCGACTTCTCGCAACGGAGTCGGTGACGGAAACCTAGCCAGGCCCAGGCGATGAGCAACCCGGGTTGTTAAAATGCACCCCTGGGACCCTGTGTCCAAGAGCGCTCGTATCCGGACGTAGTCGCCTCTTGGACCCCAAACCCTTAACCAGAGGGTGGGCAGCAGGACCACCGGTTGATCCTGTGCCAAGGGAACGGAGGCTAGTCAATCCCTCCGAGGCCCGTCCGAACCCGTCGGACTACAGGGCCCAGCCCAATATGGCTGCCGAGTGCAAAGGGCCATCGGAGGGGGGGCATATCCGGCCGCCCTGCCATACCGAAAGTAGGGCGGGTGGTATTCCAGCCTCGGATGTTCATGGAGGGGAGGCGTATACGCCCTCCATTCCATCGGTCGCGGATCCAGCGGCGGAGAAGGGTAACGCTGGGGAGGTGACCCCAGTGGTGACTCCGGTATCACCCTTCCACCTCTCCAGTTCGCCCGAGTCCGCGCGGGCTGTGAGGTCGGTGACCGAGCCGCGTGTAGGACGCCCCTTGTTGGGCTGCCCGGTGCTGCCGTGGGTTGGGGTGGAGGGGGTGTGCTCCACGCTGTAGCCACTTCATTGTTGTACAATGCGTGGCTCTGCGTGGGAGCGCCCCCGCCCGTGGAGGGCCCCCTCCCTGAGGGCTGTCGACCAGCACCATCGCTCCTGGTGCACAAGAGCTGGTGGTGTGGTCCCCCACACCCAGGACACGGCCGTGCCGTGGGGCAGTCATTGTACAAATGACCCCCCAGGCACCCGTAGCACCGACGCAACCGCCGAACGATCCCTCGTCGTTCGGAAGTCGTCCGCGAAAGCAGGGCCGGACACTGCACCAGCGCGTGAAGCTGGCCACAGTTCGGGCACTCCTGCTCCGACGCACTCGTCACCGTCGCCGTCCGCTTCACCGCACCCTGAGTGCGGGGATTGGTAGGTCGCAGTCCTGTTCCGGCAGGGCCACGAGCTGACGCGGCGGGCTGCGCCTCCTGAGGCGCCGACTCTGCCATCCTCGCCTCCCACTCCAGGACCCGAAGTAGCTCCTCAAACGTGGGGAAGACCTTCGGGTCGGCGTGAAGGCCCCTTTCCCGCTCGAACCGGGCGCGCAACTCCAGCGGCACCTTGCCCAGCAGGATGTGGACCAGCAGAAACGACCAGTGTTCTACTGGCAGTCCCAAGCTGCGCAAGGCGTTGTACGCCACCTTCACGGGCGTGAGGATTAGTGGCCGCAACTGAGACCTCTCAGTCACCTTCGGCAGCCCCAGTATTTGTGACACGTGAGCGTCGGCGAGGAGCCGAGGATTTTGAAACCTCGTCTCCAGCAACTCCATCGCCGTGCCGAAGTTGTCGTCGTCCAGCTCCAGGTGCTGGACCAGGGAGAGTGCCTCACCCTCCAGTGACGTGCGGAGATAGGCCAGCTTCTCCGCCCTCGTCAAGTCCGTGCGTGAATCTACGAGAGAGGCGAACATGCTCCGGAAGCCGCTCCACTCCCGCAGGTTCCCTGTAAACCTGGGCAAGTCCAGAGTGGGAAGGCGTCCCACTACACCCGAGCCCGCATCCCTGATGACGGGTCCCGAGCTCGCCCTTCCCTGACGAGACCTCTCCAGCTGGCGAACCCTTTCGGAGACCTCGTCGTACACATCCAGGATGCGCCGCATGTCCGCCTCGATCCTCTCCATCTGCTCCTCAGGTGGAGACGGCCTTGCATCCCGCAGCGATCCTGCGCTCCTCTCAGCGACCTCCAGGCGCCTGTCGAGCTGTTCTGCCCTGTTTAGCAGCGCCTCCTCCCGGTCTCTCCGGCCGACCAATCCTTGTAAGGATTCGAACCATCGGAGCTGGTTGGCCAAATCCGAAGCCATTTTAAATTTAAATTTAAATTTTAAATTAGCCTAAAGTTCGGACAATGTCACAACAAATATATCCGCAACCTAAAAAACCGGATACCACTTAATACCAATTTCCCGACAGTTTGGGGAGAAATTATAAACTGGGAACCCCCAAATATCTGGCCTACCCGATATATTTTCCCAGAAAAATAAAAACAAAAAGGGGATATTTACGGCTAACGACGCTCTGCTACCAAAAAATGTATAGTATTTATGCCAGAAATACCGTCTCGGGGCCCATAGCGAGAATTAAAACAAGATTAAATGCCGTTATACCGATTTTAATGTTTTTACGCCCACACTTTAACAGGTTAGACACTTACCTAGGGTTCCCGGCGTCGTCCAAAGCCCAGTTTGGTCTGACAGGAAGAAGGAAGGAAGGGAATAAATGAGACACCAAACCAGGGAGCTTCCAGGCGATCTCGCGAATTCCCAGAACGATCCTGCGTTCTAGAAACGGCCAATCCAGTGGCCCCTTCACAAATAATATCCCAGCACTAATCCCGTAGCGATATATTCCCGTTAATACGTATTCCCGCACAATATTAACGCTTTAAACCCGAAAAACACCAGTTAGAAAAAACAACCCGTCATTGTCGATCCAGCGAAAAAGACAAAGTAACTCGTCGTACCGGCGAAACGAGACAACGTCACTTCACAGCCGGCTGTCAAAACCATAGATCCGCTATGATTTTTAATGTTGCCCGATTATACGGAACAGATTGTATTGCATTAACCGGTTATCAACATGCACACTGCTTTTTTAGAAAGAAACGAATCCATGGTAGAGTCTCAGTTTTCACTAAAAATGGTATTAAGTATAAACCAATAACTGACATTGATAAAATTGCCGTGGAGTATCACTGCGAGCTTGCAGCAGTTCAAGTAGATATTAATAAACACGAAAAACTTCTTGTTGTTGGTTTGTATAGGACTGGCAAGGGTGACTTTGCAGTTTTTGAGAATGCAATCGATAAGTTGTTTGAGTTATTAACTATTAAGTCATATACAAATGTAATTTTGGCCGGGGATTGGAATGTAAATTTTCTAATGGAATCTTCTCAGAAAATTGCCTTACAGGATATTATGCAGTCATATAATTACCAAAACATTGTTGATTTTCCGACAAGACATGAAAATGCCACCAAAACAAGTGTTGATTGTATGGTAACCAATATTGATCCTAGTAATATAATTGTACAGGGTGTAGCAGCAGCTATAGAAAGATGTGACCATGATGCACAGATATTATGTCGTGTTAAATTTAAAAATTACAAACCAAAGTGCATCAAATATGTGGAAAAGCGCATCTTCAAGACAGAGTTAATGATAGAATTTTCAAATGCGATGCTGTCGCATGACTGGGACATTTTGTTTAGTAAATATGAGGACGATACCTTCAGGAAATTTATGACAGTGTTTTCCTGGAATATGGATTTGTTTTATCCCAAGACTGTGAAAAAGCAAAACATACAAAATGGGACACCATGGATATCTGAGGAGTATACAAAATTACAAAAAGATATTGATGATTTGTATGAGTTCAAAAGGCAGTATCCTCATATTAATGAAATAAATAATATCATTAGTGAAAAATTAAAGCAAAGATCCGACTGTTTAATAAAAGGGAAAAAAAACTATGTTGATAGTAGAATAAACAATTCTAAAAATATTAAAAAAGAAATTTGGAAAATAATTAAGGAAGATACTAACAAAAACATCAAAGTATGGGACTGGGAAATAGTAGATAGGGAATCGAAGTTAATAATAAAAAACGAGTATTTACCACATTATATTAGTAATCATTTTGTATCAATTGGGGACCAGCTTATAAAAAATAATGTCCCAGACCGAGAGAAAGCCCTAACATTTTTAAAACAAAAAATGCCAGAATTACCAAGCTATGAAGTTAAATACGTTACCAATAGTGAATTAATGAAGTTGGCTAGAGAAAAACTCAACGATTCTGATACAAGAGATATTTTTGATATATCTGGAAAATTTCTGTACCAAGTCATGAATTTCATGTTGGATCATTTCACCTTTCTTGTGAATAGCGTATTAGGGTCCGAGTCTTATCCAGATTTTCTGAAGAACTGTCGCCTAACGCCTCTCTATAAAGGTAAAGGGGATAAGACCGATGTTAAAAATTATAGGCCTATCACGATCGTTCCAACTATTTCTAAATTATTGGAGTCGATTTTGTCAAAGCAAATAATGGCACATCTTGACAAATACAATGCTTTGTCGGATAGTCAACACTCTTACAGATTGGGAAGGTCTACTACATCAGCAGCACATGTAGTAATTGATAAAGTGGTTACTTGTTTGGATGCTAAACAAAGGGTTGCTGGGATTTTCCTTGATCTATCCAAGGCTTTTGATTCTATCAATCATAATTTACTATTGGATAAACTCAGAGTCTACGGAATAAGAGGAAAAACGGAAAGTCTTGTCAAATCTTTCCTGACAGACCGACAACAGGTGGTTGAAATAAAAACTAATGGAAGGTCTTTTCAATCAACTGCACAGAAACTTAGGATTGGTATACCGCAAGGTTCATCTTTCGGAAATGTTATGTTTCTCATATTTATGAATGACATTTCATTCATTGAGTTAGAGGCAACCCTTGTATAGTATGCAGATGATACAACAATTGTGGTCTCGGGTAAAAATCTTGAAGAACTAAAACTCAAAGTATCTACATTAATGTTGAGACTTTATGGCTGGTTTGACATGAATGGAATGGGACTGAACTCTGATAAGACTAATATAATATTGTTTAATGCTATATCACCGAAACGACCTTTGCCTGTACCATTTATTGTGCCTTGCATCCAAAGAGATACATCTCTCACGACCATTAGCATGGTAAAGCTCTTGGGTTTCGAGCTTGACTCAGCCTTAACATGGAAGTCTCATGTTGGTACTGTGTGTAACAAAATGTCAAAAGGTATCTATGCCCTGATACAAATAAGACAGATAGCGTCCGAATGTTACTTAAAAAAAGTCTATTACGCATATGTCCATTCCGTACTATCATATGGAATTATCTTATGGGGCAACTCGACAGACAATGAGCGCGTACTCAAAATGCAAAAAAGAGCTATTAGAGTACTAACAAGAGCCAAGTATCGAGACTCATGTAGATGTTTATTTCAGGCCTTGGGAATACTCACATCAGTTGCCGTGTACATACTGGAAATTGTGCGATATGTTCGGTCGAATCTCCAGCTGTACAAAACTCGGGGTGATGTGTCAAATGTCAATTTCCGTAACAAAGACACCTTACTTCCGATTCAACACAGATTACATAAGTCTACTAAAAATCCGAAGGTAGTAGGACAACTGCTGTACAATAAGTTACCAAAATGTATAAAAGACTGCGAAACGGATGGGGCTTTTTGTGCGAATGTAAAACGATTGCTCCTATCTAAGACGATATACACGGTTCACGAGTACGTCAAAAATGATTATAATGATTTTAAATCTGCGTGTATGGACTATGGATAGTAAATGATATATTAATATGATAAAATGAATGGTAAAATTTATAAGTACCTAAAAATGTACTGCTATTTTTGACATGCTTTAGAATTAATTGCGATATTGTAATATTTTCTGCCTATATTTCACATGGAACTATTGTATGTACTCGTATAAAGATTGTTTTACGTCGATGTAATGACTGTTGTGAACTTACCTATGTATTAACTTTAAAACCCTTTTTGTCCGAAAACTATTTATCTGACATGCTGTATAGCCATGTTAACAGCGAATTTTTTATGTATTTTTATTATAATTTTTTGGCTCCTTTACAGCCGCATAGTATTTTTAGGGAATTTTGAATGTATAATTATTTAATTGTTTCAAAAAATAATATGAATCGGAATGCATGTCAGTATATTCTAATTTTTGTTTTATAATTATGTAATCTATAACTTTAATTTGGAAATGAGATTAAGCTATATTGAATTTGTAAATTTGACAATACATAAATGTATTTTCTAATTTTTACTTAATTTGTAATTTTGGAGTTGCATTTATGCTAATAAAATTTATCTTATCTTATCTTATCTTATCTTATCTTATCTTGAGCCTATAACAAGGGACACATCTAAACAGCACCTTTCGGACCGCCCTGCGAGCCGACAAGATCCAGAATTCACGCTGCAACACAGCGAGAAGCGCGCCACATCCAGCGTGCGCGTTACCGATATGCCGATCGGTGATCAGCAGGTCCACCAGAGGACCTCCTTTCGGTAGCAACAGGGGGTGCCTGCTGCCGTACGGCAGGTTGGCTTTCCGGAGCCGACCTCCTACGCGCAGAAGACCATCCTGATCTGTGAAAGGGTTCAACTTGGCGACCGCACCCTTCAACCGAGCGCGTCCGCAGCGCAGCGCCTCAAGTTCCGTCGGAAACCTCTCACCCTGCACCAGCCGAATGAGGTGCAGCAAGGAACTCCGACGCTCCTCCACAGTGGCGATCTGGTCACTCCTCCTCTGACGAGGGTGACGACAGTTGTGGATGAAGCGTTTAATCCAGCTAGTTACCCCCAACAACTTATCCAGCTTGCTGTAACGACCCGTCAACCAGTCAGGGTCTGGGGGCACTTCCGCCACAATCGCATGCACGCGGACTCCGGGCAGCTCCGCTCGCTCCGAGTCCGCGCCGAGAGCTGGCCAGGAAGCTTCTGGCTCCCGCAGCCAGTCCGGACCCCACCATAAGGGGTGATCAACTAGCTCCGGCGCGGAACAGCCGCGCGAAGCACAGTCAGCGGGGTTCAACTCACCCGGGACATGTCTCCAAACCATGTCCAGTCCAATGTTTTGGATTTGGGAAACCCGATTTCCCACAAAAGTCTCCAAGGTGTGAGGGGCTGCTCGTAACCAGGCAAGTACGACCTGACTGTCTGACCACGCATAGACCTTCCGGATGTCTATCGAGGTGGACAGTTCCTGATATACGTGCTTAAGCAGCCGAGCAAGTAATGTGGCTCCGCTCAATTCCAGTTTCGGAATAGTGAGTCGTGTCCTGATAGGAGCTACCTTGCTCTTCCCCAATAAGAGCGTGACATTGACGTGGCCTCCAGCGTCAACTGTACGCAAGTACACAGATGCGGCATAGCCCAGCTCGGACGCATCACAGAACCCGTGCAGGCTGATCCGGCTACAGCCTGGTGGCAGAATGCGACGGGGCAACGCCACTCGATTGATCGTTTCGAGGTCAGATATTAAACGAAGCCAAATGTTAAGCGAGTCTCCAACCAGGGGGTCGTCCCATGAGACCTTCAGAGTCCAAAGTCGCTGTAACAGACACTTGGCTGCGAACAGAACCGGACTGATCCAACCGTTTGGATCAAACATCCTGGCGATGGTGGACAAAACCGTCCGTTTTGTCCACGCGCGTGTGGCTTCCAGTGCCACCCGAAAGGTGAAGATGTCAGCAACCGGTTGATACTGCATGCCCAGAACCGCAATCCCGTGCGGATCGTCACCTTCCTCGAAGAGCCCCGGATCCTGCTGGTGATCGTCCGGGATACCAGCCAGGACGTTGGGGTCGTTAGAGAGCCATTTCCGAAGCTCATAGCCTCCAGATGCGAGAAGCTCTGTAAGCTCATCCCGGAGCAACAGAGCTTCCTCCACCGTCTGCGCACCAGTGCAAACGTCGTCCACGTACAGGTCGCGTTCCAGAACTGCGGCTGCACGTGGGTACCGAGCCCGTTCTTGCTCCGCCAACTCCAGCAGTGAGCGGATCGCAATGAAGGGGCTTGATCTCAACCCATAGGTGTTGGTGTTCAACTCATACACCATCATAGGGTCCTGAGGACTTTCCCGCCAGAGGATCAACTGGAACCTCCTGTCCTCGGGGTGTATGACCGTTTGTCGGAACATCATACGGATGTCCGCTCCCAACACCACCTGATGCCTACGGAAATTCAGGATGATGTCTACAATATCCCGATGTAACTTCGGTCCAGCGTGGAGGCACTGGTTCAGTGACACTCCTGTCGAAGTCGGAGCGGATCCATCGAACACCGTCCTGAGTTTGCCTGTCGATGCTTTCAAAACAGCGTGATGACGCAAAAAGTAGTGGTCCATGGTCGACCAGTCGTCGCGAGCCGGAGACATGTGGCCCAGTGCCTCATACTCCCTCATGAACTCGATGTACTTTTCCCGAAGTACAGGATCTCGAGCCATGCGTCGCTCCATGGACCTGAGCCTTTTCTCGGCCAATGATCGAAACTGGCCCAGACGCGGGGGGTTATCCCGGAAAGGCAGCCTAGTCTCCAATCGCCCAGAAACCATTCTCCGAGTGTGAGCCTGATAAAAGTTCTCACACTCCACGTGCTCGGGATCCAGCCGAGACACGGTAGGCGGCTCTTCGATCTCCCAGAACCTCTGCATGATCTGAGCGAGGGCCGTTCCCGTAAAAGAAGCCTGATTCGACTGCTGCCACTCATCCACCATTCCCAAAATGGCGTTCCCATAGATGGTGGGCAGCGCCATCAGCGAAGACTGGTCCAACAGTCTAGGCTTCCCGTTCATGATGTAACCCAGTACATCAGAACCCAACAAAAAATCTACCGGACCCGCCATCCCGAAGCGGGGATCCGCCAACCTGAGACCCTTAGTACAGGACAAAAGATCCGGATCTATGTCCGCCTGAGGAAGCCAACCGACAACCGAATCCATGACGGTGGCCCTGACCGCAATCCTTTCCGAATAGGAATGTACGGACGAGAAGGAGAGGCGGGTCTGTCCAGCCGACCGCACCTCTGAGTTCCCGACTCCTCGCAACGGAGTCGGTGACGGAAACCTAGCCAGGCCCAGGCGATGAGCAACCCGGGTTGTCAAAATACACCCCTGGGACC
Organism: Ectropis crepuscularia; assembly: GCA_963693475.1. Classification (NCBI taxonomy): domain Eukaryota; kingdom Metazoa; phylum Arthropoda; class Insecta; order Lepidoptera; family Geometridae; genus Ectropis; species Ectropis crepuscularia. The sequence continues at coordinate 3,061,155 of OY856367.1, forward strand.
CTGTGTCCAAGAGTGCTCGTATCCGGACGTAGTCGCCTCTTGGACCCCAAACCCTTAACCAGAGGGTGGGCAGCAGGACCACCGGTTGATCCTGTGCCAAGGGAACGGAGGCTAGTCAATCCCTCCGAGGCCCGTCCGAACCCGTCGGACTACAGGGCCCAGCCCAATATGGCTGCCGAGTCATAAGGGCCATCGGAGGGGGGGCATATCCAGCTGCCCTGCCATACTGAAAGTAGGGCGGGTGGTAGTCCAGCCTCGGATGCTCATGGAGGGGAGGCGTGTACGCCCTCCATTGCATTAATCGCGGATCCAGCGGCGGAGAAGGATAACGCTGGGGAGGTGGCCCCCGTGGTGACTCCGGTATCACCCCTCCACCTCTCCAGTTCGCCCGCGTCCGCGCGGGCTGTGAGGTCGGTGACCGAGCCACGTGTAGGACGCCCCTTGTTGGGCTGCCCGGTGCTGCCGGGAGTTGGGGTGGAGGGGGTGTGCTCCACGCTGTAGCCACTTCATTGTTGTACAATGCGTGGCTCTGCGTGGGAGCGCCCCCGCCCGTGGAGGGCCCCCTCCCTGAGGGTTTGTCGACCAGCACCATCGCTCCTGACGCACAAGAGCTGGTGGTGTGGTCCCCCACACCCAGAACACGGCCGTGCCGTGGGGCAGTCATTGAACAAATGACCCCCCAGGCACCCGTAGCACCGACGCAACCTCCGAACGATGCCTCGTCGGTCGGAAGTCGTCCTCGCAAGCAGGGCCGGACACTGCACCAGCGCGTGAAGCTGGCCACAGTTCGGGCACTCCTGCTCCGACGCACTCGTCACCGTCGCCGTCCGCTTTACCCCACCCTGAGTGCGGGAATTGGTAGGTCGCGGTCCTGTTCCGGCAGGGCCACGAGCTGAAGCGGCGGGCTGCGCCTCCTGCGGCGCCGACTCGACCATCCTCGCCTCCCACTCCAGGACCCGAAGCAGCTCCTCAAACGTGGGGAAGACCTTCGGGTCGCCGTGAAGGCCCCTTTCCCGCTCGAACCGGGCGCGCAACTCCAGCGGCACCTTGCCCAGCAGAATGTGGACCAGCAGAAACGACCAGTGTTCTACTGGCAGTCCCAAGCTGCGCAAGGCGTTGTACGCCACCTTCACGGGCGTGAGGATTAATGGCCTCAACTGAGACCTCTCAGTCACCTTCGGCAGCCCCAGTATTTGGGACACGTGAGCGTCGGCGAGGAGCCGAGGGTTAGTTTAGTTTAGTTAGTTTGACGGGGCTGTTTCCGCACTTAGCCTCTCAAAGTGGGCCATTGTGCGTGGCTCATACTTCCTATCACTCCAACCATCCCAGGCTATCCCAGAAGGCAAGCAACCTATTCAGGTTGTTGAAGGTCTCCGGGACTGCTGCTGGGGAGTGGAGGAATTCTGCCCGTTGATCCGCCACGCTCCTGCATTCCACAATCACATGCTGTGGCGTTTCTTCTTCCTCCATGCATCCTCTGCACAGAGGGCTATCTGTTACACCTAAATTGAATAAGTGTTTGTGAGCCGAGGGTTTTGGAACCTCGTCTCCAGCAACTCCATCGCCGTGCCGAAGTTGTCGTCATCCAGCTCCAGGTGCTGGATCAGGGAGAGTGCCTCACCCTCCAGTGACGTGCGGAGATAGGCCAGTTTCTCCGCCCTTGTTAAATCGGTGCGTGAATCCACGAGAGAGGCGAACATGCTCCGGAAGCCGCTCCACTCCCGCAGGTTACCTGTAAACCTGGGCAAGTCCAGGGTGGGAAGGCGTCCCACTACACCCGAACCCGCATCCCTGATGACGGGTCCCGAGTTCGCCCTTCCCTGACGAGACCTCTCCAGCTGGCGAACCCTTTCGGAGACCTCGTCGTACACATCCAGGATGCGCCGCATGTCCGCGTCGATCCTCTCCATCTGCTCCTCAGGTGGAGACGGCCTTGCATCCCGCAGCGATCCTGCGCTCCTCTCAGCGACCTCCAGGCGCCTGTCGAGGTGCTCTGCCCTGTTTAGCAGCGCCTCCTACCGGTCTCTCCTGCCGACCAATCCTTGCAAGGATTCAAACCACCGGAGCTGGTTTGCCAAATCCGAAGCCATTTTTAAATTTAAATTTAAATTTTAAATTAACCTAAAGTTCGGACAATGTCACAACAAATATATCCGCAACCTATTAAACCGGATACCACTTAATACTAATTTCCCGACAGTTTGGGGAGAAATTATAAACTGGGAACCCCCAAATATCTGGCCTACCCGATATATTTTCCCAGAAAACTAAAACAAAAAAAGGGGTATTTACGGCTAACCGCGCTCCTGCTACCAAAAATGTATAGTATTTATGCCAGAAATACCGACTTGGGGCCCATAGCAAGTCTAGAACATTATTATTTTGCTTTTATACCGATTTTAATGTTTACCCCCTAATTGCAAAGTTACTTAAAATTACTTACGTGTTCCCGGCGTCGGTCGTCCAAAGCCCTGTTTGGTTATTAGGAATAGGGAACGGAACACGGGAATAAGGAAACCAAACCAGGCAGTTCCGTAGACTTCCCGTTCCAGCAGTATTCAACCGGTCCAGCGGTTGAGAAGGGGCCAGTCCAGTAGCCACTTCACAAATATTAGTCCAGCACTAATCCAGTAGTCACAATTAATGTTAATAACGTGTTCCCGCACAATATTAAAGCTTTTATCCAGAAAAACCAGGTTAGAAAGAACTAACAAAAAAACCAGTCATTGTCGTTCCCGCGACCAGAGACAATGTACAAGTGACAGCCGGCTGTCAACTACAGATTTCGATGGACGATATAATGTTGCCCGATTATACGGAACAATTACCACTACGCTCACCACCCTGAGAAAAAAGATGACAAACCTTTCGCTTTCATTTCTATGAAAACATTGCCCTTCAAACCGGAACACAGTGATGTTTGCACAGTACTGATTTTCGGTGTAATAACTGGTAAAGGTGTGGTTCTTCCCCAGGTGGATTCTGCAATGAGTGATACAATAATATCAAAATCCTACTAAAATTGTAAAAGTCAATGTTTGGATGTTTGTTGTTCAATCACATCTGAGTAGTCGAATGGATCGGGTTGAAATAAACACATCTAAATTATAGTCTCGCCACTATGACCCGCTTTTATAGATCGCTTTTAGCGATAAACCCGCCATTTATGGCACTAGATATTAAGTTATTGTTTTTATTGTTTAAGTGTTTGTAATTTACTAGTGTGCATAATAAAGAGTTTCTGTCTGTCTGTCTGTCTATGACCCCTAGCGGCCAAATTTGGCCAAACCGGTTTTTGGGACTTTAAAACCTTATTTTTACATGATATACATACTCGATGATGAGTTTATTTTGATGCCTAAGAGATAGGCGATAATATTAATTAGTATATTGTCGTTTACAGACACACAAAATTTGGTTTCATTTTTGAGTAATTATTTTTTTGTGTGACGAGGCGACGGCGGCGGCGTCGCTTGTCGGGATCACGGGCTAGAATAGTACTTACATAAGTAACTTTTTATCCCCGGAAAATAACGAGAACGGGATATATGCTTGAAAAATCGCGGAGTTCTGCTAGTCTTTTTTAATTATTTTAACTATTATAGGTTTACACTGGACCATTTCGCCTGATGTTAAGCGACGATGCGGTCTACGATGGAGCGTGCTTAGGTGCTTACCTAAAAGGTTTCACTCTCAATTTAAAGACACCAAAATTGTAACCATCGGGAAAACCCCAGTCAGGCAACGCATTCCACAGCCTAGACGTTCTTGAAATAGAAATTAACTAGGAACGCCTTACGGCTATACCTATACAGGGTTACTCGTAATCAGCCTGAATCCATTTAAGGGCATGTTCTGTATATTTAAACAAACCACTTTTGTTCAACTACTTTCGTTAAAACACAATAGGTACAACTCAAAATTGACGTTTGTGAACCTCTCTAGTGTTTAGCGACTTTTTAGTGTTGATTCACTTTGGCACATCATTTATCGAGCGTTAAAGAGCGTACGCGCTCTTGTTACGAAGAATTCAATGCTTTTAGACCGCACACATTTTTAATTTTTTTTTTTAATAGTGACGAGACGAGCGGGACATGTGCCTGATGGTAAGCAACACGTCTGCCACATAACAGCACAGTGACATGCACCTATTGGAACATGAAGAGTCCAAATCGTTACCTAGCACTGCACTGCGCTCGTCACCCAGAGATCTAAGATGTTATGTCTCTAAGCCCTGTAATTTCTCTGGCAACATTGCCCTTCAAACCGGAACACAGTAATGTGTACACATTACTGCTTGGCGGTAGAATAATTGGCAAAGGTGTGGTACTTCCCCAGGCGGACTCTGCTAAGAGTCCTACCACTACTGCTACTATTTATTTTGTATAAGTAAAAAAAACATTTTTTTTTAACTGTAGAACAAAACTTGACGTATTGAATCTACCTAACATCCCCTTAAAAGAATACAGGCTATACCATAGGATTACCAGTAACCCTGTATAGCCGCGAACTGGAACTATGATATGATATCCGTATGACACGTACTCTGAGAACTACGTATAATTTAGTACTCCAAGCCCTATCCGCACGCTGTGAAAAGTTCTTTGGAACATCGTTTGCATTCCAAGCAGCACATTTGTGGAACTCCTTGCCTGTGGAAATCAGGGAAGCTCATTCTCTTCCTGTATTCAAGGAACACGTGAAAACCTTTTATTTGTCTAAGTCCCGCTAAGGTTGCTCTGTGGATGTCCTAACACTATTACTTTTTTACTGAAACACTCTTGTTAACTTTTGTCAATTAGTATTATAATAATTGTAAGTAATAAATTATGTATTAGTGTATATTGTAATGTTATTTATAACATATTTGCTCGTAAAGGGTCTCTTATTGGACCAATTTCTGTATCGTAATGTATCTTATTACGCACTAGTGCTGTAATGTGTAATGTGAAACGCACGGTTTCAAAATGCTCCGTCCACAGACTATGTAGAGAGATATATGCTCCGTCTAAAACGAACGGTACCTTTTTAAATCTCAGTAAAGAGTTTTTATGTCAGAAAAGTGTGGTCAACATTTTATGAATAAAATTAACTTTGAGAGGTAAAATATAATAAAGAATTATTAAATTCGTTAATTTAATTAATTTAGACCATACATTACTTTAATTTTTCTGTAACAAAACACAAAAATATTAATTTACTTTATTATTAATGGCATACAGGCTGGTTCTGTGCCGTTGCTTAAAAAAAAAGGTGCCGATGCGCGCGCATTGCTAATCTGTGATCCATAGTGATTACTTACTCTGTGCTGTGATATTATGTGATCAAGTAAATATTATTCCGCGCGTTTTTTTTCGCTGTATTGTTTTTATTTGAAAATGTCGTCAGAGTTTTGTTTATTTCCTCGCAAATATGTTATAAAACGTCGTATGACATACGAGCGCTTTGATAATTACAGCCTTTGCTAATTATAGCTCTCGCCTTCGGCTCGAGCTAGCAATAAAGCCTCGGCTGTAATTATCAACTTACCGCACTTATATCATAATGTACTATTATGTATTAGAATGTAACGTTATTAGAATGTATGTTTATTGTTAATATATGATAGTCAAAAATTATAATTTACTACATTGTTTGTTTTAGTATGTAGGTATCAATTTACTTCTATTTTTCTATTTTGCTCTTTGTTTGTGAACCCGTCTTCCTATAATTATAATCATTTTCCATACCATGGTTGCCTGCAAGAGATCGCTTTTAGCAATAAGGCCGCCAATTGTAACTAAATTTTATTTTTAGGTTGTTGTTCCTTAATATTTTTTGTTTTGTTTTATTTAGTACAATAAAGAGATTATCTATCTATATACATATATATATCTATATATCTATCTATGATAGTTCCAGTTCGCGTTATTTTCCGGGGATAAAAAGTGTGATGTGCTTATATGTTCTTTCAGACTATTGTCCGTGTTCGGATTGGGTTAACATTTAGAAAACAGTTGAAATATAGTTTAAAGCAAATAGGCTAGGTACTTTTTATCCCGAGCAAAGCTTGTTTAATCATATATTTGTTGTCCAGTGCAACAGCAGAAGAAGCCGGTGTCTGCGTGCTACTACCCCGTGACGTCACGCATATGTATCAACTCTCACAACACCAGTACTACCATGTGCGTCCTCACTGACAGGACGCAGGGTGGAACGTCCTACTCGGACGGAGATATCGAGTTAATGGTAAAAACGGTGTTTGAAAAATCATTTTAACAAAAAAAAACCGACTTCAAACAGTATACTAAAAAGTAAAAAATAAATCTCTTTACCACAAAGTAGAACGTACTTTGATTAATTTGAACAGACATGATTAAATAAGTATTTAACAATTCTGAAGTCGGTGCCAATATTTATGCTTATCATCAGATCGCTTCCAATCTTCGTAGTGCCAAACCAAAATAAATTGTAGTGCTTGTAAATACTTAATGGAAAAATTAACAATCGCGCTTGTCGCCCCTACAATTTTTGCAAGTTCTCTTCAATTTCTGCAGGATTCCATCATCCGATCCTGGTTTCCTTATCATGGTACCACCCTTGGAATGTATCCTATCCAACAAAAAAAGAATCATCCAAATCGGTTCATAAACAACGAAGTTATCCGCGAACACACATAAAAAAAAAACTCAACTTTTTTTTTTTAAAGTCGGTTAAAAACAAGCTTTACTTTAAAAAACACTGGCTTTAATATCACATCAGACATGTTATATCAAACGGTGACTTTTTCATTGCTATTACTCACGAGTGAGTTATAGAGTTGCTTTGTTATTAATAAAGTTTCGACACAAAAATATCGTATTCAATAGAACAAATGAATTTGTAGCTACTGCTTGCTCACTTCGTGCAACTTTGGTTTTTTGTCATAAAGAAAAAAAATCCACATTTTTGGAAATGGTTCAAAAACGCTATCTTTTTTAGTCTGTGGCTTAGTTACGTGCGCTTAATATGACAGTTGATTATTTTGTCCCGCCAAAACGAAATGTTTTTCATAGCTCTTTTTCACTGTTAAAATGACTTTTTTGTAATTTTATTCACAAGTGTGTTGAAAAACGTCGTATTCACACTTGTGTATTTATGGTTACCGTCTGCAGCTCGCTAAATGGCGCCTCAGCGGTAATCACCAACATTACACGCTTGTAGCATAATCTACTATTAAAAACCACAATTTAATACTTTTTAACAAAAACAAGAATTACAAACATCAGACCCTCGTTTCTGTCTAGCACCAAAGCACTCGTTCTTTCTTTACTGAGTTCTTTAGGAGCTCGAGAGCAAATGCGACTGCCGATCCGGAGCCCTTGGTTCGAATCCCACGCACACCATTGTCTTTTCGAAGGCATGTGGTTAATGCTGCTAACTAAAAAACGGTGAAAGAACGTATGTTGAGAAAACCGACATAGGTATGTACCTATTTCTATAATCTTTTTTGTTTTAAATAAAGAGTGACGAGACGACCAGGACATGTGCCTGATGGTAAACAACATGCCTGCCACATAACAGCACAGTGATACGGAGCTATTGAAACATGCAGAATAATAATTACGTAGCACTGCACTGAGCTCGTCACCCAGAGATCTGAGATGTTATATCTCTAAGCCCTGTAATTTCACTGGAAACATTGCCCTTCAAACCGGAACACAGTAATGTTTGGACATTACTGCTTGGCGATAGAATAACGGGCAAAGGTGTGGTACTTCCCCAGACGGACTCAGCTAAGAGTCCACTCCTAAAAATGCGTCGTTCAAAAATCTAGAAATGCGTCAGTATTTCTAAATGGCCAATGAGAAAGGCTGACGCATTTCTAGATGGTCAATTCAATCTTAGCGTCACGCTCGGGAACGATAAGACATTTCGGATAAGCTCGGGATCATGGCCACTGGCCATCTAGAACTGCTTCAGCATTTCCCATTGATTAAAAGTTTCCGCTTCTATCGGCAGTTCCTATGACTGCCAATTTTTATGTTGTAATTGTAATGTTTTGTTCTCGAGTGGCGACCACAAACCGGAAGACGCAGTGTTGGACGGCCTCCCACTAGATGGACAGATGACCTCACAAAGGTCGCTGGAAACCGCTGGTTGCAGGTTGCGCAGGACCGTTCATTGTGGAAATCTAGGGGGGAGGCCTATGTTCAGCAGTGGCCGTCTTGCGGCTGATGATGATGGTGTTTTTTTTTATAGGTTGGCACTTGACCACCATCCCGCCTGATGTTAAGCGACGATGCGATCTACGATGGAACGTGCTTACCTAGAAGAAACCGATTCACTCTCGATTTGAAGACACCTAGATTGTAACTATCGGGGAAAACCCACTCAGCCAAAGCATTCCACAATCTAGTCGTTCTTATCACAAACGTGGAGTCAAATCTCTTCGTTCGTGTTTTTGGAACATCAACCATGAAACGATGTCGCTTTTTTGAGATACGAGAAGTCCGATATAAGAAAGGGCAAGGTGGTATTAGATTATCCAGATCAGTTTCACACTCTCCGAAGTGTATCCGATAAAAAAAACGATAAGCTAGCAATTTAGCGGCGATGATCAAGACTTTGTAGTCTTTGATGTTTTTTTTTTTTTTTTTCACACAACACCGTCTGACCCCAAACTAAGCATAGCTTGTATGATGGCGGCCAGATAGCTGATAGAATACTTATATAGTTTTAAATACATACTTATTATACATAGAAACACCCAGACACAGTGTAAACATTTGCATTCATCACACAATTATTTGCACTGGGTGGGAATCGAACCCACGACCCTCGGCTTCGCAGGCAGAGCTACTACCAACTAAGCCACGAGGCCAGTCAAAAAAGAAATTGATAGTGATGATGAAATGTAATGTTTTGTAATAATTATTCACAGTTACATCGTCGCTTGCTGACGGACGACGGGTTCGGTCTGGAAGAGTCCTTGAACGAGGAGGCGTACGGGGTGGGGTTGGTGGTCAAAGGAACGCACAGGATTCTGTTTGGCAGTTTGAAGAATAATGGACCCTCTGGTAACTATGGTAGGGTTCTATTTTGATAAACCTACAGAAAGGTTGTTTAAGACAATAAGTTGTGTCTGTTTTTGAACGTACAGGATTCTGTTTGGCAGCTTGAAGAATAATGGACCCACTGGTAACTATGATAGGGTTCTATTTTGATAAAACTACAAAAAGGTTGTTTAAGACAATAAGTTGTGTCTGTTTTTGAACGTACAGTATCCTGTTTGGCAGCTTGAAGAATAATGGACCCACGGGTGACTATGATAGGGTTCTATTTTGCATGTATATTACTCGATAGCGCCGCCAATTGTGAATCGATTTTGATGGTACTAATTTTGTTTGGTAGGTCAAAGTTCATAGGTGGACCAGTGGAGAGAGGCCATATAAATTTTATTTAATTTGTGTATCAGTTTTGGAAATATGAACAAAATAATCTATTCCATCAAAAAAAAACCCCGACTTCAATTTAAAATCAAATTCCAACATGTGACCAAATTTTATGAGAATCTATTATGGTAGGGGAGCCCACGATGCTAAATGGGGAGTTACTCGAGCGTCATAGAGACCTATTGGATTGCAAAGCTAAGGTACCTAATAAGAAGATTTAAAAATAATTACCTTTTCATCAGTGGGGGGCGCCGCTATAGAATTTCAAATGCGAAAAATTACCTTTATGAGCTAATTAGCTATGAATTTTGTTACTTCGGCTTGTGGAATCCTTAGATATTATAGTTTACGTTATCCTTGAATTATTTTCTTTTAAATGAAATAGCCACGCTTTAGAATATAGAGATGACCTTTTAAAAACTCTGTAGCCCTCTACTTTCTTTGCGTCACTGTAGAATTATCAGATTAGTGGAATATACACTTTTTAGCATGTAATTAACTCGTCCTACCTCAGTCTGACGAGCTCGAGAATTTCTGATGATCAAAAATATTTTTTTCTTAATCGGCCTTATTTATGGGGCTCATATTTGGTTAAGATACTTATCCGGGGGTACAAATTCCAACTGTATATTAATCTGCCGCGCTGGAGTAAATCCCGAAATCCCCTCTTGGGCTCCCCTACCATTACTATATCGTCTAAATACATGAAAGCAAATTTTAGTTGTCCATATTTCAAAAACTACGACACCGATTTCGATAAAATTAGTAAGCCAGTATGACGCGCCGAACCCTTTCTTACAGTCTGAATTCAGAGTCTAACAGTCAGACGCTTATTACACCACGATACTTAGACTAAGACTATCTGAATAACGAGTGGTATAATAACGCCTAAACTCTTAATGACATCTGATTTTGGTCATTTAAAATAGTAATTTTATCATACAAGAGTGCAATTTAATAGAGTGAATACCTCTTTTTATCTATTATTCCGCAATGCCGTACAAAAATCATGCGACAAGGAGAAATTATCGAGGGTTGCAACATCCTCTCTTTAACTGCGCTCAGTTGGACAGGTTACAAATAAAGTAAGTGACGGCATAGTGCTGAGCGTTTTACTTTATGCCATTCTATCCATATATACATATAATATGTATATACTATGTAGAAACATACAGGTTACAGTTACGGCTGGTCTAGTCGGGAGAACGGCGCCCGCCGATCCGGAGATCCCGGTTTCAAACCCCACACGCACCACTGTCTTTTCGAAGTCATGTGCGTAACGCCGCTAACTTAAAACGGCGAAGGAAAACGTCGCGAGGAAACCGACATGTGCCTAGAATCTTTCGAAGTTATGTGTCATCCACCAACCCGCGCTGGGCCAGCGTCGTGGATTATGGCCTTTACTCTCTCCTTGCGAGAGAAGGCCCCGAGTCCCAGCAGTGGGAACGTTTATGACGTGGGCTGTTGATGTTCCTACATAGGTCTCCTGGTGGTTCATTTGATCCATACATTTTGTTCACGGGCCTGTAGTCTATAGATGCATACATGCAACGTGTTGGGATTTTTTTAAATCGTTTATAGGTTTACTTGACCGCCATCTCGCCTGATGTTAAGCGACGATGCGGTCTAAGATGGAGCGTGCTTACCTAGAAGAAACCGATTCACTCTCGATTTGAAGATACCAAGATGATAACCATCGGGAAAAACCCACTCATACAACTGATTCTACAGTCTAAACGTTCTTATCACAAAAGTAGAGTCAAACCTCTTCGTTCGTGTCTTTGGAATATCAACCATGAAACGATGCCGCTTCTTCGGGCTACGAGAAGTCCGATAGAAAAAAGGGCTTGGTGGTATTAGATCATGCAGATCAGTTGCACACTCTCCGAAGTGTATCCGATAAAAAACCGATAACCGTTTTGCTTTGGGCCTTAAGTTATTGAAGTGATAACGTCTTATAATTCGATGAAGCCGGCTGCACGCCCACAAAACATGACGTCATGTAACGTTACCGCCGTTACCTCGCCTTATTACTTTTCGCACCATCTAGTGAGTGAAATGTGTATTACGTTCAAGGAGTCTGTCCATGTTTTAGAAAAGCGACGATATGAAGTTAAGAACTTGTGCTAGTACAATGATGTACCCAGAGATGGCGCTTTGAACAGCTTTTCAAAAAGCTTCAGAATGTTTTACCTAGATGGCGCTTAACACAAATACTAGACGTTGTCACGTTCAACCATCGTCAGTAAACCGACTTTACAGACAACCATTTTTTTTAATTTGCAGTCGATGACCTGACGTCATCCGAGAGGATGGCGCGGGCTGCTAGAAGGTGGGAGATGGAACCCTGGCTCTTCTTCACTTCTGGAGAGAAGGTGATCACCTGCATCCCTACTGATATTAGACACTAGCAGTTTTACTTTTTGTAGTGGTAGGAATCTTAGCAGAGTCCGCCTGGGGAAGTACCACGCCAGTTATTCTACCGCCAAGCAGTAATGTGTAAGCGTTACTGTGTTCCGGTTTTGCAATGTTTCCAGAGAAACTGGGCTTAGAGATATAATATCATAGATATCTGGGTGACGAGCGCAGTGCAATGCTAAGTAATGATTTGGCCTCTTCGTGTTCCAATAGCTGCGTGTCACTGTGCTGTTATGTGGCAGGCATGTTGCTTACCATCAGGCACATGACCTGATCGTCTCGTCACTTGATAATATATTTCGGCGGACATAGTCTCGCCATCATCATTAGTAATCGCATTCTTCTGCTGTGGGCGTAGCCGATGGGTAGTGTTGGATGAAAACTAGCAAACACAATCGGATTTATTAAGTACAGGTAACAAAGTAGTTTGGCCTATTATTGCCTTTTTGGCAGCGTGACGTCGGCTGCGCCGACGTTATTCCATTTCAAGGATAATTAACACCACTCAACTTTACTTAAGTCAAAGTTTAAAGACGAACTTCTTGGCTTCACGTTGATTCACCATGCGGGTGTCGGGTCCATCGTGTGACAGAGAGAGAAGCCTCAAGTAGACCCCAAGACTTTGTGACTCGGGCGTAGGTTTAAGGAGCCCCTTTATAGCGTACGTTAACACTCACCTTCACTATTCGCATCTCTTTCCCTGCCCAGCCATATGCATGCTGTAATTAGCATAGATTCCTCGAGTTTCCAATAGCTTAGGTGTTCACTCTCCGAGCGCAGGCAAGCAACTGTCCGCTCCGCTCCCGTTCCGAGCGTAGGTAGCGATGACGTAATGTTGTTTGCGGCCGACATATAAAAAAAAATAAAGTGAAAACTTCTTTTAGCGCGTCTCAGAAAAAAAATTCGTGACCTGTGAATTGAATTCTAACGTGACGCTCGGGAATGATAAGAAATCTTCGGGTAAACTCGGGACAATGACCATTGGCCATGCTGACGCATTTCTAGTTGGCCATGCTCATGTTCACGCCCTGTCCAGTTTCATTCGCGCGGTTTTCACTTCTATCGGCAGTCCCTACGACTGCCAATTTTTTTTAATATATAGAGTGACGAGACGAGTGCATGATGGTAAGCAACATACCTGCCACATAGCAGCACAGTAACACGCAGCTATTGGAAAATTAAGAGTCCAAATAATTACCTAGCACTGCACTGCGCTCGTCACCCAGAGATATAAAATGTTTTATCTCTGTGCTCTGTAATTTCTTCCGCAACATTGTCCTTTAAACCGGAACACAGTGATGTTTGTACGTTACTGCTTGACGGTAAAAAAACTTTACCAAACCTACTCTCCAAAGAGTTCCACCATTACAAAAATTATGAAAAGTGTAATTTAAATAATCTGTTTATCGATACATAACTGTATCAACTGTGTAAAACAAATCTATTTATAGGTATTTACCTATTTACTAGCGACCCGCCCCGGCCTCGCACGGGTGCAATACTGATACTAAATAAACAACTAACTAAAATAAAATAAACTACTACTAACTACCACATCATACCCGAGCGTGATGCTAGAATTCCATTCACAGCCCACGAAAATCTGTCTAGGCGCGCCAAAAGAAGTTTTCACTTCAAAAACTTATATACTCTTTGTATTATACACTATCATTAAAACTCTCGAAAAAAAAATGTTTGATTGGCAGGGTTGGCATGATTAAAACAAGTTGTTTTAAAACACATGTTTAAAACAGTGTTTAAAACAGTTTGAATTTAAACAGTGTTTTTAATCACATGTTTAAAAACAAAGATTAAAACAAGTATTAAACAGTGTTTAATACATAAAGAAAAAAAACAATGTTTAAAACTACTTTTTGAATGAAAATAAATTAATATTTAGGGCTCGACATAGATTGGCATAAAACCAGTTGAGTCTATGCTATTTATTTTATTTTTTTGTACCTACTCACAAAAGGAATTATGAGTTTTTGAAAAGAAACATTACAAAGAAAGACACTTCAATGTATACCTCTAGAATTAATAGGTAATTCCCCGTTGGTCCTGCTAGAAAAGTCCCTAATGTCGACCGTCGAAAGAAAGTAATTCATTGGACTAGTAGGGTATTTCCCGTATTAAAATAGAAATATTGGAGTTTCCCCATTGAACTCTTAAAAACGATATTTATAACAATGGGTTTCCCCTGTTAAAAATGAACATTAGTTAGAAGACACAGGTGAATCTAAACCGTTTAGTACAGATTAGATATAGGGATGCTCGCAACATAAAACAACTGTGTGACCAATAACCATTTTGCAAATTTGAAAGTACCTTGCCTATAAACCTATAAATTAATAAATATGACGTCTATTTGAAATGAAATGAATGCACAAAACTAAAATGAATAAAAAAAAACATAAAAAAAAAACAAAAAAAAACACTTGTTTAAAACATTTTGAACTGTTTGTTTTATAAAATTAAAAAAAACTGTTTTTTTTTCCAACCCTGTTGATTGGTAACGTCAAAACAAATGTTTGACTGGAAATTATGTAGAACAGTTTTTATGAGAAAATGAAATTGTTGTTTTTACTATCTTCTTCGCAAGTTTTCAATATTTTCTCACCGTTTAAACCTTCCCTTAATAGCTACGACAAACATTTCAAAACCAAAATCAGCCAAATCGGCCCAGCCGTTGTCGAGTTTTAGCGGTCCCACGAACAGCAATTCATTTTTATATATATAGATAAATAATTATTTCTTTACCTTCCACAGGTCAACAGAAGAAAATGGCAAAATGTCAGGAACAAGCGAGTAAGTATAACTTTGGACTTTTTAAAAGTACTAGCTGTTACCTGCGACTTCGTCCGCGCGAATTAAATAGTAAGGTAACTCAGGCAGTACCTATTTGTATACCCATAATAAAACAATTTCATACGATTTCATCGAAATCGGTTCAGTTGTTTAGGTGTGAAAGCGTAAGAGACATACGTCCCCCATTTCAACTTCAATTTCATCCCCATACAGTTCGAAATTACAAAATTGCTAGAACAAACATTCGTTTGCTTTGTGTCAGGTGTTGTTGCGTGGTTTTATCTTCAACGGTTGGGAACTTCCATATTGACATTTATCCCCCATATCAACCTCAATTTCACCCCCTACGGTTCGAAATTACAAAATTGATAGAACAAACAATGCTTCGTGCCAAGTGTCTAGATACAAAATTTGATAACTTTGAAAATCCCAAATTTTCATACAACCGTTCATCCCTTGTTTCACCCTCTTAGGGGCTGAATTTCCCAAAACCCCATCTTAGCAACCGCCTACGTGCTAAAAGAGACGATGCGAAATTTCCATGCGAAATTTCAGATTCCTAGCATTTGTAGTTTCTGATATTCCTTGATGAGTGACCTTTCGCTTTTATATATATAGATAGATATAAGTATAAAATTGAATGTTTGTGTGTTTAGAATCGTATAATTTGAATATGTGATGATCTTTAGCAAAGTTGTTGTGGATGAACCAATTATCGACAGGTGGCGTAGAAACGCGCGCAGGGTATAGTAATACATATTTATTTACATGTAGGTACATACCTATAAAATTGAAGTGCATGTCTGTTATCGAACAAAATGGTACCTACATACTTTAGTTAAATTTAAATAAACTATATCAAAAAACGTTTTGAATTCTTAAAAAATGCGAAGTAAGTACCTAACTTTTTCCCCAACCTACTATCTGTACTTAATATTATAAAGCTGAAGCTAATTTGTTTGTTTGTTTGTTTGAACGCAACGATCTCGGGACCTACTGATCCGAACTGAAAGATTCTTTCTCTGTTGGATAGTCCATTTATTGAGGAAGGCTAGACTATTTAACATTACGCTGCTATCAACAGGAGCGGAGCATGAATGAAAAATGTAACAAAAACGGGGGAAAATATTGCTTTTTGAGAGTTTTCGCTGCGGGACAGCATGTGTCTATCTTTTGAAGGTTGCGTCATTAGAACAATTACGGTAATACAATTTACGACCAATTTTCGATAGATGGCGTAGCAACGCGCGCACGGTTCAGCTAGTTATATTTATCGGACGTGAGTTACCCGTGTATTTATTTATAACGTATTCGTCCGAATGTCCCAGTTTTCAGCGCTCCGTCTTCACGGGTTGCCCCCCCACATCACCGTGCTGACCCTGGAGCCGTGGAAGGGGGGGTCGGTGCTGCTGCGGCTGGAGAACACCCTCGAGACCGCTAAACGAAGTAACATGCCATTCAAATTGGAAAAATAGCATTAAGTAAAAAAAAATTAAAAAAAAAAAAAAAAAAAAGATTGCTCGCCTCACTCGCACACTCACTTATAGCCTAGTATTGTCAGTTATTCTGTCGCCAAACAGTAAATGTGCAAACATTACTGTGTTCCGGTTTCAAAGGCAATGTTTCCAGAGAAATGAGAAATTACAGGGCTTAGAGAACGACTTAGATCGCTGGGTGACAAGCTCAGTAGTGCAGTGCTAGGTAATGATTTGGACTCGTTCATGTTCCAATAGCTGCGTGTCACTGTGCTGTTATGTGGCAGGCATGTTGCTTACCATCAGGCACATGTCCTGCTCGTCTCGTCAATATTCATTAAAAAAAAAAAACTACTTACACAACTATCGGAACTGCGCACTCGCTCCCCGCGGCTCGCCAACTCGTTTCTAATTCTAGCTCTACTCGTTGCTCGTTCATCGTTGCCGGTGAGACAACTGGACGTCTACTCTCTTTCTACGAAATCGTAATTTCAAAAAAAAAACTCTAGCGACTTTCCTACTCCGGTTCTACTTCGTTTCGTCCGATAAAACATTATTTGACGATTATAATGTTCTAAGCTTACTGTAATTAGAGTAGGCTTAAAACATTTAAATGGACAAAACGACGGATCGAAGTACAATCGGAGCATGCGCGGTCCAAAGGGGGGGGGGGTGTCACGGGGGACATGACCCCCCCCCCCCCCCACCAAAATCGTATACATTAAATAAAAAATAAATACTAAAAACAATATATACATCTAATAGTAGGTACGTAGACGTACTAACGCGGGAAAACAACTGGAACGGCAGCTATACGGGTAAAATCGTCGGGCGCTACTAGTATGGTATTATTTACTTGATTTATTGTATTTTTACTCGTGACCCCTCCCCCAAAATCCGAGACTGTGTAATGGTGATCCCCTCAAATTCCGAGGCTGTGTAATGGTGACCCCCCCAAAATTCGAGGCTGTGTAATGGTGACCTCCCTCCAAAATCCGAGTCTGTGTAATGGTGACCCCCCCCCAAAATTCGAGGCTGTGTAATGGTGACCCCCCCCCCCGCAAAATTCGAGGCTGTGTAATGGTGACCCCCCCAAAATTCGAGGCTGTGTAATGGTGACCCCCCCAAATTCCGAGGCTGTGTAATGGTGACCTCCCTCCAAAATCCGAGTCTGTGTAATGGTGACCCCCCCCCCCAAAATTCGAGGCTGTGTAATGGTGACCCCCCCAAACTTCGAGGCTGTGTAATGGTGACCCCCCCCCCCCCCCCAATTCGAGGCTGTGTAAAATGGTGACCCCCCCAAAATTCAAGGCTGTGTAATTCTAAATTACTGTTTATTTCGAAATTACGTTTTCATAGAAAGAGAGTAGACGTCCAGTTGTCTCACCGGCAAAGATGAACGAGTAACGAGTAGAGCTAGAATTAGAAACGAGTTGGCGAGCCGCGGGGAGCGAGTGCGTAGTTCCGATAGTTGTGTAGATCGGATATAAAGGCCGGTTTGCATTTTGATTAGTGCGAGTGGGTAATCGCGACTGATTACTATGTAGGTACTCGCAATAATCAATCGGTGTCCACACGTGTTTGCTACTAATCACTCAACACTAGCTCTACTCACTCGCACTCGCACTAATCAAAATGAAAACGGGCCTTAAGCGAGCGAGGCGAGCGATTACTCGCATCTTTTAGATCTGCACTGTAGAGAAATGATCGCTGGTTGCTCTTTCGGCGTGTTCTAATCGCTTAGCGAGTGTTTTCTTTCATAGCTCTTGTCGCTCAGCTAGTGAAAGTCTAACTTCAAACTAGTGAAGCGAGTGCTCGCTGGCAGTGTGAACAGTCAGCGATCAACTGGTTGTATATGCATCTCTTTTATTTACACGGAATTTATATCTATTTTACGTTTCTTGAGCGAGAATATTGTCAAAAGTTAAGCGCCTATTAGACTACGCGTTATTCAGC
Organism: Ectropis crepuscularia; assembly: GCA_963693475.1. Lineage (NCBI taxonomy): Eukaryota > Metazoa > Arthropoda > Insecta > Lepidoptera > Geometridae > Ectropis > Ectropis crepuscularia. The sequence continues at coordinate 3,079,225 of OY856367.1, forward strand.
ACTCGTTATTCAGACTGCCTTAGAGTTTAACTTGTCAGCTCCCTATTACACCAGTCTGAAAAACGCACGCTCTAGGACTTTTAATACTACTTCTTTTTCTTTACTGTACGCTATTATGGTATTTATTAATTTAAATTAAAAAAATGTAAGCATTTGAGATAGGTATAATAACAGTGAGATAAAAATTAAAATTATGGCATGCGAACTCCGAATACCCAAGACACAAAAATAGAAATGACCGCGAATACCAATCATTACCTAGCACTGTACTGCGCTCGTCACAGAGATCGATAGATAGATGTTATCTCTCTAAGCCCTGTAATTTCACTGGAAACATTGCCCTTCAAACCGGAATACAGGAATGTTCCTCTGACCGTTCCTCCCACGGAACAAGTGCCAGTCGGTTGTCGGACGCCCGGCTGAGCGCTCGCGCAACACGTTTCCCGTGCATAATGTTATTAGATATGTCGACAACCCTTGCGCATCATTCCGCGCCAGACAGCAACAGAGTTACGCGTTAGAAGAGAGCGCAAATGTTTAGGTGAAAATCGCGATAAGTATTGAACGCTAATGCGAGGTGAATTGAACTTTGTTGTGTCCCAGCAAGAGTCGCTATTTATATAATTGTTTTCGCTAAGTGATTCTTCTGTACTTGTACTAATATTTATTCTGTAACTGTACTGCGCTCAGAGACACGAGATGATTCACCTTTATTCCCATTAATTATTCGGAAAACTTACTCTTTAAACGTTTTCTTCTACTTGGCGCACTATCCTCAGTTTGTTTCTCGCCTTACTTATATTTTGGCTCCAACGGTTACCTAGAAGATTAATTATAACATAATAATATATTGGTGGACAATTCACACACAACACCATCTGACCCCAAATTAAGCAAAGCTTGTACGATGGCGGCCGGATAGCTGATATCACTGTATACAATAAAACTGCCATTTATGACACCTGGCAGAAGTCTTCTTCAGTATTATTTTTCGTTAAAAAAAATGTTTCTGTCTGTCATGATCTCTTTTGTGTGATGAATTCAAATGTTTGCACTGTGTCTGGGGGTGTTTCTATGTATAATAAGTATGTATTTAAAACTATATAAGTATTATATAAGCTATCTGGCCGCCATCATACAAGCTTTGTTTAGTTTGGGGTCAGATGGTGTTGTGTGTGAATTATCCACCAATATTTATTTATTTACTTGTAACCTTTGTACTTCCAGCAAACGTAGTAAAACTAGAATCGGACTTCGAAGACAGTAAGTCTCATATCACAGTAGACCTTCGGAAGATCTTCCTGCATCACAAGATCAGGACGATCAGGGAGACCACTCTCGCTGCCAACCAGTGGCTTGAAGATGCAAGACAGATGGATTGGAGTACAAGGTAAGGGTTCTTCTTCTCAGACGTTATCTTCATTGCTGAAGGTCGCGTCTAGTCATGGAGTATTGATCACCCGGTGTACTATGCTCTTTTTTAAATAAAGAGTGACGAGACGAGCAGGACATGTGCCTGATGGTAAGCAATATGCCTGCCACATAACAGCACAGCGACACGCAGCTATTGGAACATGAAGACTCCAAATCATTACCTAGCACTGCACTGCGCTCGTCGCCCAGAGATCTTAAGATATTACATCTCTATGCCCAGTAATTTCTCTGGAAACATTGACCTTCAAACCGGGACACAGTAATGTTTTCACATTACTGTAGTAAGATACAGTACCTACTTATAAGTTTCGAGTGACTTCATTTAATTGTACGATTTTTACAAACATGTGATGGTCCGGATATCTGATGATTTATTTGTTTCTCGATTATGAATGATATGATAAAACTAAAAATGTGTGCCCCATAATTTAGCTGACGGACTAATTAGAATGGTATATGTTTGAGTCATCATCATCCCTATTCTTGTCATTTTAAGGTACGTGTACAGTGGTGGTGATGACGGTATACTACCAGAAGACCTGCCCGAAGATGACAATGAAAATAAGTCGAACAAAGGCATGGAAACGACTTCCGGTAAGAAACACCTTTGCTATTAACTTTGCCAACATAGTTTTAAGCTCATATTGAAAATATGAACTGTGGGCCTCATAACAAAGCTCAAAATCACACAGCGAGCTATGGAGAGAGCTATGCTCGGAGTCTCTTTGCGCGACAGAATCCGTAATGATGAAATTCGCAAAAGAAGGAAAGTGGCCGACATAGCTCGAAGAGTAAGCAAGCTGAAGTGGCAATAGGCAGGCCACATCACTCGCAGAACTGACAACCGATGGGGAAGAAAGGTTCTCGAGTGGCGACCACGAACCGGAAGACGCAGTGTTGGACGGCCTCCCACTAGATGGACAGATGACCTCACGAAGGTCGCTGGAAACCGCTGGTTGCAGGTTGCGCAGGACCGTTCGTTGTGGAAATCTAGGGGGGGGGGGGGGCTATATTTCAGTAGTGGACGTCTTGCGGCTGATGATGATGATGATGATTGAAAATACTACAAAGTTATGGCTGGTTAGTCGAGAGAACGGCAACTGCCGATCCGAAGCCTCCCACGGCCTCGATGCGCACCAAGACATCCTTTAGAAGTCATCTGCGTAATGTCGCTAACTTACAACGGTGAAGGAAAACATCGTGAGGAAACCGACATAGTTCTAGAATCTTTTAAAGCCATGCATGCGTCATCCACTAAACCGCACTGGGCCAGCGTGGTGGAGTGTCCCGAGCAGTGAGAACATTTAGTGGGGTGCTATCAACGAGCAACACGGAAGGGAGGGAGTAGGCGTTTCCCCTCTGTCAAAGTACAAGTCCGCGTGGACCATGGAGTTTGATAATATACTGTGGCGTGGAATACACTGAGGGCGGGGCTAGATTTGTGAATGGTGCTTTATTTTTTATGTGTTAGGGATTGTGGGATTTTGGGATGTGTTAGGGCTGTGTGAGTATGATCGGCAATGGATCGGTACAGGTATGTTTTGTATGTATTAGTGCGGCTTTGCGCTGGTGTGCAACTTTCCCCTCCCGCAAGAAAGATTTGAACAATATTTTTTAGCTAAGGCTACTCCATTCCGTGCTTGCGCAGAAGATCGAGCTGCTCGGTGGGTGTTTATGGATGACAAGCAACCCACTGTGAGTGGGTATTTTTCTGATACATGTAGTCTGGGAGTCTTCAAGTCTAAAGTAAGTCAGTTTCGTCTATGTAAGTATGCTCATAAGTAGCTCAACATCAGGCGAGATGGCTGACAATCGCAAACCTATTATTAACAAAATAAAACCGGCCAAGTGCGAGTGGGACTCCCGCACGAAGGGTTCAATAAATTAGCAAATAAACGGCAAAAACCTCTTTGGCTTTATTCGAAATGTCTTATACATCGCATTTCCGCAGACAGGCAAAAAGTTTTATTGAAGTATTGATTTTTGGTTCATGATTTTGATGACGAATTTGACATCGCATGTTATTTTTACCAGTGGCGCCATCAAGTTGGTTTGAGACGGACTAATCGAGCAAAAATCAAGTTAGTTGTATGGGAGCCCCCCTTAAATAATGTTTTTATTTTATTGTTAATATTTGTTGTTATAGCGGCAATAGAAATACATCATCTGTAAAAAAATTAACTGTCTAGTCATCATTCTTGAGATGCAGCCTGGTCACAGACGGACGGACGGACGGAGAGCCAAGTCTCAGTAACAGGGTTCCGTTTTTACCCTTTGGGTTCGGAACCCTAAGAAAAGGTATTAACACGAATTCAATAATAAATTTTGAGTCATTTCCAGATGAAGATGCCGAGTCTCCCCGAAAATTCTACAACAGAAGACTGAAATCAAGGAACCGCACTCCTAAAGACAGACCATACAGTTACAATAGAAGGAAACGAGACCTCAACAAAACTGTTAACATTAACGATAATATAGTGATTAATGACACTAAAATTACTTATTTACCAATAATAGATACAAGATATGAAGTTACTACAGAAGTTAAAGAACTATTAAATGTAACAAAGAAGAAAAATGGTCGAGCGAAGCCAAAGTTGAGTTTCTGGAATAGGGCTAGGAAGACGAGGATTCCATTTTTGGAGATGGACGATGATGAAGTGTCTTCGGAAGAAGATTCTTCTACGATGATGAAAAGGTCGACCAAGAAGCAGAAACATGAGAAGAAGGTTCGAGATGGTGAGCGAATATTTAGTACTAGCTGTGCCCCGCGGTTTCACCCGCGTCTATTTGAGGAAAATCCATACTAAAATATCCATTGCTGGCCACTTTATTACGTTTTACGGAACCCTAAAAATACGTAAATAAGCAACAATGCATTGTTGTAGAACAAAGGACAATGCCCACGTCCCATACATTGAAAAACCTGGCCAACTTTTTTTGATTCTGAAAGTGTATAGAGATGAATAGTATCTAATTAGGATTGTTAATGCTTCTATAAACGTCTACTGTTGGTGTTTTTCATTTCCTAAATACCAAAAATTAGTTACAGTTAAACGAAAAGTAAGGTTATGTTTACTGTCCAAATATTTTAGAATTATGTTTTCTTTTGGATTAGAACAGAAAAGAAAAGAAAGAACTATGGTATTGTCTTTCAAAACATATTTCTTATGAGAATAAATAGGAATAATAGTACTTCTAACTACCAACTAATTACCATAAAATAGATCTCGGATGGAATTATCATAGGCTACATAAGGCTACTAACTAAGCGCAGTGCATGTTCTAATAATTTATGACACTGTCTTGTTATATGTTAGGCACATGTCTCACTCATCCTATCATTGTTTACTAAAAAAAATACTTAAATCAGTGTAGATAATACTGTTCACCGATATCTTTCTACTGAATCTATGTTCAAACCAATGCAATAAAGGAGAGAGGATAAATAAAATATATTGTTTGCGATTTTATTATATATATTTCTCATTTGATAATAATGTTAAACAGTATTTAATAGCCCAAAACTACTACATAGCCAAAATACCCTGTTCGTGGATTTATGTGGTCCTGCTGTCTGGCCATACTAGAAATCTCACGAAGAACTCTGCAATGCAAGTACAGCAATACTGAAAGATGGCCTCTGCTGGCTGTCCTTATCATTTTCAATTAAAATATACATATTATATATATTCTATTTGCTTCAGCAGTAGTCAGCTTGTGTCTGTCTTCTATAAGCAACTCAGGGTTTTAAAATTGGTAATTGCAAATGTTTTGTAGCAAGTTAGCGCTCTCCCCGAATTTCTTGTAGAGTATGAATACTTCATTTGCATAGAAATATTGTCACAGAAGGGAATATCTTCATTGTGATATAAATATTTCATTATTTTGGTATTCAAGACAGTGGCCTTAGGAGGTCCATAACAATCGAGCGTTTCGGTCAGACAACACAAGGATATATATGGTTTTATGTAATTATTACCACAATTATGTATGTAACAAGGAGCACTGAATCACATAATTCCCAGTTTTGTTAAAACCAATATAAATTCCGTCACAAAAACTTGACGTCCGATTAGGAATTAATAATATTTTTCCTATTCCTAATATTTCTCTACGCACTGCAATGAAGCTCAAAAACATGTTTTCTTCCTAGAGCAATCTCTTTTGAACAATCGGAATAATTTTACTGTGTTCAACTGAAATCCGACATTGAAACATTTGATCTAGTAATCGGTTTGTTGTGGTGAATAATGCATAAATATTTACACCGCTTAATTAAATTAATAGAAAACCATTCATTTTGCTTGTTTACTTTTTTTTAATTTGTCAATTTGAATTTGACATTGATCTTTGACCAATTTGTATTTCGTGAAAACGTTTCGTTTCACAATTGCATGCAAACTTCTTCCTCGTTTACATTGCTATAAAAAGCTTTGATAGTTTCTTTGTCGCCGCATTTATACATATCGTTATTTAAATATGTAAAAGTAGTAAATAAACGACATTGTGAAAAGAATTTTATTGATATAGATAACATCCATATTTAATTTCAATCTAACGCGGATTACTAAAACGAAACGCAAGTGCCGTTTCGTTATTACAATGTTTTCCAAGTCAGCTTTGTTGATAAATGGTAGGTTTAATTTAAACAAACGCAAATTATTTTATTTTGTAATGTTAGAAAGTTATATAACTTAGCATACGAGTACAATAAAAAATCACCGATTTTTTAATATATAACTCATATGTCTGCACGACAAATATTCTGGCGAGTCAAAAATGGACATTGTTCTTTGATTACTTCAAATGACACAAACTTCAAATGTAGACACGCGCCGTCACAGACTTCAGCGACCAAAGAGAATTTAAATTCACGGAACTAAAGCTCTCGAAGAGAAATGTTTTTCCCCGTTTTCTTTACATTCTTCACTCATACTCCGTACCTATTGATAGTAGCGTAATGTTATATACCCTATAGCCTTCCTCGATAAATGGAGTATCCAACAAAAAAATAATCTTTCGTATCGGTCCAGTAGTTTCCGAGATCCTAGCTTTCAAACAAACAAACAAACTCTTCAGCTTTATAATATTAGTATAGATAGTAGTAATGGTTGAGGTCAAAACTGGTAGGTATATTTTTGTAGTGGTAGGACTCTTAGCAGAGTCCGCCTGGGGAAGTACCACACCTTCGCCAGTTATTCTACCGACAAGCACTAATGTGCAAACATTACTGTGTTCCGGTTTGAAGGGAAATGTTTCCAGTGAAATTACAGGGCTTAAACATATAACATCTTAGATCTCTGGGTGACGAGCGCAGTGTAGTGCTAGGTAATGATTTGTACTTTTGATGAATGATTTCTTTATGGTTCAATAGCTGCGTGTCGCTGTGCTGTTATGTGGCAGGCATGTTGCTTACCATCAGGCACATGTCCTACTCGTCTCGACGCCCTTTATTAAAAAAAAATAGAGGGGCCACTATTTGTATTAGTTGGTAAATCTGCTGGCGAAACCGTAGGTCGTGTAATCTATTGTAACTCAGGTTAAATATCATCATCATCATCATAGGCCTAGAGAGTAAAACAATAGAGCATTATTAGTGTTGAGCCATGCATTCACGGAGCAAGCGTTTCAGATACACATTTTCTGAAACATCACTTAGAGGTAAACATCGCACCTTTGGGATGGCTCGGCTAAGTATCAGCTGGAGGATCTGGAATCGATCGAGAGACGTGCCAAAAGGTTCATAGGCAATGACACCCTCTTGCGAAAAAGACTGCAAAGTCTTGAACATCGCCGAAAAATTGCTAGCTTAGGTATCGGTTTTTTATCGGATACACTTCGGAGAGTGTACGTGTGTGAGTGTGTGATTTGCACGATCTGATACCACTGATACTTGCCCTTTTTTCTATCGGAATGCTCGCAGCTCGAAAAAGCGACATTGTTTCATGGTTGATGTTCCAAAGACACGAACGAAGAGATTTTACTCTGCTTTTGTGATAAGAACGTCAAGACTGTGGAATACGTTGCCTGAGTGGGTATTTCCCGATAGTTACAATCTTTGTGTTTTGAAATCGAGAATGAATCTGTTTTTCTAGGTAAGCGCGGCGCCGCGCCGCGCGACGGTTTTGTTTCAATACTCACGAGACCGCAGGTTTTCGCGGTTTCTGCTCCGGAAAGCTACTGCGCAAGAACCGCGCGCAGCCACGCGGGCGCCGCGCGGCCGTTAACCGCGTCGTGTGTATTGAATTCAATTTTATATCCGCTTGCTACACCGGTGTGTAATATAGTACCCAAAAACTTGATGATGACGAAAACATACAAACTTAATTTTGCGGACGGGTTTTTGGCGGGGAATAAAATTTTTCGTGATTTTATTTGGAAAGGTATACCAATTTGTGTTTAATGGCGTCTACTTGAACTGGTCTTTATTTTGATATAAAATATATCACATTAAAATTAGAGTTCATTTACATAGAAAAATCGTAAAATTAAAAAAAAAACTAAAATTAAAAATTTTGGCGGGAAAATGGTCCCGAAGTATTGAAAAAATAATAAAAAATATATGTGTGCTATCGAAATCAGTTTTTGTTAGTTTGTCACGTTATTGCGTGTTACACGCTACGGTCAAGTCGAGAGAACGGCTACTACAGATCGGGGGGTCTACCGCCGAACGAAAAATGTCTTCGCTTTGCTGTTTCTCTCTCTTTTCTTTTCGCTTGAAATGATAGAGACAGCATTAGCAAAGCGATAGCCGATTTAGTTAGGCGGTAGAAACGCCGCGCCGGAGCCCCCGTGTTCAAATCCCACGCGCACCATTGTCTTATCGAACTCAATCGACAGCTTACAAGTGACGGCATAGTGCTGAATCTTAATACTTTACACCCTTCTATCATCCTACATAGGTCTCCTGGTGATTCATTTGACCCGTAAATTTTGTTCACGGGCCTGTAGTCTTCTCACGGTTCTTTCATCACTTAATTTCAGATCTAGTTATCGATGACTCAGATGACGGAATAACCAAATCCATGTACGAAATGTACTACAAACCACATCTACCCAGGAACCCATACAAAAGAATTAAGCACTCAGAAGAAATAAGAAGCCCTAAAAAGAACAAGCCCAGAAGATTTGATAGCGAAGAGACTGAAGCGGAGAAGAATGAACGACCAAGACGAAGGTACAGGAAGAGGCAGAATCCTAATCTGTCAGATAGAAAAAGAAGTAAACTGAGAGAAAAAGAAGGGAATCTGGACGCTGATGAGGATTTTCCATTACCTGGTAACGATATTGAATTAGATTTTCTCGTTTTCAAAAGGCTTCGGGGCATGTCCTGATGGTAAGCAACATGCCTGCCACATAACAGCACAATGACACGCAGCTATTGGAACGTGAAGAGTCAAAATCTTTACCTAGCACTGCACTGCGCTCGTCACTTAAAGATCTAAGATGTTATATCTCTAAGCCCAGTGATTTCTCTGGAAACATTTCCCTGCAAAACGTATTGCCATTCAGCGTGGTATTGCCGCCAGAATGCCCCGTACGCTTCCTACAGGTACTGGGCTTGAACATCTTGATTACGTTGAGACCTCCAGTGGTCTACGGATGATTCAGATGTTTTTAGTGTAAGTAGGTTTAATACCCATCCAGTTAAATATTTGTGTGATGAATTGGTTAATAAGAATGTATTTAAAACTATATGAGTACTAGCGGCCCGTTCTGGCTTCGCTCGGATCATAACCTACACACTGTATGCAGCGCCATCTGCCGGGCTTATTTGTGAATCTTATTTAGAATTGAACTGAAAAATCAATTCATACAACCGATCGATACAGCAGTCTTTTTAGGCTTCACGGTGGACTCAAAGTTACAGTGGGGTACCCACATTAATAAATTAACTGACAGGCTAAGTTCGGCGGCTCACGCTGTCCGTCAAATAAGAAAAATAGCTGATGTCTCTGCAGCTAGAATGGTTTATTTTGGGTATTTTCATAGTGTGATGGCGTATGGTGTGCTGCTATGGGGCTCAGCCGCTGATATAGATTCGGTCTTTATTTTGCAAAAAAGAGCAATTCGAAATTTATATAATGTACCTGCAAGGGGTTCACTCCGGGAAATATTTAAAACTATAAATATTCTTACCTTACCGTCACTGTACATATACGAATGCATTATGTATGCGAGAAAACACCAATCCAGTTTCAGAAAAATGTCAGATGATAACCCTAGGACACGGCATATCTATAAGTTTGTTTTTCCGAGATGTAGACTTCAGAGGACAAGCGCTTCTTTTGTCGGAAATTGTGTGAGTTTTTATAACATTATTCCTAATCAGTTGGTAGGTCTCAAAGAACAAAAGTTTAAGACTGCTATAAAAACTTATTTAATGAGAAAAGCCTTCTACTCAACTAAAGAATTTATTCAAGGCAGAAAAGAGTGGTCGAAAGCAATGTTAAATTCTGATTCCAACTAGACACTGGCATAAAAAAGACATCAACAATGTATTACATTTTGTATTATATTACATCTTAGTATAACTAATAATCTCTATTGTCATTTTTATCTTTTTAGTTATCACAAATATGTTCTCTGACAAAGCCTCTTTACAGCTGCATTTTTTTAATTTTTTTACATGACAAGGCCTTTTTACAGCCGCTTAGATATTAAATTAATTATTCCTTAAAACTGTATGTGACGTTACCAAGTGATGTTAATTTCCAATGGTTCGAATAAATGAAAAAAAAAAAAAAAAAAAAATCTAAGCCATCCTCGAATCCACTTGTACACACACAAAAAAAAAACATTCAAATCGGTCCCGCCGTTTAGGAGGAGTTCACTGTCAAAAAATGATGAAATTACTAAAATGGCTATTAAATAAAGTGGCCAAGTGCGAGTTGGACTCACCCATGAAGGGTTCCGTTGCAGCAGGTAACATAATATACATAGTACACATAGTTCTTGTAGTTCGTTGTAACCTTGATCGAAATTTCAATAATAGTGTATTTATGACGTACTAAAAAAAACTACTCATCAGATCGAGTTCAAACTAATTTTCGTTGGTAGTTTACATGGTAATGTACATCATATATTTTTTTTAGATTTTTCATTTTCGTACTTTAGAAGTTAGAGGGGGGGGACACATACCACTTTGGAAGTGTGTCTCGCGCAAATTATTCAGTGTAGACGAAAATGATTTTAGAAACCTCAACATCATTTTTGAATACCTATGGATAGACACTCTACACGTGTAGGTTTGACGAAAAAAAAATTTTGAGTTTCAGTTCTCAGTATGGGGGACAACCCTAATTTTTCTTTTTTTCTTTTCTTTTTGTAAAAACCTTAATGCGGTTTACAGAATACATCTAATTACCAAGTTTCAACGGTGTAGTTCTCATAGTTTCGTCAAAAAGTGGCTGTGACATACGGACGGACAGACAGACAGACAGACAGACATGACGAATCTATAAGGGTTCCGTTTTTACGTTTTACGGAACCCTAAAAATAGGAGTTGGTGATAAAAGGATAAAAATTTAGGGTTGTATGTAATTTTTAACGCCACATTGTAAAAAAATAATAACAAAAAAATTTGTCCGAAAATAAAACAAAAAAATTGGGGTGAACAACCCTTATCACTTAGGGGTATAAAAAATAGCTAGTAACCGATTCTCAGAGCTACTGAATAGGTATGCATATAAAATTTGGAAAAAATCAGTAAAACCGTGTCGGAGGAGTAAGGTAACTAATACTGTGGCACGACAATTTTATATATAAGACTAGCTTTTACCCGCGACTTCGTCCGCGCGAAATAGGTATTTATTAATGTAACTGAGGCAGTATTTGTAGAGCTATTACAAATTTACATTTACTAAAATCAAAACTTACTTATATTAAAACATTTTTATACAATTTCATCAAAATCGGTTCAGTGTTGTAGGCGTTAAAGCGTCACAAACAGACAGACAGCGTTATTATCACATTTATAATACAGCTAGCATCGGCCCGCGGTTTCTCCCGTTTAATTCCCGTTCCCGTTATTTCCCCGGGATAAAAAGTAGCCTATGTGTTTTTCCAGACTACAATCTAACTGTATTCAAAATTTCAGCCTGAGTCATTCATACGTTATGACGTGATTGAGCAACAAACATTCAAACATCCATACATTGACATTTATATTATTATTTTTTTTTTGGACAATTAACACTCACCACCATCTGACCCCAAACTAAGCAAAGCTTGTGTGATGGCGGCCAGATAGCTGATATAATACTTATATAGTGTTACTTACATACTTATTATACATAGAAACACCCAGACACAGTGCAAACATTTGAAATTCATCACACAAATATTTGCACTGGGTGGGGATCGAACCCACGACCCTCGGCTTCGCAGGCAGAGCTACTACCCACTAAGCCACAAGGCCAGTCAAAATTTAGTAGGATAGTATGGATTTCAAGTGTCTCATTGCAAAATTTTACGGTTTTATCTTACATTGATGAACTTCCATATAAGCTTGCATCCTCCTTTTCAACCCCTATTTCATCCCCGTGCAGTTTGAAATTACGAAATTGGTAGAACAAACATTTAGTTGCTTTGCAATCAATCTAGATACGAAGTCTCATGGTTTTATCTTCAACCTTCAACAAATGGGAACTTCCATAAAATCTTGCATCCCCCATTACAACCCTAATTTTATCCCCGTACAATTAGAAATTACAAAATTGCTAGAATAAACATTTATTTGCTTGGTGTCTAGTTACACATACAAAGTTTTATCTTCAACCATCACGAACTTCCAAATAAACTTTCATCCCCCATTTCAACCGGATCTTTTCAGCCGGAATACGCTGTCATTTGTATTTAGCAGTGTTGCAGCTAAATGGTTTCTACGTCTCATTAGTCTCTGTTTATAAGTCATTGAAGACCTCTTTGATTGTACGAATTTGCAAATACTCTTGTACTTCGGAATTCCGAGTAAACCATGGAGCATTGATCAGTCTTTGATACTTTATTTTGGAAGCGCTGGAGGATTTCTGTGTTGGAGTGACTTGTTGCTCTATGCCATATGCCATGATATAAAAGCGAAAGGTCACTCATCAAGGAATCTCAGAAACTACAAATGCTAGGAATCTGAAATTTTGCATGGAGGTCCCTTTTACCAGGTAAGCGCTCGTTAAGACGGGGTTTTGCAAAATTCAACCCCTAAGAGGGTGAAACAAGGGATGAACGGTTGTATGTCATTTTCAACGTTATCAAATTTTGTATGTAGACACTTGACACAAAGCAATTAAATATTTGTTCTATCAATTTTGTAATTTCGAACTGTACGGGGGTGAAATTGGGGTTAAAATGGGGGATGAATGTCAATATGGAACTTCTCAACCGTTGAAGATAAAACCATGAAACTCAGTATATAGACACTTGACACGAAGCAAACGAATGATTGTTCTACCAATTTTGTACTTTCGAACTGTACGGGGATGAAATTGGGGTTGAAATGGAGATGAATCTCAATATGGAAGTTACGGAACCGTTAAAGATAAAACCATGAACCTCTGAATATAGACACTTGGCACAAAGCAAATAAATGTTTTTGTAGCAATTTTGTAATTTTGAACTGTACGGGGATGAAATTGGTATTGTTAAAATGGGGGATAAATGTCAACATGGAAGATCCCAACTGATGAAGATAAAACCATGAAACTCTTTATATAGGTACTTGGCACGATGCCAATAAATGTTTGTTCTAGCAACTTTGTAATTTCGAACTCTATGGGGATGAAATTGGAGTTGAAATGGGGGAAGAATGTGTCTTACACTTTCACACCTAAACAACTGAACCGATTTTGATGAAATTGTGTTATTATAAGCTGTTTTAGTAACCGTAAATGTGTCTGGGTATAAAAATAGGTATTTATTTCGCGTGGACGAAGTCGCGGGTAACAGCTAGTAATCAATAATATTATGTTACAGAAGTGAGCTCACGAAGGAACCTGAAGAGACGAGGAGTGGAGGATGCTCTCAGGCTGGCGCGGACTGATGCTGAATATGACTATGACGATTATGATGATGATGATGAAGAAGACGACCCCGAGGATTTCACCAGGAGTCCTCGAAGAAAAAGGTATTTGTTTAATTTTTAGTTATTCTACCGCCAAGCAGTAATGTGCAAGCATTACTGTGTTCCGGTTTGAAAGGCAATGTTTCCAGAGAAATTTCAGGGCTCTTAGCCCTATAAGATATAACATCTTAGATCTCTGGGTGACGAGCGCAGTGCAGTTCTAGGTGATGATTTGGACTCTTCATGTTCCTATAGCTGCGTGTCACTGTGCTGTTATGTGGCAGGCATGCTGCTTACTATCAGGCGCATGTCCTGCTCGTCTCATCACTCTTTATTTAAAAAAGTAAAGTGCAAAATAAAATGCAAATGTGTATGTACCTCCTAACATAAATAGATATCTACCTGTCCGCATAGCTGGGCATTAAATCGTTAATCGTTAATTAACGAAGTTAACATTTTGATTAACGGATTAACTTTTAAGTTAACTTTTAAAAATGTTAACGGACACGTTAACTTCCGTTAATTATGCAGAAGTCCGTTAATTGTTAATCCAATGCCTACTATTTACCGCACGGTACCTCGGCGCGGCGCAAAAAACAGGTTCAGACAAGTATGAAACGAAAAGTGCTGGGCGCAGTGTGACCATGTGGCAGGTTCCTGCAATTTTGCCAGGATTGAGGCGTCATTTTAGCCTGTGGCATGATCAGTTGACGTTATATGAAAAGTTCGAGTTCTTTTTGGCTGAAAATTTGAGCATAGACATACTCGAATTTGAATGACGTTTACAATTTAGTTGAATATTTCAATATCAATCAAATAGTAATCCATAGCTAGTGGGGAACTCCCCGATAAATTCAATCATACTTTTTCGATCGTTTATTTCGTTTATATTGTAACTTTATTTTAATAAAATCGGTGGTAGTGCATTTCAACTAACCAAAGAAAAGTTAAATAAAATTAACAAATCAATGTATAAGGATGAAGAAATAGACGTATACAATGAAAATTCCAGTGTTTAACATCTGACTAATATTATAAATGGCAATTTTTGGACGTTGTAATGTTTGGTGTTTCATCACGTCAGCACGTCTGGGAACGGGAAAGGATTGTGTTGAAAGGAGACGGCCCATTTTCCATGGGCATTTGCCCCACAGAAAAAGTGCAAGAGACTTGACCAAAATTGGATCATTGTATAGGATTTTTAATATATATTGAGGAACCATTTATGTTTTTATCCTGCATAGCGGGGTTTAAAAGATATCAACTAAAACATTGAAAAAAAATAACGCCGCAAGTAGGTAATCAAGAACGTAATTATGTACTTACTACTAAAAGAAGGTAGTAAATTCATTACTTTGCGTTTTGCGACTTACTGTGCTCAAAATAAAGTCGACTCAACGCAGAAAAGGACCGGAGATTCGGCCAAACCTTAAAAAAATTACGAAACCTTTGGAAAAATAAAGAAATTCCACGTGTTGTGTGAGTTTCGAACGAAACGATTTTCGAATGAATTTTTACTGTACGTAAACTTCACCTGAACAAACAAATAGAGATAAACAGTCTGTACACATACGTACAAATGAAAGGAGTGTTCAACGTACTACTTATTTATTGGGTACTGACTAGTGGCTACTGACCCGAAGACAAAACACGAACTAAACCTTAACAGTCTTATTTAAATTCACAAAAACTTCGCAAGCGTGTTTTAACGCCGTACAACGCCATCTAGTTTTGTTTTATGGAACTACAGTACCTTAATACAACATTACTAAACATAGTCAATAAGGTACTTTTTAATCACCAATTTGCAATCCCCGCTTGGCAGGTTAGTATTGAATGTACAGTTTGAATTATTTAATTATATGTTATTTTAATTAAATAACTTGTTTAGGTCTCCGGGGCTAATTAGGTACCTAAACTCGAAACGACTTGGGGCAGAAATGAGCCGTCTCCTTTGGAAAACAGCCCTCAAACGCTGCAGTTGAACGTTTGCTATCCACGGGTAAAGACATTTTAACACCAAAGCGAGCCTCGCTTTCAGACGAGAACTTCGATATGTTAATGTTCATGAGGGGAAATAGATACCTATGCGCATTATGCCCGACGATTAAATTACACATTAAATTAAATTAAATTTAAAAAATTGGCAGTCATAGAAACTGCCGATAGAAGTGAAAAGTTATAACTCAGAATTTGATAGCTTACCTTGGAAACTACACGGGTGTAACCGGAGGGCGTGGCCTGGTCATCATGGCATGGCCATCTAGAAAAGCAGCAGCATTTCCTATTAGCTGATCCATTTCTAGATAGTCATGCCATGATGGCCAGGCCACGCTCTTTCAGCATTTCCCATTGGCTGACGCATTTCTAGATGGCCAATAGCCCATGGTCCCGAGTTTACCCGAAGATTTCTTATCATACCCGAGCGTGACGCTAGAATTCAATTCACAGCCCACGAAAAATCTGTCTAGGCGCGCCTAAAGAAGTTTTCACTTCAATAATAAAATTAAACTCTACAAGTATTTGGTTTTTTCCTAACCTGTTAACTTCCAGAATCTAACCCAACAGGTTTTATAAGTTCACTAACGCAACGATATAAAAATCCAATACGCATATTAACGGATTAACGATTAACGTTAACTTCCGTTAATTCTTACGAAATGTAACGCTTTAACGTTTAACGAAGTTAACTTTTTTTGTAACGGATTAACGATTAACGAAGTTAACTATTTGATTAACGGTGCCCAGCTATGCCTGTCCGTCATCATTTCGGTTTGTTTGTACGCGGCGATACATCCACCGTTTTCATTAGAATGGTAAAAGTTGGCTGTACTCTTTTTATGGAACTCAGCATTACAGAAAGATCGAAAACCACTTTGCGTCACCGGGCAAACTCAAGGAGCCCAACTACTCAGAACAATAATAGGCTTGACGACTCATTTTTGAAGCGAAAACATTTTTTTTACGCGCCTAGACAGATTTTTAGTGGGCTGTGAATTGAATTCTAGCGTCACGCTCGGTTATGACAAGAAATCTTCGGATAAACTCGGGGATGGCATTAGCCATATAGAAATGCGTCAGCCAATGGGAAATGCTGAAAGGGCGTGGCCTAACCATCACGGCATGACCATCTAGAAATGCGTGAGCCAATGGGAAATGCTAACGCATTTCTAGATGGCCATGCCATGCTGGTCAGGCCACGCCTTCCGGTACACCCGTGTAGTTTCCAAAGTAAGCTATCAAATTCTGAGTTTTAAGTCATCACTTCTATCGGCAGTTCCTATGACTGCTATTTTTTTAAATAAGTACTGATAAATAGTTTGATGTTTTCGTTTTCAGATCTCAGTCCAAGGATGATGATCCCGACACGTCGGAACAAGAGCAAGTGGACTTGGAATACAAAGTTATGATCAGGCCCACGCAGATACGAACCTTCGTCATTTGGTTTGTTAGTAACAGGAAATCGTACTAGGAACAATACAGCCTTTATCTCACGATATTAAAAAAAATATTCAAAAAACTAAATATGCAAGACACTGTACTAGTAAACTACAAGACATCTACTCTCATTCTACGAAAACGTAATTTCGAAATAAACTCGGCGACTTTCCAACTTCGATTACTTCGATCCGTCATTTTGTCCGTTTAAATGTTCTGAGCTTACTCTAATTAGAGTAAGCTTAGAACATTTAAACGTCAAACAATGTTGTATCGGCTGAAACGAAGTAGAACGAGAGCAGGAAAGTTGAGAGTTTTTTTCCGAAATTTCGTTTTCATATAAATAGAGTAGGTACCTAGTCCAGGACGTCTACTATCTTTCTACGAAAACGTAATTTCGAAATAAACTCGCGACTTTCCAACTCCGTTTCTACTACGATCCGTCCTTTTGTCCGTTTAAATGTGCTATGCCTACTGTAATTAGAGTATGCTTAGAACATTTAAACGTCAAACAATGTTGTATCGGACAAAACGAAGTAGAACGAGTGTAGGAAAGTCGCAGGTTTTTGTTTGAAATTACGTTTTCGTAGAATTAGAGTAGACGTCCAGGCCCATGAACAAAATGTGTGGTTCAAATGGTTTGTAGTCAAGTAGTCTATTGTTAGGGTACGGTTGCGCTTTTATCGATACATCCGCCAATGGTGCGCTTACAAGATGCAAAAAGACTTGTCAAAGACAATTACCAATATCACCGTAGGTGGCGCCAAATTGTATTATGTTAGAATTTTTTTTACAAAAACAAAATGTGGCCATTTGGCAAAATTGTATCTACATTTTTACACATTTTTAACATATAACCTTAAGTGTATGATCAACGAGCCCACTCGACTAGTAAGTGGTACGTGCCTTGACCACATGTTGTGCAATATACGGGGATGTCAGAGCAAGGTGATTGAGCTTGCTTTGTCTGACCATACATCACAATTACTCTCCTGCCCTATTAAGCCAACCTCTTGTCTCAAATATTGGTACGTTGAAAAACGAGATTACTCACAGGATAATATGGATAAATTTAATGATTGTTTAAAATCATTGACATTTGATGACATTTATCAGGAAAATGACCCAAATGAGGCTTTTAATAAATTTCACGATATATTTTTATTATTTTATAATTTGTGCTTTCCAATTAGTAATGTGAAAATGACAACCAGGAAACGACCAAGGTGGCTATCCACTGGTATCCGACTATGTTGCAAGCGAAACAGATCTTTACTCTGGGCTTACCGAAAAAATCGTAGCCGAGAAAACAAACGTAACTTCAAAGAACTGTCGCTGAGACTTAACAAAATCATTTATCTGACACAAAGATCTCTGAATGACAATTTTATCAGAAATGCTCCAAATAAGAACAAGGCAACATGGCAAATAATTAATGGTACAAAGAATATTCTACCAAGGGAACCTATAACACTGAAAGTCAATGGTAATTACATAAAAGAACCCCTTGGAGTAGCCAGTACTTTCAATAGGTTTTTTGCAAACCATATACCGGAACGAACTGTAAAACCAAAAACATTTACTAAATCGAGATGTACCAAATCTCTGTTTATGACGCCAACGGTACCGCAAGATATTCATAGAATCATAATGAATCTTAAAAATACAAAAAGTTCTGGATATGACGGTATAACTACACAAGTAATTAAGCACGTTTCAGGTACCATTTCCCACGTACTTAGCTACATAGTCAATGCGAGCATATCACAAGGTGTTTTTCCGGAAAGACTTAAAAAAACAATAATTAAACCTATTTTCAAAAAAGGTGACGAGCTTGATTTGAATTGTTACAGGCCGATAGCTTTAATCCCTATTTTCTCTAAAATTTTTGAAAAGACCATGTATGAAAATATTTACAGTTATTTTGAACAGAACAAGTTATTCGCCTCCGAGCAATTAGGCTTCAGAAAGAAGAAAGGTATTAATTTAGCAATTTACAGTTTTATAGAAACTATTTTAACTAATTTAGATGCTAAATTACCAGCATGCGCGTTTATATGGATCTTACTAAAGCGTTTGATTTTGTCGATCACAATATATTATTAGACAAACTAGAGGCGTACGGTATTAGAGGCAATGTGCACGACCTTATGAGATCTTATTTATCAAACCGTCAACAGAGCACACAAATATGCAAAATTTGCTCCGATTCAAAACGGGAGATCACATATACGTCGAAATACGAAAAAGTTAAATATGGTGTACCACAGGGCAGCGTGTTAGGCCCACTACTTTTCTTAATTTACATTAATGATCTGCCAAAGGTAACGAAACACCTGACTGTATTATTTGCGGATGATAGTACGGTATTATTCATTGGTACGAATATTTCATGCGTTGAAAATGAAATTAGGAAAGCTCTAGACAGTATCCTGAATTGGTTGGAAATTAATAACTTAAAAATAAATCTTAGCAAAACAAAACTAATGACATTCAGGAATAGAATTAACAAATTAAATAAACTTGATGTTGTTTATTCCGGAAATAAAATCGAAACAATAGACGCAACGAAATTCCTAGGTTTACATCTTGATTGTAACTTAAACTGGAAAAATCAAGTCGAAAGCGTATGTTCAAGGCTAAATCAATATTCATACGCACTCCATATGTTATCAAAGAGAGCAAGTAAACCTACCTTATTATCAGCCTATAATGGAAATGTCTCTTCGCTGCTTCGATATGGTATTATATTTTGGGGCAATAGCTCAGGAAGGCATATGGTTTTCAGATCACAAAAGAAATGTGTCCGGGCTATCAGCAAACTGCGTCAAAGGCAATCGTGTAGACCTCATTTCCGCAAATTACAATTTTTTTCGTTGCCGTCCTTATATATATATGAATGTGTAATGTTTGTGCGGAACAATTTGTCATTATTTGAAAATCTAAGGAGTGAGCGTCATAAACATAAAATTAGGATTCCTGTGCATAGCACAACATTATTAGGAAACAGTGCACTTTGCATGGCTCCTATGATTTACAACCACTTGCCAGAAAGTTTGTTGAGTATAAAAGAAATATATTTATTTAAAAATAAATTAAAATGCCTTCTGACAGAGAAGGCATATTATACAGTTAATGAGTTTCTGACTGATAAATTAGATTCAGATTTGTTATGATTTGTAAGCTTTTATTTATTTGTGGACATTGGAATCATAGCTAAATTAATTACTATAATGCTTGTATTGTTATTACTTTGTTATAAATAAATATACAATTTTATGATTATGTGAATAGTTCATAATAAGGAATTTGCAGCCCTTGAATGGTGCATGTTCAGTAATTTATCCAGAAATTACCGTCTGGGGCCCATAAGCAGATCTCAACATTAATTTTGTCGTTTATACCGATTTTAACATTTACTTCCCTGATTGCAAACCGAGTAGTGCAATGAAATGACTTACCTGAGGTTCCCGGCGTCGTCCAAAGGTCCAGTTTGGTCTGACAGGAAGAAGGAGGGAAGGGAATAATTAGACACCAAACCAGATTCCAGGCGATCCCGCAAATTCCCAGAACGATCCTGCGTTCTAGAAACGGCCAATCCAGTGGCCACCTCACAAATAATATTCCAGCACTATATTAACGCTTTACACAACGATTGTAGAACTAATCCAGTAGTCGCACTGAACGATAACAATGTGTTCCCGCACAATATTACACTTTTATCCAGAAAAGCAAACCAGGTTATATTAAACGCGTCGTTTCGTTCCAGCGAAAAAACAGACGACGTCACTGACAGATGACAACCATAGACCCGATATGATTTTCGTTCGTTCCGAAATAATGTTGCCCGATTATACGGAACAAAAACCCCCGACCAATTGAACTCCTGTTCAATTTTAGTAACTAGTATTTAGTAACTAGTATTTAATAACTAGTATTTAGCAGTATCCGGACCTCAAATAAAAACAAAATTTCCAACTTTGACCCGAAAGTGGAAATCAAACCAAAAAAAAACTTTATCAAAAATAGTATTAAAATTAAATAAAATTTTAACCTTGAAAACACGTTTATCTAATAAAGGGGCAAGCGTGCCAGAGAGGACACCGCGCGCTGAAGTCTGGAACCAGAAATCAGAATCTCCGCCACGCGGGGTGTGCCATCAGTACCAGATATCAATTTTAAAATACGTCCCCTACGCCAGAGTAGGGGGGCCAAATTTGCCTCCTTTAATAATACTAAGTCCCCTTCCCGAGGGGCCTCCGTCCTATCTGTCCATTTTACCCGTTGTTGCAACAGATGCAAGTACTCGGCCGACCAGCGCCTCCAGAAGTCTTGACTTATTTGCTGCAATAACTGAAAACGGGACAGGCGTCCGGGGCGCTCATCCTTCCAGGGATACTCCGGCAACGCGGTTAAAGGCTGACCGATCAAGAAGTGACCCGGCGTCAAGACTTCTAGATCGTTAGGGTCAGGCGAGATTGGACAGAGAGGACGGGAATTAAGCACTGCCTCCACGCGGCATAGTACCGTGACTAACTCTTCCCAAGTTAACACGGTCTCCCCGATGACACGGCGGAGATGAGTTTTAGCAGACTTCACCGCAGCCTCAAAAATTCCTCCCCAGTGAGGACAGGCTGGCACACTAAATTGCCAGCTGATTCCCCGCTGGGCGAGAGCCAGACTTAAACTATTATTACCAGAATTTAAAAAATTATTAACTTCGCGTAAATAATTCGCCGCCCCTCGATAATTTGTGCCATTGTCCGAACGTATTAAAGAGGGTACTCCTCTTCGCGCTACAAAGCGATCCAGCGCCGCGACAAAGGCCTCCGTAGACAGCGCAGAGACCAGCTCCAGGTGGACTGCTTTGGTGGCCAAACACACAAAGACGCACAGGTAGGCTTTAACGACCTTGGCGTTACGCAACGTCGATGACTTGACCGAGAAGGGCCCAGCGAAGTCCGTTCCGACCCCGTCGAACGGCCTCGAGGGAGAAATCCTATCCGGAGGAAGATCTCCCATCATGGGCTGCATGGTAGACGCCTTGAGCCTATAACAAGGGACACATCTAAACAGCACCTTTCGGACCGCCCTGCGAGCCGACAAGATCCAGAATTCACGCTGCAACACAGCGAGAAGCGCGCCACATCCAGCGTGCGCGTTACCGATATGCCGATCGATGATCAGCAGGTCCACCAGAGGACCTCCTTTCGGTAGCAACAGGGGGTGCCTGCTGCCGTACGGCAGGTTGGCTTTCCGGAGCCGACCTCCTACGCGCAGAAGACCATCCTGATCTGTGAAAGGGTTCAACTTGGCGACCGCACCCTTCAAGCGAGCGCGTCCGCAGCGCAGCGCCTCAAGTTCCGTCGGAAACCTCTCACCCTGTACCAGCCGAATGAGGTGCAGCAAGGAACTCCGACGCTCCTCCACAGTGGCGATCTGGTCACTCCTCCTCTGACGAGGGTGACGACAGTTGTGGATGAAGCGTTTAATCCAGCTAGTTACCCCCAACAACTTATCCAGCTTGCTGTAACGACCCGTCAACCAGTCAGGGTCTGGGGGCACTTCCGCCACAATCGCATGCACGCGGACTCCGGGCAGGTCCGCTCGCTCCGAGTCCGCGCCGAGAGCTGGCCAGGAAGCTTCTGGCTCCCGCAGCCAGTCCGGACCCCACCATAAGGGGTGATCAACTAGCTCCGGCGCGGAACAGCCGCGCGAAGCACAGTCAGCGGGGTTCAACTCACCCGGGACATGTCTCCAAACCATGTCCAGTCCAATGTTTTGGACTTGGGAAACCCGATTTCCCACAAAAGTCTCCAAGGTGTGAGGGGCTGCTCTCAACCAGGCAAGCACGACCTGACTGTCTGACCACGCATAGACATTCCGGATGTCTATCGAGGTGGACAGTTCCTGATACACGTGCTTAAGCAGCCGAGCAAGTAATGTGGCTCCGCTCAATTCCAGTTTCGGAATAGTGAGTCGTGTCCTGATAGGAGCTACCTTGCTCTTCCCCAATAAGAGCGTGACATTGACGTGGCCTCCAGCGTCAACTGTACGCAAGTACACAGATGCGGCATAGCCCAGCTCGGACGCATCACAGAACCCGTGCAGGCTGATCCGGCTACAGCCTGGTGGCAGAATGCGACGGGGCAACGCCACTCGATTGACCGTTTCGAGGTCAGATATTAAACGAAGCCAAGTGTTAAGCGAGTCTCCAACCAGGGGGTCGTCCCAGGAGACCTTCAGAGTCCAAAGTCGCTGTAACAGACACTTGGCTGCGAACAGAACCGGACTGATCCAACCGTTTGGATCAAACATCCTGGCGATGGTGGACAAAACCGTCCGTTTTGTCCACGCGCGTGTGGCCTCCAGCGCCACCCGAAAGGTGAAGATGTCAGCAACCGGTTGATACTGCATGCCCAGAACCGCAATCCCGTGCGGATCGTCACCTTCCTCGAAGAGCCCCGGATCCTGCTGGTGATCGTCCGGGATACCAGCCAGGACGTTGGGGTCGTTAGAGAGCCATTTCCGAAGCTCATAGCCTCCAGATGCGAGAAGCTCTGTAAGCTCATCCCGGAGCAACAGAGCTTCCTCCACCGTCTGCGCGCCAGTGCAAACGTCGTCCACGTACAGGTCGCGCTCCAGAACTGCGGCTGCACGTGGGTACCGAGCCCGTTCTTGCTCCGCCAACTCCAGCAGTGAGCGGATCGCAATGAAGGGGCTTGATCTCAACCCATAGGTGTTGGTGTTCAACTCATACACCATCATAGGGTCCTGAGGACTTTCCCGCCAGAGGATCAACTGGAACCTCCTGTCCTCGGGGTGTATGACCGTTTGTCGGAACATCATACGGATGTCCGCTCCCAACACCACCTGATGCCTACGGAAATTCAGGATGATGTCTACAATATCCCGATGTAGCTTCGGTCCAGCGTGGAGGCACTGGTTCAGTGACACTCCTGTCGAAGTCGGAGCGGATCCATCGAACACCGTCCTGAGTTTGCCCGTCGACGCCTTCAAAACGGCGTGATGAGGCAAAAAGTAGTGGTCCATGGTCGACCAGTCGTCGCGAGCCGGAGACATGTGGCCCAGTGCCTCATACTCCCTCATGAACTCGATGTACTTTTCCCGAAGTACAGGATCTCGAGCCATGCGTCGCTCCATGGACCTGAGCCTTTTCTCGGCCAATGATCGAGACTGGCCCAGACGCGGGGGGTTATCCCGGAAAGGCAGCCTAGTCTCCAATCGCCCAGAAACCATTCTCCGAGTGTGAGCCTGATAAAAGTTCTCACACTCCACGTGCTCGGGATCCAGCCGAGACACGGTAGGCGGCTCTTCGATCTCCCAGAACCTCTGCATGATCTGAGCGAGGGCCGTTCCCGTAAAAGAAGCCTGATTCGACTGCTGCCACTCATCCACCATTCCCAAAATGGCGTTCCCGTAGATGGTGGGCAGCGCCATCAGCGAAGACTGATCCAGCAGTCTAGGCTTGCCGTTCATGATGTAACCCAGTACATCAGAACCCAACAAAAGGTCTACCGGACCCGCCATCCCGAAGCGGGGATCCGCCAACCTGAGACCCTTAGTACAGGACAAAAGATCCGGATCTATGTCCGCCTGAGGAAGCCAACCGACAACCGAATCCATGACGGTGGCCCTGACCGCAATCCTTTCCGAATAGGAATGTACGGACGAGAAGGAGAGGCGGGTCTGTCCAGCCGACCGCACCTCTGTGTTCCCGACTCCCCGCAACGGAGTCGGTGACGGAAACCTAGCCAGGCCCAGGCGATGAGCAACCCGGGTTGTCAAAATGCACCCCTGGGACCCTGTGTCCAAGAGCGCTCGTATCCGGACGTAGTCGCCTCTTGGACCCCAAACCCTTAACCAGAGGGTGGGCAGCAGGACCACCGGTTGATCCTGTGCCAAGGGAACGGATGCTAGTCAATCCCTCCGAGGCCCGTCCGAACCCGTCGGACTACAGGGCCCAGCCCAATATGGCTGCCGAGTGCAAAGGGCCATCGGAGGGGGGGCATATCCGGCCGCCCTGCCATACCGAAAGTAGGGCGGGTGGTATTCCAGCCTCGGATGTTGATGGAGGGGAGGCGTGTACGCCCTCCATTCCAACGGTCGCGGATCCAGCGGCGGAGAAGGATAACGCTGGGGAGGTGGCCCCCGTGGTGACTCCTGTATCACCCTTCCACCTCTCCAGTTCGCCCGCGTCCGCGCGGGCTGTGAGGTCGGTGACCGAGCCGCGTGCAGGACGCCCCTTGTTGGGCTGCCCGGTGCTGCCGTGGGTTGGGGTGGAGGGGGTGTGCTCCACGCTGTAGCCACTTCATGGTTGTAAAATGCGTGGCTCTGCGTGGGAGCGCCCCCGCCCGTGGAGGGCCCCCTCCCTGAGGGCTGTCGACCAGCACCATCGCTCCTGACGCACAAGAGCTGATGGTGTGGTCCCCCACACCCAGGACACGGCCGTGCCGTGGGGCAGTCATTGTACAGATGACCCCCCAGGCACCCGTAGCACCGACGCAACCGCCGAACGATCCCTCGTCGTTCGGAGGTCGTCCGCGCAAGCAGGGCCGGACACTGCACCAGCGCGTGAAGCTGGCCACAGTTCGGGCACTCCTGCTCCGACGCACTCGTCACCGTCGCCGTCCGCTTCACCGCACCCTGAGTGCGGGGATTGGTAGGTCGCGGTCCTGTTCCGGCAGGGCCACGAGCTGACGCGGCGGGCTGTGCCTCCTGAGGCGCCGACTCTGCCATCCTCGCCTCCCACTCCAGGACCCGAAGTAGCTCCTCCAACGTGGGGAAGACCTTCGGGTCGCCGTGAAGGCCCCTTTCCCGCTCGAACCGGGCGCGCAACTCCAGCGGCACCTTGCCCAGCAGGATGTGGACCAGCAGGAACGACCAGTGTTCTACTGGCAGTCCCAAGCTGCGCAAGGCGTTGTACGCCACCTTCACGGGCGTGAGGATTAGCGGCCGCAACTGAGACCTCTCAGTCACCTTCGGCAGCCCCAGTATTTGTGACACGTGAGCGTCGGCGAGGAGCCGAGGATTTTGAAACCTCGTCTCCAGCAACTCCATCGCCGTGCCGAAGTTGTCGTCGTCCAGCTCCAGGTGCTGGACCAGGGAGAGTGCCTCACCCTCCAGTGACGTGCGGAGATAGGCCAGCTTCTCCGCCCTCGTCAAGTCCTTGCGTGAGTCCACGAGAGAGGCGAACATGCTCCGGAAGCCGCTCCACTCCCGCAGGTTCCCTGTAAACCTGGGCAAGTCCAGAGTGGGAAGGCGTCCCACTACACCCGAGCCCGCATCCCTGATGACGGGTCCCGAGCTCGCCCTTCCCTGACGAGACCTCTCCAGCTGGCGAACCCCTTCGGAGACCTCGTCATACAAATCCAGGATGCGCCGCATGTCCGCGTCGATCCTCTCCATCTGCTCCTCAGGTGGAGGCGGCCTTGCATCCCGCAGCAATCCTGTGCTCCTCTCAGCGATCTCCAGGCGCCTGTCGAGGTGTTCTGCCCTGTTTAATAGCGCCTCCTCCCGGTCTCTCCGGCCGACCAATCCTTGCAAGGATTCGAACCACCGGAGCTGGTTGGCCAAATCCGAAGCCATTTTAAATTTAAATTTAAATTTTAAATCAACCTAAAGTTCGGACAATGTCACAACAAATATATCCGCAACCTAAAAAACCGGATACCACTTAATACTAATTTCCCGACAGTTTGGGGAGAAATTATACACTGGGAACCCCCAAATATTCGGCCTACCCGGTATATTTTGCCAGAAAATTAAAACAAAAAGGGAGTATTTACGGCTAACCGCGCTCCTGCTACCAAAAAATGTTCAGTAATTTATCCAGAAATTACCGTCTGGGGCCCATAAGCAGATCTCAACATTAATTTTGTCGTTTATACCGATTTTAACATTTACTTCCCTGATTGCAAACCGAGTAGTGCAATGAAATGACTTACCTGAGGTTCCCGGCGTCGTCCAAAGGTCCAGTTTGGTCTGACAGGAAGAAGGAGGGAAGGGAATAATTAGACACCAAACCAGATTCCAGGCGATCCCGCAAATTCCCAGAACGATCCTGCGTTCTAGAAACGGCCAATCCAGTGGCCACCTCACAAATAATATTCCAGCACTATATTAACGCTTTACACAACGATTGTAGAACTAATCCAGTAGTCGCACTGAACGATAACAATGTGTTCCCGCACAATATTACACTTTTATCCAGAAAAGCAAACCAGGTTATATTAAACGCGTCGTTTCGTTCCAGCGAAAAAACAGACGACGTCACTGACAGATGACAACCATAGACCCGATATGATTTTCGTTCGTTCCGAAATAATGTTGCCCGATTATACGGAACAGTGCAAATCCACAGTATCTAGTAACACGATTTTTTGAGCTTTTAATTTGGCCATTGGTATTTGGTATAATTGTTTTTTATTAATGTAAACAATAATAATGAAATTGGTAGTCCTTGAATAGGCCGTTTAGAATGGTAAATTAAGAAAAAAAAATTAATGTTTTTAGCAAATTGTCATAGACAACCTGATATTTGCATGCCGTAAGGTTGATTATGGAGTTCTCAATGTAAACATATAAGATCTTATTGTAATTACCCATTTTCGCAAATAAAGAAATTTATTTATTTATTATTTTTAAGTTTGTTTTTTCATTTTCATAAGATGTTTTTGTGTTATTTAGTGCAAAAAAATGTATCTATCTGTATATTTATATGTCATTGTGAACACCGCCAGATTATAAAATATAATCTAACGTTTGAGTTTGTAATCCTACGGTTAAGGTCATACGCATAGCTATAATATTTATAAGTTTATTTCAAAGCTCGACATATTTTCGTATATTTTCTACCCGCATAGTTTCCGACATTTTTTCAGATAAAAAGTAGACTATGAGTTCTTTCAGAGTATGATCTAGCTGTGTTCCAAATTTTAGCCCGAATCGCTCATATCTTAGGATGTGATTGAGCAACAAAAATCCAAATATCAAAACATTGACATTCTATACTTAAAAATATTTGAATTAATATATATATATTTGAATGCCCACTGTTTGGATATTTGGATGTCTGTTGCTGAATCACGTCGTATCGTCAAACTCAAGACTCAAGACTATTTTGAAGCCAACCGACCACCTGTAGCAAGACTCCTATAGATAGCGCGCGAGTTGAATGCAGAGCTTAAGGTGCGATTCCACCAAAATAGTGTGCAGCACATTTGCTTGCAAACATTTTGTGCAAAACTCCAACAGTGCAGGTACTAAGCTGGAGTCGCATTTGGCTTCCGTTTCCACTGGTAAGGCTGTGCGTAACTTTTGTAAGCGCACAGTTCAGCACACTTGTGCGCGAACATGTTCACTGAGCAGAGTTTCTGCCGAGACAGTTCAGTAGTTAATATGAACGGGCAGGAAAACGTAGTGCTTTGTGCTGCAGCATGTGTATTACTATGCAGTCTCCTTAAAAAGAAACGAAGGAAGAAACCGCGATGTTGGGTGAGGCCGTTACTACAGCGACGGAATGAAGAAACGAATAAATTTCTAGAAGAAATAAAAATAGATCCATTGAGTGGATTTAAAAACTTCACACCTATATCTTGCGAAGATTTTGAGTTGCTGGTTAATGTAACTGGTCCTTTTATTGCTAAGCAAGATACCAACTACAGAAAATGTGTCCCTGTTTCAATAAGGCTTGCAATCACCTTAAGATATCTTGCTACTGGAGATTCTTTTGCAAGTTTAATGTTCTTATTTAAAGTTTCAAAAGAGCTTATTGCTCGGATTGTACCTGAGACTTGTAAGGCGTTGATAAGCGTGTTGAAAGAAAATATAAAGGTAAGAAAATTAAAATAATATACCATTTTATTTTAGTCACTTTTATTGCATTACATTTCATGCCAAGATAATGTTTCGCCATCATTCTGACGTAAAAGATCTGAATAATCATTATCGCGGACCTGAAAACTTGAAGCCGGTCCTTGACTCTGACAATTTGACGAATCTGAATACGGTGAAGGCATTGGAGTTGTAACATATTTTCCAGTACCAATAATAGCGTCATACAATAAATTATCTATATCCCTTTGTACTAAAATCTTGGTTCGCTCATCTCTAATTTTCCTTAATTTTGTTGCGACGGCTGCAGCAAAAATGTCTTCGTCATCAGGTTTTTTTGCTTCCATCTGCTTGTTTACGTTATTCATAATGGACAAAGCTTGGGCGATTCTCGGGTCTTCTTCGACAATACGGCGTTTAAGCGAGTTCTTCGGAGCCTTAAACTTTTCAACTGGCCTTTCATGAAGAGACTCTTGATCTTCATTTACTGTGTCATTCTGGATAATAATATCTTGTGATACCTGAAATAGTAATAAAATTTCCTTTTTCAGATGCCTAACACTTTAGAAGAATGGATGATCTTAGAGCGCCAATTTGACCATCTTTGGAATTTCCCTCATTGCATTGGGGCTATGGATGGCAAACACGTTGTTATTCAAGCTCCAAGTAATACTGGAAGCGACTTTTTCAATTACAAAGGTGATTTCAGCATTGTGCTTTTAGCACTGGTTGATGCAAATTATAAGTTTATGTACGTAGATGTCGGTTGTAAAGGAAGAATATCGGATGGTGGTGTTTTCAAAAATACTGGTTTCTATGCTAATCTTCAGCAAGGAAAATTAAATTTGCCTGAACCTTACCCGTTACCCGGAAGGAACAAACCAATTCCACATGTCATTGTGGCAGATGATGCTTTTGGGTTAGATATAAATTTAATGAAACCATATCCCGGTCAACATGACAAAAGATCAAAAGAGAGAATATTTAATTATCGGTTGAGCAGAGCGAGACGTATTGTGGAAATCGTATTCGGCATTATGTCCGGTGTATTTCGCGTACTCAGGAAACCTATTCTGTTAGCTCCAGAAAAGACACAATTGATAACACTGACATGTTGTTACTTGCATAATTTTTTGATAACACAAAAATCGTCTTCACAACTTTATACTTCTGCTGGCTGTTTTGATACTGAGAACCAAATTACTCATTGCACTATCGATGGAAGTTGGCGGCGTGATGCAGCCATGGCAAACTTATTGCCTTTAAGACATGTTGCAAGAAGACCCCCTGGCGATGCGAAAAACATAAGAGAAGAATTTGCACATTATTTCCAAACTGACATCGGAATGGTGGCATGGCAAGAAACACTGGCGTAAATAGTATAGGTATCTAAGTAATAATATTAGAGCTAAGAAAATAAACATTTAAAACGTACCTACCTGTTCATTTATTTCGTCGTGTGAGTTCAAGCTGACGTTCGGCTCATCCCTTCCATGAAAGAAATTCAAATATGCATAAGCAAACCATTTCGGCTTATATATATCTAAAATCCCAGAACCTGAAGATTTTGAGTCCGCGATTTTCTTCTTTTCTCTTCGGTATTGAGCCAAAATAATCTTCCATTTTCTCATTACCTCAGTCGAGTCACAATTGAAACTTTGCGCCAACTCTTGAGTGGCGTCGTGTTTTTTGTTTTTATTTTTATAATCACTGTGACTAGAATCCCATAATACAGGATAAGTTTCAATAGCTTGAATAAAATTGATAATTTTATCATTCGTCCAATCCATATTTAGCTTGGTTAATTAACAATGTACGCGCACAAATAAATGTTTTCACTCCGGTAGCGGAAGCAAGACTGAGTTCGCGCACAACAGGTTTATACACGTCGCCGCGAGTCCACTGCCTGCATGTGTGCGCGCACAAAAGTATACAGATGTGCGCGAACATTTCTACAATGTTCGCGCACAATTTGTTATTGTTTGCTTTAGTGAGTCGACCAGGATAAACATTTGTGTCGCACACTGTGCATTGCAGTGCCGCACAGTTCAGCACACTGGTGGAATCGCACCTTTAGGAATGCGGAGTGCTGTGACCGCGACAGTGACAGCACTATACACTGCAGGCGCGTGAGGTGGGGCGTGCGGATAGCGGGGGGAGATGCTCCCGCTCTTTACCTCAGACCCCGACTGCATTCAACTCGCGCGCTATCTATACCTTTTCTACTAAATAAACTTTAGAGGGTTATAATATCACTGATCAAACGAACATTGGCGATATTTTTTTTGTTTAAATAAGAAGTGACGAGACGAGCATGGCATGTGCCTGATGGTAAGCAACATGCCTGCCACATAACAGGACAGTGACACGCAGCTATTTGAATATGAAGAGTCCAAATCATTACCTAGCACTGCACTGTGCTCGTCACCCAGACATCTAAGTTGTTATACTTCTAAGCCCTGTAATTTCTCTGGAAATATTGCCCTTCAAACCGGAACACAGTAATGTTTGCACATTACTGCTTGGCGGTAGAATAACTGGCAAAGGTGTGGTCCTTCCCCAGACGGACTCTGCTAAGGGTCTTACCACTACAACTATTATTACTATTACAAGATAAAGCAATTAGGTACGCTATAGGTTGGATAGGCTCCTACGTCCTATCCTACTAATATTAATTAACTAGCAGTGCCCCGCGGCGCTACCTGCGGACTTCCCGCGCGGAGGCGGAAATTAACCTTTAAATAAAAAGAAACCGCATCGAAATCGGCGCATCCGTTTGACCGTTACGGTGCCACAGACAGACAGACATCGACGTCAAACTTATAACACCCCTTTTTTTGGTCGGGGATTAAAAACATTCGAATGCGTCGTTCAAATATCAACCAAGCCGAGAATCGAACCCAGGATCTTCTGTGCCAGTCTTTAGTGTTTTCTTTGTCAAGGAATACCAAATAAAAATATTTTGTGACGGAACCCTCGACTTAAATAAATCACCTGCACGTGTAACTTCGCGAAGAATAAAACTAAGACTGAGATGCGTCGTAGAATTAGTTTGAAATTATACGAAATATACCAAAGTGCTGATTGCAATTTTTTTACATACATACGTTTTTTTTTCATTTTGTTGTATTTACGTATCTTACTATTACAATCAATTAAAAACAATTAAAAAAAAAAGTGTTCTTTAATTCATAAAATCGTAGTGATGATACATAAAGTGTAGCCAAGCTTGCTTTAAACTTCTAATCCGGTGTTGTATTTATACCGTAGTAGGTGAAGTACCTACTGCGGTATACTAGACTTTTTTCTCTATTTATTTATATTTGATTCGTGTGAGGTAGGTATCGTAGTTAGTAGACATAAATGATAGTAGACCGTCCAAATGGACGCCAACCGTTCAACCGTTCTAGCCAAGTTCTAGCCATTACCTTTTGTATTAAAGGATTAAATTCACAGTTAATAATTTAACTTATGTTTTTTTTTTTTTTTTTTTTTTTTTTTTAATAAAAAGTGACGAGACGAGCAGGACATGTGCCTGATGGTAAGCAACATGCCTGCCACATAACAGCACAGTGACACGCAGCTATTGGAACATGAAGAGTCCAAATCATTACCTAGCACTGCACTGCGCTCGTCACCCAGAGATCTAAGTTGTTATATCTCTAAGCCCTGTAATTTCTCTGGAAACATTGCCCTTCAAACCGGAACACAGTAATGTTTGGACATTACTGTTTGGCGGTAGAATAATTGGCAAAGTTTACTCCATTCACAGCTTCGAAGTAGGCAAAAAAGCTTTTCTGCACAAAATTTTGTCTTTGACAGGCAAGGTCGTTTGTCAGCTGTACATGCATTAGGGTTGAAGCTGGTCAATTTTACATCAAACTTTGACTCGTATTATCTCGTGATCTAACGTGCTGAGGGAAAAGAAACCTTCGGAGATGAAGTCCACATCAGTGTTGGTATGTGGTAAAATATTGTTGGACCTTTCTGCCACACGTTGGATATACCTATTACAGTTACGTGTGCGATATCCTTTAGGGACAGATAAGAAAATAGTTACTTCGTTTAGGTTAGTTTGTAATTTAACCTAACGATATTTACAATTTTACAATGACAAATACCTAGACATACAATATCTTGCATATTTCAGTTCAATTTTACTATCATACTTAATTTATTTGTGCAAATTATTAGTTACAATTAGATTTACAATTGCCGTGTATTTCAGCTTTATTAGTAGATTATATTATTAGATTGACCAAAATATTTAATAATACAAAATACTTACGCACTATAGCGGTTAACTTGACGTTTTTTTAAATAGATAGGTACCTACTTATAAATAACAACAGACGGCAATGTTTCCTGCTAACCTTCTTTATTTTAATTTGTTATTTTTTTATGAACTGATGTTATTTAAATCAAATTAATTTATAGTATATGTTCATAAACGAAAGTAAGAGTGTTTTTTTAGTAAATTATTTAAACACGGCTAAAGGAATTAGACTCCAGGCGGATAGATGCTATTAAAATAATACTCTTTGTCAATTGTCACTTTTCAATCATCAATCTTTTATCAATTTTGGCGGGAAAGTGAATCACTGTTGGTATTCGAAATAAAAAAAAACGAAAAATCGTCATATATTATGAAATTCATATAAGGTATATAAATATATGTACGTTCACAATAAATTAATTAAATTATATTTTGTAAGATATTCTGTGTTTTATTTTGGGTCATACCCATATTATAAATGCAATATAAACATCTTAAGAATGGAAAAGCCACAGGGAAAGATGAGATCCCAATTGAAACTATACGAGCGTTGGGAGAGCGTGGCGTTCATATCTTCCACAACATCTGTAATAAGATATGGCCCTCTGAATGAACTCACACAGTCTTCACTCCTCTTCATAAAAAAGGCTCTACGAAAAAGTGTAGCAGCAACTTTCGACTTATAGCTCTAATAACACACGCAAGCAAAATAATGCTACACATAATAAACGAGCGACTGGAAGCATATTTGTCCAGAGAAATTGCGCCAGAACAAGCCGGATTTGTGAAAGGGAAAGGAACCCGTGAACAAATTCTCATTGTTCGTCAAATTATTGAGAAAGCTCGAGAGTTCAACAACTTGTTGAAAACAAGCCTACCTACATATGCTTTGTTGACTTTTCCAAAGCGTTCGACTCGGTGAAATGGCCAGCGTTGTGGAGAATACTACTGGACATGGGTACACCACAACATCTCGTACACCTACTCAGGGAGCTCTATGAAGAGGGAACAGCTTCAGTGCGGACAGATGATCTCCTCTCAGATAGCTTTCATCCAAGTGCAGGCGTGCGTCAGGGACGCATAGTATCACCTCTACTGTTTAACATCTACACCGAGCTTATAATGCGAATCACTCTCGAAGGCTGGACTGATGGGGTTGCGATTGGTGGATACAAAATTGCAAACTTGCGATACGCGGATGACACCACCTTGTTCGCTGGTAGCGCGGTCCTTATGGGAGAATTACTTCTCAAAATGGAGCACGTAAGCCTAACGTTTGGATTAAGGATAAACCGATCTAAGACGAAGATTATGATCGTGGATCGCGTCAACAACAACTCGCCCGAACTGAAACAAATTGCGAACTGTGACGTGGTTCAGACCTACGTATACCTTGGAGCCTTAATCTCGAACAATGGTGGTTGTGTAGATGAAGTGAAACGACGTATGGCTATTACCAGAACCGCAATGGAGAAGTTGAAGAAAATATGGAAGAATCGCAACATAACCCTACCAAAGTCAGGCTCATGCGAACGCTTGTATTCCCCATTTTTCTTTATGCGGCGGAGACGTGGACAGTGCGTGAGTTGGAAAAATAAATACAAATACAAATACAAAAATCTTTATTGCTGTTTGTAGGTAAGATAAGATAATACAAAACATTTTAAAAGTTGCCCCATACAAACTGGCCTCTGCGAGAGGCATGCAATATGTCTGGCAAGACAATTTGTTAGTCTTAATTTTTAAATAAAAAAAATTTAAATAATAGTCAGCTGATTAAAGTCTTCTTCTTCCTCATCTTCTATTAATTTCTGGTGTTTATTTATATCATTTGATTCTTCAAATAAAGGGCCAAGTGCGAGTTGGACTCGCCCATAAAGGGTTCCGTTGCAGCAAGTAACATAATATACATAGTACACATAGTTCTTGTAGTTCCTTGTAACTTTGATCGAAGTTTCAATAATAGTGTATTTATGACGTACTAAAAAAAACAACTCATCAGATCGAGTTCAAACTAATTTTCGTTAGTAGTTTACGTGGTAATGTACATCATATATTTTTTTTAGATTTTTCATTCGCTTACTTTAGAAGTTAGAGGGGGGGGGGGACACATTTTACCACTTTGGAAGTGTCTCTCGCGCAAAGTATTCAGTGTAGACGAAAATGATTATAGAAACCTTACCATCATTTTTGAAGACCTATCGATAGACACCCCACACGTGTAGGTTTGATGAAAAAAAATATTTTGAGTTTCAGTTCTCAGTATGGGGGGCAACCCTATTTTTTCTTTTTTTTATTTTTTTCTGTTCAAATCTTAATGCGGTTCACAGAATACATCTACTTACCAAGTTTCAACAGTGTAGGTCTCATAGTTTCGGCAAAAAGTGGCTGTGACATACGGACGGACAGACAGACAGACAGACAGACAGACAGACATGACGAATCTATAAGGGTTCCGTTTTTACGTTTTACGGAACCCTAAAAAGGAAGATAGACGCTCTAGAAATGTGGTGCTGGAGGAAGATGCTCGGGATATCGTGGACAGAGTTTCGCACCAACGTGTCCATCATTCAGGAGCTCGGCATCAAGCAGCGTTTGTCGGCTGTAGTACAGTCTCGCATACTACAGTATTTTGGACACGTCTCTAGACGAAATGACGACTCCATAGAGCGGCTGGTTGTGCAGGGAAAAGTGGAAGGAACCAGATCCCGCGGCAGGTCACCTATACGCTGGACTGACCAAGTGAAATCCGTAATAGGAAGCTACGTGTCTGACTGCGCCAGGCAGTCTACGAATAGGGAGAGATGGCGGGAGATCGTACGGACAGCTGTGTCCACCTCTACCACCGGCGTGGACGCCTCGTCGTGACCACGACCACTCTGCCAAGAGCGATACGATAAAGAAGAAGAAGTGGGGTATTGTCCGATAAATTCAATCATACTTCTTCGTTCCTTTGTAGGTATATATTGTAAATTTCGTAACATTTAGCTCAATGCAACGATCTCAATACAAAGATGTGCCCTCCCAAACTTGAAGGCGCACGCAATCATGTTAACGTTGGGAAGAGTGAGTTCACTCTTTTCGTTCTAGTCGGTTGCCGAAAGCGGTGGACGCCGGACGTTTTTACCTATCACTATTATAATTATATTCGTAGTCAACAACCAAAATAAATAGAACCATAGCATATCTCGTTGCTAGCGATTCTAGGGGTAAAGTAGATTGGTTGATTGTAAGCCACTTACGATACATATAGAGATGTAGTTTATTACGAATTTCTAGGTACTCAAGGCACATCTTTTGATTTATATCGATGGCTCAATGACATTTGTATTTCATTTTAACCAACCAAAGTAAAGTTAAATTAAATGAATAAATCAATGTTTAAAGATTTAAAAATCTGAGTTAACAATAAAAAACGACGCCAACTTTACCCAAACTCCTTTGCCTTTGGTAGTTTATGCAATGATATTATATAATGTCGATGAGTTTGTTTTTTTTGGTGTGTGCCTTATGTTCACCAACCGTGCGGTCACCAAACTTTTTTTTGTGTGATTTAGCGGTTAATTTATTAGATTACCTCTGCGTAATGGCTCCGCCCGCGAAGTCCAGATCTGTTTTACAGTCGCAGATGCGATGGTTCGCATCTGCGGCAGCGCTCCTTGACCGGTCTAACAAGGAAAATGCCATCCTGCTCCGTGCCCACTGCCCAGGACGTGCGAAAACGCGTCGGCATGGCGGAGGATGCGCTGGCAGAGCTCCTAAGTCAGAGGGCCTGCGACAAGAATGCGGAGGATGACATGAATCAGATCTTCGAGCTCGCGGCCAACTTCTCGGAGCGGGCGGAAGTAATCCGCAAGGGAGCCAAGGCACCAGCGGCTCAGCCAGCAATGGCTATGGGATCGGGGGTTATCAGCCGGCTGCCCACCCTCGAGCTCCCTATTTTCGGAGGCAGGTCCGAAGAGTGGACGGCCTTCCGAAACATGTTCGGATCCTTGGTGGAGAACAAGGTGGATTTCGCCAAGGGTCAAAAGTTGGCTTACCTGCTCGCGTCGGTGCGGGATGAGGCGCGGTCGCTCATCCAGCATCTCTCGGTCGAGGACGACCAGAATGACACAGCAGTGGAACTGGTGGAGGTGCGGTACCAGAACCTTCGACTCCTGGCGGATGCCCACGTCAGGAGCCTGCTGACGCTGAGGAAGGTCACCTCCCGGTCACAGATTAGGAAGGAAATCCTGACGCCGGTACGGGTGGCCGTCAACGCCCTCAGGCTCCTAGGGCTGCCGGTGGAGGAGTGGGGGCTCCTCTTAGTCCACGTCATACTGGACCGTATCCCGGTGAACGCGAGGTCGCGGTTCGACCGCGAGCAGCTGGATGACAGAGGAAAATGCTATAGACATTTGTGATTGTGTATAAGTGAAACTTTTTAAAAAAATGACGAAGCTGACATAGTGCAACATGATGGCTACCAAAAAGCTGCACATTTTTCTCGTAAAAAGCAAAATAGAGGTGGCGTGTGTTTATTTATTAGAAATTCTATAAACTTCACGAAATTAGACTGGGTAGAAGAAATGGGAATCGAGCGCCATTTTGAAGTTTGCGGTGCTATCATAAATGAAATAAATTATGTAGTCATTTGTCTATATAGAACGCCAAATAGTAACTATGAACTCTTCCTTGCAAGTCTAGAAAAGTTATTAAAGAAACTGATGAGAAAGAAAAGACACATAAATAAAAAAAATATTTTTAATGGGAGGTTTTAACATAAACATTTTAGAAAAAAATGTTAAAACAGAATCGTTTATAAATTGTTTGAAAACGTTTAACTTGCATCCGGCTATTCGAAATTCAACCAGAAAAAGTAAAACGTCTGAAACCTGCATTGACAACATAATGACTAATATCAAAAGATTTAATTCAGACATAATAAATGTGGAATCTGATTTCTCAGATCATACTGCACAAATACTAAGCATACCAACTAGTACTAGTTTCCGTGAAAAATATTGTTACATATACCGACGAAATATTGATAAATATTTGGACATTTTTATTAAATACATCCAACAAGTAAATTTTAATGAAGTTTATCAACATAATAATGCTGAAATTGCTTATAGCAAATTTATTCATTTATACAATGTGATTTTTGATTTGTGTATACCTTTAGAAAGAGTCAAAATCACGTATAAAAGAAAAAATTACTGGAAAACGAAGGGTATCAAAATTTCCTGTAAAATTAAAAGACAAATTTACCAAAAAAGTATTAAAAGTAAGAATATTGATCACCTAATAGCCTAGAGTCTGGCTTATGAAAGTTGATACTGAAAAAGCGCGGCAAATTTAAAAAATATCAGCATGGCAGCCCTAAAGTAAAAAGGAAAGTTGGAACAACTCACTTTGATACTTTGACATTTATTTTTATTTTACTAGTGGATGCTTGCAATTTTGTCCGCGTTATGACGAGATTAAAGTAGCTTATATCACTTGTTAACTCTTTATTATCACACGGATACGTCACTCCATTGTGGCGTATTAAAGGAACAAACAGGCTATCAAACACTATCATGGTATCAATATTATCATGAGTTTAAATATTTGTAAATCTATGTGAGTATGTATCAAAGAAAACAACACCATATATTTTTATACTGTTTTTTAATCACTATAATCAAAATCTGAATCTAAAAATTCAACATGGAGTGAATCGTCACAATCACTGGAGTCGCTGTTGTCTCTTAAATTGATGATGAAGCTTTCTAGATTATTTTCAGTTATATGGTCTCTTCTTTTGTACTTGTCTTCCACATGAATGACATGGTCTGTCATTTTTTTCCAATCATCTGCTGTAATACACTCAAAAGATTGTTTTATGAGATCCTCGAACTCTTTTGGAGTTCGGCTTACATTTTTGCTTCCCACATTTCTTTTTGCTAGACTCCATATGAGTTCTATAGCATTTAGGTCACAATGATATGGAGGAAGTCTTATAGTACGAGAGCCCACGACCAAAATTTTTGTCTCATAGCAATACAGCCAAAACCGCATCAAATCGATAGATACCATTATCCTGAACTCGAAAAATCCAATATCAGACATTTTCCGCGTAGCGTTTGATCTGACCGAATTTTCAAAATTGTCAAAGAATTTTACCGAACTGCATCATAGCAATATGTCTGATTTGGAGACTGTAGTTGAATGATAGTTCTGAGATACCGGAAACATATTTTTCAGACGTTAGTGGTGTAGCGCAAACCCGTAAAATCATTTTAAAAAATTAAAAATGAGACAAAAAAAATGTCTCATAGCAATACGTCTGTAAATCTTTTTTATTAGTAAATTTTGGTTATTTGATGCGAACAAAACAATTTTCAGACGGAAATGTAAACGCATTAAATTTTGAAAATGTTAACAAATTTTACCGGTGGGTATCATAGCAATATGTCTGAAAATTGTTGGACATGATAAAATAAGTTGTCTACATGTGCAAAAAATTTATATCAGACAAATTAAGTGTAGCATCTTCTCTATCAGACAACTTTTCGATACTCAGATATCATTTAAAAATCGTATTGAGGCATCTTGAATTCTCTGTTACAAACCAATGAATACGTTGCGACCCTGAATTCATTACATGATAATTAACAAAGAATTTACCCGAAACCGTAACATTGAAGTTGAAGGACTGAAATAAATCGCACAAAAGGAAACTGGGATGAAGTTGAAAAAAAAAACGGTTTATTCAAAGTTACAAAATATTCTCGTATTCAATCGCTGTCGGATTCGGAATCGTCGTCTTCGAAATCACTCTCGACGTCGCTCGGGACAACCGCACAACGCATGACAACTATGGTAAGTGAGCGTCGTTCCAACGTTTGGAGCAGCTGCCGAGTGAGCTGTATAATAGTAATAGTATAAGAGCAGGAGCGTAACAAGCGCTGAGGTTGTTGAAATTATTACGTTGAATTTACGTTATTTTCGTTTTTGGGAGTGTATGCTACACTTAAAGTGTCTGAAAACAGGTTTTTGGTAATCATGGCACAATACGAAAAGTTGAAAAAAAATATTATCCGTATTGCTATGATACAGGTCGGCTAAATTTGTTGACATTTTCAAAAATGCGCTCAGGCTATGTGCTACGCACAAAATGTCTGAAAACAAACTTTTTCGTAGTACAATTATAAAATCTATGTACATTTTCACTATCAGACGTATTGCTATAATACCGACTGCCTTTTTTTTTTGACACAGCAGAAATGGCCTCTCACGCAGTTGCTACACTTTCGACCGTTACTACACACCTAGTCGGGTTCAGAATCATACAATCTAACGATTTTATAGGGTTTTTGCCGTATTGCTATGAGACATGGTTTTGGTCGTGGGCTCTCGTACTATTAGCACTTCATGTCCGTTTTGGCTTAAAAGTTCATCAGCTTCATAAATAGGTTCTGGTGTGTTCTGTTTTACTAAGCAGAGCAACTCTGCTTTTGAATTGTATGTTTCAAATGAAATACCATTCAATGTAAGCCAATTCTGTATCTCTAACTTTCGATTTTGAGATGTGGGCGCTTTATTTATTATGACAGAATGGTATGATGCATTGTCCATTACAATTACACTTGGTTCATTCAAATTGGGCATAAGCTTTTCTTGAAGCCATTTGTTGAAGTTTGTGGAATTCATGTCATGGTGGTAGTCGGCCATTTTCGATTTGGTGCTAAATACCAACAATGAGTTTGGAACAGGGCCTTTTTCTTATCCTGCATGCACAATAATATATCGTTTTCCTGACGATATATTTTCAATTATTCCACTTGTTGATGGACCTTGCCAACATTTTTTAAGCTTATAGGTTTTGTGGACATAAGTTTCATCTAAGTAGATTATTGGCTTGCCTTCTGCACGTTTCGATGCAATGGTACGCAAAAAGCGATGTCTCCATGCAGCTATATCATACCGTTCAATTAATAATGAACGTTCATTTTTGTTTTCCTTAAATTCATAACCGTTGGCTAATAATATGCGACGGAGAGTTTCACGACATCCACCAAATTCTATACTTTCTTTTAACTCTACCAACAAAGATTTTAATGTTGGTACTTGTTTCCTCACAATGTAAAATTCATTTATTTTATTACGAATAACATCCATATCGAAACTATCTAAGTTCGGCACTTTTGAAGGGTGAGGTCGTTTTTTACCCGGAGTCCTCCAGACCCCTTCGTTCACCGCACCTTCTTTTTTAATTCTCTTCAATGTAATAACACTTACATCTGTAAAAATAATAAAATAAAATGTCAATAATCGTGAGTCTCATAAGAAATAATAGAAAATACACATGTATTACAAAACTAGTCTAAGATTAACGTTGAGTGAAAACTTACCGGTGAGTGAAGATAGTTCTTCTAAGTACTGGTTCTGCGATTTCATCATATCTATTTGATCTAAATCTGTAATCTTTTCAATTGCTTGTTTCACTTCAGCAGTTCGTGAAATATCCTCAAGACTATCTGTAAAAGAACAATAACATTATATAAAGTAACTAAAACTAATTTGTACTTATTTAAAATAAAAAAATATCAAGACATTTTGACCGTAGGTACTAACCTAAAAAATCAGTCACAGTACGTAAACAATCCTGTCTTTCTTGCAATACGGCTTGTTTCACAAGCTTTTTCTCTTCATATTTCGAAATCATACAAAACAATAGTTTTCGCACTTCACTCTTTATAGTTTTATTCATTTTTATAGCATTAACACAGATATATCACAACAAAACTATACGCAAGTCAACCACAATGAAACATCAACAACACGCCATCTTGTTGCGTCAGAGATAGATACCATACACTGATTCTGATTTTACCAAATCTTTCGGAAAACAGCCGAAAATTAGTTTCTTTAAAATAATCTTGCCAAGTTTTTCTCTAGTAAATAGTGTAGCTAATTAATTAAGCTATTTATTAGACCAACTTAAGGCTTAGTGTTGCTCTTGAAATGATCCCCAACACGTACATACGATACCTATTTTCGATTAATACAATTTTAGCACACGTACGAATTTTTAAAACTCATTTTATAAAATGTTTAAAGTAAGTTTGTTTGGAAAATGCCTTTTTGGAATTAATTGTTCCTAAGTACTTTCTGCTTAAAATACCCCAATTTGTAGGGTAAATATCCGATGGTAGGAACACTTTAGTGTTGTCATATAAAAAGTTTGCAAAAAATCCAGTATCTACTTTCATTAGCCAGACTCTACCTAAACTTAAACTATCGAAATATTTTGAATAATTTAAATTTAAAACACAACTTCAATGAAATTTTTTTGTTTACACAAATTGTATCGATTTCTAAATGACAGCAGATTCTAGACGTACTTAAATAAATCAAAAAGCTTATAAAATTTTATTACTATGCAATTTTAATGTTTCCAACAAAACTATTCAAAACTTATTATTTTCAGATGTAAACAATGGGTAGCAGCCACTGGAAACGAAGATTTGATCCATGTACCAATTGAAAAACTTCACCAGTTAAAATATGTATGTGGCAAACATTTCAGAACGAAAGACTTTAAAAAAAAGAAAACGCGACTTCGAAAAACAGCTGTGCCATGTATAAATATTGCCAAAACTCCACTGACAGATGAAAAGATGAAAGATTTACCTCTATACGTTGCTCGAGATGAAACAAGAACAAGACTGTCTTATTTAGAAGATCACAATTATTGTATGCAGGATAAAGAAGGTAAGCTGGTTTATTTAATGAATTATCTTTATTTGAG
Source organism: Ectropis crepuscularia (assembly GCA_963693475.1). Classification (NCBI taxonomy): domain Eukaryota; kingdom Metazoa; phylum Arthropoda; class Insecta; order Lepidoptera; family Geometridae; genus Ectropis; species Ectropis crepuscularia. Next base: position 3,122,071 of record OY856367.1, read on the forward strand.
AAATTGAGTAATTTTGAGAACCCATGTTACAACTTATATTTAACTAGCAGACCGTCCCGGCTTCGCACGGGTGAACATTTATTTTTAAAACATTTTGGAATATCATCATCATCAGCAGCAGCCTAAAAGTTTACTGTTAAACTGTTTAAGGGCCTCTCCCTTGGGAAGGGCTTGTCATTATACTCGAGCTTTGCAGGCGGCTTGGGGACTAAGACAACGCTGCTGCCCATTTTATGGGTACTAGCCGCAGTTTTAAGACGTTCCCAGGTCCATATCGATACCATATCATACTAAAATTATAAAGAGGAAAGAATGAAAGATTTGTGTGTTTGGAACGAATAAATTCAAAAACTACTGGATCGATTTTGAAAATTCTTTCACTATTAGAATGCTAAATTATCTTTGACTAACATTGGCTATGTTTATTAATAGAAAAAATAGGGATCCCTAATAATGTAAACCAAGGTGCAAAAAAAATTAAAATCCCGTACGTATGTTCTTTAGAACCCATTGGTGCGGGCTCGAATTCTAGTAGTTTTCAAGTTTATTCGGTAGAAACATACAAAAATACAAATCTTCCCTCTATATAATGTTGATAATTAAGTATAAAAATTATAAAACCCGACTAAAAAACAACACGTAAGAAAAACACTGTTGATTGAATTAAAATGCTTGAAATTATTCCAAATGGCATTTAACTACACAACATATTTACATATTTGTAATGCTCTTTAAATTCTCTGTATTTTGATACCCTACTCGATATGCTAGATAACATTTTTTTTTTCAACTACTCACAATTTTGCCTCAAAAATCGGCTATATTGTTTTTTTTTTTATTTAATACCTATCTAAAAACACTTGGGTAATTAAGACAAATGTAACGATATCTGAATCGTCAAAATCCGTCCAGCCGTTTGGAAGATACATGGGAATAAAGAAATTTACAAATATACAAGATACGCGCGAAAAACATAACCCTTCTTTCAGTCGGGTAATAAAGAGAGGCTATTGTTTTTTTTATGATAACTCATGTTAATGCACATTGTTAGTGAAATATTTTCATTTATGTTTTAGAGCCTACCACATCGTCTTCTTTGGATAACCTGCAAATCATTCAGAAAAACGAAGGAGATCAAACAGTCCCAGTAAATATTTTTTGATAGCTTGTTTGATTGAACGAAGCAAAGGTTTACATAAAGATATATTTATTACCTGCCCCGGGAGCTAACCTATGCTTTTACACATTGCATATAGAATCTACAAATCCCCATAAAAAGAAGGAAATTAACTAAATTTCAATTCATATATGTATTTATTAGCTGTCCTGGGAGTTAAGCCATGTGTATATATATTGCTAATAAAATATATTCATCTGTTTTAGAGCCGACAACATCATCTATTGGTATAGAATCTAGAAATGATCCCATAACACGAAGAAAATCAATTAGTCCACGTAAGCATTTCTTTTTTAACAGCTTGATTTACTGAATGAAACAAAGATCTGAATTTGCAGATGTATTTATTATCTGTTCTAGGAGCTTACCTATGTATTTATGTATATTGCTAATTATTAAATATTTCATGTTTTAGAGCCGACAACATCGTCTTTAATTATAGAATCTGAAAATCATCCCCGAAAACGAAGAAAATCAACTAGAACACGTAAGCTTTTCTTATTTAACCCCGACCAAAACAAGGGGTGTACCTAATACCTAAGTTTGATGTCGATGCTGTCTGTTTGTCTGCATGTGTGTCTGTGGCACCGTAGAGCTCAAAGGGACGAGCCGACTTCGATGCGGTTTTTTTATTTGAAGGTTAATATTCGTGCGGATGTTCTTAGCTATGTTTGGTTACAACCATAGATGAAGAATTTTTTTTGCTACGCAAATACATTTACATTTGATGTCTTTGGTTACAACCTACCCCAATATGGATATCAAGTGAAAGGGCTTGACTAGTACAATATTGTACAGATTATAAATCCGGGGTAGTCGAGGGTAAATTATTTTTTTAATTTTGTTCTTTTTAATATTCCCTGAACGAAAGAAAGATCCCAATTCATATCATCATGTATTTATTATTATTACTTGTCCCAGGAGCTAACCTTTGTTTATACATATTGCTATAGTGAATCCAACCATTTATTATCTTTTTGGCAGATCTAATTTGTCAGTTATAGTGTTGTGACCAAGTATAAACAGGTACATCGATACTAGCATTTTGCAACGGTCTGGTTATTAAATTGAAATTAAATAAAATTAAAGATTATTTTGGCAAATAAGAACATGACATTTTGTCGGGTTGCCTGCGAAAAATCAGTCCCAAAGTCCGGTTGCCGAATTTTTAAAAGTAAAACATTGCTGCGAGCTTGGCTAATATCTCGGAAACTATAAACTTTAGGGCAAAAATTGTTGAGGTCGTTATTGTAGAAAATAATATTTTGCATCTTTTGTGGCCGGAAAACTTTTCTGTGACATGTAGCGTTTACGATTTATGTCTCATTTAATTAACCAGTTTTTCTATTGCAGCCGATAACTCTTGAAATATTAGATTAATCAATAAAACGCATCAGACCTTTTTTAAAGACTAGTTTATTTCCTAGTTACAACTTTCGTTTAATTTTTTTTTTCTTATGTTCGTACGTTTTGAGTTAGAAGAAGCTTAAATTCAGTTATTCTGCCAAAAACATTATAAATTAATGAATTGTATTAAAATGAACAATTGTTTTATTTGTGGTTATGTTAGACGACAAAAACTCTATACTTGTAAGAAAAAACAGATACTGAGTCTAATGAAAGCCAGCATTAGACGAAGCGAGAGAGAATAGAAAGCAAACTAGAAGATAAATAATTAACGGATTCAAAATATCCATTTCAAACTATACAAATACATACTATACATTTGAACTATACAACAATGACGTTTAAAGTGGTGGCTCTCTACTAGCCAACTAATATTATAAAAGACTATAAAAAGATAGAAACTCTTTATTATCCACAATATAATACTTAAACAACAGGGACTTATCCTAGAACTAGTGAACCAAGTGGCGACATTATCGCTAATAGCGATCTCTTCCAGGCAACCGAAATACCATGAGTAAATACTATGTTATGTCTAGCACAAACCCCAGGATATGCCATAAATGGCGAAAAATGCCCATACCCAGCCTTCTGGCTCGTTCCCACCACTAGAACTCGGGGAAAGGCCGTGGCCCGCCGTGCTGGTCCGCTGTACATGTCGCTGAAAGATGTCATCACATTAACATCTTCACGAGTATTGATAATACCCTATACATTTCCGAGAATAAGGGTAGATTTGTTACCTTTCTTAAATGTTACAGACCGAATACACATAAGTATTGTTGCGGTGGTAGTATAATCATAGAAAACGAAGATAATTTGTGTGCTATCACATATTACTAGTCCCTATCTAAGAAAACCCGAATAAATTTCGAGTCATTTTAAATAAATTTTACTTATAGCAGTTGCTTAACATCCTGTTATTGAAAAATTAGATATGTCCAGTCTATTGAAACAGTGCTATAGACGCACAACTAGTAGACGTAGATCAGGTACAGCAGTAACCTTTGGGTGACCGACTGATGAGACATTATTAAGCCAAATATGGAAATATTTTAACACATTAAGCATATCAGGTTAATTTATTTAGAAATTAACGAAAATGGTACATCATGTTCTTCAAAGTTTACATCAGACATAAATAAACTTTGTTAATTTACCTAACTACAAAATGTTATTTAACACTTTATTTTAATAAATATTCAAATGTTTCAGTCATCATAACCTTGTTCTTTTTTGGATATACACCAGGAGATAAACACGTCTTCAAATAATGCTGTATGTTTTCCTGAGGCGCATCAATATAACGGTTTTACATAAAAATAAATCCGATATTATGTGCCGAGTACGGAAAACACCCGTGTAAAAATAGTTCATAAACAATATCGATATCTCAATCGTAACTTCGTAACATCACTATGTTGATAGCCATAGAACGTAATTTTTTAAAAACGTTTGTTATTTTATGGAATTTATAAAAAAACTACTGCACTTATGGACTCATTTTGTGAAAGATGATTATTATACGGGATCAAGGAGCAAATTTAAGCAGTTATCATATTTTTAAAACCTCGCATTTAAAAGTAAACTTTTGCGTAACATGACGCAATTACGTTCTATTGCTGCTGTCAAAAAGAGGATAAACGGTTGGATCTACTATAATAATTAAATATTTTCATCTGTTTTAGAGCCGACAACATCGTCAACGGATATAGAATCTGCTAATATATCAGTAAAACAGAAGAGATCAACTAGTCCACGTAAGCATGTTTATCTACCTTGTTTGGTCAAACTTTCAAAGAAAAAGTCTTAGTCTACAAGATATTTAAGGTCCATGTTCCCCCTCGCTCTGAGAACTAAGTGTAGGTATTAAACATTTTTATTTTGCATTTTCATACTATTAGTATTGAAGCATCAAAAATACTCTTTCTTATTTTCAGACCATTCAATACCAACGACATCAAGTGATTTAACACCCCGAAAAAGAAAATTACTAAAGAAATTGATGGAAAGTCGTGATCAAATAAAAAAGTTGAAGAAAAAAGTAGATGCCATCGAAAATATTAGTTCTCCAGTGTTGTCGAGCCTGATTGAGTCTACAATCCATAATAAAAAAAGGAAAACCTAAAGGCCACCGTATTACCAAAGTATTGTTGTCTAACAGATTGCCAAGAGTGTTTGGATGGTACAGCATTTAGTTATATAATAAACGAGCGGCCCGTTCCGGCTTTGCTCGGATAATAACCTAGATACCAACTGCAGCGCTATCTGCCGGGCTGATTTGTGAATCTAAACATTCTAAACCATCGAGGGCCCTACCCAAACGCATACAGAAAAATTCATTCAAATCGGTTCAGCCGTTTAGGAGGAGTTCACGAACAACGAAAAGTGGCATTGATTTTTATATATATATAGATTATATAATAAATAAAGACATTTTATCAATGGTAAACAACCTTTTTTTTCTACATAATAAATCCCAAAAATTTGTAACTAAGTACCGAGGTTATATTCCATTGAAACACCCAACATCGATATTTGGTAGTCTATAAACGGACATCCCTAATCGGACCAGTACTGACAACCTAACAAAGACAAATTAGGGTCGTAATATTGGTGTCAGCCTAGCGTAACACCGAAGGACGTAAAAATGTATGAAACTTACCAGACAATTTCCTCGCACAGTTTAGGTTCTTTTTCTTATGCTTCATTTATTTCACAACGTAATTTGCGAATGTAATTTTTACGTAGGTACATAAATACTTATTCTTGTCTTTTGACCGTTTCTCAGTCAAACCATCAGATCACGGGGGGTAAACCTCACACAAATCTTATGTCATTTTTTTTTTCTTTTCGCTATGTCATTTGAATTTGACAACCAGACTAACAAAGCTGACACTTCTGCTCCCCGCGCTTTACTTCAGTAGTCACAATTTGATTTCATGCCAACGTCACTTCTTGTTTAATTTAAAAGAGTTCTAGGTACTTAGTCTGTGAATTACAAAATTCCACATTAGGGATACCTATAAATTGGACGGTATCGGTTTATCGATTGTCATTGTCACTAGATCAAATTCATAGTATTGAAACACTATCGCGTTTTTTCCCTAAATCCACTAAGATCCATTACAAAAATCCATTGATGGATCTTTTTACACTTTTATGTCCACTTTAATCCTCGATCCTAGAATATTCCCAAAATGGATTTTTTAGAACCAACGTGTGTATTAAAATCTATTATAAAGCCACATCTACAGTAGCCAGAATTGAAGGCTGAATCATTCAAACAAGAAGTATGTATTGCAATTGTCGACTATCAATCAATTGTCATAGGTCAAATTGCAACGCTATTTGACCTATGACAATTGTCTTGTGACAAGCGTCACAAGCAATAATTATTTATTTTCATTTTCCGTCATGGAAACATCCGATTTTCAATATATTAAAAATAAAAAAGGGATATTATATGATGGATTTAAATATCATAAGAAGACGACATACAAGCAGGGTGCACTACTATGGAGATGTCGTTTTTGGAAATCCAAACATTGTTCAGGAACTATAACAATCTATGAGGTATTTTTTGTCATTTTTTCATGTTAAGTATATTATTATACATTATTGAATTTGATTATCTCAAAAGTATAACGCAACATCTAGCTCATTATAATTTTCTAACGTTTTTTTTTAGGATAAAATAATAAAGCATCATCAGCATTCAGACGTTTGCAATCCCGACCATGCACATAATGAAATATTGTTGGCGATGGATAAATGCAGAGAAAATGTGTTATCTTCTGAAAATCAGCCTATTCCGTCTATTTATAAAAAGTTCGCATGTTCCGTAAAAAGCAAAGGTTTAAATTTAGTTACCAGACTACCGCCATACGAATCTGTAAAGAGCGGTTTGTATAAACAACGTAATTCAAAACTAGGCGTTAATAAAACGTCATTTGACCGTGCCTGCGAGGTTGAAATACCCAACTCATTTTCGGATTTCCTATTAGCTGACTATAACTCTGGTGATACACGAATCATCGTTTTATGCTTAAAAGAAACTCGGGAGGTGATTCCAACAATCAAACATGTATTTGCTGATGGCACATTAAAAAGTACGCCCACACCTTTCCTTCAGATATATAGTGTTCACGGGGATTTGGGGAGTACCCTTACCACTAATAGAGTCGTACCTACCTGTAATTTATGCTCTCATGACGGACCGGAAATACGAGTCGTATAATGCTTTGTTCGAAATTATAAAATCACAGGTTCCAGATTTTCAACCTACAACATTTACTTTGGACTTTGAATTACCGGCTATTAAAGCCGTTATTGAGAATTTTCCAGACGCGAATATTAATCAATCAATCAATCAATCAAACATTTTATTTCAGAAATGATTCCATACAACAAATTATTACATTTCGTTATCATTTTACATTATTACATTTCATCATCATCCCAAATTAAGTCAAAATCATATTAATAAATTACATTTCATCATCATCCCAAATTAAGTCAAAATCATATTAATAAATTAATTCAACTAAATGAAACAAAGTAAAATCACTCACAATAAAACAATGTCAAAGTTCATCACACAAAAACTTAAACCGTGACAAACATATACATTACAGGACAAAATATACAAAATGCAGCTTATTCTGCATTACCGCAGTCTAAATGTAGGTCGGGATCCGGAGTGCTCAACATGCAACCTGGTCCAGTGCTGCATTATCGGGCAGTCCAGATCCATCCTTGAAGCAAACAGCTGGAGGTAGCTGTTGGAGCTGCCCCGCACTCGACGCTGTAGGGATGCCACTCGTTTGCGTCTAATTGCCACAAAACTGTCTACCTGAGCATCCGCGAACATCCCTGAAGCACTACAGTGCGGTGGCAGCCTCAACAGCGCCCTGAAGGCATTATTGTATTGGATACGTAGGGCATTGCATGATTTCTTGGTATGCTTGACCCAAGGCTGCAGGTGTAAAAAGATTGGCAGAAGGCTCTGTACAAAGTGACCTTCACTTCTGCGGTACATCGCGCAAACCTTCGAGCCAGCATATTCGCTCGAACAGACAATGCCCTTCGCTCCCTCTCCATATCAACGTCGTCTGCCAGCGTGTCGGTGACCCAGTGACCCAGATATTTAAATTGCGAAACCTGATTAAGGACACTGCCATTTAATAAGACCGGTGGGACAGTGTCATACGTCTTTGAACCAGCTTTAAACACCATTATTTCGCTTTTAATTGCATTATATTTGAGTCCATGAGTCTCGGAATAACGCTCGCAGATCGACACCAGCTTTCTGAGGGCACTGATCGATGGGCTCAGCAGCACCATATCATCCGCGTAACTAATGTTATTAACACAAACTCCATCTATCGAGCATCCGATACCAGTACTGCTGAGCTCACGGACCAGCCGGTCCGCATAGAGGTTGAAGAGGGACGGCGATGTCAGCCCGCCTTGCCTCACGCCACACTCCAACCTGTACTCGCCCGAAAGCGACCCCGACCATCGAACAGAATTGCTCTGATTACCATACCAGTATTTCAAGAGGTTTATGCACTCGATAGGAAGGTCTGTATCTATCGCCAATTTCTGCCATAGCATTTAATGGTTGCTTATACCATTTTCAAAATAGTATCCGAAAAAAGAGTAAGGCTTTTGGTCTCTTGAAAACTAAATTAAATCGAAGGGTAGTTGATTTGTGTGCAGCGTTGCCGCATTTACCATCCACAATGCTTGAAGAAGGATGGTCTTATGTAAATGAAATAATGCGGAGCGATCTAACATATACAAAGTTAAGAAACTACATGGAACGGTACTGGTTTAAAAATAAATATATCAAGGACATTTGGACCGTATTTGGAGAACGCCACCGCACAAATAACTGCGTGGAATCTTGGCATTCCAGCCTCAATAAAGCAGTTGGTAGAAAAAAACCGAATTTAATTTATTTATTAAACAAGTTAAAAGACGAAGCAAACTATAGTTCAATACGGACAATAAATGAAGGCTGCAACAAAAGAACAAAAGCTCAAATAAAATACGATGCTTTTATTCAAGATTGTGGGATGGAACTTATAAATGGAGAGATATCGGTGGCGCACTATCTGGAAAAAATTAAATAAAAAAATTGAGAAGAGAGGTTATAAATAGTTCAAATTTGTTTAAACTTTATTATATGTACTATTTGTTCTGGCTACTGTAGATGTGGCTTTATAATAGATTTTAATACACACGTTGGTTCTAAAAAATCCATTTTGGGAATATTCTAGGATCGAGGATTAAAGTGGACATAAAAGTGTAAAAAGATCCATCAATGGATTTTTGTAATGGATCTTAGTGGATTTAGGGTCTTTTACGCAGTCGCTAGCGAGTAGGATCTACATAAACTCATGGTAGAGGCACTGGTGGGAATAAACGGAAAAAAGTACTTAAAAGTCTTTTGTCAGGCGGTAATAAGGCACGAGCCTTCAACAGTTGGGTAATGCCTCTGCTGATATACTCCTTTGGCATACTGAGATGGACTCAGACTGAGCTCGACGCCCTGGACAGAAAGGTCCGTCAGCAGCTCACAACATACCGTATGCTACACCCGCGCTCGTCTGTTATGAGACTGTATATCCCGCGGAAATGGGGGGGTCAAGGCTTTTTAAATGCCAAGAACCTTCACAACCGCGAGGTATGCAGTCTCAGGGATTATTTTCACAACAGTGAGTCCGGGATGCATCGTGATGTTGTGGCAGTTGACAGGAGCTTCACGCCTCTTTCATTGGCAAACGAGAACTGGCGCAAACCATCGGTGCTCAGCACTGATGATCGCAAGGGAGTATGGAAGAGCAAGGAGCTGCACGGACGGTTCTATCGGGCCCTAACGGGACCCGATGTGAATCTGCTCGCTTCGGCGAACTGGCTGCGGTTCGGGGACCTCTTCGGAGAAACCGAGGGTTTTGCCTGTGCAATTGCAGACGAAGTTATCAAGACGAACAACTACCGGAAATACATAATGAAGGACGGTACGGTCGACATCTGTCGAGCATGCCGCCGTCCAGGCGAATCTCTTCGTCATGTTATCTCCGGTTGCTCGCATCTTGCTAACGGCGAGTACTTGCACAGACATAACCTAGTAGCCAGGATCATCCACCAGCAACTTGCTCTTAAATACTGCCTTGTCGAGTCCGAGGTGCCGTACTATAAGTACGCACCTCTGCCAGTTCTCGAGAATGGTCGTGCGTTGCTCTACTGGGACCGAGGCTGCTGGCTGCTCGTCGGATCAAATGGCTATCAATGCCGGAGTCCCTCAAGGGTCGGTACTCTCTGCGACGCTCTTCTTGCTACATATCAACGATCTGTTGAAGCCCGGTATCTTTGGGTACGCAGATGATAGCACCGTTGTAGAGAGTTACATATCTAGCGCGAGAACCAGCGGGCAGCAAACTCAGGTACTGAGAGAGAGTCTGATCGAGCGTTCGAGCTTGACCCTTAAGGCGGTGTCTAAATGGGGCGATGCCAATCTGGTCAAGTTCAACGAGAATAAGACGCAGGCGTGTCTGTTCTCCGCTAAAAGGAGTCCTTTCGAACTGACTCCAACTTTTAGAGGTGTATCCGTGCCGGTTTCTGACCGTCTTGAGCTTTTGGGCGTTACTTTGATCTCTACGCTCAACTTTGGCTCGTATGTCGAGTCCAAGGCTGGACTCGAAACTAGCTGCTGCTGCTGAAAAAAACTAGGTGTCCTCTCAAAGGTGCGAAGGTACTTCAAGTCTGAACAGTTGAGTTACATTTTAAAATTATATATATATGCAGGTACATCAGCTTTCAGTATCTTATCATTAATAATACAAAAACGACAATGTTTGTTGCCCAATCATGTTGTTACGTATAGGTAAATGCATGGATCGGGCTGAAATTATTTAAAAACACCTGATAATTTAGAAAAACACAGACTACTTTTGATCCCAATAAAATAAAGGGAACGGGAACTACTCAAGTAAAACCATAGGGCGGTGCTAGTAATATATGTTAAACATTGGTTTCCGATAATTTAGCAGCAGTGAAGTCATACCACGCAATTTTATCGAGCCGCGTCTTACGGGCGCGACCCTAAACGTGGGGTTAAAAAAGCATGTTTGAGGTTCACTGCTCAGCTGTTAGCAAAGGTAAGTCCCACTCATAAACAAAGAAAAGTTTGTGTCTGGATTACAAAAGAAGTCTTTGATCGACTTTATTATCTTAATATAACATTATACGTTCCTATTAGGTACTTGCCTACCTTACGGTTTGAAAAAAGCAATAAAAATTTAGGGATAAAAATGTGTAGTTTTAATTTCCGTTAGATATTCCGTTAGCCATTAGAAAGTTATTTTCGCGTTCTTGACGTGCCCAAATCCGCTAGACACGACGGGAAATCCGTTATGTTTGCAACACTGAGGAAACCTCGATCGAAGCGACCTCTGCTCTGTTGTGCTCAACGACAGATGACAGTAACATATATTATCATTCCATAAAGGCCCTATTCATGACTTTTTAGTTGAATACATGTGTTATGTTAGTGTTATTTATTTAAGGTTTTGCATGGCAGCATTGAACGAATGAATGAACGATAAATTAATTATCTGTGCAGGCATTGAATGAACGAACTGCGTACGAATAGGTGCTGCCGTAAATAATTAAATATTATTGTTATGTACTTATGCGGTGTAATTGATGTTGTTAGTTTGCTGTGAGATAATGCAGAAAGGTAACACTTATCTGAATACGTATTGTACGTATTGTGCACATATTATGTTTTGAAAACCCAAAATAACATACAATTTCTGTACACCAAACTGTGGTAGAAACTAGCGCACGTTTCTTTGGTCATATTTATGATACCTACAACAAGACAGGTGCTTTAAAAGTGTAATTGAAACACCGCGGGGCGCTGCCAGTAATAGATAAGCGTTAATCTATCTAAGAAGATTAAAAGATTTCGTCTTTCGACCAGTTAAAATTAGTTAATAAAACACGTAGGTAACCCATTCTACATTTTTTGTTGCAGAACCTCCAGAATCAACACACCTGGAGTTCAGACGTCCATGTATTCCTACGTTGATGGCCGCGTGTTATTACTTCATTACTGTTTACGATACTATCATGTAACATACACTGGCAGAATAACGACAAAGTTGTAGAAGCCATAACCATAAACCAAGAACTGAAGACTGGACTGTCTGGTAGTACCTACTTATGTATTATTTACTTATATCTAACTTGAAAACTTGCTAATGTATTTGTTGCTGTAAAATTGGTCCTGATATCACAAGACTCAGTCAACTCGTAGATGTACACCAAACCATCTAACAGACTGCTTATTTTAGGATAAATGCCAATAATTGACCAAACATGTGATTGATATCTGCATACTGTGACATAATTTCGTCACAGATGCAATTTTTTCGTTTTAAGGTTAAAATACCTTGGAATTCCGAATCGGAAGTAAATATATCCTGTGGTACGGAACTGTGATTAGACGGGTGACGTTGACAGCCATAACTATTTTTGATGGATTTGGACTGTCACTGTCAAGTTGGTTTGGTCTATGGACCGGAACTATCAATCGGCCATTTCGCCCCGCCAACTGGCGGTGGGCGGTTGCCTCCGCATACATTTTCTCGCTCGATCCTGCCGAGAGCAGACCGAAGTAAATCTTTTCCTTTCTCGGGAATCTGATGAGAAATTGAGGAATTATTCCCTTTATTGAAGACTCCTGGAGGTGCGTGAGTTTCCCGCCAATATATTTCGAGTTTTTGGTGAAAGTGTGGTTGTAAAAAATTCTGTATTGAATTAGTGTTGTTTTTCCTGTTTTACAGTGGAAGCATTTCTTGAGGGGAGGAGAGAACTTAAAATGCTCTTGTGCTAATACGGATCTCGTATTTCTTTTACCAGGAAACGGTGAGTTACAATTTTTTGTAAAATAGAACGTGGTCATAGTAGCATGGCCAACGCGATTTTAAATCTTTTTGAAAGGAATGACGAACTGTGATTGTTTTGTTCACAGCCTAATGGGCGTTTTTATCCTGGGTTTCTTTTTCCTGATTGCCGGTTTGGCTGAGTTTTCTGTTTAATCGGAAGAACAAAACCTAAAGGCATTTCTTATCTGAACGCGTGGATTAGGGTCAATCATGATCTAATTTCTGCTTAGGACGAATATCCTTTTATTTTCTTTTATGTAGTCTAAATTTCTATTTCCTACATAGAACTTAATTACTTATTGCTATGGACCTGATATAAAGAAAAGGCCATATATTTTATATAAAAGCTTAAATTCCAAATTAGCTCAACTTTTATAACAACTGAAAATGCTTCATTTGTATTTCCCTGGAAAGCATTTTTCAGACTTGGTTTAAAATCTAATAAGACTCAATTCCACGGCCCAATTCGCTACCCCCGAATTCTATATTGAAGCCCCACGCTGACCATGATGCCGGAGGATGCCTTCTTGTATCACTGAGCCGGGATAAAGTCAGATAAGCAAAAAAAACTTTATTATGTACTCTGTAATCTATTGAATCAGATTATTTTCTATGGCAACTTGAATTAATGGTTTGAATTAATCGACTAACTTCTAATTAGACATAAACTACTTACAAATTACCTTAAAGACTTTCTTGTATAAATTCATAGACATTTAAAAGTAAAATATTAAATAACTTCACTATAGCATAAGCGATAACCTACCTTTGGCTTTTCAAATAACATCAAACAATAAATATTATTCAAATAATATATGGTTTTACTACATAGAATAATATAGCCCCCAAAGGCTCTCGATTAAAAGTTCAGACCTTGCTCTCCAAATTTTTGTCTATCCGTTAGCAAATTCTTTATTAACAGAAGGAAGACTGGCGCTCGAAATAAACTTACAAATATGTTTTCCTAGAACCTTTTTATACATGGTAAGTATTAGTCTTCACCATTGGTATGTAACAAACACTTTATTTATAACCAATGTAAAAATCATCTTACAATTGGCGCCTTAGTAAAGGGACATATATTTTACAAACACTTTTTATTACAACAATTGTAATTACATCTTACAATTGGCGCTTGCGATTAGGGACTTTTGAAAAAGGCTTGTTATCGCTTATAAACATAATTAATTCAAGTTGCTTTCATATTCTATTGTATTGTATTTTTAATATGTACTTCTGATGTTACATTATTGTGTGCTTTTTCCAACATTTTAGGAACACATATTTATGTCATAACATTCTATGTACTTTGTTATTTTCACCAAACTGAAGGATAAAATAGGTCTGCTGTTACCAGATGCTATTTTTTATTGCAAATACTTTGTAAAAGCTTTATAGATACAATATTAAGTTGTTTTGATAAACTTATATTATAGAAGAGAAGTTAGCTCATAGCTTGTGACAATATTTGCCATACTGTAAACCAACGATGAATTTTAAAGGTGTTAAAATTTGACTTGATAAGAAAAAGTTCTAAACATTACATACATTGATAAAATAATTTCATTATTGAAAAGCATCTTGCTGTAATTTTCTGCGATTGCATAAGTGAACATTTACTGAAAGTAATAATACTTAGTTTACATTTTGAAAACATACATTGTTTATTGTTACATACTTTGTTTACTTACCAATTTATGATAATATTATAAGCTACTTTGCTTGACATGCTGTTATAGTTAAAAAAAATATAAATCTATTGTTAGATATTATTGTAAATCAAGTTGCATAAAAATTAATCTACCTATTTTAACTTAAAGTTGCTTACAATCTGACAAAACTTTTGAACTTTAAATAATTTTGAAACTTTAAATTACATTAACCTTATAACCAGTTGAAGATAATTTGAAATACTAGGGTTTCACTCGGTTTCACTTGTTCCTGTGGATAGATTTTTGGATGACAATTTTGTTATTGACTTTTAACTATTTTCTGAGGTGAGTTTTGGATTGTTTTTGAATATTGTTTGTTGGAGTTTGTGTCATAATGGACAAGAGTGTACAGTTTCCACCTTGTGATGGAGAAGTCTCTCCTCATGTTATTGCCAGTCCATCGGTATTGCAGCGTGTTGAGGAAACAGTCGTTTCTGCTCAGAATCCATTGGATGAAAACTTACATGCATTTTTACCAGACCAAGTACTTTACAACAGTACTCATACACAGACATTACCTTCTGTGAATACTCAATTAATGAAACATTTACCTTCAACCACTAAACTTCCAGATTTAAAGAGAAGTGGTATACTTTTTGATGGAACTACATGTGTTCGAGAATTTATTACTCGAGTAGAGGAATATTTCTTGTTTAGGAATTTTGATGAATATGTTTTGGTTAGCTGTTTTATGGACTTGCTTACAGGAGTCGCTACTAAGTGGTATAGAGGTGTTAGGCCACAAGTTGTTTCATGGTTTGTTCTTAAGCTTGCTTTGTTGAAACGTTTCGATTCTCCAGATTATGATTACCATCTGAATCAAGAATTAACTTCCCGTTTTCAAAAGAATAAGGAGTCACTTCCTGATTTTATTACTGATGTGATGGATATGTCCCGTCGTTTATGTAACCCTCTTTCAGAGATTGCTTTGATTACTCTAGTGAAACATCATATGTTACCTGTTTACCAACCTTTCATAATCGGACACCGCATAGAAAATCTTGATACACTTATGTATAAAGCTAAAGAAGTAGAAGCTTTGATTCAAAGAAATAAAGTCAGTAAAGATAAATTTTACTTTAATGCTGTGGATATTAAACCTAAAAGAATGCTTTGCTTAAAATGTCAATCGACAGAGCATACATATAGAAATTGTAAGACCATACCTGGTCCCATATGTTTTAAATGCCATAAGTTGGGCGTAACTACAAAAACTTGTGACGAGTGTCATTCATATAAAACCTCTTTTAATAATTCAAAAAACTATAATAAAAATAGATCAGATAAAACTTGTAAATTCAATGATACTTTAAAACCTGATAATCAAACTTGTAAACAAGAATTTTCAGAATGGCTTGGATATTTGAAAGCTTTCTTTTCCAATTATCGAATTGCTCCTGTGTTAGTAGTCAATAAAGAAGACACTAGACCCTTTTTAAAATTTTCTATTGATGATAATATATTTAGTGGACTTTTGGATAGTGGATCCAGTTCATGTGTTCTTGGCGCAGGCCAACATATTAAATTTTCACGTTTAGGCTATACCATATACCCTAATGATAGTTCAGCATTTACCGCTGATGGTTCAGCTCGTAAAGTTATAGGAACTATGAATTTGCCCGTTGTTATAGACAATGTTTGTAAACTTGTTAAATTTTTAATAATACCATCTTTTGACTTACCATTTATTCTAGGATTTGACTTTTGGTTAAAATTTGATTTGGCTAAAGACTTATGGAGGAATATTGAGTATGTACAACATCATAAACCTCAAGTCTGTGCTGTAACTTCTGCAGTTAATCTTACTCCTTCTGAGACATTTCAGTTAGATGAAACTATAGCTATGTTTGAAAATATTTCTTATGAGAAGAAAGGTTCTTTACATAAAGTTCCTGATGCATTGTCTAAAATTCAGTTAGATTCAATATTTGTTTCCCCAGTTGATATCATTAGTCCTGATGATGAAATAGAGGACCCTTGGTATAGAAAAATCTTTGTTAATTGTCAGAAATTTCCAACTAAAATGAGAAATTATAGAGTTGAAGATAATACTTTGTATAGATTTTGTAAAAATAAATTTGATGTTGATAGTCGCTTGAATTGGAAAATAGTCATTCCCAAAGAACATATTATGGATACTATTCGTTCAAATCATGATGATGTTAATTCAAGTCACCTTGGAATTCATAAAACTTTAGGAAAATTAAAACAACATTATTTTTGGAAAGGAATGTTTGGAGACATACAGAAATACATTTCTTCCTGTGATATATGTAAAGCTTATAAACATTCAACTTTAGCTCCCTGTGGTAAGATGGTTAATCCTAAAATTGTAGATAGACCAATGCAAATGCTTTCTGTCGATATAATTGGAATTTTGCCCAAGTCATATTCTGGACACCGATATATTTTAAGCGTTGTAGATATTTTTACTAAATATTGTTGGATTTTTCCTATGATAAACGCAACTTCTCGTGTTATCAGTAAACTCTTTGAGAAGGAGATTTTCCTAAAATTTGGAGTACCTAAGATTTTGGTGGCAGATAATGGTAGCCAATTTATTTCCAAAATGTTTGTAGACTTTTTGAAAAGCTTTAATATTACAAAGATATTTTATAACTGTATTTATACACCTCAAAATAACCCAATAGAAAGGTATAATAAGACAATAGAAACATGCATTTCATGTTTTGTTAAAAGCGATCATAGAACGTGGTCTAAATTTTTACCCAATGTTCAGTTAGCTTTGAATAATAGTATTAGTCTGGTGACAGAATTTACCCCTAATTTCCTGATGTTTGGAAGAGAACTTATATTTGATGCTTCATTGCACCATATTAGTAATTCTTTTGATAATTTAAATCAACTCGAGTTTGGTACTCGTGATTCTTTTGCTATTTCATTAAATTCACTTGGTGAAATATTTAATAAAGTTCAAGCTAGTCTTTTGAAAGCTTATAAGCGAAACGCTACCTATTATAATAAAGGGCGTCGAGCAATTACTTTTGGAGTGGGAGATTTGGTTTGGCGTAGAAGCTTTGTGCAATCTAGTGCACCTGCATATTTTTCAGCTAAATTAGCACCTAAGTTTATTAAGTGTGAAATTGTTCAGAAAATTTCTCCTAATGTCTATGTTCTGAAAGAAATAAATAAAACCACAACTGGACGTTATCATATAAAAGATATAATTAAATATTAACTTCACTTTTATAAAATTATTCTTAAATTCTAATTACATACTTTCTAGTAATTATTAAAACTTGTTTAGTTTAGTTCTTGATACCATGTTTGGGGACACCCGTTGTATATTGATGAATGAGATATGAAGTATGTAAGGTTCGGGTAATGAAGATGATTTTTGAAAGGAAACTCGACACATTCTATTAAAGATTTAATACTATACATTCTTTTAAACTCAAAAATGTTACCTTAGGTGAATATAACATTTTGGATTTTGTTTAAAAATAATTTTGACAAATTAAACTTTTATTTGAATATTTCTAGTTAAACACTAATTGCCATTCCGCAATGACCTAATTACCTTACTTCAAAAGATCTTATTTTGTTAATATATTAGGAGATCTTTGCATTTTTAGCAATATCTTATGGTCTCTTGTATATTTTGTACATTTAAAGTTAGAAGCCTTAACTTTAACTTTTTATTTGAGTTAAAAGTTTCTAAACTTAACTTTTTATAAGGAACTTATTTTCATTCCTTAATAGTAGTGTTTGTCATCGCTATTTGTGAATATTTGACAAATAGACTTTTGATATTTAGAACACTATAGCTTTTAGTAGTTATGTACTTATAGATAACTCTAATTTTTAGATCCTTAATTTTATAGACCATTTGAGTCATATGTACTTGTAAGTAGATTTAGTCTAGTATTTAAAATACGGATTTGACATTTCCCCGGATTTACTTCATGGACTTTACTCTGCTTTTACAATGGTTTATAAGGACATTTTACCAAGCGTTGGTTGGACCCGACACTTGTGGATTTTGTTGACTTTGACCATTGTTCTAGTCACACATTTTTGGCAAACTAGTGGTGTTTTGCGACCACTACTGCTTGCTATTGGACTTTTCAAGTTGGAAGATACTATTGTAGGTGTATTCTTCGATTGAAAATTTTTTGTTCCTCTTCAACTTTTTGTTTTGAAAGGAAATTTTTTTGTAGCTCTGTTCGACACGTTTGTTTGTAGCCTTGCTCAACGCGTTTGTTTATAGCTTTGCTTAACACGTTTGTTTGTAGTCTTGCTCAACGCGTTTGTTCGAAACTTTGCTCACCATTTTTTGATATTGTGTTAGTGAACGGGAAATCGGAGATAGGGATGCGCCGGTCACTACATAATTTTTGTATTTGCCTTTGCAGATATGCTTGTTCTTTGTGCATCGAAAAATCGATTGATGTTGCCTCGGTCACAAAAACAATTTTTTGGTTTTGCTCTTCATAGCAAACATATTTTTGGGCATATGTTAGTGAACGGAAAATCGGAGATGGAGTTGTGCCGGTCACTACATATTGTGCTTCCTTCACTTTCAGCGGGAATTATTCTCGATTTCTGAAATTGAAATAGATGTCTTTTAGAAATCTTATCTACATGTTCAACTCAGTATATTGGTGCTGAATTGAAATTCATTAGAATGAGCTTTTAAATAAGCTTGTTAATATTATGCTTTAATAGACAGTGGCCAAGGTTGCTTAACTGATCTAAAGATGGAGTTTTCTTATAAACTTTAGAGTGTGGGTGTTTGATGTCAAAGAGACAGTGGCCATGGTGCTTAACTGGTCTATTGACGGCGTTTTCTTTTGTAAAATTGCGTTTATTGAAGTGGTAGTTGAGTAGACAGTGGCCAGGGAGCTTAACTGATCTGATGACGGTGTTTCTTTTATAAATTTTTGATGTTAAAAGGTCAAGGAGACAGCGGCCATGGTTGCCTAGCTGATCTAAAAGACGGAGTTGTTATTTTGTATTTATTGGTGATGGAAGTCGATTAGACAGCGGCCTTATTTCTGCTTAACTGTTCTATTGACTTGGTAATCTTTAATTTCTTATAGTAATTAAATTCTTTTAGGCAATTTTGTTTAGTCCTAATTGTTTTTGACTTACAAAATTGTAATGGATTTATTATATTTTTCTTTAAAAGCAACTTTTCATTCTAAAGGCATTTGATATTTGTCTTACTTCTAGTTTAGATACATACATTTATCTCCTTTTATTTTGTTGTTTGATGATTTTTGGGTTAGTCTCAAAAATAAAAGAAAGTTTAATTCTTTTATTTTTTTTGGGAAAGTATGTATTGTGACATAATTTCGTCACAGATGCAATTTTTTCGTTTTAAGGTTAAAATACCTTGGAATTCCGAATCGGAAGTAAATATATCCTGTGGTACGGAACTGTGATTAGACGGGTGACGTTGACAGCCATAACTATTTTTGATGGATTTGGACTGTCACTGTCAAGTTGGTTTGGTCTATGGACCGGAACTATCAATCGGCCATTTCGCCCCGCCAACTGGCGGTGGGCGGTTGCCTCCGCATACATTTTCTCGCTCGATCCTGCCGAGAGCAGACCGAAGTAAATCTTTTCCTTTCTCGGGAATCTGATGAGAAATTGAGGAATTATTCCCTTTATTGAAGACTCCTGGAGGTGCGTGAGTTTCCCGCCAATATATTTCGAGTTTTTGGTGAAAGTGTGGTTGTAAAAAATTCTGTATTGAATTAGTGTTGTTTTTCCTGTTTTACAGTGGAAGCATTTCTTGAGGGGAGGAGAGAACTTAAAATGCTCTTGTGCTAATACGGATCTCGTATTTCTTTTACCAGGAAACGGTGAGTTACAATTTTTTGTAAAATAGCACGTGGTCATAGTAGCATGGCCAACGCGATTTTAAATCTTTTTGAAAGGAATGACGAACTGTGATTGTTTTGTTCACAGCCTAATGGGCGTTTTTATCCTGGGTTTCTTTTTCCTGATTGCCGGTTTGGCTGAGTTTTCTGTTTAATCGGAAGAACAAAACCTAAAGGCATTTCTTATCTGAACGCGTGGATTAGGGTCAATCATGATCTAATTTCTGCTTAGGACGAATATCCTTTTATTTTCTTTTATGTAGTCTAAATTTCTATTTCCTACATAGAACTTAATTACTTATTGCTATGGACCTGATATAAAGAAAAGGCCATATATTTTATATAAAAGCTTAAATTCCAAATTAGCTCAACTTTTATAACAACTGAAAATGCTTCATTTGTATTTCCCTGGAAAGCATTTTTCAGACTTGGTTTAAAATCTAATAAGACTCAATTCCACGGCCCAATTCGCTACCCCCGAATTCTATATTGAAGCCCCACGCTGACCATGATGCCGGAGGATGCCTTCTTGTATCACTGAGCCGGGATAAAGTCAGATAAGCAAAAAAAACTTTATTATGTACTCTGTAATCTATTGAATCAGATTATTTTCTATGGCAACTTGAATTAATGGTTTGAATTAATCGACTAACTTCTAATTAGACATAAACTACTTACAAATTACCTTAAAGACTTTCTTGTATAACTTCATAGACATTTAAAAGTAAAATATTAAATAACTTCACTATAGCATAAGCGATAACCTACCTTTGGCTTTTCAAATAACATCAAACAATAAATATTATTCAAATAATATATGGTTTTACTACATAGAATAATATAGCCCCCAAAGGCTCTCGATTAAAAGTTCAGACCTTGCTCTCCAAATTTTTATCTATCCGTTAGCAAATTCTTTATTAACAGAAGGAAGACTGGCGCTCGAAATAAACTTACAAATATGTTTTCCTAGAACCTTTTTATACATGGTAAGTATTAGTCTTCACCATTGGTATGTAACAAACACTTTATTTATAACCAATGTAAAAATCATCTTACAATTGGCGCCTTAGTAAAGGGACATATATTTTACAAACACTTTTTATTACAACAATTGTAATTACATCTTACAATACTCGCTACAGTATACACAGTACTTCGATTATCAAGCTTAAGCTATAAAATAACAACAGTATCAGTTTACACATCAGTTTATTGCATTGTCTTGGCCCGTTTGTCTGTTGGTTGAAATGGCGAGTGACCCTGAGCCTATGGACACAGCAGATACAAAGACTCACTTGTTGCTAACTGATGACTCCAGCAGAGACGAGAGCATACCTGCAGCAGTAAATCCTCTGCCTTTCGAACAGGAACACAGCCACACCACGTGCGGAACAACACCTCCACCCAGTGGTTTAAACGAACACGTCCAGATACACTCCGAAGGAAAATCATTACAATGTGATTATAAAACATCATATTATGCAGTTGACTTGAAAAGACAAATATTAACACATACTGCAGAGAAACCATTTGAATGCCATATGTGTGATTATAGATCAACACAACCAGGTAATCTAAAGCGACACAAATTAATACATGCTGGAGAAAAACCATATAAATGTAATATGTGTGATTATAGAGCGTCACAAGCATCCAATTTAAAACAACACAAATTAACACATACTGGAGAAAAACCATATAAATGTAATATGTGTGATTATAGAGCGTCACAAGCATCCAATTTAAAACAACACAAATTAACACATACTGGAGAAAAACCATATAAATGTAATATGTGTGATTATAGAGCGTCACAAGCATCCAATTTAAAACAACACAAATTAACACATACTGGAGAAAAACCATATAAATGTAATATGTGTGATTATAGAGCATCAGAAGCAAACAATTTAAAACGACATATAGCAACACATACTGGAGAGAAACCATTTGAATGTGACATGTGTGATTATAGAGCATCACAAGCAAGCTGTCTAAAGCAACACAAATTAATACATACTGGAGAAAAACCATATAAATGTAATATGTGTGATTATCGAGCATCAGCCGCAGGCACTCTAAAGCATCACAAATTAACACATACTGGAGAAAAACCATTTGAATGTGATATGTGTGATTATAGAGCATCAAACGCAGTCACTCTAAAGCAACACAAAGTAACACATACTGGAGAAAAACCATTTGAATGTGAAATGTGTGATTATAGAGCATCAAGGGCAATCTACTTGAAAAGACATAGATTAATACATACTGGAGAAAAACCATTTGAATGTGATATGTGTGATTATAAAGCATCAAGGGCAATCTACTTAAAAAAACATAGATTAATACACACTGGAGAAAAATCATATGAATGTGATATGTGTGATTATAGAGCATCATGTGCTTTCTACTTGAAAAGACATGTATTAATACATACTGGAGAAAAACAATTTAAATGTAATATGTGTGATTATAGAGCATCAAGGCTAATCAACTTGAAAAGACATAGATTAATACATACTGGAGAAAAACCATTTGAATGCGATATGTGTGATTATAAAGCATCAAGGGCAATCTACTTAAAAAAACATAAATTAATACACACTGGAGAAAAACCATATGAATGTGATATGTGTGATTATAGAGCATCATGTGCTTTCTACTTGAAAAGACATGTATTAATACATACTGGAGAAAAACCATTTGAATGTGATATGTGTCATTATAGAGCATCACAAGCATCCTATTTAAAAATACACAAATTAACACATGCTGCAGAAAAACATTTGAATGTGATTATAGGGCATCATAAACAATTGGGCTAAGGGCGCCTCCACATTAAGGCACAAGCAGCGCTGCTCACAGGCGGCAAACTTCTATTCTATACTAAACAGAGCAGCGCGACAGCCGCGTATGATCAGTCGGCATCGAGCCAGTGTTGCAAACGCACGTTCGAACCAATCGCTCAATGAGCGAAGTGGACACAACAATTTATCATTGAAGTTCAAAGGCATCCTGCTTTGTGGGATTCGAGGACCGATGATTATAGCAACAGGACCATAAAAAGAAAAGCTGGAATAAGAGTCATAAGTCCCAGTTGTCCCACGCACCATCACTGACAAACACTGCACATCACATCCTTAGTAACAGAGTGGTTTACAACTGGAACAGGTTGCCTGAGGATGTTATTTCAGCAAAGTCATTAAACTCTTTCAAGAACAGATTGGACAAAGGGATAGTTAAAGACGATATCATTTTAACAGACAATTACCTATAATTTGTTATTTCAACACTGAGATATAGGCATATCAGCTAATGCTGCTCGCCTATTATTCAATAAATAAATAAATAAAATATGTGAATTGTTTGTTGCAAATTTCAATAACACAGGCCAGGCAAACCACTCAAACCAGGCCAGAGAAAGGGCAGCAGGTATATTATTATATTATTTATGCGTATTTAACCCGTAAACACTACAAACACCACGGTATCCTGGTTTGAAGGGCAATGTTTCCAGTGAAATTACAGGGCATAGAGATAAAACATCTGATATCTCTGGGTGACGAGCGCAGTGCAGTGCTGCAGGTAATGATATGAACTCTTCATGTTCCAGTAGCTGTGTGTCACTGTGCTGTTATGTGGCAGGCATGTTGCTTACCATCAGACACATGTCCTGCTTGTCTGCAGAGCTTCTGGTGGGAGCCCAACCGGAATCAAATCGTGGTGATAGACCCTAATTGGAGCGGTGGTCAAAAGTTTATGACAGAACCAAACCAGAATTGATAGTTTACATAAACTACATCGACAAAATATTTGCGGCAAATTCTATTTTAGTAAATACTAAATTTGTTAAAAGAATAGTTTATGATATGAAAAATGTACAAAAAACAAAATTTCGTTTGCTATAATTATTTAGACCGGGGTCGATAATTTTTAAAACCAAAAAAATAGTAGTAGAATGAAACCCATTGGAAAAGGAGGGGAATATTATAAAAATGAAAGGAAAAATAAATTACGGGCGATCTGAGGTCGGGAAGGGGATGGGGGGTCCGTTTTAACCGTAAAAACGGTTTATCTCGATTTCCGGCAAATTTACAAATCCTATGGAAATAAGTTGTACGGCAAAGTTGTAGGGTTTCAAAAGATCTACAGCTTTTGTATTAACACTTTTTTCACATAACCGCAAAATTCATGAGAAAAATTGAAATAAGTGAGTTTTTGGTTTTAATATTTGGTTGACTGGCCTTGTGGCTTAGTGGGTAGTAGCTCTGCCTGCGAAGCCGAGGGTCGTGGGTTCGATCCCCACCCAGTGCAAATTTTGTGTGATGAATTCAAATGTTTGCACTGTGTCTGGGTGTTTCTATGTATAATAAGTATGTATTTAAAACTATATAAGTATTATATCAGCTATCTGGCCGCCATCACACAAGCTTTGCTTAGTTTGGGGTCAGATGGTGTTGTGTGTGAATTGTCCACCAATATTTATTATTATTATTACTATTTATATTTTTCTCATGTAAACACACAAAAATTACTCTAAAAATTTGGTCAAAACTTGCCTTGTTATATCTTAAATACACTGTATTTTTTTATTGAAAATAATATATTTTTCTACCTTAAATTAATTTAATATTGAAAAAGTACCCTAATTTTAATTCGAAAAATCTCCCGTCAAAATATCAGCTTTTTCAATAAAGTTGGTAAGCTTTTTGTTCTCTAAAATCTCTTTTTTTCTGATAATGTAAAAAAGTTATACATTATCATGGCAAATGTTCTCAGAAAACGCTTTGAAAAAAATACCACATAAGTTCGATTTTTTTATTTTGGTATAAAACGCATATAGATTGAAGTTTTTTTTTCATATTATACTGAGCTTCCAATATAAACTCACAAGTTTGATACTTGAGCATAAGTGTTATAGGATTTTTAAGTGGTTTAGGAGCTTCTATATATATCGTAAATTTAGGAGAAGACGGGCATTTTTGTTGTAAATTATTTGTATTCAGTACCTATATAGCAATTAAGAAAAACAAAAAACTGCATTCCATAGCGTATTTTTTTTTTTTGGAAATGTTTAGTTTCGAAACATTTTTTTTTTGTTATTTTACAATATTTCTGTATTATTACACTGTTTACAATTAATTTATAACAGACAATCTCTATGTTTTTCTAAAACTTATGATATAGAATCTCATAAACCGCTTAGCATCCGAATGACACTTATGCTCAAGTATTAAATTTGTTAGTTTATATTGGAAGTTCAGTATTATATGAAAAAAAACTTCAATCTAGATGCGTTTTATACCAAAATAAAAAATCGAACTTATGTGGTATTTTTTTCAAAGCGTTTTCTGAGAAAATTTGCCATGGTAATGTATAACTTTTTTTACATTATCAGAAAAAAGAGATTTTAGAGAACAAAAAGCTTACCAACTTTATTGAAAAAGCTGATATTTTGACGAGAGATTTTTCGAATTAAAATTAGGGTACTTTTTCAATATTAAGTTAATTTAAGGTAGAAAAAAATATAGTGTATTTTAAGATATAAAAAGGCAAGTTTTGACCAAATTTTTAGAGTAATTTTTGTGTGTTTTACATGAGAAAAATATTAAAAACCAAAAACTCACTTGTTTCAATTTTTCTCATAAATTTTGCGGTTATGTGAAAAAACTATCAGTACAAAAGCTGTAGATCTTTTAAAACCTTACAACTTTGCAGTACAACTTATTTCCATAGGATTTGTAGTTTTGCCGGAAATCGAGATAAACCGTTTTTACGGTTAAAACCCCCCATCCCCTTCCCGACCTCAGATCGCCCGTAAATTATTTTTCCTTTCATTTTTAAAATATTCCCCTCCTTTTCCAATGGGTTTCATCCTACTACTATTTTTTTTCACTTGTTATTATTTTTAAAGGCTTCTACCCTGGTCTAATTATCTAAGTGAAACATTTGCAATGTAATTGGTTATAAAATAAAACATTTGTCGTCACAAGCATACAATTAGAATTCCTATGCATAGCACAACACTATTCGCAAACAGTGTGCTTTTGCTTTGCATAGCCACAGATCAGAAAATAGTTACCTACTTCGTAACAGATGCAACACTGCCATACAAAAGTGCAAATACCTACACTATAATCACCTAAACTGTCGTATACTACTTACCTACTGCGACTTGCAAGCAAAAATAAGCCTTTGCACACAGGGCCTGATTAACCCTTAGGCTAATTAGGCTGCAGCCTAGGGCGCGAGGATCGGGGGGGCGCGCTGAAATTGTGTCTTAGCATGCACTATTCATCTAGCATCATTGCATCTACTCTACACATTTCAACTAGACCGAGATAAAACACTGTAACTAAATGCGTTGTGAACTAAAAGGCTTCAGAGCCCCTAATTTTGAGTTTTCAGATCATCTGTTACAGATGCGATTTCATGGCAAATGGCCGCAACAGCTAACTAGATGTGAATAAATTGAGTTGCCCAGGTGGCATTTCTGCTAGTATTGAAGGCGGGAGCCTATTAGAACGCATAACTTTTTGTTCCTAATTTACTTTGTCATAATGAATGTAGCATAATGTATAGTGTCATAATGCAACTTTCGCATAATCATTTTTTGGCGTCATGTGTTTTAAGCATAACAATCTATTGTACTACATTTTATTCGACTATTGATGAGACGCATAATAGTTTTAAAGCATTTTTTTATTTGTTCTATTTTTTTTAAGGTGCCGTTTAAATCGCATAATTTTTGTTTTCCTAATTTACTTTGTCATAATGAATGTAGCATAACATATAGTGTCATAATGTAACTTTTGCATAATCGTTTTTTGGCGTTATGTGTTTTAATCATAAAAATCTATTGTGCTACATTCAATTCGACTGTTGTTCAGACGCATTTAGGCATTTTTTAATTATTTGTTGTGCTACGTAATAAATAACCAGGTTATATAGGGTCCAGATCCGACTCGGAGCACCCCGACTCCACCTAGTCTGGCGCTACTACCCCTAGAGTGTATTTAAAAAATGCGGGAGCCAGAAGCTCAAGGGAGGTCCTGAGTGGAGCGATTCATGCGAGGCCAAGCGTAGCGAAGGGGGGAGGTGGCGAGCGAAGCGAGCCGGCGACCTCCGTAGTGGAGTGCAGGCCGAGTATGGAGAAGCGACACTCAGGGCTGACCGAAGAGCTTCTGGCGGGAGCCCACCTGGAGTCAAAAAGTGCACCATATGTCTTAGGTGTATGTAAGTTTTTAGGTCCTAAAAACGTTATGTCTACATAAATTGGTACAAAAATTGTTATACTACTGCATAGTCCTGCATAGATATTCCATTAAATTAGTAGATACCTACATTACGAATAATAAATATTGTTGTCGAAGTACCCACCCGCATTTCACACACCCACGTATTTTATTTATGTCCGCTCTTTACACTTGTTTTTTAGTTAGGCGTTTAAAGTTTATGCCGTTGATCAGTATGTTTAAGTATTGTTATGCTTTTCTCAATGTGTGCCTTTAACCATTATGCTATTTATAGTTATGCGTCGAAACATTATACTAAGTTATCTGTATGCTATATATGGCTATGCGTTTAAACATTATGCTAAGTTATCGTTATGTTATATATGGTTATGCTAGTTAACATTATGCGAAGACAGTTATGCGTTTAGTTGTTATGGTAAATTATCATTAGTCCTAAAAACGTTATAAATAAATAAATAAAATAAAATTCATTTATTTCAAGTAACATAAGACTCATATACATGGATAAAAAAATTAATTACGTCACATTACATTATATATACCTATTCAACAGTCATTACACCTATTATGCCTACCTAAAATAGGACAAAAAATGTTATGCCACCCCATATAGACCCTATTGAAGGCTTGTGCGAAGGCGTCTGAGTTGTCGCCTATACTGATTTTACTGATGCGCTTGTTTAGACTCTCTCGCATATTGAGCAAGTAATTGAATAGTCGTACTGACCCTGCCAATTACACGACCATCTCGGCCACGTCCATTCTCCACAACACTATGGAACGTGTCTGAGCCGCAGGCTCCTGACGTCCTGACGTACCCAGAGTCTAACGACCTCCTGTATGATCTTCATCCTTCATACGGGTTTCACCGAATCCGGTCTACCAGGGATATTTTAGCGTACATCACTCACATATCTGTAGTGAGGCTATCGAAAAATACGGGTAAGACCCGCTGCCCCGGGATATCTCGAAGGCTTTCGACAGGGTTTGGCACGATGGCCTTATAAGAAAAAGCTTTCTGCTTATGGTTTGTCTCCTGGTTTTATGGATTCACACCAATGGACTTTTTGAGGGATCAGTGGAGTAGTCATTGATTGCTGCGTGTTGGATCAAATTGTCAATCAATGCCAGAGTCCCTCAAGGGTCGGTGCTCTCTGTAACGTTATTTCTGCTGTATATCAATGATCTGTTGAATTTTTGGGCACGCAGATGACAGCACCGATGTAAAAAACACATATCTTGTGCGAGATCTGGTGCCCAAAAAGAAGTCCACTTCATGTGACTCCTACTTTTCGAAGTGTATCTGTTTCGGTTACTGACTCAGCTTTTGAGCGTTACTTTGAGATCTATGCTCCGCTTTAACTCTTTCATCGAGTACAAGGCTAAATTCATCATCAGCCTTTGTTCGTCTACAGCTGGACATAGGCCTCTCCCATAATATCAGCTAAACTCAGCCCGATCCTCGGTCTTACGTTTCCAACCGCCGCCAACTTTCGAATATCATCACTCCATCTAGTCTCAGGGCGTCCTACACTAAGTTTATCGATTCGCGCTCGCCACTCCAGAACCCGTCTACCCCAACAGTTATTGGGTCTACGACAGATGTGCGGTCACATCCGGTGTGGTGGTGGGCCGGTGCCCATTGCCACTTAGTTCGCTAATACACTGAGCTATGTCGGAGACTTTAGTTCACTGACGAATTACTTCATTGCGGATGCAATCCCTCAGAGAAACCCTGAGCATAGTCTTTTAAATAGCTCGCTGAACGACTTTGAGCTTTCGGACCATTTTGACTGTCAGTGTCCCTAGGATGTGGCCGTGCCCGGGCATAGAATGTGGCGTCGGGAGACCGATGCCATGTTCTATTGCTTGTAGTAAGAGCCCACAAATGGGGAACCGACTGATGCCAGTTAAACCATCACAGTAATGGCAGAGCTTAAATCTCGTCCGGTGATGGGCAGCAGCGTCACCGGTACAAAAAGTTCTGCCCCTGCGATCGCCAACCCAGTTTGGTGACTATGGGCAACACCCTCTCATGTCACAAGACTAAATTAGCGGCCAAAAAACTAAGTGTCCTCTCAAAGGTGCGAAGGTACTTCAAGTCTGAACAGTTGCTCATGTTGTACCAAGCAGAGATTCATTCTTGTACGGAATACTGTTCGCACCCTTGCAGTGACTCGGCTAAGTACCAGCTTGAGGCCTTGGGATCGATCGAGAGACATACCCAAAAGGCTCATAAGCAATGACACCAAAAGCTTGAACATAACAGAAAAATCGCTAGCTCATTAGGTTTTTAAACAGGTACACTTCGAAGAGTGTGCAACTGAACTGCATGATCTAATCAAAACCACCTTGCTTTTTTTCTATCGGACTACTCGTAGCTCAAAAGCGACATTGTTTCATGATTGACGTTTCAAGGACTCGAACGAAGAGGTTTGACTCTAATTTTGTGATAATAACGTCTATATAAGTAATAATAAGGCTGTGAATTGCGATGCCTGAGTGGGTTTTTTCAATAGTTACAATCTTAGTCAAACCGATTTATTTTAGGTAAATAGGTACGCTTCATCGTAGACCGCATCTTCATTTAATATCAGGCGAGATGGCGATCAAGTGATATAAAAGTTAAAAAAAAGATCGATCGATCTGAAAACTTTTGCGTATTTAGTATGAACAATGTTAAAACTGTAACACCAGTAAGCAAAGTCAAAACTAATATACTACTTATTAGGACGACCCGTGCAGGGGCGCGTTCTCATGGTTAGCCTAGGGCGGTAGGAACTCTTAATCAGGCACTGTTTGCACACGAACGCAGTGTTGTAAATGCCTTGCACACGGTGTGACTTGTTGCCTGCGTACGTCACTGACCAAACGTGCTAGGGTTATACGAAATATGATATGATAAAAAAATAAACTGCAGATTGTAATTTTTTTATTGTTTTTTTAAATGAAATTGAAAATGAAAAAAAATGTAAAAATATTGTATTAGAAAGTAAAGTTTAACATCTCTTGTAACAAGTAAACTTTTTTTGGTAAAACTCACCGTTTCCGATGTATGGCCAATTCAATGCACTGTTTTTTCTATAGCGTCCAATAACTCATGAAGAGATATTAGACATACACAGAACAAGATCAAAGTTAAAAAAATTGAATAACCCCGACTACCTTGGATTAGATTTCTTTTCATTTGATACCCATATTTAAGGAGTAGTGAATAAAATATAATTTGCCATTTTGTAGTGGCAGTCCTCTTGGATTTGAAATTTGTCATAGTGCTTAGGATTCGACTAGTCAAGCGTTTTCATTTGATACCTATATTGAGAGTGAAAGAAATTTATCTACCATTTTGTGGAGGCTGCCATCTTGAATCAATATTAACCAAACACTTTATGTAAGCTAGCTTTCCATTAAAAAAACGCATTGAAATGGGTTGATCCGTTTGAGCTCCACGGTACCACAGATAGACAAACACGCACAGGCGGACAGACAGACAGACAAACATCGACGTCGAAACTTATAACACCCCTCTATAAATATTGATTAGGTAAACGGGTAACTCACGTGTAATAAGGTCGGTCAATCCGACTCGAGTTTCAGCCGCGTCCGGCGGCCTTTTTCAAGGAGAGTGTACGCGCCCGATGGCGTCCCGTTTGGCACTACGGATCGCCGCGCGGCGCGCACGCAAGGTCATCGGCTGTTGCGGGGGTGCAGGTGAGGGGGTGCGAGAGGATTGCGCAGGAATACACTCGAACTCTTCGTCACTAGTGAGCTGCGAGTCGGGAACATTGCAGCACACTGAGCTCACTGTGTCTTCACTCGTATTACGAACACAATGCCGAGTACTATGTAGGCACGGCTTCCAAGCGGGCGGCACATGCCATCCTCCATCTCTATTAAAGGTAGGACGCTTATCAATTTCGATGGCCTCCCTGACCTTACGGGGTACAAAAAACTTCTCCCGTGCCAGGACCTCCACCTTATCGAAACGAATAAAATGTTGGGCGTCCGACCTGAGAGCATGTTCCGCCACCGCAGAACCATTAACATCTACATGTTTCATTGCACGTATGTGCTCGGCGAGTCTTGTGGACACATTTCTCCGTGTTTCTCCTACGTAACTTATACCACAGTCGCAAAGAATCATGTACACTCCCGGTACACCCAAAGGGTCTTTGTCTTTTGGAGAACGTACCATTTGCCTTAGCTGCGTGAGCGGACGAAAGATTGTCTTGATGCAATATCTACGGCGTAACAAGTTTCCAGTATTATCCGTCACTCCTTTAATATATGGCAGGTACGTGGGTGACCTCTCCACCGAAGCTGGACGCGTCCTCGACGATATATTCGCCGCACGCCACCCTTGTTTCCAGTTAAACCCGTTACGTTTGAGCACACCTTTTAGATGGTCTAATTCAGTGTTTATATGTTGTTGATCACATAGTCTCAACGCCCTGTTGATCAGCGTGCGTGGTACCGAAGCTAGGTGTGCTGGATGGTGGTGCGAATCAGCATTTAAATATCTGTCTGTGTGTGTCGGCTTACGGTAGATCGTGTGTGATAATCGTCCAGTAGTTTCTCGCATCACTAACACATCCAGAAAAGGCAGAGCTTTATTCCGTTCACGTTCCACCGTTACGGCAATATTCGGGTGAATCTTATTTAGATGTGACAACAAAGGGTCAATCTGGTCCCTGTGTACAACGGCAAACACATCGTCTACATAACGCCACCAATGTCTCGGCTTATATGGCGAGCTTAATATTGCTTCCTCTTCGAACCACTCCATAAAGATGTTAGCTACGACCGGGGCAATGGGAGAACCCATAGCTACACCTTCAACTTGTAAGTAGTGGTCCCCCTTCCACACAAAGTAGCCTTTGGTCAGCGTAAATCGCAATAAATCTATGTACTCAATAGGTATTTGGATTAATTGTAGTAATACCGTAATAATCTGAATCGTATCTTCTATCGGTACATTCGTGAAAAGCGACACGACATCGAAACTAACCAGTTCTTCGTCTTCACTTAGCCGAATCCCTTCCAATAATTGTACAAAATGCGTAGTCTTTAACATAGCTAGTTGTCTTCCCAATGAATGGAACAAGCATATCTGACAAGAAACGCGCAGTTTTGTAAGTAGGTGAGTCTATTTGGCTAACGATAGGTCGAAGTGGCCACTCAGGCTTATGTATTTTCGGAAGCCCGTAAATCTTCGGCGGTGTAGGGTTTAAAGGGCGCAAGTCTTTATGTAGGTCATCCGGCAAAGTTTTCAATATTTTATTAAGACCATTTGTGACCCGGTTAGTGGGGTCGTACGTAACTTTTTTATAAGTATTACTGTCACTCACCAACTCGCTTAGTTTCTTTTCGTAAGCTGCAGTGTCAACAATGACAGTAGCGTTACCCTTATTTGCCGGTAGTATCAACACGTCGGGGTTGTTCCGGAGGGTCTTCAACGCGTCCAACTCGGATTTCGAAATGTTAGACTTGGGTAATTTGCCTTTTCTTAAAATTAGCGACACGTCCTGTCTTAGGCACTCGGCATCGCGGGAACCGATCTTATTCCGCACTATTGTGTCCTCGATACTGGCAATAATTGTCTCAGCCGGAACCTTCCTCGGTGTGGGAGCAAAATTCAACCCCCTAGCGAGGGCTGTAGTAGCCTCGTTTGTGATGTTTTCCGTGGATAAGTTTATGACCACCTTGTCCATTTGGTAGAATTTTCCCTCTATAAATATTTATATTGAGGTAGTAGTGAAAAAAACTGTAATTTGCCATTTTGTTGTGACGGCCATCTTGGATTTGAAATTTGTCATAGTGTATAGTATTCCACTACTAAGTTATATAAGTATTAAGTTACGGTGGTCTAGTCGGGAGAACGGCGGCTGCCGATCCGGAGACCCCGGGTTCAAACCCCACACGCACCACTGTCTTTTCGAAGTCATGTGCGTAATGCCGCTAACTTAAAACGGTGAAGGAAAACATCGTGAGGAAACCGACATGTACCTAGAATCTTTCGAAGTCATGTGTCATCCGCCAACCCGCAGTGGGCCAGCGTGGTGGATTATGGCCTTAACTCTCTCCTTGCGAGAGAAGGCCCCGAGTCCCAGCAGTGGGAACGTTTAGTGGGCTGTTGATGATGATAGTATTCCACTAGAGAAGCCCTTTCATTTGATACCCATATAGAGGTAGGTTGTGAAGAAATATTTTGTCCGCCATTTTGTGGAGGGGACCATTTTGAATCGATATTAACCAAACATAGCTAATAACCACCGCACGAAAATAAACTTTAAAAAAAGCATCGAAATCGGTACATCTGTTTGAGCTCTACAGTGCTACAGACAGACACACACAGAGATAGACAGACATCGACGTCAAACTTATAACACCCCTTTTTTGGTCGGGGGTTAAACATTGATTCACAATTAGCTGAGCGATTGCTATCGCAAAACATACTTACATCCAATACAAACAAAGCCCAGAACCTCCTTTGCATCCGGTTATTAATGAGACAATAAAGATGGGATAAAAAGATATATCAAACAAAATATTTTTTATGCATAATCTCTACTGTATCTATTCTATATACTTAGATATTATACAAAATACATATTACACACTACTGTTTCTATATTCTGTGCGATTGAAACCAACCAAAATTTTGTTCAAAAATAAATATTAACAATAAAAACAATTACCTTGCTTCCTGTTTTGGCAATTTGAAATAAGTACATTTTAGTGTCTTGCTATTGCAGCCATCCACAATACAAAAACGCCGCGACATTAGGGGCTGTCCATTAATCACGTGATGTTTTCTGTACATTTTTTTATTTTAACCCCTCCCTTTTTTTTTTTTTTTTTTTATTGTGGGGGAAATACTTTTATGTATGCCCACCATGCAGGGACATGGTGGGGTATGTTGGACTCGACACCATGGGATACCGATATGGTGCCCCTACAGACTAAAACCCCCACAGATTTCTCCTGCATGACCAGGGGTCAGAGTCGCGGGGTCACTTTTCGCACTCCTACAACGACCCTGACCCACCTGCCACTGTCCTTACGGACCCGCCTCGCGGGGGGCGTTAGTACCCCCGCATTTGGCTGTAGTGACGCACCGGAAATCAGCGGCGCGTCACCTCCTCGAAGGCCTATCCCCAGGTGGGGCGTCGGACGGCCCTAAACATCCAACGCCCCAGGCCTTCCTGTGGAGACGGGGTGCGAGTCCAGAGTTGGCGACTCTCTAGGCTCGCCCCCGTGTCCACTTCCGTCTCTTACACGACCTCTCACTGTCGAGAAAGTTTCATCTCACCTCGCATGGCGAAGATCGGCAGCGAGAGGTCCGCCCTCACCACCGCGGCTAGGGATAGCCGCGGATATGCCTCTGCGGCCGCATCACGGCCCTTGTCCTTCCACTGAGCACTCTGCTAATCAGAGTGCTCGTGGAGGACCCTCATCTGGAAGACTTAGGAATTTTACTTGGCCGATATATCAGCTGAGTAACCTTCCCAAGTCTTCCAGTCCCCCTCCCCAACCTCTACACGCACTGCTCAAGGGAGATGAGGAGCGCGTGTAAAAGTTCCCAGCGCCGGCCGGGATTCGCCATCACACAACAAGATGCCATCGAAGCAAGTTGTTGTGTGATGCCCAGGGTGCACCACGTGGAGGTTCCCGAGCCACGCACCCCATTTTTTATTTTAACCCCTCCCTCCCCCTTGGTGATACTTGGTGAGGTTTACAAATAACCCCCCCTCCCCTACCAAAATCACGTGTATTTTTAATATCTACAAAGTTTTTTTTTTTTTAAATACCGGTATAAAGCATAATCTAATCCTATTCTAGGCGCACGCGCTGTTCTAGGACTTCGTTCGTTACCTTAACAGGGAGTGAAGGTTACACTACACGTCGATTTTCGATTTAAAAATCACGCGTTTGACGAAAAAATAAATACACGTTATATCATACTATATATACTAGTACCTGGTTGACCGAGCTTTGCTCGGTTTTTTTTTTGTGAAATTATTTAAGCAGATACGAATTACGTAGGTACTGATGAAATATCACAACATAGTATAAAACAAAGTCGCTTCCCGCTGTCTTTCTCTCCCTACATAAATTTATGCTTCTTCTTTCAAACCACGCAACTAATTTGATGCATTTTTAAGGTATGCATAGGTGCCCTAAGCATACATAGGCACATAAAAAGGTTTACAAAAAAGTCCGTTGTGGCAGGTATGTATCTATCTTTAACGATTTAATATTGCTTAAAACTGCTTCGTAAATAAGGTATTTTTGACGAAGCGATTTAAAGCCATATTCTATTAAGTACCTTCAATAGGTTCATTGTGCATTTCATATAGATCAATACAGACCTTAGGTACATCATGTAATTTAAATGAATGCTTTCGAGGATATAACAGATTTAATATGCAATGCAATGGGACATTTGTACCAGCATTGCATCCGTGCAAAGCCGGAGCGGGTCTCTAGTTTAATTTTCTAATCTCTATCTATTATCTATATTAGACATAATCTAATTTTCTTTATTTAATCTTGCCGGAAAAATATAAAAAAATAATTGAACGGGGTATCTTCGAGTCTGGCTAAAGCCACTGTTTACAGCGCCATCCATCTATTGTTAAGCAGCTATATTGTTGCTGTGTCAGTTAGGTTGTATAGAAACATTAAGTTAAAAGTATTGTAACTTACATTTATCAAACACAGATTCGCTCCTGTATGGAGTAGGTACAGTTCGCACCTTTGGGATGGATCGGCTAAGTATCAGCTGGAAGCTTTGGAATCGATCGAGAGACGTGCCAAAAAGCTCATAGGAACGACACTCTTGTGCGAAAAAGACTTCAAAGTCTTGATCATCGCCGAAAAATTGCTAGCCTATCGGTTTTTTATCGGATACACTTCGGTGAGTGCGAGTGATTTGAATGATCTTATCCCAAATTGTCCTTTTTTCTATCGGAATGCTCGCAGCTCGATAGATCGACATCGTTTCATGGTTGATGTTCCAAAGACACAAACGAAGAGATTTGACTCTACTTTAATGATAAGAACGTCTAGGCTGTAGAATACGTTGCCTGTGTGGGTTTTCCCCGATGGTTACAATCTTTGTGTTTTCAAATCAAGAGTGAATCAGTTTTTTTCTTAGTAAACAGGTAAACACGGTCCATCGTAGACCGCACCATCGCTTAACATCAGGCGAGATGGCGGTCAAATGTAATTATAGGTTTAGGTACACAGGTTAAAGTAAAAAAAATGCCCATACTTAGATTAAATTTGTTCGTGTTATTTTATATTCCATTAAATTAGATACGTTTGTAAAGGGCTCTCAGTAAAAGGTTTTCAGTATAAACTGGTTTCGACGGGCACTTTCTGATTCTGATATAACGACACTGAACACATGTACGAAATATGCATTTGCATCTAATGATATTGTAGCAATTCTTCATTGCTTGAAAATGCGCTTAAAACGCCGTTTTTTTTTAAATAAAACCTAGCTAGATCCAAATATCGCCCCCGAAACCCCCTGTATAAATAATCAATTTCATCAAAATCGTCGAAGCCGTTTCCGAGATTCAGATTCTATGTACTAAATACATATAAACATACATCCAGGAATTGCTCGTTTAAAGGTATACAAATAAAACGATATGATTTTTATGAAGAAAACAAAACCGACTTAAATTTAAAATTAAATTCAGACAACTAAATTTTATAAGAAGCTATGAATGACTACGTGGACTATTATTAGGAAACCGCCACACTGATTTGTACCAAAAAAATTAAAATAGCGGAGCTGTCGCGTAAGATACATACCTACCAGAATGTACAACGGAATTGAGAACTACCTACTATTTTAAAGTCGGTTAAAAAGATAAATTTATTGTCACATAAGCGAATAATTGATAATAATTATTGTTGGTCTACACTCAAACCAAATATTCATAGGCTTAGTTGTGCAACGCCATCTACTGTTACGTGCATCAGTCAGTCTGTGCAGATAAATCGTCAATAGGTTTTTTTTCGTTTTTTTGTTAGAAAATACTTTGCTACAAATTAAATACGACGATATTAAGACGTTGATAAAGAAGGAGCCCTTTTATAATAGTTTTTCTCAGCAAAAAATAACAAAAACAGGAATAAAATAAAACTGTCCTTAGGATTCGAACCGGGGCCTCCTAATTTCAAAGGTGACCGCTTGCCGTTTGCGCTAATCAGACGATGTTCAGAGCGCCGAAATTTGTTATCGTATTCTAATGACATTATATGAGTTTTCATTTGCCTGAAAAAGCCCCTATGACGTTTTCTTTAAATAAAACCTAGCTAGATCGATTTATCGTCCCCGAAACCCCCTGCATACAAAATTTCATGACAATCGCTTCAGCCGTTTCCGAGATTCAGATTCTATATATATATACATATTTATATAGGTACAAGAATTGCTCGTTTAACCCTAGAAGCCCAATGTACGTCATTTTGACGTACACTCCGACAAAAAATCGTTATATTTTCTAGACGCATGGTTGAATCATCACGACTTCTCGAACCAACTTAGTACCTGTCAAGACCTTACAGCAGACGGTTGTGTCGCTTCGCTTAGTTCCGTCACTTTGTTGTAATCACAATGATGCACGTCAATCTGACGTATGTTTGGGCTTTGTGTAAGTTTTGGAATTATTATAAATTTGTAAAATTATAGTTTTTTTTTGCTTATCGCTATGTTTTCTTTAATGTGACATATCAAATATTGTTATTTTTTGGAAATAAAATGCAATCGCATCCTCTAGATACGTAAATTCGGACAAAGTTGCGTCACTTTTGAAAAATGAAGATAATTTTTTTCCCGCTAACAGTGAGTCTGAAAAATATACTTTGTTACTCGAGATGATTTCAGGAGTGATATTGAGGATGGTATGATGAACTTTATTGGCAATGCAAGTCCAGCAACTAGACAGAAAGTCCTTGCAAGCCCGGTTCCGTCTCAGCACATCTTGAGACACTATCAATTTCAGGCTTCTAGTCAAGGTTTAAATAACCACAAGTAGCTACTAAAAAGGACAGTCCAGTAGTGGGACTTCTGTTGTCAGTATAGCATGTATGAATCGAGGATCAATAGTAATGTCATTCATGAAAAAATTGAACACAGAGTTGACGTAACCCTTGATAAAAAAACATCTGAAAATACCAACTTTGAAGATGATTTTATACGAAAATATAACATATGTGTTGAAAACGGTGTCAAAATATCAACGTGAGTTACATGTGATAATCCAGAATATATAAAAAACAACGCTATTCAGGGTATTTTTCTTATAAAAAAGATGGATGACCAAAAAACTGTGCTTGGAATGCAAAAAAACAATATGCAGAGAACACAATATTGAAATATGTCATAACCATATATAATAACTGAATAATTGTTTCTAACTATTTTTGTATTAATGAGAGTTGATTTGTTTTCTAAAAATTGTGTAAATGAAGTTGGTATTTGCATTAATTTTATTAGTATAGCAAAATAACTACGAGGATCTGATTTTTTGTTAAATTTTGCTTGAGTTCCTAACATATGATTAAAAAGGTATAAATATGTAATTATTTCCATACGAATTTACGTTTTTTTATTTAATTAAGCTATATTGAAGCTAAATAATTTATAACTTTGATAAATAGAATATAAAACATTTTAATATAAGCACTTTAAATACAACACGTCAATTTTACGTATGATTGGGCTTTATGGGATTAAAAATATGATTGGGCTTCTAGGGTTAAAGGTATAAGATAAAACTGGTTATAGTTTTATCTGAATTTTTTTATCCGAAACCCCCTGCATACAAAATTTCATGACAATCGCTTCAGCCGTTTCCGAGATTCAGATTCTATATATATATATACATATTTATATAGGTACAAGAATTGCTCGTTTAAAGGTATAAGATAAAACTATAACCCTTGTGGTATTTCGTGATTTTTGCCGAACCCCTCCCCCCAGCCGCCGGCGCGCCGGCCGCGGCCGCCGCCTGCACGAATCGTGTATTAATTTCATTCAAAGCTGCTTTTTTTATACAGAAACTTCTGTCCGCTAGAGTCCTTATGGACGTAGGTAAAGTCAAGGGAAGGGGAATAATTGTATTTTCCCCTTTCTTTACTCACAATGGCCCATACAGCCATGTTACTTTTTAGTGTCTTGCTATTGCAGCCATCCACAATACAAAAACGCCGCGACATTAGGGGCTGTCCATTAATCACGTGATGTTTTCTGTACATTTTTTATTTTAACCCCTCCCTCCCCCTTGGTGATACTTGGTGAGGTTTACAACTAACCCCCCCCCCCTCCCCCACCAAAATCACGTGTATTTTTAATATCTACAAAGTTTTTTTTTTAAATACCTGTATAAAGTATAATCTAATCCTATTCTAGGCGCGCGAGGACTTCTGTAACATCTTTTTTTGTGCGAATCGGAACGCGACTCTTTAGTCTGTGGTTGTTGAGCGAAAACGTCCCATCTCTAGATAATTGTTTTTGTGGAGTTGTTACCGCATCCCTATTCGGCGCGGTCGGCCATTTTGATCTGGACGGCAAGCGGGCCGTTACGTTTAAAGGTTATCATCGCCTAGATTATTTTATTTGGTAAGTTTACGGGCAATAGTTTCGTCTTGCACGACCTTGATTCGAACCGCAGAGAAGTGCAAATAGCTTTTTTGTTATAGTGACGATTTGGAGATGGCTTGCGACGTACGGCCCCGTTATGCTGTCGGCCCTCGGTCGTGGATAATGCCTCCCTTATAGGGTAAGTTTCGAGAATTATATTAAAAAATATTTAGGATTTCTTAGGCAGTTGGGCTACGAGGGTACCGAGGTTCTGCTTAGGACTGCAACATAATTGAAGCTACCCACGACTTCTAAAATTTAGAGTATTATTGTACTCTCAGTTAAATATATATACGACGATGTTACAAAACCAGTTTATCACACACAGGCACACATACGTATGCACATCATCTCATCTATACTTACATACACACACACATATACATAATATATGTATATATACCTTCGCAGATGATAC
This sequence comes from Ectropis crepuscularia, assembly GCA_963693475.1. Classification (NCBI taxonomy): domain Eukaryota; kingdom Metazoa; phylum Arthropoda; class Insecta; order Lepidoptera; family Geometridae; genus Ectropis; species Ectropis crepuscularia. The sequence goes on from OY856367.1 coordinate 3,162,522, forward strand.
AACACGCTCACATGTATGTACATACACACTCACAGACAGAAAACAGCCCCACACATCAACAAACATCACACACACAAGGAAACAATTACAACTGAAGAGAACTAGCTCCCACAAACACAGGGAATCCTAGTGTGGGAGCTAGGGTTACAATTTAATACTAAAAGAAAATGCATGTTAGTTTCTTTAAGTCAATAAGTTATCATATAAGGCCACAATGTTAAAACGAAAATAAATTTATTTATTATTATTTTTCACGTATTTATTTCTTTTCTTAAATCTAAGTTTTTACAATATTTATATAAAATAACATAAAAACATTATAAAAACTTAAACCTAGATAGCCGCCAGCAGCGGGGCAGGGCCCAAGCTACCGGTGGTTAGGGCTGCAGAGTGAGGAACCTCCTGACGATGCGCGCTGTGTCGAAGATGACCGCCTTCTGCATTTGACCCTTAATCCAACCGTCTAGCGAAAGTCTCTTAAGGTGTTGGTCGAGACTTTTCGCTATAAGGCCGTTTGCCGACACGACTATTGGGACTATGATCGTCGAATCAATGGCATCCCACATGGCAGTAACCGCGTGAGCCAAGTCAAGGTACTTGCTCAGCTTGTCATTCTCGGCTTTCACGAGGTTCTCGTCATGTGGTATGGTGATATCGACGATCATAGCCCTGCGCTGAGACCGGTCTATCAGCACGATATCAGGCTTATTGGCGACAATAGTCCTGTCCGTGATGATAGAGCGGTCCCAGTAGAGCAACGCACGACCATTTTCGAGAACTGGCAGAGGTGCGTACTTATAGTACGGCACCTCGGACTCGACAAGATCGTGTCGAAGAGCAAGTTGCTGGTGGATGATCCTGGCTACTAGATTATGTCTGTGCAAGTACTCGCCGTTAGCAAGATGCGAACAACCGGAAATAACATGACGTAGCGATTCGCCTGGACGGCGGCAAGCCCGACAAATGTCGACCGTACCGTCCTTCATTATGTATTTCCGGTAGTTGTTCGTCTTGATAACTTCGTCCGCAATTGCACAGGCAAAACCCTCGGTTTCTCCAAAGAGGTCCCCGAAGCGCAGCCAGTTCACCGACGCGAGCAGATTCACATCAGGTCCCGTTAGGGCCCGATAGAATCGCCCGTGCAGCTCCTTGCTCTTCCACACTTCCTTGCGATCATCAGTGCTGAGCACCGATGGTTTGCGCCAGTTCTCGTTTGCCATTGAAAGAGGCGTGAGGCTCCTGTCAACTGCCACAACATCGCGATGCATCCCGGACTCGCTGTTGCGGAAATAATCCTTGAGACTGCATACCTCGCGGTTGTGAAGGTTCTTGGCATTTAAAAAGCCTCGACCCCCCAACTTCCGTGGGATATACAGTCTCATAACAGACGATCGCGGGTGTAGCATGCGGTGTGTTGTGAGCTGTTGACGGACCTTTCTATCCAGGGCGTCGAGCTCAGTCTGAGTCCATCTCAGTATGCCAAAGGAGTATATCAGCAGAGGCATTACCCAACCGTTGAAGGCCCGCGCCTTATTACCGCCTGACAGAAGACTTTTAAGTACTTTTGTCAGCCGGCAAAAGAAGCGCTCCTTCACCGATTTCTTAATGTCATCTGCTGATATACCCAATGACTGTGACATACCGAGATATTTGTAGGTCTCGTCTTCGGAGAGGGATCTGAGAGTTATAGTCTCGGAAAGTTGTAAATTCTCTGAATTTACTACTTTCCCTCGCTGTACATGCATAACCGCACACTTGTCGACACCGAACTCCATCTTGATGGCGTTACTAAAAACCTCTGTGGTTTTTAATAGCCCCAACAAGTCTTGGCGTTTCGGTGCAAAGAGTTTGAGGTCGTCCATGTACAGCAAATGAGATATAACTTCACCTCCCCTACGAAGACGATAGCCTAACTCTGAATCCTTCAGCAGAGTGCTGAGAGGATTCAGACTTAAGCACCAACATAGCGAACTCAGACTGTCGCCCTGAAATATGCCTCTTTCAATCCTTATCAAGTCCTCCGAATCAAACGAGCTGTCTACGCTACCTGGTTGACGAAGGACTGTGACCCACTGTCCCTTGCATTTGCTTAGAAAAATTTTTAGAGTTGGGTTTATTTTGTACAATTCTAAAACTCTTTTCAGCCACGAATGGGGCACCGCATCATAGGCCTTCTTGTAGTCAATCCAAGCAGCGGAGAGAGCTCCTTTGTTACGTTTGACTTGTTGGCAAATGGTCGTGTCAATGAGGAGCAGCTCCTTAGTACCACGGGACCCAATCTTATATCCATTTTGAGAGGAGGCCAAAACGTTATTTGCGACTATATGCGCGTAAATTTTTGCACTCAAAATGGATGTAAGCAGCTTATAGGTGGTGTTTGATATTATACCAGAAATACCGACCTGGGGCCCATAGCAAGTCTTAAAAACATTATTATTTACGTAGTTATACGGATTTTAATCTTTACCCAACAATTGCAACAAAATACCCAAAATTACTCACCCAATTACTGCTCCCGGCGTCGCCCAAGTCCAGTTTGGTCGTCAAGGATAAAAGGGAACGGATCAGAAGGGAATTATGGAAGCCAAACCAGACAAGATTCCGTAGCGATCCCTCGCTCCAGCACAATCAACGGTCCCGCGTTGGATCAAGGGCCAATCCAGCAGCCCGCTTTCACACAATGGTCCAGCACTAATCCAGAGTGTCACAATTCACTTAATATTGTATTCCCGCACAATAAGAAAGCTTTTATCCCGAAAAAACTCCAAAATATAAAAAGGCGTGACTGTTTAGTTCCAGCGAAAAACAAGACAACGTCACTTGACAGCCGGCTGTCAACCATAGACACACGCTAATCGTCGGCCGATATAATGTTGCCCGATTATACGGAACAAAACCCCCGACCAATTGAACTCCTGTTCAATTTTAGAAAACCAGTATTTAGCAACTAGTATTTAGTAGTATCCGGACCCCAAATAAAACGAAATTCCCAACTTTGACCCGAAAGTGGAAATCAAACCAAAAAAAAACACTTTACCAAAAATAGTAATAAAATTAAATTAAATTTTAACCATGAAAAATACGTATATCTAATAAAGAGGCAAGCGTGCCAGAGAGGACACCGCGCGCTGAAGTCTGGAACCAGAAACCAGAATCTCCGCCACGCGGGGTGTGCCATCAGTACCAGATATCAATTTTAAAATACGTCCCCTACGCCAGAGTAGGGGGGCCAAATTTGCCTCTTTTAATAATACTAAGTCCCCTTCCCGAGGGGCCTCCGTCCTATCTGTCCATTTTACCCGTTGTTGCAACAGATGCAAGTACTCGGCCGACCAGCGCGCCGACTTCTAGATCGTTAGGGTCAGGCGAGATTGGACAGAGAGGACGGGAATTAAGCACTGCCTCCACGCGGCATAGTACCGTGACTAACTCTTCCCAAGTTAACACGGTCTCCCCGATGACACGGCGGAGATGGGTTTTAGCAGACTTCACCGCAGCCTCAAAAATTCCTCCCCAGTGAGGACAGGCCGGCACACTAAATCGCCAGCTGATTCCCCGCTGGGCGAGAGCCAGACTTAAACTATTATTACCAGAATTTAAAAAATTATTAACTTCGCGTAAATAATTCGCCGCTCCTCGATAGTTTGTGCCATTGTCCGAACGTATTAAAGAGGGTACTCCTCTTCGCGCTACAAAGCGATCCAGCGCCGCGACAAAGGCCTCCGTAGACAGCGCAGAGACCAGCTCCAGGTGGACTGCTTTGGTGGCCAAACACACAAAGACGCACAGGTAGGCTTTAACGACCTTGGCGTTACGCAACGTCGATGACTTGACCGAGAAGGGCCCAGCGAAGTCCGTTCCGACCCCGTCGAACGGCCTCGAGGGAGAAATCCTATCCGGAGGAAGATCTCCCATCATGGGCTGCATGGTAGACGCCTTGAGCCTATAACAAGGGACACATCTAAACAGCACCTTTTGGACCGCCCTGCGAGCCGACAAGATCCAGAATTCACGCTGCAACACAGCGAGAAGCGCGCCACATCCAGCGTGCGCGTTACCGATATGCCGATCGGTGATCAGCAGGTCCACCAGAGGACCTCCTTTCGGTAGCAACAGGGGGTGCCTGCTGCCGTACGGCAGGTTGGCTTTCTGGAGCCGACCTCCTACGCGCAGAAGACCATCCTGATCTGTGAAAGGGTTCAACTTGGCGACCGCACCCTTCAAGCGAGCGCGTCCGCAGCGCAGCGCCTCAAGTTCCGTCGGAAACCTCTCACCCTGCACCAGCCGAATGAGGTGCAGCAAGGAACTCCGACGCTCCTCCACAGTGGCGATCTGGTCACTCCTCCTCTGACGAGGGTGACGACAGTTGTGGATGAAGCGTTTAATCCAGCTAGTTACCCCCAACAACTTATCCAGCTTGCTGTAACGACCCGTCAACCAGTCAGGGTCTGGGGGCACTTCCGCCACAATCGCATGCACGCGGACTCCGGGCAGCTCCGCTCGCTCCGAGTCCGCGCCGAGAGCTGGCCAGGAAGCTTCTGGCTCCCGCAGCCAGTCCGGACCCCACCATAAGGGGTGATCAATTAGCTCCGGCGCGGAACAGCCGCGCGAAGCACAGTCAGCGGGGTTCAACTCACCCGGGACATGTCTCCAAACCATGTCCAATCCAATGTTTTGGATTTGGGAAACCCGATTTCCCACAAAGGTCTCCAAAGTGTGAGGGGCTGCTCTCAACCAGGCAAGCACGACCTGACTGTCTGACCACGCATAGACATTCCGGATGTCTATCGAGGTGGACAGTTCCTGATACACGTGCTTAAGCAGCCGAGCAAGTAATGTGGCTCCGCTCAATTCCAGTTTCGGAATGGTGAGTCGTGTCCTGATAGGAGCTACCTTGCTCATCCCCAATAAGAGCGTGACATTGACGTGGCCTCCAGCGTCAACTGTATGCAAGTACACAGATGCGGCAAAGCCCAGCTCGGACGCATCACAAAACCCGTGCAGGCTGATCCGGCTACAGCCTGGTGGCAGAATGCGACGGGGCAACGCCACTCGATTGACCGTTTCGAGGTCAGATATCAAACGAAGCCAAATGTTAAGCGAGTCTCCGACCAGGGGGTCGTCCCATGAGACCTTCAGAGTCCAAAGTCGCTGTAACAGACACTTGGCTGCGAACAGAACCGGACTGATCCAACCGTTTGGATCAAACATCCTGGCGATGGTGGACAAAACCGTCCGTTTTGACCACGCGCGTGTGGCCTCCAGTGCCACCCGAAAGGTGAAGATGTCAGCAACCGGCTGATACTGCATGCCCAGAACCGCAATCCCGTGCGGATCGTCACCTTCTTCAAAGAGCCCGGGATCCTGCTGGTGATCGTCCGGGATACCAGCCAGGACGTTGGGGTCGTTAGAGAGCCATTTCCGAAGCTCATAGCCTCCAGATGCGAGAAGCTCTGTAAGCTCATCCCGGAGCAACAGAGCTTCCTCCACCGTCTGCGCGCCAGTGCAAACGTCGTCCACGTACAGGTCGCGCTCCAGAACTGCGGCTGCACGTGGGTACCGAGCCCGTTCTTGCTCCGCCAACTCCAGCAGTGAGCGGATCGCAATGAAGGGGCTTGATCTCAACCCATAGGTGTTGGTGTTCAACTCATACACCATCATAGGGTCCTGAGGACTTTCCCGCCAGAGGATCAACTGGAACCTCCTGTCCTCGGGGTGTATGACCGTTTGTCGGAACATCATACGGATGTCCGCTCCCAACACCACCTGATGCCTACGGAAATTCAGGATGATGTCTACAATATCCCGATGTAGCTTCGGTCCAGCGTGGAGGCACTGGTTCAGTGACACTCCTGTCGAAGTCGGAGCGGATCCATCGAACACCGTCCTGAGTTTGCCCGTCGACGCCTTCAAAACGGCGTGATGAGGCAAAAAGTAGTGGTCCATGGTCGACCAGTCGTCGCGAGCCGGAGACATGTGGCCCAGTGCCTCATACTCTCTCATGAACTCGATGTACTTTTCCCGAAGTACAGGATCTCGAGCCATGCGTCGCTCCATGGACCTGAGCCTTTTTTCGGCCAGTGATCGAGACTGGCCCAGACGCGGGGGGTTATCCCGGAAGGGCAGCCTAGTCTCCAATCGCCCAGAGACCATTCTCCGAGTGTGAGCCTGATAAAAATTCTCACACTCCACGTGCTCGGGATCCAGCCGAGACACGGTAGGCGGCTCTTCGATCTCCCAGAACTTCTGCATGATCTGAGCGAGGGCCGTTCCCGTAAAGGAAGCCTGATTCGACTGCTGCCACTCATCCACCATTCCCAAAATGGCGTATCCGTAGATGGTGGGCAGCGCCATCAGCGAAGACTGATCCAGCAGTCTAGGCTTGCCGTTCATGATGTAACCCAGTACATCAGAACCCAACAAAAGGTCTACCGGACCCGCCATCCCGAAGCGGGGATCCGCCATCCCGAAGCGGGGATCCGCCAACCTGAGACCCTTAGTACAGGACAAAAGATCCGGATCTATGTCCGCCTGAGGAAGCCAACCGACAACCGAATCCATGACGGTGGCCCTGACCGCAATCCTTTCCGAATAGGAATGTACGGACGAGAAGGAGAGGCGGGTCTGTCCAGCCGACCGCACCTCTGTGTTCCCGACTCCTCGCAACGGAGTCGGTGACGGAAACCTAGCCAGGCCCAGGCGATGAGCAACCCGGGTTGTCAAAATGCACCCCTGGGACCCTGTGTCCAAGAGCGCTCGTATCCGGACGTAGTCGCCTCTTGGACCCCAAACCCTTAACCAGAGGGTGGGCAGCAGGACCACCGGTTGATCCTGTGCCAAGGGAACGGAGGCTAGTCAATCCCTCCGAGGCCCGTCCGAACCCGTCGAACTACCGGGCCCAGCCCAATATGGCTGCCGAGTGCAAAGGGCCATCGGAGGGGGGGCATATCCGGCCGCCCTGCCATACCGAAAGTAGGGCGGGTGGTATTCCAGCCTCGGATGTTCATGGAGGGGAGGCGTGTACGCCCTCCATTCCATCGGTCGCGGATCAAGCGGCGGAGAAGGGTAACGCTGGGGAGGTGACCCCAGTGGTGACTCCGGTATCACCCTTCCATCCCTCCAATTCGTCCGCGTCCGCGCGGGCTGTGACCGAGGTGACCGAGCCACGTGAAGGACGCCCCTCGTTGGGCTGCCCGGTGCTGCCGTGAGTTGGGGTGGAGGGGGTGTGCTCCACGCTGTAGCCACTTCATTGTTGTACAATGCGTGGCTCTGCGTGGGAGCGCCCCCGCCCGTGGAGGGCCCCCTCCCTGAGGGCTGTCGACCAGCACCATCGCTCCTGGTGCACAAGAGCTGGTGGTGTGGTCCCCCACACCCAGGACACGGCCGTGCCGTGGGGCAGTCATTGTACAAATGACCCCCCAGGCACCCGTAGCACCGACGCAACCGCCGAACGATGCCTCGTCGGTCGGAAGTCGTCCTCGCGAGCAGGGCCGGACACTGCACCAGCGCGTGAAGCTGGCCACAGTTCGGGCACTCCTGCTCCGACGCAGTCGTCACCGTCGCCGTCCGCTTTACCCCACCCTGAGTGCGGGGATTGGTAGGTCGCGGTCCTGTTCCGGCAGGGCCACGAGCTGACGCGGCGGGCTGCGCCTCCTGAGGCGCCGACTCTGCCATCCTCGCCTCCCACTCCAGGACCCGAAGTAGCTCCTCAAACGTGGGGAAGACCTTCGGGTCGCCGTGAAGGCCCCTTTCCCGCTCGAACCGGGCGCGCAACTCCAGCGGCACCTTGCCCAGCAGGATGTGGACCAGCAGAAACGACCAGTGTTCCACTGGCAGTCCCAAGCTGCGCAAGGCGTTGTACGCCACCTTCACGGGCGTGAGGATTAGCGGCCTCAACTGAGACCTCTCAGTCACCTTCGGCAGCCCCAGTATTTGGGACACATGAGCGTCGGCGAGGAGCCGAGGGTTTTGGAACCTCGTATCCAGCAACTCCATCGCCGTGCCGAAGATGTCGTCGTCCAGCTCCAGGTGCTGGACCAGGGAGAGTGCCTCACCCTCCAGTGACGTGCGGAGATAGGCCAGTTTCTCCGCCTTCGTCAGATCCGTGCGTGAATCCACGAGAGAGGCGAACATACTCCGGAAGCCGCTCCACTCTCGCAGGTTACCTGTGAACCTGGGCAAGTCCAGGGTGGGAAGGCGTCCCACTACACCCGAACCCGCATTCCTGATGACGGGTCCCGAGTTCGCCCTTCCCTGACGAGACCTCTCCAGCTGGCGAACCCCTTCGGAGACCTCGTCGTACAAGTCCAGAATGCGCCGCATGTCCGCCTCGATCCTCTCCATCTGGTCCTCAGGTGGAGGCGGCCTTGCATCCCGCAGCGATCCTGCGCTCCTCTCAGCGACCTCCAGGTGCCTGTCGAGGTGCTCTGCCCTGTTTAGCAGCGCCTCCTCCCGGTCTCTCCGGCCGACCAATCCTTGTAAGGATTCGAACCATCGGAGCTGGTTGGCCAAATCCGAAGCCATTTTTAAATTTAAATTTAAACCAACTAAAGTTCGGACAATGTCACAACAATTATATCCGCAACCTATTAAGCCGGATACCACTTAATACCAATTTCCCGACAGTTTGGGGAGAAATTATAAACTGGGAACCCCCAAATATCTGGCCTACCCGATATATTTTCCCAGAAAACTAAAAACAAAAACGGGGTATTTACGGTTAACTACGCTCTGCTACCAAAAAATGTTTGATATTATACCAGAAATACCGACCTGGGGCCCATAGCAAGTCTTAAAAACATTATTATTTACGTAGTTATACCGATTTTAATCTTTACCCAACAATTGCAACAAAGTACCCAAAATTACTCACCCAATTACTGCTCCCGGCGTCGCCCAAGTCCAGTTTGGTCGTCAAGGATAAAAGGGAACGGATCAGAAGGGAATTATGGAAGCCAAACCAGACAAGATTCCGTAGCGATCCCTCGCTCCAGCACAATCAACGGTCCCGCGTTGGATCAAGGGCCAATCCAGCAGCCCGCTTTCACACAATGGTCCAGCACTAATCCAGAGTGTCACAATTCACTTAATATTGTATTCCCGCACAATAAGAAAGCTTTTATCCCGAAAAAACTCCAAAATATAAAAAGGCGTGACTGTTTAGTTCCAGCGAAAAACAAGACAACGTCACTTGACAGCCGGCTGTCAACCATAGACACACGCTAATCGTCGGCCGATATAATGTTGCCCGATTATACGGAACAGGTGGTAAGCACGTTATGGGTTTGTAGTTCTTTGGTTCCGTGGTACTACCAGACTTATGGAGCAGGAAGGTGACTCCGGTGGTCATGAAACTGGGAAGAGAACCCGTCTCGAGGGCTTCTTGGAATTGTGTTGCCAAACGTTCATGTGAGCATCGAAACCACTTTATCCAGAAGTTGTGCAATCCGTCCGGTCCAGGACTTTTCCAGTTCTGAGCTGTCCGGATAGCACAACTAACGTCTATGAAATCTATCGAAATAGATTCCATGGGTTCGATAGACTCACATGCGCGTTCGATAACACGCATCCAAGTTCCCTCTGTGTGCTCGACAGGTACCGACCAGATGCTGCGCCAGAAGTTTGTCATAGCGCTGGCTTCCGGTAGCTGCGCATCGTTCACACGCAAGTGTCGCCAGTGAAGCCAGTGTCAAGGTCGACGACGCGGCGGGCGGATCGCAGGTCGAGGCTGAAGCCGCACGAGCACTTTCTTCATCCAGGCGTAGGCGATCAAGTGCCGAGTCATCCAGCAGTTTGCACCGCCGGATAGCTCTCACTTGGTCTGATAGTCGTTGAGCGGAAACGGCGACGGTCGGTTCGAGGGCCTGAAACAGAAGCAGCATCCTGGCACAGTACGCGGTTAGGTAGGTTCCTCCCTCTGTAGCCCTGTAATAGGCGCGTATGCAGTTCTCGTTCATTTGCTGAGTCCATCGCATGCGACGCACTACACCACCGGTAGCGGGGGCCGGGTGCGAGGCAGATTGCCTCACAGGTCCCAAGCGTGCCGGCAGCGGCGGACGGCCACGACGTCTTGATGTTGTGGGTGCCGGGGTCCGCGTCGTGTCATCGTCGCTCGTCGAGGCGCTCGTGTCGGGGGGCGTCACAAACACTTCATCCTCCGACGACGAACTCGGCGGCGACGGGACACGAGCTGGTGATGAACGTGCGTTTGGATCCGCTTCATGTCTTCCTCTCGACCGTGTTATCATTATTGAGTTTTCATTTCTTGAGTTGTTTTTGTACGAAATAAATGGTTTTGTTGATTTTTGGTTGTCAGTCGGTTGTCAAAATGCATGTTGTGTAGTTTTATCGAAATTTAGGTTTTATATGGTTCGTTTTATATATTTTCCGTGTTGCTTGATGTTTTCCTTGTAAGTTGTTCGTAAATATTGGCTATAAAACTAAAATAAAAGGAAAAAACTCAATAAAACTTAAGTCGGTATAAAAGACAAGACTAGCAGAGACAGCGGTTTTTTTTTTATTATTCAGTCATTTAATCATTTTTCATAAAGGACAATGTCCATTTTTGACCCGCCAAAATATTTGTCGTGTAGACATATGAGTTATATATTAAAAAATCGGTGATTTTTTGTTGTACTCATGTGCAAAGTTATATAACTTTCTAACATTTCAAAATAAAATAATTTGCATTTGTTTAAATTAAACCTACCATTTACCAGCAAAGCTGACTTGGAAAATATTGCAATAATGAAACGGTACTTGCGTTTCGTTTTACTGATCCGGGTTAGATTGAGATTGAATATGGATGTTATGTATGTCAATTTCTTTCACAATGTCGTTCATTTACTACTTTTACATATTTAAATAACGATATATGTAATTACGGCGGCAAAGAAACTATCATTGCTTTTTATAGCAATGTAAACGAGAAAGAAGTTAGCACGCAATTGTGAAACGAAACGTTTTCACTAAATCCTAATTGGTCAAACAAAGAAGTAAAACAATCTTTGTGGTCAAAGATTAATGTCAAATTGACAAGTTGTCTAATCAAAAAAGTAAACAAGGAAAATGAATTGTTTTCTTTCTATAATATTATATATTTAGTTTTCTTCTTGTTTTCTAAGCGGTGTAATATTTATGCATTATTCACCACAACAAACTCCGATTACCAGTTCCAATGTTAACAATGTTTACGTACGTCAACGACAACTCATCCAGTTTTTGTGACGAAATTGATATTGGTTTTAACAAAACTGGGAATTATGTGATTTAGTGCTCCTTATTACTTAGGTACATAATTGTGGTAATAATTACATAAAACCATATATGCTTGTGTTGTCTGATGGAAACCTTTAACTCGAATATCAAAATAATGAGATATTTATACGAGGGTCAAACTGAAAGTTCTTAGAAAATCAAAAACTGATTACATTAGCCAGTTATTAGTTTTATTATATCTTTTCAAAATATTGTCCATTCACGTCAATACACCGCTGCATGCGATGGAACCACTGGGAAAAGCACTTTGCCCACTCGTCCTTAGGGGTCTCTTCAATGGCATCGCGATACGCAGCCACCGCTTCTTCAGCATTCATAAACCGCTTTCCTTTAAGTTTTTCTTTAATTTTTGAAAATAAATAAAAATCACAAGGCGCGAGGTCGGGGCTATACGGCGGGTGACCCAGTAATTCAACGTTTGATGTCGCCAAATAGTCGATCGTTCGCTTGGCGGTGTGCGATGAGGCGTTGTCGTGGTGAAGGAGGATCCTACTGCGAGGTCGTTTCTCTCGAACTTTTTCCAAGACAAGTGGCAAACAATTGGTAGTGTACCATTCTGCAGAAACTGTTTTTTGATCCTCTAACACAATTGTTGCGAAATGACCTATCCTTCCAAAGAACGAGGCCACCATTTTTTTCCCCGCACTTCGATCTCTCTTCACTTTAATTGGCAACTCCTCGAAAGGAAACACCCACTGAGCAGATTGTCTTTTGGTTTCAGAATCATAACAGTAAATCCAGCTTTCGTCACATGTTAGTTTGTCGAACACAGCATTTGAGTCACCTCCGTTAAATCTTTCAATCATTTTACGGCACCAATCCACACGATGGAGTTTTTGAGCCTCAGTCAAATTATGAGGTATCCACCGGGCGCAAAGCTTCCTGACCGCTAAATGTTCGTGTAGGATTTTGTGCACTTGACTCATACCGATGCCTAAGCTTGTCCGAATCTGCTGATAGGTCACTCTTTTGTCAGTCTCTATCATACGCCGCACAACACAGATGTTATCTTCAGCCGTCGCCGTAGAAGGCCGTCCCTCACGTAAATCATCAGTGAGATTAGTGCGACCACGTTTAAACTCATTAAACCAGTTGTAAACAGTCGCACGAGATGGGGCTTCATCGTGAAAGGCCAATCGTAGTCTATCATAACTTTATGACATCGAAAGTCATAAAAAATCATTGCACGAAAATTTTCTCGTGTTAAATTCATGTTGACGTGACACAGACAATTTTCAATTTGCCGCCAAATCGTAAAACAAATGACAAATGAATGAAGTATATACTCAGTAATATTGGCAAAGAGTTCTATTTTCAAATTATAGAATTATTTTTTTATTATATTGTTTATAAGTGGCCAGTTCTAAGAACTTTCAGTTTGACCCTCGTATCACAATTAAAATATTCCCTTCTGTGACAATATTTATATGCGAATGAAGTGTTCATACGGATATGGTAATCAGTTGGTAGTGAGCAGTACTATTATTCCTATTTATTCTGATAAGAAATATGTTTTGAAAGATAATACCATAGTTCTTTCTTTTCTGTTCTAATCCTAAAGAAAACATAATTCTAATGTATTTTGACAGTAAACATAACCTTACTTTTGGTTAAACTGTAACTCATTTTTGGTATATAGGAAATGAAAAACACCAACACCAGAGGTTTTTAGAAGCATTAACAATCCTAATTAGACACTATTCATCTCTATGCACTTTCAGTATCAAAAAAAGTTTGACAGGGTTTTCAATGTATGGGACGTGGGCATTGTCCTTTAGGTTTTTACAATATCAATAAATGTATCAAAAAACAACATAAAAACATTATAAAAACCTAAACCTAGTTTGCCGCCAGCAGCGGGGCAGTGCCCAAGCTACCGATGGTTAGGGCTGCAGAGTGAGGAACCTCCTGACGATGCGTGCCGTGTCGAGGATGATCGCCTTCTGCATCTGACCCTTGATCCAACCGTCTAGCGAAAGTCTCTTAAGGTGTTGGTCGAGACTTTTCGCTACAAGGCCGTTTGCCGACACGACTATTGGGACTATGATCGTCGAATCAACATCCCACATGGCGGTAACCTCGTGAGCCAAGTCAAGGTACTTGCTTAGCTTGTCCTCAGCTTTCACGAGGTTCTCGTCATGTGGTACGGTGATTCAATTCAATTCAATTCAATTTATTTATTCGAACCATTAATTCAAGAGAACACTTGGTAACGTCACTTACAATAAAATTATACATAAATAATCTGTGTACATGATAAAATAATACCAAAGAATAATGTCAAATAAAAATAATAGCTGTAAAGGGGCCTTGTCATTTAGGTGCAGCTGTAAAAATGCTTTGTCATTGTGAAAAATCAAATTATCCAAATAATGAATACATACAGTACATAAACAACTTTACATTATTAATGTTTAGTATCATTTTACCTTACTCAATAGTTCTAGTTTCGACATATCTCTTTTCCAAACATTGCTGTCCTTTACAAAATCATCTACAGTGTAATATGCTTTGCTCATTAGGTAGTTTTTTATCTCAGTTTTAAACCCAGTTTCATTAAGACCTTCCACTTGTGTAGGGATTAAATTATAGAAGCGAATACCATTACATTTGAAAGAGTTAATGGTTTTGTGTAGTCTGCATTTAGGAAATACAATTTTATGTTTATGATGTGCTTTTGGATTCAAATCAGACATTTTCTTCAGTCGAGTACGATTTTTTCTCACATACATTATACTTTCATAAATGTATAATGACGGGACTGTTAGTATATTTATAGTTTTAAAAATCTCCTGTAATGATTTTCTAGCTGATAGATTGTACAGAGCACGGATTGCTCTCTTTTGTAATATAAAAATTGAATTTCTATCCGCGGCTGATCCCCACAACAAAATCCCGTAGGACATAATGCTATGAAAGTAACCAAAATAAACGAGTCTAGCCGTTGCAACGTCAGATATTTTCTTAATTTGTCGAACTGCATGGGCAGCTGAACTGAGTCTCTCAGCCAGTCTCTCTATATGAGGACCCCACTGTAGCTTTGAATCCACTGAAATACCCAGAAAAAGAATAGATTGTACGGATTCGATGACTTCATGTTTCAGTCTAATATCAAGTTTACAGCCCAGTACATTGCAGAGCGTAAACTTTATACATTTAGTTTTATTTGGATTTAGAACTAGATTATTTGCATCGAACCATTTGTATGTAATTGCCAAAATTGCGTTTATTTCTGTGAAATTATTTATTCCTCTTTTAACCCATTTTTAAAGGTGACTCATTTGATTGCACACCGTCAATTTCAACTATCTGTACACGATCTTTAAGATAAGAAGAAATAAAATTTAGAGCTGGTTTCGACAGCCCATAGAACTGAAGTTTCTTCAAAAGAGAATCATGGTGAACACAGTCGAAAGCCTTGGACAAGTCACAAAACACACCCAAAACATCATAATGGTCTTCCCAGGCACTTAATATATAATTAGTCAGTTCAACGCCTGCATCAATAGTGGAACGTCCCTTTGTGAATCCAAATTGGTTGCTATGTAATAGATTATTAACATTAAAGTAAGATAGAAGTTGATTGAATATAAGTTTCTCAAATAAATAAATTTACTAAGACAAGGCAAAACAGAGATGGGTCTGTAGTTGCCAGGTTCGTTTTTATCTCCAGATTTGAACAGTGGTATAATTTTGCTATATTTCATCATGTCAGGGAATGTGCCACCCCTAATGCACTCGTTGAACAATTCTGCTAAGTATGGAGCAATGCTATTTATAATTCCATCTAGTACTCTCACTGATAATCCCCATAAGTCCTCCGTATTCTTTACTTTAATGTCTTTGAACGTTTTTAGTATTGTAATAGCAGTCACTTGGTGAAATTCAAATGTAGATGATGGACACTTAACATTTTCTTTCAACATTTCTTCAGCAAGTAAGGGGGACGATGCTAGGTGTTTAGTTGTTTCCAAGGGAATATTAGCAAAATAAGTCCTGAAAGCATCTACTATGTCAGATTTTTTTGTCGTTACTCTTTCATCAACCCGAAGTGCGTTTATCTTTTCACGACTTTTAGATCTCCCAGTCTCTTTGTTTATTATCTTCCACGTGTTTTTTATCATGTTATTAGAGTTTTTAATTTGATCTCGAATAAATATAGTTTTTGCTTGTATACATGAATTTCTGAAAATTTTTGAATATCTATTTACATAGTTTTTTGTTGAATCATCATTGCAGTATGTCCTTAGTTTATATAAATTATACATATTGTTGCGACTTTTAAATAGTCCTGGTGTAGCCCATTCCGCGAACGTAGGCTTTGAGTTAATATTAATTAATTTTGTCTGAAAGATACTATTAAATTGTGTACTTAACATTTTAAAAAAATCAGTAAAATTATGATTAGGGCTGTCGATAGTCATATCGAAAAAACTTTTGGAAAAATGATTCCCTATTACATTATTTAAAGCTGATATGCGAGACAACGTTATAGGCCTAACAATCACCTTGTTTTGTGCCCTTTTTATACAAGCAGGAAGGCAAATGCTCAGTCCCCTATGATCTGAACGCAAACAATCCAGGACCTCAGTGTGCAGATATTCACAGTTGACAAAAATATTGTCGATACAGGTTGCAGAACTACCTTTCTTAGTTACTGCCACCCTTGTGGGTTCAGTGAACACTTTTGTTAAATTAAAAGATTGACATAACATTAATATATTACTCTTAGTACGAGATTCCAAAAGTATGTCTGTGTTGAAGTCTCCACACATCACTATCTGTTTGCTTTTCTTTGATATTTTACTTAGTGCTTCTTCTAAAGTAATAAGGAAGGTCTCAATGTCAGCACTAGGCGGTTTATAAACACATAAAATAATATGATTATCCAACTCAACGCATGCTAATTCACAATGTCGTTCTACAGTTATTTTTTCTATATCTTTTCGAGACTTACATTTTACACAATTATTAACAAAAATTATGCAACCACCTCCTATTGCCAATTTTCAATAGAAAATGCTACCTATTGTATAATTGCTTAGGCAAAAGTTCAATTCATTTTTCGATAGCCACGTCTCAGTAAAACAAATTACATCATAATTTTTTGAGCCTTCCAGGAATAATTCTATTTCTTCTAATTTACCTAACAGTCTATTTATATTCTGGTACAAAATGTTAATAGAATTTTCTTGAACCTTATCAATAATAGTTGCTTTGTTGCAAGGGGGGCCTATTAGATTACGACGCTTCGCTGTAACATAATAATGCTTCCCTGTTGTCAGGTTTGTCAGTTTAAAAGATTACTGTCAGTTATTACAATATTAGTCAGGTTTTGAGATTTCCTGTTTTGCTCGTTTAATAGTGTGAAAACAATCAGTTTGGCTATTTTAATTTTCAAACTACGGGCTAGAAATTGTTTTCCGTTGGATATTACAAAATTGCTTATAAAATTATTTATGTCAAATAATACAAAGTCTCCTCCTTTGTTTGAAATGAGGTTGTGCAAAATTACATTCAAAGAATATATTTTTCGATTCTGACTTTCACTCAATGACGTCGAATAAGGAAATGTACACAATACTATTTTGCCAACCATTCCTGAACTATGAAAATCTACTAGTGATTCTATACAACTTATAAGATCCTTTTTAGTAGTACCCAAAGAATTACCCATCATTATTACAACATTGGACTTTTGCTCAAATTTGCTGTCCACAACTTTAGCAATTAGCTGTTTAAAATTTACATTTGTAATACATGTGTTAGTTAATTGACTATCATTATTTACACTGTTGAAAATATTTCCAAAACCTATTCCAATTCCATCAGAAAAAAGTTCAACTTTGCCAATTTTTAATGTTTTTTCTACTTCACTAACATCATGTTCAGTTTGTTGACAAGTCTCTTGAATCACGTCCGCATTGGTAATCATCACTGATGTATTTAAGCTGGATTTGCTGTTGTTACTCAGTACTGATAATGACGATGACGATGATGATGATGATGTGGTGTGGTCGGGAGCAATCATAAAGGGTAAATCATTTGTGGGAGTCGTTGTTGTGATCGACAATAGGTCTGTAGCAGAAATCGAGTATCGTTGCTTAGATGGACTCGGACTCGCTATTCATCGCAGCTATCAGCTGATCTATTTCTCTTTGCGCTATGCTATATTTGTTCTTCAAATCTTTGAGTTGGTGTTCTAATCTATCTATCGTGTTCCGTATAATCGGGCAACATTATATCGGCCATCGAAATCTAGCGTGTCTGTGGTCGCCGGCTGTCACTTTTACCGTTGTCTGTTTTTCGCTGGAACGAAAAAGACGCGTTTTACTTTTATCTATATAATTTGGAGTTTTTTCGGGATAAAAGATTTAATATTGTGCGGGAACACGTTATTAACATTAATTGTGACTACTGGAGTAGTGCTGGACTATTTGTGGGAAAGAGGGCCCCTGGATTGACCCTTTTCTACAACGCCGGACCGTTGTTTGTGCTGGAGAACAAATCTGGACCGGAGTTCGCCTGGAGATCGTCTGGTTTGGTTTCCAATTCCCTCTGGTCCCGTTCCTTCTTCCTGTCGTACCAAACTGGACTTTGGACGACGCCGGGAACCCTAGGTAAGTGTCTAACTTGTTAAAGTGTGGGGGTAAAAAAATCGGTATAACGGCATATATAATTGTTTTAATCCTGCTATGGGCCCCAGGACGATATTTCGGGATAAATATTGAACATTTTTTGGTAGCAGAGCGTAGTTGGCCGTAAATACTCCCTTTTTGTTTTATTTTTCTGGCAAAATATACCGGGTAGGCCGAATATTTGGGGGTTCCCAGTTTATAATTTCTCCCAAACTGTCGGGAAATTAGTATTAAGTGGTATCCGGTTTTTTAGGTTGCGGATATATTTGTTGTGACATTGTCCGAACTTTAGGCTAATTTAAAATTTAAATTTAAATTTAAAAATGGCTTCGGATTTGGCCAACCAGCTCCGGTGGTTCGAATCCTTGCAAGGATTGGTCGGCCGGAGAGACCGGGAGGAGGCGCTGCTAAACAGGGCAGAACAGCTCGACAGGCGCCTGGAGGTCGCTGAGAGGAGCGCAGGATCGCTGCGGGATGCAAGGCCGTCTCCACCTGAGGAGCAGATGGAGAGGATCGAGGCGGACATGCGGCGCATCCTGGATGTCTACGACGAGGTCTCCGAAAGGGTTCGCCAGCTGGAGAGGTCTCGTCAGGGAAGGGCGAGCTCGGGACCCGTCATCAGGGATGCGGGCTCGGGTGTAGTGGGACGCCTTCCCACTCTGGACTTGCCCAGGTTTACAGGGAACCTGCGGGAGTGGAGCGGCTTCCGGAGCATGTTCGCCTCTCTCGTGGACTCACGCAAGGACTTGACGAGGGCGGAGAAGCTGGCCTATCTCCGCACGTCACTGGAGGGTGAGGCACTCTCCCTGGTCCAGCACCTGGAGCTGGACGACGACAACTTCGGCACGGCGATGGAGTTGCTGGAGACGAGGTTTCAAAATCCTCGGCTCCTCGCCGACGCTCACGTGTCACAAATACTGGGGCTGCCGAAGGTGACTGAGAGGTCTCAGTTGCGGCCGCTAATCCTCACGCCCGTGAAGGTGGCGTACAACGCCTTGCGCAGCTTGGGACTGCCAGTAGAACACTGGTCGTTCCTGCTGGTCCACATCCTGCTGGGCAAGGTGCCGCTGGAGTTGCGCGCCCGGTTCGAGCGGGAAAGGGGCCTTCACGGCGACCCGAAGGTCTTCCCCACGTTTGAGGAGCTACTTCGGGTCCTGGAGTGGGAGGCGAGGATGGCAGAGTCGGCGCCTCAGGAGGCACAGCCCGCCGCGTCAGCTCGTGGCCCTGCCGGAACAGGACCGCGACCTACCAATCCCCGCACTCAGGGTGCGGTGAAGCGGACGGCGACGGTGACGAGTGCGTCGGAGCAGGAGTGCCCGAACTGTGGCCAGCTTCACGCGCTGGTGCAGTGTCCGGCCCTGCTTGCGCGGACGACCTCCGAACGACGAGGGATCGTTCGGCGGTTGCGTCGGTGCTACGGGTGCCTGGGGGGTCATCTGTACAATGACTGCCCCACGGCACGGCCGTGTCCTGGGTGTGGGGGACCACACCATCAGCTCTTGTGCGTCAGGAGCAATGGTGCTGGTCGACAGCCCTCAGGGAGGGGGCCCTCCACGGGCGGGGGCGCTCCCACGCAGAGCCACGCATTGTACAACAATGAAGTGGCTACAGCGTGGAGCACACCCCCTCCACCCCAACCCACGGCAGCACCGGGCAGCCCAACAAGGGGCGTCTTACACGCGGCTCGGTCACCGACCTCACAGCCCGCGCGGACGCGGGCGAACTGGAGAGGTGGAAGGGTGATACAGGAGTCACCACGGGGGCCACCTCCCCAGCGTTATCCTTCTCCGCCGCTGGATCCGCGACCGATGGAATGGAGGGCGTACACGCCTCCCCTCCATGAACATCCGAGGCTGGAGTACCACCCGCCCTACTTTCGGTATGGCAGGGCGGCCGGATATGCCCCCCCTCCGATGGCCCTTTGCACTCGGCAGCCATATTGGGCTGGGCCCTGTAGTCCGACGGGTTCGGACGGGCCTCGGAGGGATTGACTAGCCTCCGTTCCCTTGGCACAGGATCCACCGGTGGTCCTGCTGCCCACCCTCTGGTTAAGGGTTTGGGGTCCAAGAGGCGACTACGTCCGGATACGAGCGCTCTTGGACACAGGGTCCCAGGGGTGCATTTTGACAACCCGGGTTGCTCATCGCCTGGGCCTGGCTAGGTTTCCGTCACCGACTCCGTTGCGAGGAGTCGGGAACACAGAGGTGCGGTCGGCTGGACAGACCCGCCTCTCCTTCTCGTCCGTACATTCCTATTCGGAAAGGATTGCGGTCAGGGCCACCGTCATGGATTCGGTTGTCGGTTGGCTTCCTCAGGCGGACATAGATCCGGATCTTTTGTCCTGTACTAAGGGTCTCAGGTTGGCGGATCCCCGCTTCGGGATGGCGGGTCCGGTAGACCTTTTGTTGGGTTCTGATGTACTGGGTTACATCATGAACGGCAAGCCTAGACTGCTGGATCAGTCTTCGCTGATGGCGCTGCCCACCATCTACGGGAACGCCATTTTGGGAATGGTGGATGAGTGGCAGCAGTCGAATCAGGCTTCCTTTACGGGAACGGCCCTCGCTCAGATCATGCAGAGGTTCTGGGAGATCGAAGAGCCGCCTACCGTGTCTCGGCTGGATCCCGAGCACGTGGAGTGTGAGAACTTTTATCAGGCTCACACTCGGAGAATGGTTTCTGGGCGATTGGAGACTAGGCTGCCTTTCCGGGATAACCCCCCGCGTCTGGGCCAGTCTCGATCATTGGCCGAGAAAAGGCTCAGGTCCATGGAGCGACGCATGGCTCGAGATCCTGTACTTCGGGAAAAGTACATCGAGTTCATGAGGGAGTATGAGGCACTGGGCCACATGTCTCCGGCTCGCGACGACTGGTCGACCATGGACCACTACTTTTTGCCTCATCACGCCGTTTTGAAGGCGTCGACGGGCAAACTCAGGACGGTGTTCGATGGATCCGCTCCGACTTCGACAGGAGTGTCACTGAACCAGTGCCTCCACGCTGGACCGAAGCTACATCGGGATATTGTAGACATCATCCTGAATTTCCGTAGGCATCAGGTGGTGTTGGGAGCGGACATCCGTATGATGTTCCGACAAACGGTCATACACCCCGAGGACAGGAGGTTCCAGTTGATCCTCTGGCGGGAAAGTCCTCAGGACCCTATGATGGTGTATGAGTTGAACACCAACACCTATGGGTTGAGATCAAGCCCCTTCATTGCGATCCGCTCACTGCTGGAGTTGGCGGAGCAAGAACGGGCTCGGTACCCACGTGCAGCCGCAGTTCTGGAGCGCGACCTGTACGTGGACGACGTTTGCACTGGCGCGCAGACGGTGGAGGAAGCTCTGTTGCTCCGGGATGAGCTTACAGAGCTTCTCGCATCTGGAGGCTATGAGCTTCGGAAATGGCTCTCTAACGACCCCAACGTCCTGGCTGGTATCCCGGACGATCACCAGCAGGATCCGGGGCTCTTCGAGGAAGGTGACGATCCGCACGGGATTGCGGTTCTGGGCATGCAGTATCAACCGGTTGCTGACATCTTCACCTTTCGGGTGGCGCTGGAGGCCACACGCGCGTGGACAAAACGGACGGTTTTGTCCACCATCGCCAGGATGTTTGATCCAAACGGTTGGATCAGTCCGGTTCTGTTCGCAGCCAAGTGTCTGTTACAGCGACTTTGGACTCTGAAGGTCTCCTGGGACGACCCCCTGGTCGGAGACTCGCTTAACACTTGGCTTCGTTTAATATCTGACCTCGAAACGGTCAATCGAGTGGCGTTGCCCCGGCGCATTCTGCCACCAGGCTGTAGCCGGATCAGCCTGCACGGGTTCTGTGATGCGTCCGAGCTGGGCTATGCCGCATCTGTGTACTTGCGTACAGTTGACGCTGGAGGCCACGTCAATGTCACGCTCTTATTGGGGAAGAGCAAGGTAGCTCCTATCAGGACACGACTCACCATTCCGAAACTGGAATTGAGCGGAGCCACATTACTTGCTCGGCTGCTCAAGCATGTATATCAGGAACTGTCCACCTCGATAGACATCCGGAATGTCTATGCGTGGTCTGACAGTCAGGTCGTGCTTGCCTGGTTAAGAGCAGCCCCTCACACCTTGGAGACCTTTGTGGGAAATCGGGTTTCCCAAGTCCAAAACATTGGACTGGACATGGTTTGGAGACATGTCCCGGGTGAGTTGAACCCCGCTGACTGTGCTTCGCGCGGCTGTTCCGCGCCGGAGCTAGTTGATCACCCCTTATGGTGGGGTCCGGACTGGCTGCGGGAGCCAGAAGCTTCCTGGCCAGCTCTCGGCGCGGACTCGGAGCGAGCGGAGCTGCCCGGAGTCCGCGTGCATGCGATTGTGGCGGAAGTGCCCCCAGACCCTGACTGGTTGACGGGTCGTTACAGCAAGCTGGATAAGTTGTTGGGGGTAACTAGCTGGATTAAACGCTTCATCCACAACTGTCGTCACCCTCGTCAGAGGAGGAGTGACCAGATCGCCACTGTGGAGGAGCGTCGGAGTTCCTTGCTGCACCTTATTCGGCTGGTGCAGGGTGAAAGGTTTCCGACGGAACTTGAGGCGCTGCGCTGCGGACGCGCTCGTTTGAAGGGTGCGGTCGCCAAGTTGAACCCTTTCACAGATCAGGATGGTCTTCTGCGCGTAGGAGGTCGGCTCCGGAAAGCCAACCTGCCGTACGGCAGCAGGCACCCCCTGTTGCTACCGAAAGGAGGTCCTCTGGTGGACCTGCTGATCACCGATCGGCATATCGGTAACGCGCACGCTGGATGTGGCGCGCTTCTCGCTGTGTTGCAGCGTGAATTCTGGATCTTGTCGGCTCGCAGGGCGGTCCGAAAGGTGCTGTTTAGATGTGTCCCTTGTTATAGGCTCAAGGCGTCTACCATGCAGCCCATGATGGGAGATCTTCCTCCGGATAGGATTTCTCCCTCGAGGCCGTTCGACGGGGTCGGAACGGACTTCGCTGGGCCCTTCTCGGTCAAGTCATCGACGTTGCGTAACGCCAAGGTCGTTAAAGCCTACCTGTGCGTCTTTGTGTGTTTGGCCACCAAAGCAGTCCACCTGGAGCTGGTCTCTGCGCTGTCTACGGAGGCCTTTGTCGCGGCGCTGGATCGCTTTGTAGCGCGAAGAGGAGTACCCTCTTTAATACGTTCGGACAATGGCACAAATTATCGAGGGGCGGCGAATTATTTACGCGAAGTTAATAATTTTTTAAATTCTGGTAATAATAGTTTAAGTCTGGCTCTCGCCCAGCGGGGAATCAGCTGGCAATTTAGTGTGCCGGCCTGTCCTCACTGGGGAGGAATTTTTGAGGCTGCGGTGAAGTCTGCTAAAACTCATCTCCGCCGTGTCATCGGGGAGACCGTGTTAACTTGGGAAGAGTTAGTCACGGTACTATGCCGCGTGGAGGCAGTGCTTAACTCCCGTCCTCTCTGTCCAATCTCGCCTGACCCTAACGATCTAGAAGTCTTGACGCCGGGTCACTTCTTGATCGGTCAGCCTTTAACCGCGTTGCCGAAGTATCCCTGGAAGGATGAGCGCCCCGGACGCCTGTCCCGTTTTCAGTTATTGCAGCAAATAAGTCAAGACTTCTGGAGGCGCTGGTCGGCCGAGTACTTGCATCTGTTGCAACAACGGGTAAAATGGACAGATAGGACGGAGGCCCCTCGGGAAGGAGACTTAGTATTATTAAAAGAGGCAAATTTGGCCCCCCTACTCTGGCGTAGGGGACGTATTTTAAAATTGATATCTGGTACTGATGGCACACCCCGCGTGGCGGAGATTCTGGTTTCTGGTTCCAGACTTCAGCGCGCGGTGTCCTCTCTGGCACGCTTGCCTCTTTATTAGATATACGTGTTTTCAAGGTTAAAATTTAATTTAATTTTATTACTATTTTTGATAAAGTGTTTTTTTTGGTTTGATTTCCACTTTCGGGTCAAAGTTGGGAATTTCGTTTTTATTTGGGGTCCGGATACTGCTAAATACTAGTTTCTAAAATTGAACAGGAGTTCAATTGGTCGGGGGTTTTGTTCCGTATAATCGGGCAACATTATATCGGCCATCGAAATCTAGCGTGTCTGTGGTCGCCGGCTGTCACTTTTACCGTTGTCTGTTTTTCGCTGGAACGAAAAAGACGCGTTTTACTTTTATCTATATAATTTGGAGTTTTTTCGGGATAAAAGATTTAATATTGTGCGGGAACACGTTATTAACATTAATTGTGACTACTGGAGTAGTGCTGGACTATTTGTGGGAAAGAGGGCCCCTGGATTGACCCTTTTCTACAACGCCGGACCGTTGTTTGTGCTGGAGAACAAATCTGGACCGGAGTTCGCCTGGAGATCGTCTGGTTTGGTTTCCAATTCCCTCTGGTCCCGTTCCTTCTTCCTGTCGTACCAAACTGGACTTTGGACGACGCCGGGAACCCTAGGTAAGTGTCTAACTTGTTAAAGTGTGGGGGTAAAAAAATCGGTATAACGGCATATATAATTGTTTTAATCCTGCTATGGGCCCCAGGACGATATTTCGGGATAAATATTGAACATATCGTTATAGCATTGTCATCGTAGTGTTGCTGAATAGTCGATATGGTGATTATGTCATCCCTGATTACTTCCTTTAACTTTAGCTTGTCTTTTATGAGTTCTAAATTAGATCTATTATTATATTTTAAGTGTTTCTTACATTTTATTATCATTCTCTTTACTTTCAAATATTTTTAAGTGTGTTTCTTCCTTTAATTATATGCACATCTTTATTTTTCAGGGCCAAGCTAGCATTTTCCACTGTCAGGTCGATGGTTTCCATAATTTTAGGTTTGTTATTGTCGGCCAGCAATTTATTGTACAAGCATAATATATTTTCTCTATCATTTTCATCTTTGTATAATTCTAAAGTTTTCAACATCATATTTGCTTGACACAGTTCGCCTTGTAAGTTTTTTATTTTTATGTGCGCTTCTTCTAACTCAATATTTCTATTTTCGCTTACATTAATTATGTCATGTAGTCTTTCTTTTTCCTCTTGCAATTGATTATTTATCTCTTCAAGATTTCTCATGTCGCTTTTCAAGCGTAAATTTTGGTCCAAAATTATTTTAATCTCAACCTCACCTTCATCTCTTTCTTGTAATAGAGTTTTATTATAATTATTACAATTTTGTAAATCGATCAAGGTTTCTTTTAGTTTTTGTTCCATTTCGCGTAAACTATTCTGTCTAGTCTTCATATTAGAAAATAAAAGAATATGGATTTTAGTGAAAAAGTTCGTCGTCTATTTAATTTAATTTACTGTAAATCGGTTCAATTCACTTAATATCCCTTTTATTTGTGACAATGCGTAACAAAGTGCAAATTCAGTGCGTTTCGGAATATTATGTACCAATACAAACAAAAAAGGATCAAATCTGAAGTTATTGGTGTCAAGCTATCATTAATTTTGTCAGTCCATCAAGCATCTGTATTTTTAATCTGTGCTGATTGTTCCGATCAACGTCAGTCACTTGTCATATGTCACACATCGATGTCAAAACGTCAAAAGTTGCATGAATTTAATTTGAAGGCGGGTTGAGAAATAACCAAAGCGGATATGTGGTATTTAAGTGCGTGATTGGTTCTTTTTCAGTGTTTCAGGACAATTTCCAAAATAAAATTCCGTTATACTGGAACAACAAAAGAGAATTCATATAAAAAACATAATTTTACGTATATATTTGGTGTTATATTTACCTTTGTGATGGTGCTTCAGGGTTGATAGTTGATTCGATATAATACTGGTACTGTATATCTTTGTTTAAACACTTTTTTCAATTTATTTTGTCGGACTGAATCACATAACAAACAACTCGTAGCTGTGTCCAACCGGAAGTCGACGATCGTGATATCGACGATCACAGCCCGGCGCTGAGACCGGTCTACCAGCACGATATCAGGCTTATTGGCGACAATAGTCCTGTCCGTGATGATAGAGCGGTCCCAGTAGAGCAACGCACGACCATTCTCGAGAACTGGCAGAGGTGCGTACTTATAGTACGGCACCTCGGACTCGACAAGGCAGTATTTAAGAGCAAGTTGCTGGTGGATGATCCTGGCTACTAGGTTATGTCTGTGCTAGTACTCGCCGTTAGCAAGATGCGAGCAACCGGAGATAACATGACGAAGAGATTCGCCTGGACGGCGGCATGCTCGACAGATGTCGACCGTACCGTCCTTCATTATGTATTTCCGGTAGTTGTTCGTCTTGATAACTTCGTCTGCAATTGCACAGGCAAAACCCTCGGTTTCTCCGAAGAGGTCCCCGAAGCGCAGCCAGTTCGCCGAAGCGAGCAGATTCACATCGGGTCCCGTCAGGGCCCGATAGAACCGTCCGTGCAGCTCCTTGCTCTTCCATACTCCCTTGCGATCATCAGTGCTGAGCACCGATGGTTTGCGCCAGTTCTCGTTTGCCAATGAAAGAGGCGTGAAGCTCCTGTCAACTGCCACAACATCACGATGCATCCCGGACTCACTGTTGGGAAAATAATCCCTGAGACTGCATACCTCGCGGTTGTGAAGGTTCTTGGCATTTAAAAAGCCTTGACCCCCCCATTTCCGCGGGATATACAGTCTCATAACAGACGAGCGCGGGTGTAGCATACGGTATGTTGTGAGCTGCTGACGGACCTTTCTGTCCAGGGCGTCGAGCTCAGTCTGAGTCCATCTCAGTATGCCAAAGGAGTATATCAGCAGAGGCATTACCCAACTGTTGAAGGCTCGTGCCTTATTACCGCCTGACAAAAGACTTTTAAGTACTTTTGTCAGCCGGCAAAAGAAGCGCTCCTTCACCGATTTCTTAATGTCATCTGCTGATATACCCAATGACTGTGACATACCGAGATATTTGTAGGTCTCGTCTTCGGAGAGGGATCTGAGAGTTATAGTCTCGGAAATTGTAAATTCTCTGAATTTACTACTTTCCCTCGCTGTACATGCATGACCGCACACTTGTCGACACCGAACTCCATCTTGATGGCGTTACTAAAAACCTCTGTGGTTTTTAATAGCTCCAACAAGTCTTGGCGTTTCGGTGCAAAAAGTTTGAGGTCGTCCATATTCATGATTCATGTCCGAAATCAATATCTCAATATTATTATTATTTGGATACAATTTACAAATTTCGATAACGTCAAATAATAAAATTTTATATTTTTTTTTTAGATCGGGATTTACCCACGATGAGTCAGCTTTTTTGTTGATTATTCTTTTTAACGGGAAACAAGTGTCAATATTATTTTTAATTATGTTTATAATATAGTGACTTCCACTAACTCGTCCGCAGATTTACGTAGTGACCGTATTTCGGCCCAATTGACGCTTTCTAGCGCTAATATGAAGTTATCCCGATTTGCTTGCGAGAAACCCCGCCCGTATCGAGGAATTAGCGATTGACTACACTTGTTGCTCGACACCTTGCATCTTATTGCGACATGGTCACTGAGATTAGTGACGACGGGCACGGTCTCCACCAAGCATCCCGGCAACGTCGAATAAACTTGGTCCAAGCTCGTGGAGGAAGTGGCGGTAGTGCGCGTGGGGAAATCTACCTCATTTGTCATATTATAATCTACTAGCAGCTTACTTAGCCGTTTTACGTCACAGTCACCGACACTTAATGTATATACGTTCAGTACCTGGGTGACAGAGCTTTGCTCGGTTTAAATACCAAATATACTTAGATACCTAGAGATACAAGACTCCAAGAAATAGATTTTCTTTAAAAAAATAATGGAAAAAAATGAGAAGCCGTCTGGATTCGAACCCGGAACTATTAATTCGTGACCGCTATGACCGCCCGACGTCTGAGCTAATTATGCTGTCGCGTCACGCGGCGAAATTTTCCTTCGCATTCTAATGTGACAGTTTTTCATGGTCTAAAAACGCGCATAATATGCGTTTTTTTAATAAAACCTGGCTAGTTCGATTTATCGTCCCTGAAACCCCCTGCATACATAATTTCATGAATATCGTTCCAGCCGTTTCCGAGATTCAGATTCTATATATATATTTCGGTGGACATAGTCTCGCCATCATCATCAGTAATCGCATTCTTCTGCTGTGGGCGTAGCCGATGGGTAGTGTTGGATGAAAACTCGCAAACACAACTGGATTTATTAAGTACAGGTACAGGTAACAAAGTAGGTTGGCCTATTATTGCTTTTTGGCAGCGTGACGTCGGCTGCGCCGACGTTATTCCATTTCAAGGATAATTAACACCACTCAACTTTACTTAAGTTAAAGTTTAGAGACGAACTTCTTGGCTTCACGTGGACGTGGACGTGCGGGTGCCGGGTCCATCGTGTGGCAGAGAGAGAAACGTCAAGTGGATCTTTCTCCCTGCCCAGCCATATGCATGCTGTAATTAGCATAGATTCCTCGAGCTTCCAATAGCTTAGGTGTTTACTCTCCGAGCGCAGGCAAGCGACTGTCCGCTCCGCTCCCGTTCCGAGCGTAGGTAGCGATGACGTAATGTTGTTTGCGCCGACATATAATTTATATATACAAGAATGTACAAGAATTGCTCGTTTAAAGGTATAAGATGTCACCCACCATGATACAATGAATACCTAAGTCATTTGATCTTATCGCGCAGATGTTCCAGGCTGTCTATAAATAATCCAGCACCAACTAAATTAGTCCTGCACATACAAACAACGGTTAAACTATCTACCTTAACGGTCTATGAGATCGACCGCCGATATTTCACAATATTGTTCGCGTGAGATTTTAATTAATGCTTGATCTTCTATGCACTTAGTCTCGTTTGTTACGTATATACAGGACACGCCGTGAATAGAATAGAATAGAATAATATTTATTGTAAAAAACTGTGTACATAGCATAGGTGATACAATTGAAGTAGTTCCAACAGCTCTGTCCATTACGAACGTACAATATATTTATCATTTACTTAATGAAAAATAGAGACTTTAAAACAGTTAACAATTAAATAATATAATAACTAAACTTACATTAAGATACATAACAAACTATATTAAAAATGGAGAGAATGTATTAATTTGTATCTTTACTAAAATATTCTTGGAGATCATAAAATGTATTAGATACTAACCAATTTTTGAGAGCTTGTTTAAATTTAGGGCTACTCAAAGTTTTTAATTCCAAAGGTAGATGATTAAAAACTTTGATGGCACTTGCAAATGTGCTTTTTTGAAATAATGCATTGTTACACTGGTGGACACACAAGTTATACTTATATTTAGTTCGTAAATTATTTACACGACTAGACTTGTCACAGAAATATAAATGTTTACTGCTCTGGACAAACTGACATAGCTCCATTATATATATGCTTACGAGGGTCAGGAATTTATTGTTTTTAAAAACTTCACGTAAGCTATCAGTACTTTGCATTCTGAAAATTATACGCAAACATCTTTTTTGCAGTAAAAAAATTGATTGAGCTGTAACTGAGTTCCCCCAGAAAATAATACCATAACTTAACTGAGGGTAAACGTAGCCATAGTAAGCGTTTATTGCAACTTCCTTTGATGTGATACTACTTAAAATAGATAAGGCATAGCACGAACCATTTATCTTGTTACTTATTTTATTGATATGTGCCTTCCAGTTAAGGTGGCAGTCTAGAGTGACGCCCAAGAAATTCGTCTCATTAACTTCATTAATTTTTTGATTATTATGAATAATATTTAAATTTACTGGTGTTTTCTTGGTGGTTCGGAATTGCAGATAGTTTGTTTTAGTTGAATTTAATTTTAGAAAGATAGAACCTAAAAAGTACGACGTCCTGTTTATTGTTTCATTAACTTCTGTTTCAAAAGCTGTTGAAGTAAGGTTGTTTCGGGGTATAAAAATTGTTGCATCATCAGCATACATCACGCATAAGTGTCCTATGACAGATGGTAGCTCATTGATATAGATGAGAAACAGTAATGGCCCTAGGATACTGCCTTGTGGTACCCCTAGGTGTAGATATTTGAAATCTGTTTTAATTAGTTCAATAGTTTTTTTATTCTTGTTATAAAAATTAATAGCTGTCGATTGACATCTGTCTTTTAAATATGATTCAATGAGTGATAAAGGTTTGCCTCTAATCCCTACAGATTCTAATTTTGTGAGAAGAGTTTTGTGCACAACGCTGTCGAATGCCATTGACAGATCTAGAAAGAGAGCAAAAGTACTTTTATTATTTAATTCATCCCAAACTAGCTTAAGCATTTTGAAAATAGCCGAAGTTGTATTTTTACCTTTACGGAAACCAAATTGATTACTGTTTAAAATGTTGTTGAGTTCTAAGAACGACACTATCCTGTTATGGAGTACTTTCTCAAAAACTTTTGAAAAACTAGGTAAAATAGCAATCGGTCTATAGTTTTCCATTTCTACTTTTGAACCCTTTTTATGTAATGGTTTGATTAATGTTTTCTTTAAGTTATCGGGAAAGCACCCGGTTTCAAAAGTTAAATTTATGATAAACGTCAATGGTTCAACAATATAATCAATACTGTTTTTTATAACTTGGACTGAAATGCCATCATATCCTGCTGTCTGCTTATTTTTTAATTGTTTTACAATATTTTTAATTCCATTGCAGGTAA
Organism: Ectropis crepuscularia; assembly: GCA_963693475.1. NCBI lineage: Eukaryota > Metazoa > Arthropoda > Insecta > Lepidoptera > Geometridae > Ectropis > Ectropis crepuscularia. Next base: position 3,193,064 of record OY856367.1, read on the forward strand.
CTGGCTTTAGAAATATACTTTTAGAACTGATATTGACTGTTTTGTGCTGTGGAGTTTTATCAGTGCCAATTTGTTTTGCTTTGTTAATAAAGTAGTCGTTAAAAGATGAAGCAATTTTTTTGGGGTCTGTTGTTTCCACGTTATCAATCATTAAGGCTTCTACAGAGGTTTTAATACAATTTGTCTGAGATGTGTGACCTTTAATGATACCCCAAGTTGCTTTATTTTTATTAGTACTTCTCTGTATATATTTCATATTTGCAATTTTACGTGATATACGAGTTATTTTTTTAAATATGGTTGAATATTTTTTGTATGCAGCCACTTTGTTTGGGTTTTGATTGTTGCGGCAGTCTAGGTACATTTTTCTTTTATTTTTACTAGCCGTGACGATTCCATGCGATTTCCAATTTGGATTCTTTTTATATGTTATTTTCACTCTCTCCAGAGGAACACATAAGTCAAATATCATACCATATAGATCAATAAACTCATTATAAGCTTCGTTAGCAGTTTTTTGACTGTAAACATTAGAAAAACTGATTTGAGATAGATATCTCAGAAAAATATCCATATTTGTCTCTACTCTGCGTTTATATGAGAACCAGTATTTTTCTTTGAAACTTAAATTACTGAATACACTAAGTACCTGTACTGTATGGTCAGATATACCCACATCTAAAATATTTGTCTTATATTGCTTCAGATTGGTTAAAATGTTGTCTATGCAAGTTTTGGTTTTATTAGTTATTCTAGTAGCATTGAGTATTGTCGGACGGATATTAAAGCTTTGCAATATGTTGACAAATGATTCACTTTTGTTATTCTTTTTTATTAAGTCTATGTTAAAATCACCCAATAGAACTATTTTATTCTTATTCCACCTGGTTCTTGACGTTAGTTTGAGCAGCAATGTTTCTAGATTTTCCATGAATAGTTTAAAATTACTGTCCGGGGTTCTATACATGCAAACAACAATATAATTCAAGTCTGGGATATGTATTCCACAGCACTCGAAATGTTGCTCAATTGACATTTCTGAAATCCATTCTAATTTTCGGTAAGTAATTGATGGCTTTAAGTAAATGGCAACCCCTCCCTGTTTCTTGTTCTTTCTACAAAAATGTGCGGCTTTATGGTAACCTTCAAGTTGAAAAATGTCAACTTCAGGGTTCCTCAAGAAGGTTTCACTAAAACAAAAAATGTCAATATTTGGTTTATTTTTTAAAAATAATTCTAATTTATCTTTTTTGCTCTTGATGCTCTGGACATTGAGATGAGCAATATTTAGATATTTTTTTAAGTTATCATGCTTATTGGTCACGAAAAAATTGGGACGGAGGATCGGGATTAGATTTAGTATATATGTTGTTTTGGAATTGCCCTAATGTGTTTCCTGAAGTGTTGTTATGTTTACTTCTAAGAAAATAAAAGGGTATTGTTCCAGGTTTTGGTGTTTTGATATGAACCTGTTCATTAACAATTGTGCTTAAGTCATGTGGAATTGTTTCTACAGTCTTTTGTTTATTACATTTTGTGAAATAGTAGGGAATAGTACCGGGTTTGAAGTTTGATTTTGTTTTTGTCATTTTCCTCATATTTTTACCCAAGAAGCAGAAATCATATTCACACGCGTTAATAAGGTGATTTAAAACCTTACAAAACACGTGTGGTTCAATTTTTGGGAGCCAGCGATTGTTGAACGAGGACGGGTTGGGAACCGAGAGGTAGTGGCAATTTTTGAAAACTTGTATCATTGTTTTTAATTGATGATTAAGTTTACCCTCATTTAAATATCTACTGTGTGTAACACCTACGACGATAACATTCACGTGCGAGCATTTCTTTAAAAACGCTGACAACTCTATGAAAAATTTAGTCGGATTTACATCGTTTGAACCTAGTGCTAATACTAGCCAATCGTCGTTGCTTGCTTTATCAGCTAGGTTCTCGGAGTTTTCCAGAATGTAGTTGGATGGCGCGTCAGGGAAAGTGTAGCTGCAAATATCGTAATCCTTGGCGTTGATATATTTTTTTCTTAGTTTCATCAGCATTGAAGCCAGATTTGTACAGCTTTGGTCGCCAATTATAGTAATTTTTGGTTTGGTTTTTATTTGGCTTTGACCTTGATTTTCTTTAGCAGGAGATATGATTTTACTATTTTTAGTCGAGCTTGATGTAATGACGTCTAACTTAGCTGATCTAGTACTTCCAAGGCTAAGGTTTTGAGCCTTGCCGTGCTTCTTGTCAGGTGGAGCTACTAAGCAGTCGCAATAGCTGTCAGGTAGTGAGTTTATTCTCTTTTTTGGAGTAGACTTATTTCGGGGTGTATTTGGAATCATTTGCAAGTTTGATGAAATTGGAGGAGAACAACTTGATTCCAGAGGACCACTTACATTCGTTGTAGTAACTGATCCGATCGCGTCTTTGTTTTGACTCTTACTTTTTAGTGATAAGTTTGTACTTCTTGCGTTTGTTTTCTCCTTATTAAACTTCTCTAATGAACACTTCAGTTCTGTATTTTCCTGTAGTAATTTGTTTATTTCCTGTCTCGCTTTGATGAGTTGGTTGGTTAATTCTTCCATTTCGCTTTTTAGGTGATGTATTGTATCTCGTGAGTGTTCCGGAATTTTTAATATAGGTGAGCATAATGTAGCGTCCTGAAAACTTTCGTCTGATGTTTCATTATTAAATGACAGGTTTTCAAGAGAGATACATCGCAATACTTTTGGCTTACGGATTGTAACATTTGTATAATCATCTCTTTTATCATGAGTTCTTGTTGGACTATTCAAATTTTTGCGTAGATTTCTGGTGTTGATGCAAATTTTACATTTCCAAGCTTTTTTCTTTTCCGGTTGAATCATGAAAAATCGTGTCTCAGACATAGTGGCACAATTGAGATCATAATAGCCTTTACATAGTGAACAAGTCATATAGCATCTATCTTTTATCTTATTTGAACATCCGTTGCAGTCTAGCAGAATATTCTTTTTAGGAGAAACCGCCATCGCTGTTAATTTTTCTGGTGACTTAAACTCAAATGTACGACGACGAGGGTAATTTATTGCGTTTAAATTATTATTTATAATAATGTTTTCTGAGTACCTATATAATTAGTATGACGTTATAGGCTAGGTACCTAGGCTAGATAACGTACAACGGCCCAATAAAGAGGCTAGGTGCGGAAAAGGCCCCGCTAAACTATAGGCTAGGTACGTCACAGTTCACTCTGCACCTATTTGAGTATTAATTAGGTACCTATTTATTATTAATTGGTTTTTTCCACCATTAGTTTGTTCTTAGTTCGACAATAATCGACGCTTGCATTAATAGCAGTTGTCCTTGACTCTGCGCGGATCGTGTCCTTGGAAAGCTGCGAGGTGTTAATTTTATAATTACAATTATTATTGATTATGCGCTTAGAGGTTCATTGACGACACGCACGATGCGGCGGGAGAGGGGCGCGGGGTGCGGGAGGCGGAGTAGCGCGAGTCGTGGAATTCCAGGAATTTTGCAACCGCGCGTGGCTTCTTGTTTTAGATTCACTTTTGGTCAATTTAGGATTTTGTTTGTAGTTTTAATTGCAAACAAATATTTCACTGAGGGGACACTTAGAGAAAATTTTCACTTCTTATTATGTTACACTGGTATCAATTATGTATGGTCTGTGTTTGTACATTCACTCCGTTGTTATTTACTAATTAAATTTGTTTTTTGAACGCGGAGACAGAATAAAACTCGTATACGCCGTGTGGGCGCCGCGCGCGACACGACACTTTCTATCTTTCGTGCTGGATAGTTTGTCTACAAAAACTCGAAACCAACTTAAAACCGTGGATTTGCACGCATTTCAGTTTACTATCGTGAGCCAGTGCTCTGAAATAGCCAAGACATCTCACTTTAAATCACTTTTTAATAATACCTCTAATTTTCGTGTTTTTTCATCCGAAGAAATAGCACGAATATTTTGGTGGCAAATTACTAGCGGCTGCTGAGGTTCACGACCGATTCCACTACCAGCGGCAGCGATCGGTGCCGGGTGAACGCAATCGTTCTGGCGCGAAATGTCGATATTTATTATTTGCTGACTGCCTCAGATTCACAGAACAATATTACTCACGGAGAAGAATGTCAACTCCATACTTCGTAGAAAAGTGGCTCCATCTATGTAACGGTTTAAATTTTGTGCTAGTGAAATGAGATTCGATTTTAATAGAACGTGAAAATTTACAGCGACATCTGTAGTAATACACTCGAAGCTTTAGGCTCTGTCAAGAAGCAACGTCTCCGGTGGACAACGCGTTTCGCCACCTAACGCATAAATGGCGTAACCGTCATATTAGAAGCCGGAAACAGTCGCATTGTGGAGATTTCTAGAACCTTCCTCGAAGCTTTGCGACTATCGACCTTAAGGCATTGAAAATAGACCCGGAAATGGTGAGAGGTCCTCTGCCAGCGTCACTCAAGGTCGAAGTCGTGTGCAAAAGTCCAAAGTTCGTTATATGAAATCGTCCACCTTTTTGACAAGAGCAGGGAATGAGATCATTCTACGTTTTACTCCTCGGGCGACAAGTCGTTCTTATAACAAGTGGTGAATAATCCTGAAGGTGCAGGTAAGAACATTATTAGTTAAACTCGATAGGTGTGATTTGATACCTGTAGCGGCAAGTTGCGTTCATAGAAAATCGTGGATAGTCCTGAAGGGGCAGTGTTTAATTTGATGTTCTATTTCAGAGAAGTGTTCGGCAAGGGAGCTGTGCCTATCCAGAAAGCTATTCCAGAGGGCCGAGACAAGGCAGGCCACTTCTCTGCACCTTCCACCACCACCTTCAGACCAGCTTCAACCTTCGGACCGCCTTCAGACGTCCAGCTTCAGACGACCAGCTTCACCTTCAGAGGACCAGCTGCACTTTTCTTACGATCAGCCCCAATCTTCGGGTGATCAGTTCTACACCTGACGTGCTTTCAAACGCCGTTCCCAACATCTCAGGTGGGTGATATCCAACCGTTAACATATCTGCGTACATTCTTCCTCGCGCGTTCCCAGCGTGTAGAAGCAAAGCGAAGGAAGCAACGCGGCTGTGGCGTGCCACTCGTGACGTCACAATTTATCTTATTAGTCTGAATTTATCTTAAACCCTGTTGACGTCCTGCTGAGTGAATGTACCTTATCACTTCATTTTAATTGTAACTCCAGAAAACAAGCATCTATATTTGTATTATTATTTAACATTCCAAGGCTATCATTATCAGTTTGCTTACTTAAATATTAGAATCCTTATGTATAAATTTCTCATAATTCAATAGCTGAACTTGTCCCCTACAACGGTATTGCTAATGTAAAATTATCAGGGGTTATTTCCGTTATTTTGTTTTCAAATAGATTTCAAACCGTAATACATGTACTCATTCTCTGTCTACTAAGATCAGATCTCTCTAACCCGCATAAATGGTGTAATCTTCAATTCATCTTTAATAAATTGTAAAAGCTGGCTTAACCAGGAGGCAGAAGCCAAGAGAATCTGATCATTAAACAATTTTGTATACTAACATAATTTAAGTTAAGTCTTTAACCAGCACTTAGCTGTAAGTTCCCGCCTCTTTGATTTTCGGCGTAATAAGTGTATATTTCATTTAAAAAGCAGTAATAAACGTGTGAACTTGTTAAAGTGTTTCTGTTATTTTATCCTACTTAGGAGATTACTTAACATTGTAAGGGAAGCTAGCCGGGTTACCCTTACATCTATTTGTAGCCCCCTTCAAATTTCTTTCAGTGCGCAAGGCGGGAAATTTGCGTAGGCGGGAAAATTTAAAATGTTATAGGTAAAAAGGTAGATTATAAACCACATGGAACTACAGCCCCACTAATATAAACAAAACGTACTTGCTTACTACTTGCAAGTAAGTTTTGTTTATACTAGTTAGGCTGTAGTCCCATGTGGTTTGTAACTAGAGATGGTCGTTTTTAGGGTTCCGTAAAACGTAAAAACGGAACCCTTATAGATTCGTCATGTCTGTCTGTCTGTCTGTCTGTCTGTCTGTCTGTCTGTCTGTCTGTCTGTCTGTCCGTCCGTATGTCACAGCCACTTTTTGCCGAAACTATGAGAACTACACTGTTGAAACTTGGTAAGTAGATGTATTCTGTGAACCGCATTAGGATTTGAACAAAAAAATTAAAAAAAAAGAAAAATTAGGGTTGCCCCCCATACTGAGAACTGAAACTCAAAATATTTTTTTTCATCAAACCTACACGTGTGGGGTGTCTATCGATAGGTCTTCAAAAATGATGTTAAGGTTTCTAAAATCATTTTCGTCTACACTGAATAGTTTGCGCGAGAGACACTTCCAAAGTAGTAAAATGTGTGTCCCCCCCCCTCTAACTTCTAAAGTACGAGCATGGAAAATCTAAAAAAAATATATGATGTACATTACCATGTAAACTACCAACGAAAATTAGTTTGAGCTCGATCTGATGAGTACTTTTTTTTTAGTACGTCATAAATACACTATTATTGAAACTTCGATCAAAGTTACAACGAACTACAAGAACTATGTGTACTATGTATATTATGTTACTTGCTGCAACGGAACCCTTCATGGGCGACTCCAACTCGCACTTGGCCACTTTATTGTAAAAACGTTTCTAGGCATCGATGCCAGGTTACGATGCCGGTATCCGATGCCGAAAGTATTGAAAAACGGATGCCAGCGACACCAGATGCGATGCGAACATCGCCGAGTGCGAGCGAGTAACACCAGTTGACCGGCAACGAAAAACGCGCGGTGGCGGCAACGCACGGCGTGGCGGCTTCGGCACCACAAACCGAACGAAGAACGAAGACTGGCTCGAAGTGTAGCTTGCTCTCTGCTGCACTCGGAGAATGTGCGAGGAAGACAACCAAAGACAACATAACCACACCCTCGTCACTGGCTAAACGGCACGAGCTTAGTACCTACTCGTTCGCGTCCCAAAACCCAAATTGGAAATCTAAGGGTATTGTTAAAGCAAGCAATACTAAACGCAAAATGTACTTAAAATGTCGCAAAAATAGAAACGAAAATAATTTGACAGCATACAAAAAATATTCATCTACTTTTAAAAAAGTAACTCGGCTGTCTCGTAAGATTGCGAATACTAAATACATAAACAGGAGTACAAACAAAAATAAAGCAACGTGGGGAATAATCAAAGGACACACATCTCAGACCAACTATATAAAAACGTCAGTAGAAAACTTAAAAATAAATGATTTACAAATAACAGATCCTAACAAAATTGCTTCAACATTCAACAATTATTTCATAAATAAGGCCAAGCAAACTCAAAATAATGATACTGCAAAACATAAAACACCTTATCTTAGCTGCAAAAGCATATTTCTTAAGCCAGTCACTGGCCAGGAAATAAAAAATGTTGTGAAACAATTAAAAAATAAACAAACAGCCGGGTATGACGGTATTTCTGTTCAAGCAATAAAAAATAGCATTGATTTTATTGTGGAACCGTTAACTTATATAATAAATATGTCAATAGAGACCGGCTGCTTTCCAGATAACTTAAAAAAGGGATTGATTGTACCGCTGCATAAAAAAGGTTCAACACTTGAGATGGGAAACTACAGGCCCATAGCCATATTACCGAGTTTCTCAAAAATATGGGAAAAAGTTTTATATAGCAGAATTATTTCGTTCCTAGATACAAATAATATTTTAAACGTTAACCAGTTTGGCTTCCGTAAAGGCAAAAACACAACTTCAGCAATCTTCAAAATGCTTAAACAAGTCTGGGATAAAATAAATAATAAAAAAACTGGCATTGCCCTTTTTATAGATCTATCCATGGCTTTCGACAGCGTCGTTCACGAAACCCTTCTAGAGAAACTTGATAAAATTGGAATTAGAGGCAAAGCTTTGGAATTAATAAGATCTTACTTGAAAAACAGATGTCAAGCCTGTCACGTTAGTGAACCTATGAGGTTTAGGTGGGAGAGGTAGATGAAGGTGGAATGATAAACAGTTATAAAACAAGTATATTAAAGAAATAAATAAAGATTGAATAGGATAAAAAGAAAGAAAACGTAACTTAAAATGAGAAAATTTCGAAATTAATTATCTTGAAGGCCAGTGAGTAAATGCTTCCCAACAGGTTTCCTGGATGTAGTTGTGATCAGTCTGGGCTCGCAGATGTCCACGAGGAGGGCTCCACCTAGCACGGTAGAGATCTCTTGCCAGCAGTCCCCGTGGATGTAGCTGCTTCCAAACGAAAAGGGCTCCACTCAGCACGGTAGAGCTCCCTGTCAGCAGTCTTCGTGAAGGTAGTTGCTTCCGGCTCCACCTAGCACGGTAGAGCTTCTCTGCCAGCAGTCTTCGTGAAGGTAGTTGTTTCCGGCTCCACCTAGCACGGTAGAGCTTCTCTGCCAGCAGTCTTCGTGGAGGTAGTTGCTTCCGGCTCCACCTAGCACGGTAGAGCTTCTCTGCCAGCAGTCTTCGTGGAGGTAGTTGCTTCCAACAGTTTTCAGGGTGTAAGTACTTCCAAGTTATTTCAAGGGATGTGATCGTTGAACGATAGTGGCTCTCAGCCGTTTAGACCTTTCAAGGTTTATTACTGATCTTGATCGCTTGGAAGTCTTTTGTAGGTTAATGTTCTTCTGTTGGAAGCTGATTTCTCACTGACCTTCTCAGCCGATGAGATTCATAAAGTAAACTTTTGATGATTTGAATCTGGAGAAAATAAACTTTATTTTAATATTGACAATTCAAAGAGGATTAATTCTAAAAACTATACAACCTTATGAAAAAGAGTAAAATTGCTAAGTGACAAATAGTTTTTTGACATGTTTACATTATGTAAACAAACTAAATTTTTGGAAAAACGTAATTATTGTAGATTTAGAATAAGATATATGATACAAGAAATATATCACAATAATCAGAAAATTATTGTCCATCGAATGAACACAATTAAAAGGGAATTAATGATATGAAAATTTTGGTATGTAAATATCTAAGAATTCTATGGATAGATGCTAGTTTTGAGATGAAAATAGTGGTAAAATGTACATTTACATATTGTAATCAATATGTAATGTTACATTATTCCCCACGACTGCGGAAATTTTACGCTTCTGTAAAATTTGGTAAGAATTTCTAATGTGTTTAAGAGAGGTATTACCTTCACACAAACAAATTCATTCACGTAACCTTTCAAGTCTTTCACTCATCACTTCCATTTTGTTTGGGTGTAAGTTCACATTCAATGACGAACACTCAAAGCATACACTCTCGGCGATGGCAGGCTTTTTTAAAGAGTCATCGACCGCTCTAATAGTCGGCTTATTTAAAGAGTTATCACCCGCTCTATGGATAGAAGAAATAAGGATGATAAAAGGGATGAACATAGGGCTTGATAGTTAGGCTTATTTATAGAGTTATCATCCGCTCTTTATAAGGGAAAAAAAAGTAATTAAGGGTGAGCATAAGGGCTCAAAAGCTAACATGAGCGGTAGGGCTCAAAAGATATCTTGAACGTTAGGGTTCAAGATAAGAGTATGAGTTTAGTGTTCATACAAATTCCAAGAGTTGGTTACTCATTGGTTAAAGAGTTAATGAGTTTAGAGCTCATTAACTTGAGAAAGTAAAAAAAAACAAAAGACCACTAAGTCTTGGGTAACGTTTAAATACGTTAAAAATACTAAAGAGTAATTAAAATAATGGAGGTTAATGTAATGTTAGTAAATGTAATGTAAGTAAATGTAGTAAAAGTTAAAGGGATGATAAAAAATAAAGAAAATTAAGAAACGATGGCTTATCCTTTTATATCTTTGATATGCCATTTGCCAGTGATACCGTTAGCATCTTCTAAAATGTAAACTAAAGGGGACAATTTATTTATGATTTTAGATTTTATAAATTTTGGAGCTAATTTAGCACTAAAATAGGTGGCAGCGTTACTTTGAACATAATTCTTACGCCAAACAGTATCACCAACATTAAATTCCTTAACAGAACGACGTAAGTCATAATGAGCACTGTTTCTAGCATGTGCTCTTAAAAGTTCAAGATGTACTTTATCAAAAGTAGAAGAGAGAAGACCAGAATTCAATGCATAAATATCCCGAGGCAAGAAAACTAACTCTTCTATGTTTTCAGTTGGAGTATAAAGAGATCCACAAGGGATAATTTCTCTACCAAACACTAAAAATGATGGAGAGTAACCAGTTGTTAGGTTAACATTACAATTCATTGCGAACTGGATCTTCGGCAGGAAGATATCCCAGGATCTATGATTGTCACCGACTAAAGAAGCCAAAGCTGTAACAATAGTTTTATTGTAACGTTCAGTGGGATTACACTGTGGATGATAAAAAGGAGAATAAAAGATAAAAGGAACCTTGTATTTATTGAGAAAATTATTAAATTCATGAGATTGAAACTGAGAGCCATTGTCCATTATTATAGTTTGAGGAGTACCGTGGACTAAAAATACACAGTTTTCTAGAATGTCAATAATAATAGACGCGGTAGCCCGTTTAATTGGAAAAATTAAAGTATATTTAGTAAAGTTACAGTTAATAACCAGTATATATTGATTACGTTTTCTAGTCATTGGAAGAGGACCCATTAAATCTAAAGAAATAGATTGAAATGGTCTAGAGCAAATTTTTGGTTTGCCCATAAGTCCGTAAGGAGAATGATTAGGATGTTTATAAGACAAACACGTGTCACATTTATTAATGAAATTTGTAATGTCTTTAAAAATTCCAGGCCAATAATATAATAAAGAGATTTTCTTGTAAGTCTTGAAGATTCCAAGATGAGGTTCTTGAGGAGTACTGTGATTGTTGATAATTATGGCAGCTCTTTCACTTGGTAGAGGAACTTCTTTCCAAATGAAATCTTCATTAATTTCATTAGAAGAGTGAATACAACGAAAGAGTTTATTATCTCTAACATGATAATTAGGATAACTATCGGGATTAGAGTTACAGGCGAGAAATATCTTGTTGTAGTGTTCTAGATCACGATCGACGACAGGATTACTTGTAGAGATGGGATTGATTCCTTGAATTCCAGAATCTTGATTTGTAGATCTAGAGAGAAGATCAGGAACAACATTATCTTTACCCTTCTTATGTTTCAAAATAAAATTGAAGCAGGATAAACGGAGAGACCATCTAGCAAGTCTTCCCGAAGGATTTGATAAGTTTTGAAACCACTTAAGAGCAGCATGATCTGTGTAAATAGTGAATAGCATCCCGTTGTCTAAGTAGCAACGCCAATGTTCCAGGGCCGTAATAACTGCAAGGGTTTCACGTTCAGTGGTAGAATAGTTTTGTTGGTGCTTGTTAAGAGCTCTGCTCATGTATGCAATCACAACTTCTTGATCATTTTGGTGTTGAGTCAGCATTGCGCCAATACCATAGTTTGATGCGTCACAATGAACTGAAAATGGAAGATTAAAATCTGGGCAGGCAAGAATAGGAGCTGTAACCAAAACTTCTTTAAGTTTTTGAAAAGCCAAAGCAGCATCCGTATTCCAGAGAAACTTAGGTGCATTTTTCCCAGAGCACGTCAATCTATTAAGAGGAAATGCAATAGTGCTGAAGTTTGGAATAAATCTTCTGAACCAACTGCAAGTGCCAATGAATCTTCGAACTTCTTTTCTGTTGGTAGGTACAGGATATTCAAGAATTGATTTTATTTTTTCAGGATCAGCTCGTAGACCAAATTCATCCACGACGAAACCAAGATACTTGAGTTCCTTTCTAAAAAATTGAGTCTTTGTAAAATTGATAGTTAGGTTAGCAAAAGATAATTTTTCGTGAACTTTCACTAACAGAGAGATATGTTCTTCGAAGTTTTCACTAATTATAATTATATCATCTAAATAACAAAATACCTTGTTTTCAAACTCTGGAGTGAATAACATATCCATCAGCCTTTGTTGAGTTGCCGGCGAGTTGGTTAATCCGAACGGCATAACTGTGAACCTGAACATACCTCTTCCAGGTACATAAAAAGCAGTCTTGTCTCTATCAGCGACATCTAGCGGAATTTCCCAAAATGCTTTAGCAATATCGATGCTAGATAGATATTTCGCATTTCTGAGGTTATCCAAAATTTCACTAATCAGTGGTAGGTTATAAGCATCACGACGAGTGATAGAATTGAGTTTTCTGCTGTCTACGCAAAAACGCCATTCGCCATTTTTCTTCGGAGTGATGATTACTGGAGATTGCCAAGGACTTTCGCTTTTTTCAATCACTTTCCATTGTAGCATTTTGTCAACTTCGTTAATTAAAGCTTTTTGTTTTTCAGGAGATAATCGATAACATCTCTGTTTGAAAGGAAGAGCATCTCCAGTGTCAATTTTGTGAGTTATGAGATTAGTCAAGCCCAGTTCTCCTTTTTCTTCAAAAGAAATAAGTTTGAAGCGTTGAATAATGTCGTCCGCAATAATTTTCTGGTTAGACGATAAGTTATCATACGGTAACACTAATTTATTTTCTGAGATAGATTGGCAATTATGTTCAGATTTAATCAAAGAGGAAAGAACTTTTGGTAAAAGATTAAATTTTTGCCAAAAATCGATTCCTAGAATTAAAGATGGTGAAATCTCAGGAAAAACATGGGTCCTGATACAATGTGTTTGGTTATTAAACTGTATAGGTAAGTCAAAGTAACCCAAAGAATTGACTTTTTCGTTATTAGCTGTAGAGACGGTAATAAAATCTGACTTAAAAAGTTTGTAACCGAGTTTAATTATTTCTAGATGAGAGTTATTTCCCAAGATAGTTATAGAACTACCCGAGTCTAATAACCCAGAAATAGATAAGTTATTAATATTAATATTGATGAAAGGTCGTTTAAAATCAATTTCATTAGAGTAAAGAGTTGAAGAAATTTTGTAACAAGAGAAAAATTTTTTAATAGTTTCTAACCAATTTTTCCAGTCATCAATATCAAATTTACTTTTTAAGTCATAGTTTAGTTTTTTAGATTTAGAACATTTAGGGCAATCAAGAGTTCTAAATCCTTTCAGACCGCATTTAAAACATACAGTATAATGAGGTTCTTTACATGTTTTTAAGTTATGATTTGTTGTACGACAACGTACACAAAATAAATTAGAATTTGTCATAGAATTAGACTGTGTATTTTTAGAAACGGTGTTTACTTGTTTCGTATAGTTTTGGGACGAATTTCTATATGAAGTTGAAGCAGTATTTTTATAAGAAAACTCAGGCATGAGAGAACTATTAACTGGTTCTTTAAATTGTTTGTCTCTATCGAGAAATTTCTCATAGTTTTGACAAGTAGCTATTAAAGAATCAATGGAGGAAATGTCCTTTAATGCTACAAAGACAGAGTAACAGGGTCTAATGTTACGCAATAAAATTTCTACTTTTTCAGATTCGGATAATTTTCTAGAGAGTCTAGAAAACATACCTGACATTATTGAAATATAGATTATAATATTCTCGTTCGAACCTTGAGTACGATTTTTAATAGCTTCAAGTAATTTGAAATCGTAATCATGTTCACCAAAGTCCTTAATGAGAGAATTAGAAACATCGTCCCAAGTTAAATTTGGATTTTGACCAATTTTAAAACGAAACCAGTGTAACGCGTTGTCAGTAAAAATTTCATAGGCTCTTGAAATTAATAAATTTCTATCAATTCTACGACAAAAACAATATTCGTCTAGTTTAAGTAAAAATGATCTTGGACAAGATTTACCATCGAAAGAGTGACGTCTAAGATCTTTGAAGAGTTCAGAATCATTAAGAGGTACCTGTGAGTGGGCGACTTGTTGAGTCGCAGAAGAAAACTGTGGAGGGTTCGACCGACCTGCGTTAACGACCTCCGCCAATACAATTTCAGGTTGAATCGGGTCTGGAAGAATAAATAAGTTAAATTTATTGATTAAACTGTCATATTTTTCCTTAAGTGTTTTGAATGTATCTAAGAAGGTAGGATTTATGTCAATGTCGATCCGATCGAGTCTAAAATGTAAATGGTTTAAAAAGGTCTGAATAAATTTGATTAATCTCGAGTCGGATTTTGTTAGTTTGTTTAATTTTGATTCAACATAATTCAGCGTTATTTCAGTTTGACATAAATCCTCTTCGATAGTATAAGGTGAGTTAAAAATTTCCTCAGAGGGAAACTGTTGACTTAATTGTGCAATTTGCTTGCGCAGTAAAGAGATGGAAGAGACTGGCTCCTCTAGTCTAATTTTAACCTCATATTCCAGTTCGGATTTGTTGAGGTACTCAAATTTAATGGTTCTGTCCATTGTTAGAGTAATAATTATCTAGATATTAGATCAATAGTGATTTGAGTAAATGAATGATCAAGTGATGAAATGTTTAGATGAGATGTTATGAGGATGAAGGGAGATGAGGGGAGGAGAGGATAAAAGAGGGAAGTTATTAATCCAAAGAGTGCCGAAAAGAAATATTAGGTATATATACTAGTGTAAGTATGTTTTAGAATTTAGAAGAAATTCAGGGGTTGAGGAATCAAAGGTTAAGGGGGTAAAGGTTGAGGAAATCAAGGGTTGAGGAATCAAAGAATAAGCAAGAGAGGGGGGGTTGTTTTTGAAGGTTGGGCGCCAAATGTCACGTTAGTGAACCTATGAGGTTTAGGTGGGAGAGGTAGATGAAGGTGGAATGATAAACAGTTATAAAACAAGTATATTAAAGAAATAAATAAAGATTGAATAGGATAAAAAGAAAGAAAACGTAACTTAAAATGAGAAAATTTCGAAATTAATTATCTTGAAGGCCAGTGAGTAAATGCTTCCCAACAGGTTTCCTGGATGTAGTTGTGATCAGTCTGGGCTCGCAGATGTCCACGAGGAGGGCTCCACCTAGCACGGTAGAGATCTCTTGCCAGCAGTCCCCGTGGATGTAGCTGCTTCCAAACGAAAAGGGCTCCACTCAGCACGGTAGAGCTCCCTGTCAGCAGTCTTCGTGAAGGTAGTTGCTTCCGGCTCCACCTAGCACGGTAGAGCTTCTCTGCCAGCAGTCTTCGTGAAGGTAGTTGTTTCCGGCTCCACCTAGCACGGTAGAGCTTCTCTGCCAGCAGTCTTCGTGGAGGTAGTTGCTTCCGGCTCCACCTAGCACGGTAGAGCTTCTCTGCCAGCAGTCTTCGTGGAGGTAGTTGCTTCCAACAGTTTTCAGGGTGTAAGTACTTCCAAGTTATTTCAAGGGATGTGATCGTTGAACGATAGTGGCTCTCAGCCGTTTAGACCTTTCAAGGTTTATTACTGATCTTGATCGCTTGGAAGTCTTTTGTAGGTTAATGTTCTTCTGTTGGAAGCTGATTTCTCACTGACCTTCTCAGCCGATGAGATTCATAAAGTAAACTTTTGATGATTTGAATCTGGAGAAAATAAACTTTATTTTAATATTGACAATTCAAAGAGGATTAATTCTAAAAACTATACAACCTTATGAAAAAGAGTAAAATTGCTAAGTGACAAATAGTTTTTTGACATGTTTACATTATGTAAACAAACTAAATTTTTGGAAAAACGTAATTATTGTAGATTTAGAATAAGATATATGATACAAGAAATATATCACAATAATCAGAAAATTATTGTCCATCGAATGAACACAATTAAAAGGGAATTAATGATATGAAAATTTTGGTATGTAAATATCTAAGAATTCTATGGATAGATGCTAGTTTTGAGATGAAAATAGTGGTAAAATGTACATTTACATATTGTAATCAATATGTAATGTTACAAGCCACCGTTATAGAATCCTATGACAAAAGAAATAAAACTATCGAGCAAATCCAGTCTGAATTTGAAAACATCAATTTAGGGGTCCCACAAGGTAGTATACTTGGGCCCTTGTTGTTCCTAATATATATAAATGACCTACCGTCTGTTACTGAATATTTGTGTGTCATGTTTGCCGATGACGCAACCATTTTTATACCGCAGAATGCCCAAATTTCTTCAGATTTTGAAAATGAAATCATTAAAACACTACAAAAAACATCTGATTTCTTAGGTTCTATTAATCTTACATTAAACTCAACTAAAACAAAATATATGCAATTCGGATGTCGTAAAAAAAATCCATTCAAGTTAAATATTAAGCATAACAACGTCAACATAAATGAGGTTAATGAGGCAAATTTTTTGGGTGTCACTATCGATCGCCACTTAAACTGGAAAGCTCATCTGAGTAAAATTAGTAGCAAAATCAGTAGTTCATGTTACGCACTATCTATTTTAAGTGGTATCGCATCGAAAACTGTCGCAATAAATGCGTATTATGGGTATGTATACCCCATATTAAGCTATGGGATAATATTTTGGGGCAACTCTGTCGAAGTGCAGTCCATATTTGTGCTGCAAAAAAGGTGTCTTCGCAACATATTTCGAATGAAAAATACTGACACCTTACGAGAGGTATTTCGAAGCAATAATTTTTTAACTTTAACTAGTATATACATTCTAGAATTATAAACGTTTGTTCAAAACAACAAACAAATTTATTTCAATGACAAATCGACTCGTTCAGATAATCTACGCACAAAACACAAATATAATTTATGTGTACATCAAATTAACAACACAGTATACGAAAAAAGTGCATTCGCAAGTGCCATTAAGATCTTCAATCACTTACCACTAAAGCTCAAAACCATAAGTGGTAATGCATTTAAAAACAGTCTTAAAAAATGGTTGATCTCTGAAGCATATTATGATCTCAAAGAATATTTTAATAACGTAAATGTAGTATAAATAGTAAAAACTCTTTGTTCCTATAGATCGACTAGTTTTGAAAATTAGAATTGTAAATATTTTTTTAATGTTGTGTATAAAGAGACTAACATGTTTAATTTTATCTCAATAGTCACGACCAAATATTCAATTTAATTTGTGTCATAATGTTAATTAAGAGTTTAAAATGTTAGATTAAGAAATTATTGTATTTTCTCAACGGTCCAAAATATTGTATGTTCGTAATGGACAAAACTGTTGGAACTCATAAAAATTGTAACATCATATACTCTGTACACAGTTTTTACAATAAAGCATATTCTATTCTATTCTATTCCTCCCGGGTGTACTAAAATCACAAGGCCGCCGGCAGTTTGCCCGAGTTGACGTGCGAACGAACGCCGAGCGCGCGCATAAATAATGTCGCGGCGTTATTGTATTGTGAATGGCTGCAATAGCAAGAAACTAAAATGTAGTAGTAATTTGCCCCATTTTTATTATGTCGCATTAAGTTTAATAAAAAATTTGACGAGGTATGTACTTTTTTTAATATTCATAATATACATAATTAATGATACTAATTTGTTTATTTATTCGACGGTATGAAAACAACTTACAACATTGTATAACCAAAATAAACTTCAGTATCAATTGACTATAAAACGTAGGTACCTACTTAAAAAAAAGCTATAGAATTTTTAACCGAATTCAAAGAAGGAGGCGGTTCTGGGCTTAATTTTTATTGGACGTAAGTATGTTTCGCGATAGCTCAGCTAATTGTGAACCATTTTTTAAACCCCGACCAAAAAAGGGTGTTATAAGTTTGACGTCGATTTTTTTAAAAAGGCATATTTTTGTGCGGTGGTTCTTAGCTATGTTTAGTTAATATAGATTCAAAATGCCCCCCTCCACAAAATCGCGGACTAAATATTTCTTCACAACCTACCTCTATATGGGTATCAAATGAATGGGCTTGTCTAATGGAGTACTGTAGTGGTAGGACTATTAGCAGAGTCCGCCTGAGGAAGTACCACACCTTTGTCAGTTTTTCTACCGCCAAGCAGTAATGTGCAAACATTACTGTGTTCCGGTTTGAAGGGCAATGTTTCCAGTGAAATTACAGGGCTTAGAGATATAACATCTTAGATCTCTGGGTGACGAGCGCAGTGCAGTGCTAGGTAATGATTTGGACTCTTCATGTTCCAATAGCTGCGTGTCACTGTGCTGTTATGTGACAGGCATGTTTCTTACCATCAGTCACATGTCCTGCTCGTCTCGTCACTCTTTATTTAAAAAAAACACAGTAACGTTTGCACATTACTGTTTCGCGGTAGAATAACTGGCAAAGGTGTGGTCCTTCCCCAGGCGGACTCTGCCAAGAGTCCTACCACTACTACCACCTACCACCATTTCGTACAACCCTAGCACGTTTGGTCAATGACGTAAGCAGACGACAAGTCACACGGCATTTACAACTGCGTGGGTGTGTTAAGGTGTATTTTTGCTTACAAGTAACAGTTGGTAAGTAGTATACGACAGTTTAGGTTATTATCGTGTAGGTATTTGCACTTTTGTATGGAAGTGATGCATCTGTTACGAAGTAACTATTTTCTGATCTGTGACATAACAATGGAGCGCGGCGAGGCAAACGCTTGCGGAGTTATCATTACTAGAAGCGACATGAGGTAGGCGCAAGAGTACCACTACAAGACTACAACAGTAGGTATCTATCTACTACGAATTGCAATGAATTTGTTTTTTTGCTTTTATTTAAAAGTTTTAGCATTTTTCAGTGTATCTGTATAATACCTGTGTAGATATGAGTACTTACTTTTGCTCTGTAGCATAATTTAATATTTCTCACAAAGATCGACGGCATAAGAACTACATAAATGACATGTTTTTTTCTAAATTTTTAAGCCCCAATCTGCTTTACAAGGTAAGGTTAGGTAGGTTTACAATAAAATAAATAGGTAGGTACTTATTTTTTAAAGTGCGCTCATGTCTCTTCTTGTGAACGCGACATCTATGAATAATGGTGGTCTAGATGTCGATGTGAGAATAGCGCCACTACTTGACAAGGTTAAGTTTGTTTATGTTTTAATTCATTCGTTAGGTCTGAAATTTTAATAAGTACCTATGATTGGTTGTTCAAGCTGAGAGTTCTGTCAGTGCATCATCACTTGATCAAGGTCGCGCGGTTTTAGCCTACAGCTAGACCGTGCCTCCCAGGGGACAAGTGCCAGTCGGTTGTCGGACGCACGGCTGAGCGCTCGCGCAACACGTTTCCCGCGGTTATTGTTATTAGATATGCATAGCTGGGCACCGTTAATCAAATAGTTAACTTCGTTAATCGTTAATCCGTTACAAAAAAAGTTAACTTCGTTAAACGTTAAAGCGTTACATTTCGTAAGGATTAACGGAAGTTAACGTTAATCGTTAATCCGTTAATATGCGTATTGGATTTTTATATCGTTGCGTTAGTGAATTTATAAAACCTGTTGGTTTAGGTTCTGGAAGTTAACAGGTTAGGAAAAAACCAAATACTTGTAGAGTTTACTTTTATTATTGAAGTTAAAACTTCTTTAGGCGCGCTGAGACAGATTTTTCGTGGGATGTGAATTGAATTCTAGCGTCACGCTCGGGTATGATAAGAAATCTTCGGGTAAACTCGGGACCATGGCTATTGACCATCTAGAAATGCGTCAGCCAATGGGAAATGCTGAAAGAGCGTGGCCTGGCCATTATAGCGTGGCCATCTATAAATGCATCAGCCAATAGGAAATGCTGCTGCTTTTCTAGATGGCCTTGCCATGATGACCAGGCCACGCCCTCCGGTTACACCCGTGTAGTTTCCAAGGTAAGCTATCAAATTCTGAGTTATAAGTTTTCACTTCTATCGCCAGTTTCTATGACTGCCAATTTTTTTTATTTAATTTAATTTAATGTGTAATTTAATCGTCGGGCATAATGCGCATAGGTATCTATTTCCCCTCATGAACATTAACATGTCGAAGTTCTCGTCTGAAAGCGAGGCTCGCTTTGGTGTTAAAATGTCTTTACCCGTGGATAGCAGACGTTCAACTGCAGCGTTTAAGAGCTGTTTTCCAAATTTCAACCCAATCCTTTCCCGTTCCCAGACGTTCTGACGTGATGAAACAACATACATTACAACATGCAAAAATTGCCATTTATAATATTAGTAAGATGTTAAACACTGGAATTTTCATTGTATACCTCCATTTCTTCATTCTTATACATTGATTTGTTCATGTTATTTAACTTTTCTTTGGTTAGTTGCAATGAACTACCAAAGATTTTATTAAAAGAAAGTTACAATACAGATAAACGATCGAAAAAGTATGATTGAATTTATCGGGGAGTTCCCCACTAGCTATGGATTACTATAATCTACTTGGTTTACTAGGGATGTGTGAAATATTCAACTAAATTGTAAACGTCAGTCAAATTTGAGTATGTCTATGCTCAAATTTTCAGCCAAAAAGAACTCGAGATTATCGGAAATATGACTTATGATAACAAAATTATATTTGTTTTCATATAACGTCAACCGATCATGCCACAGGCTAAAATGACGCCTCAATCCTGCCAAAATTGCAGGATATAGTCACACCTAGTAGTATAGTAGTAAAATATGGTCACACTGCGCCCAGCACTTTTCGTTTCATACTTGTCTGAACCTGTTAATTTTGCGCCGCGCCGAGGTGCCGTGCGGTAAATAGTAAGCATTGGATTAACGATTAACGGACTTCTGCATAATTAACGGAAGTTAACATGTCCGTTAACATTTTTAAAAGTTAACTTAAAAGTTAATCCGTTAATCAAAATGTTAACTTCGTTAATTAACGATTAACGGATTAACGAGTTAATGCCCAGCTATGTATGTCGACAACCCTCCGCGCTAGATAGGGACAGGGTTACGCGTTAGAAGAGAGCGTAGATGTTGAGTTGAAAATCGCGACAGGAATTGAGTGCTAATGCGAGCTGAATTGAACTTTGTTGTGTCCCAGCAAGAGTCGCTAGTTTTATAATTGTTTTCGGTAAGTGAGGCTTCTGTACTAATATTAATTCTGTGGTTCTGTGCTTCTCTGTTACGTACATACCTACGTCTGTGATCAGCCCAGAACGGGAAATTATTTGAAAAATTTCAGCTCCACGGACTCCTAGGTCCATGCCTTTTATTAACGTTTTATACATTATTTTATTTTTTGCTTTTTTCCTTTGTCTAATGCAGGAAGAGTTAAATATTAGATCAGACTTCTAAAAAAAACTATGACTATGAATCTACATATTTATAACCTAAACTATTTAAACATATTTTGCAAGTGGCTTTTTCAAGTGCTGTGCGAGATTACGAGGAGATCCCTTTATCCTACGTCAAGAGAAGGATCCGCGAGGAATCGATCCGAAAGTGGCAGGACCGGTATGAGACCTCAGATAAGGGTCGAGTCACACAGTTGTTTTTCCCCGATGTTGCGAAAGCATATCGGGTGATACGAACATCAAAACTGACTCCATTCCAGGTCCAGACCTTGACGGGGCACGGAGGAATAGCGGAATACCTGTACAGGTTTAAGCTTAAAGACAGCCCTGGGTGCGAGTGCGACTCCGATGTATCCGAATCAGTTTGGCACGTGTTGCTGGATTGCCCTAGATTTATGGCCGCACGGCAAGATCTCGAAATGCGGCTGGACAGGAAGTTAGTGATCTCGGATCTACACAACATTTTAGAAGATTCAGATAGCAGATCACACTTCCTTTCTTTCGCAGAGAAGTCGTTCCGGACGGCGGCCAAACGTAATTCAACTTTGGGAACGGTCCGGGACCTGGTCCAACAGCCCAATGCACACGCAGCCCAGGTTCTTGCGGGGACGTCGGCTGCGCTGGGCAATGTTTGTGTTTCTTCTCCTAAATGCGTTACCATTGAACAGCTCTTGGAGAGCGCGGAAGGAGGCAAACCGGGACTCCGAATTGGTGGGGTTGCTCTCTTCATGGATGGTGCTAGAGAAAGATTTGGAATAAGCTTTTGCCACGCCTGGGATCATAAACGCGCTCGCTTATCACCCGGATTAGCACGTCTACTAAACGGGAGCACCGCTAAAGTCACCATGAAGCGGAAGACTTACGACTCCATGCCGGTGTGTGAGGTGGAAGGCCACCGATTCCGCTTGGTGCGATCGAACAATAAAACCATTGCATTGTTCGAGTCGGGGGCGCGGACTCCTTTCGCGCAGGCTGGATCGTTTCTCTCGTACTTAAGCAAAACCAAGGTAGACACGCCTCGGGTTTTAAGCGTCGATGCCATGAAAGTTGAGTATTCGATAGCGGAGGTCGAGGACCGGCTCGGTTGCATAAAAGTCTCTGAACACCATGAGGTAGTCGTGTACGAGGATCGGGGCGAAGACTTGAGTTTTCTCAAGACCCCAACCAACGACCACACTACAACAAACAGCCAAAATCTCGTACCGGGCTCGGTTACTCAATCAGGGTCCGAAAAGTTACAGCAAAAAGCAGCAGCTGAAAAAGACACTGCACTCGCGGAAACATATCGAGTGTGCAGAGGTATCTCAGAAGCACTCGTAAGAACACTCAGTGCTGCTGCGCGGGGCTTATCTCAAACACAAGAGAGCTCAGGTTTTCGGATAGCAGCCACTGCAGGACGACTGCAGACTATACGAACGAGAGCTGATAAGGGGCAGATCGATTCGCCTCGATATATTGCGGCTTCGGAGCCTCGGGATCATGCAATAAATGCATTCGTTGAATTCATAGCCACACTAAGAGGTACTCGAGAAGTATATTTCAAGACCTGTGATAACATTCTACAGGCGTACAGGCTAGGCAGCGATAAAATACTGCGAGAGAAACTCGAGGAAGCACAGGCTACTATATACAACAACGTCACCTCCCAGGTAATCAGGGGAACAATGATGGGACCATTCGAGTATATGATGGCTTACAGTGCAGCATGTGGTTTCGTGGCTCTGGACAGGGTTGAGACGAGGCGAATAGGAAGACCCAAATACGCGGCACCACCAACAGATCCCATTGTAGTTATCGCCCGGTGTACCAAAACAATGCTGGATGACGGGATCCTTGATATGGCTAAAACTATAGCGAGGAATCCAGAAGCCACAGCAAATTGGGGAAGCTGGAAGATACCAAAAATACAATGGATTAACGGTGTTCCGGGGTGTGGAAAGACGGCATGGGTTATCAAACAGTTCAGTGTGGACAAGGACGTTATCATCACGACCACATCAGAGGCAGCAAAAGATCTGAGGGAGAGACTATCTGGACGCATTGGTAACCAGGTGAAAACCAGGGTGCGTACTATGGCCTCGGTCCTCTTAAATGGATTCGACAGGGTTTTCAGCCGCCTTTTGGTGGATGAAGCTCTAATGAACCATTTTGGAGCCATCATAATGGCAGTGCGGCTGTCCAGTGCTGGCGAGCTTGTCCTCATAGGAGACATAAACCAGTTGCCTTATATCGATAGAGAAAATCTCTTTAATATGAGGTACGGTAGCCCTAACCTGGTAACTGAAGTCTGCCAGGAGTTGTTGTGCACACACCGGTGCCCAATGGATGTTGCGTATGCGCTGAGAGAGATTTACTCCGGAATATATTCCTCAGTTCTATGTTTGAGGTCCCTGGAACAGAGACGGTACACGGGTGCTAACATTTCACGTACTCTCCCGAACACCCTCTACTTGGTTCACACCCAGGAAGAGAAGGAGATCCTCATTGGCCAGGGCTATGGGAAAGGCGCGGGGTCCTGCGCACTGACAATCCACGAGGCTCAAGGACTAACATATGAGTCAGTAGTCGCCATTAAGACCAAGGCAAAGCTTAAGATACATGAAAGTGTTCCGCACGCAGTTGTGGCTTTATCTCGGCACACTGGGACCTTCGTCTACTACACCGACGACGTCGAGGATGATGCGATTTGTCGTTTTGTGTTGCGAACGTCGACCGCGCCACCTAATGCCATCAGAGACTATAACTTCCAGATGGCCATTAAAGATCGAAATGCAGTGGTGATGGAGGCTCTGGGTCGGGGTGAAGCTTTAATTGCAAAATATGTTTAAATAGTTAAGGTTATAAATACGTAGATTCATGGTTTTTTTTTTTTTTAGAAGTCTCATCTAATATTTAAGTCTTCCTGCATTAGACAAAAGAAAAAAAAAGAAAAAATAAAATAATGTATAAAACGTTAATAAAAGGCATGGACCTAGGAGTCCGTGGAGGTGAAATTTTTCAAATAAAAAAAAATAAAAAAACATATTTTGCAATTAAAGCTTCACCCCGACCCAGAGCCTCCATCACCGCTGCATTTCGATCTTTAATGGCCATCTGGAAGTTATAGTCTGTGATGGCACTAGGTGGCGCGGTCGACGTTCGCAACACAAAACGACAAATCGCATCATCCTCGATGTCGTCGGTGTAGTAGACAAAGGTCCCAGTGTGCCGAGATAAAGCCACAACTGCGTGCGGAACACTTTCATGTATCTTAAGCTTTGCCTTGGTCTTAATGGCGACTACTGACTCATATGTTAGTCCTTGAGCCTCGTGGATTGTCAGTGCGCAGGACCCCGCGCCTTCCCCATAGCCCTGGCCAATGAGGATCTCCTTCTCTTCCTGGGTGTGAACCAAGTAGAGGGTGTTCGGGAGAGTGCGTGAAATGTTAGCACCCGTGTACCGTCTCTGTTCCAGGGACCTCAAACATAGAACTGAGGAATATATTCCGGAGTAAATCTCTCTCAGCGCATACGCGACATCCATTGGGCACCGGTGTGTGCACAACAACTCCTGGCAGACTTCAGTTACCAGGTTAGGGCTACCGTACCTCATATCAAAGAGATTTTCTCTATCGATATAAGGCAACTGGTTTATGTCTCCTATGAGGACAAGCTCGCCAGCATTGGACAGCCGCACTGCCATTATGATGGCTCCAAAATGGTTCATTAGAGCTTCATCCACCAAAAGGCGGCTGAAAACCCTGTCGAATCCATTTACGAGGACCGAGGCCATAGTACGCACCCTGGTTTTCACCTGGTTACCAATGCGTCCAGATAGTCTCTCCCTCAGATCTCTTGCTGCCTCTGATGTGGTCGTGATGATAACGTCCTTGTCCACGCTGAACTGTTTGATAACCCATGCCGTCTTTCCACACCCCGGAACACCGTTAATCCATTGTATTTTTGGTATCTTCCAGCTTCCCCAATTTGCTGTGGCTTCTGGATTCCTCGCTATAGTTTTAGCCATATCAAGGATCCCGTCATCCAGCATTGTTTTGGTACACCGGGCGATAACTACAATAGGATCTGTTGGTGGTGCCGCGTATTTGGGTCTTCCTATTCGCCTCGTCTCAACCCCGTCCAGAGCCACGAAACCACATGCTGCACTGTAAGCCATCATATACTCGAATTGTCCCATCATTGTTCCCCTGATTACCTGGGAGGTGACGTTGTTGTATATGGTAGCCTGTGCTTCCTCGAGTTTCCCTCGCAGTATTTTATCGCTGCCCAGCCTGTACGCCTGTAGGATGTTATCACAGGTCTTGAAATATACTTCTCGAGTACCTCTTAGTGTGGCTACGAATTCAACGAATGCATTTATTGCATGATCCCGAGGCCCCGAAGCCGCAATATATCGAGGCGAATCGATCTGTCCCTTATCAGCTCTCGTTCGTAGAGTCTGCAGTCGTCCCGCAGTGGTTGCCATCCGAGAACCTGAGCTCTCTTGTGTTTGAGATAAGCCCCGCGCAGCAGCACTGAGTGTTCGTACGAGTGCTTCTGAGATACCTCTGCACACTCGATATGTTTCCGCGAGTGCAGTGTCTTTTTCAGCTGCTGCTTTTTGCTGTAACTTTTCGGACCCTGATTGAGTAACCGAGCCCGGTACGAGATTTTGGCTGTTTGTTGCAGTGTGGTCGTTGGTTGGGGTCTTGAGAAAACTCAAGTTTTCGCCCCGATCCTCGTACACGACTACCTCATGGTGTTCAGAGACTTTTATGCAACCGAGCCGGTCCTCGACCTCCGCTATCGAATACTCAACTTTCATCGCATCGACGCTTAAAACCCGAGGCATGTCTACCTTGATTTTGCTTAAGTACGAGAGAAACGACCCAGCCTGCGCGAAAGGAGTCCGCGCCCCCGACTCGAACAATGCAATGGTTTTATTGTTCGATCGCACCAAGCGGAATCGGTGGCCTTCCACCTCACACACCGGCATGGAGTCGTAAGTCTGCCGCTTCATGGTGACTTTAGCGGTGCTCCCGTTTAGTAGACGTGCTAATCCGGGTGATAAGCGAGCGCGTTTATGATCCCAGGCGTGGCAAAAGCTTATTCCAAATCTTTCTCTAGCACCATCCATGAAGAGAGCAACCCCACCAATTCGGAGTCCCGGTTTGCCTCCTTCCGCGCTCTCCAAGAGCTGTTCAATGGTAACGCATTTAGGAGAAGAAACACAAACATTGCCCAGCGCAACCGACGTCCCCGCAAGAACCTGGGCTGCGTGCGCATTGGGCTGTTGGACTAGCTCCCGGACCGTTCCCAAAGTTGAATTACGTTTGGCCGCCGTCCGGAACGACTTCTCTGCGAAAGAAAGGAAGTGTGATCTGCTGTCTGAATCTTCTAAAATGTCGTGTAGATCCGAGATCACTAACTTCCTGTCCAACCGCATTTCGAGATCTTGCCGTGCGGCCATAAATCTAGGGCAATCCAGCAACACGTGCCAAACTGATTCAGATACATCGGAGTCGCACTCGCACCCAGGGCTGTCTTTAAGCTTAAACCTGTATAGGTATTCCGCTATTCCTCCGTGCCCCGTCAAGGTCTGGACCTGGAATGGAGTCAGTTTTGATGTTCGTATCACCCGATATGCCCTCGCAACATCGGGGAAAAACAACTGTGTGACTCGACCTTTATCTGAGGTCTCATACCGGTCTTGCCACTTTCGGATCGATTCCTCGCGGATCCTTCTCTTGACGTAGGATAAAGGGATCTCCTCATAATCTCGCACAGCACTTGAAAAAGCCGCCAACTTCGCGAGCTCGTCAGCTCTCTCGTTACCAGCGGTTCCAACATGCGCCTTGACCCAAAATAGACGAAGAGTCCTCCCTTCTGCACTTATCATCCCAATGTTTTCCTTTATACGCTTCACCAAGGGATGGCTCGTTTTGGGATTCCGTAACAGTTCCAGCGAAGATAGTGAGTCGCTCAAGACATTAACTTCGGGATTCCCACTTGTTATTATTAATTGCGTCGCTTGGTATAGAGCATAAAGTTCCGACTGGAATACCGTGCATTCGGAGTGTAGCTTGAACATCGCGTGTTTAACTTCTCTTCCATTTTCCCACCAAGTTAGGGCAGCACCTACTTGACCCTCAATCTTACTGCCGTCTGTGTATATCTGAGGTCCTTCAAGTTGGTCGAAGACTGTCTCAAGAAGCTGAAACTACGGATATCTGTCTGGACGGATGAGGTTGGTCCAAAATGTTGACATCACATTCGAGTTCCACCTCTGGTGGAAGGTATTCATGGGAGAAGTTTTTCTTTGCTCTATATAAATTTGC
The DNA here is from genome assembly GCA_963693475.1 of Ectropis crepuscularia. Classification (NCBI taxonomy): domain Eukaryota; kingdom Metazoa; phylum Arthropoda; class Insecta; order Lepidoptera; family Geometridae; genus Ectropis; species Ectropis crepuscularia. Next base: position 3,220,420 of record OY856367.1, read on the forward strand.
TGTTTCATGTACCCTAAGGTCCAGCGGTATGAGACCAGAAAGGACGAGTGCCGACTTGAGAGAAACTGTACGGTATGACCTGCAAATTTTTTGGGCAAAACCTCTCTGGAGTGCGTTTAGATGTGATTTGTTTTCCTCGAGGTCAGCCGCTTGCGCCCATACGTTTGAGGCGTACAAGATGATGGGCTCCACCACTGCGCCGTAGATTGTTCTTATGATCTCGTTATTTAGGCCCCAGGTTACCTTCGCCGCGCACGCAAGCTGTTTATAGATGTCCGCCACTTTTTTGCATTGGGCGTTCACGTGCGTTTTAAAGGTGAGCCTGCGGTCAATCAGAAGGCCAAGTAGCTTTATCTCATCAACAAAAGCAAGCCGAATATCAGACATAACGAGGTTTGGGGTTTCAAATTTTAGCTTTTTAGTGAGCAGCATGGCGTTGGTCTTGTGGGCTGCAAAGTTGAGCTTATTTCTGTTTCCCCATTTCACAGTCATATCCAGAATTTTATTGGCTTGCTCTTCTATAATGTTAAGCGTGCCTGTGAACACGAGAACGACGTCATCTGCGAAGGCTTGACAGTACACTCCCTCTGCTTCCAGTGATCGTAGTAGCGAGTCTAGGATAATATTCCAGAATGTAGGTCCTCCGATGGAGCCTTGGACACATTCCTTGGAGGTTAATCTCTCGGATTCTGCTCCAGCATAGTGAACCTTTATTTTCCTGTCTAGCGACAGGTATGAATGTACCATCATATAGAGGTTTGATGGGCACCTCTTCTTCGCTATCTGGTGTTTTAGGGCGGGCCACCATGCATTGTCGAAGGCACCCTCTATGTCCAGGGAGACTAGGAGTACTGACTGTTTACTGTTTACTCCTTTTTTGATGTGCTCCACTAAGTCATAGAGAGCGTCCTCGGTTCCTCGTTGGGGCATGAAGCCATACTGTTTTTGACTGAGAGTCGGGAGAACATGCCATTGGATTCGGTTTACCATCAGTTTTTCGACGATTTTCCCCAGAACAGACAAGAGACCTATAGGACGATACGATTTTGGTTGCGTATAATCTGTCTTACCGGGTTTCCGGAGAATGACCACGTGTGCTGATTTCCATTGCGTAGGGAAATACTTTAACGACAAACACTTATTGGCTATCGATAGAAAAACCTCCCAATCACTTTGCATTGCAGCAACACAGATGTCAGCTGTTAGCCCGTCTGCTCCGGGGGCTTTTTTAGGATTCAGTGTCCGCAATACCAATTCCAGTTCTGCCGACGCAAAAGGTGGATCATCCCCCGGCAAGTCCATCGGTAGATCTTGTGTCTGCGCGCGTAATTCCGTATGGTACGGTTGGTCAGTGTCAACGGAATCCTCAGGGAAGAGAATTTTGGCTAGGAGCATTGCAGACTGCTGCGGCGGCAGAGTGTTTCCATCACGGTCCCGCAGGAGCGTATCGTCCTGTCTGACTGAGGTTTTACTTATCACTCTATATATTTTATCCCACATGCTTTCTCTGTCCTGACTCGTGCAAAACTCCTTCCAGCTCTCTGTCTTAGCTTTCTCGGCGCTGTTCTTATAGTCGTCTCTAGCAATTCGATATTGTTCGACCACACTCTGGATTCGGTCGGGAGCGGCGTTTCTAATCCTTCTCTTTCTTCTCAAAACTTCCTTCTTCGAATCATCGAGCGTTTTCGTGTACCATGGGGGAATCGGATTCCCTTTGCGAGGGCCCGCTAATGGAATAGTATGTTCGCAGGCCTCGTGTATACACTCAGTGTAGCTCGTGATTATCAGCTCAAGCTGTTTCGAGTTTCCACATTCCTCAATTGACTTCAGCGATATGTTCCTCTCCTCAATGGAGGTTATTAGACACGACTTAAAATCTGACCACTTTGCTTTCATAGTGTTATACTTACGCGTAGTGTTAGGTTTTAGGCGTTCGAGTGCTTTTGCCAAGCGTAAGGTGAAAGTTATGGCATTGTGGTCTGAAGTTGTGAGATTTCTGTCAACATATCCTTAAATCCAACTCCTTATTGCAAATATTATGGCAAATCCTTATTGGGACTAGGGATGTCACGGAGCTTCGACTTCGACTCCGCTAAGTCGGAAGTTCCGATTATTATTGCACCTCCGGTTCCGAATCTTTTGAATCGGAGGTTTTAATCGGATGTCGAAGCATAACTTAGCGGCGGGCGGCGCCCTGCGCAGACAGTAACGAACAGATTCATACATGTCGCGCAGGGAATCTCTCCCGCGCACGAGTGTAATGAAAAGTACCTATACTAAATCTGCCCTGCTTATGATATATTATACAGTAAGTGACATGGAACCACTTTCGAGAAAAACGCGGTCAAAGTTTCTTTTTTTACTTCTATCGTTTCTCCCAAAGTATAAATTAAATGTAACTTTTCTAAACTGTTTCAGATAAAACCGTGTTTGTTTAACAATTTGTGTATTCTAATTTTTATTTAGTTATAATATTTTAATGGTAAATCTAGAAAAAATATGTATGCTAAGGAATGAAAAAGCAAAAAATTATGTTTTTTAGTATAGATACAGTAAGTGTGTGACATACTGTAACTATCTTTAGTTCGAAGTACATACTGCAACAATGACTAGGAAATGAGGTGAATGTTTAAATAGGATAACAAAAACTGCACAATTTGCTTAGTATTATTTAATCACTTACTGTAATTATAGCTAGGACAAACAAGTAATCTCATTGCACCATTAATAATAATGAATTACTCTTTTTCGATGTTTTTGGTAGCTAAATAAAACAGAAGTAAGTTAGCACGATGTAACAATTTAATCGAAATAGACTGTAAAATTGAAAAATCTCATTTTTATGTTACAGCTACAACCCACATAATTTAATTTAAAATTTTGTCTTAGTTTCGGAAAAAAATAACCGTTTAAATTGAATATCATAGATATTTTTTTGTTGATTCAGTTAAGTGACAGATAATGCCAAAAAAGTATAAAAATGATCCCTACAAGTTATGTTACATTTGTGGTAACATTACTTTCAAATCTCAGCGAAGGAATTTGATACCATTAGTAACAAAGTTATGTGTGTAGTATTTTGGTTTTGCCATCGGACTACAAGACAATATGTGGATTCTACAAATCTGTTGCGTTACATGAGTGGGTAATCTTACTGGATGGACAAAAATATCAAGATCTATGCCGTTTGGAATCCCTATGTAATGAACGGATCCAACAAACCACTTAATGAGGCGGTTTCCGACGAGACAAAAAGATATGGTTTAATAAAACGATAATAGGTGGCGCTTGAAGGTCTTTCGGTTTGTTGTCAAAAGCGGTAGGCATAATGGGGCACAATTCATTCAATTTGCGAAAGCACGACTTCTAGTAATAAATAATAAACTACTTTATCCATGTACGCATTTTATTCGAATGAAAACTATATCAAAACATCCAAATTTCAAAACAAATTCGTATACCGGATGAAAGACAAAATATTTTTTTTAAATTTATTCTTGGCTATGAATACTTATCCTTCAGCCGAGAGAGTATCTCTCTACTTAGTCTGTGGATAAAATATTGTCGTATCAGTGTTGCTATTTATATCTTTGAATTTTCCTTCTACTTTGGCTTAGTTTGTGTCTATTGGATCGGGAGTTCTAAAGATTTTTACTGAAAATGGATTGTGATCAGTAACGGTTTTTTATTACATAATCAACTTAATTGGCTATTTAATTCCCAATATTTTAAGAATTTAACACAAAAGGTAAGAAGAAGAATAATTGTTTCAGTGTGAAATTCCTTCATGTATTTAGGGGTTTTTATAGAAGGTAGACATACCAAACTAATCAGCTGAGCTAAGAAGAGAAATATCTAAATTTAAGTACCTATATTAATAATTCATGTGTTAACGAAAACTCTAAAATTTTAAATTATCACAAATAATTTAGATTCGATTTTTTCCTTGAAAATGGGGAGGGGTTTCGTTGTGATTACACTTTTGAGAGTCTATGGTAGAGACAGATCTTGCCAAATCTACACTACGCCATCTAGTGCGTACGGTGAAACTATTTTTGTCTCGTCGGAACCCCTCTCATTGATTTTTACTTTTGTCATACTGTAAAGGCCCAATTTTGGTATTATTAATTACTTTATAACATATTTGCTCGTAAAGGGTCTCTTATTGGACCAATTTCTGTATCGTAATGTATCTTATTACGCACTAGTGCTGTAATGTGTAATGTAAAACGCACGGTTTCAAAATGCTCCGTCCACAGACTAGGTAGAGAGATATGCTCCGTCTAAAACGAACGGTACCTTTTTAAATCTTAGTAAAGAGTTTTTATGTCAGAAAAGTGTGGTCAACATTTTATGAATAAAATTAACTTCGAGAGGTAAAATATAATAAAGAATCATTAAATTCGTTAATTTAATTAATTTAGACCATAAATTACTTTAATTTTTCTATAACAAAACACAAAAATATTAATTTACTTTATTATTAATGGCATACCGGCTGGTTCTGTGCCGTTGCTTAAAAAAAAAGGCGCCGATGCGCGCGCATTGCTAATCTGTGATCCATAGTGATTAGTGTTTATACTCTGTGCTGTGATCAAGTAAATATTATTCCGCGCGTTTTTTTTCGCTCTATTGTTTTTATTTGAAAATGTCGTCAGAGTTTTGTTTATTTCCTCGCAAATATGTTATAAAACGTCGTATGACATACGTGCGCTTTGATAATTACAGCCTCTGCTAATTATAGCTCTCGCCTTCGGCTCGAGCTAGCAATAAAGCCTCGGCTGTAATTATCAACTTACCGCACTTATATCATAATGTACTATTATAATCATCCTGGTCGCGGCGTTACCAAATTGTAAAACTCGCCTTATTATTTTTAAAATTATAAATATTTTTTATTATTATTTATCACATTACTTATCCTGGTCAGACGGCGACCAAATCGTAAAACTCACTTATCTATTTTTTTAACTTTTAATATCATCCTGGTTGAACGTCACCTAAATTGTAAAACCCCGCCTTTGCTAATTTTTAATTTTTATTACTATTTGTTTTTATTAACATTTTATTTATTATTATTCTTGGTCTGCCCTAAAGGTTGATAAACCTCTTTATACAATACAATTGACGTTATTTATTTTAATTATAATATTATATTCGATTTTGCATATTTATTTAAAGTAAAATTAAATGTATAAAATGTTTAGTATGTAAGTAAGTCAGTATGTATGTATGTACGTATGATTGAATATTGATTCTTCCAAAGAGTTAGTTTCCTAAATATATAGATATTTTACCTATCATATCTTATTACTTATATATTAGTTTGTTTGTATGGCCTTGTGATCATCTAGTAGTAGAACTCTCCGTATGTGGACCGTGTATAGTAACTCAAGACAGATTTGAGATGAACCCTAGATCTAATACAAGTATATGATTTTAACCTAATAAACCTAGGAACTTTAGTTTGATAAATACCTGAATAATTAGCTTTAATTGATACAACTATGATTCCCAGAGATGATTTAAGTAGATTTATATGAAGATACTCGCCTGTACTATTAGATTATAGTTATGAAACTATAATATAGATATATACTATAGATTATAGCTTATGACTTAATTTGTTGTACATATTTAGTTTTCTGAAATAGCAAGAAGGTTGAGCTAGTCAATGAGACAATATAATCATAATGTATTTAACAAGTTAGATAATATGATATGTACAAGGTGTCAGATTTAAAATTAGTAATAATGTTCATAAATAGTAGGTATGGAAAATAGTGGAAAAGGAATTCAACGCCCTCCACAAAGAGTGCATACACACGGGAATGCGTTGAGTTTAGTCCCTAATAGCTCTCTGTATGTTAGAAACACTAACTAAGCTATCCAAGGGAAGTGGGGGGATTTAATCTAGTTAGAGATGGATGAGTTTACAATTTCTATTGTATGTCAATGTCAGTCAGTCCTTTGAAATCCCATAGAACCTCACTGTACCGACCGACAGCAAAGGAATGTGATTTCGGGGATAAAAAAAAATTGTTAACTAGTCAATTTGTTAGACAAGCCTCAAAGGTTAAGTTTCCAATGCGACCTTGAAAGTTTTGCTTCTACCGAGCTGTTATATTTCAATGTAGATATTTCAGAACCCCTCCGTACAGGTGGAGAATCTAACCAGGGCACAACCGACCCAATCTGATGATTTTAAGGATATAGTTTAATGTCTTTCATTCCCATTTCCGTTAGAACGAATTGACTGGCTCGGCGTCCGCATGGCCACAACTAATATCCGAAAATAAGCAGACTTCTGCATAGAATTTCTTTAATGTACAGTATGTAAAATAAGTCGTAGTTAACTTTTCAAAGCACATGGAAAATCCAGCTCTGAGGACCATCGAACAAAATTATGTACTCGTATCAAACTGTTTGATTGTGTTTATAATTTATTTGTTAATCTGTAGATAAGGTGTAATACATAGTTGTGATGTAAATAAAATAAAACTAGGTCTATTATAAGACTCAGTATTTTTGATCATTAGATAGTCTTTAGATTTCAAGATTATTTTGTAATCATTTTAGAGATTAATATTCAAGGAACTCTGTTAAGCACCTGAACTCGTTCTATATATACGTCCAAATTATCTCAAATTAAGCAGAGAAACTTGACGATCACAGCTTCCGAGCGGATTATCAAATTAGTCCAGTTTCTTATACAGATTTAGGACTTTAGTTTTAAAAGATTATAGATGTATTGTTAAGTGAAATTGTTATCATCAATGACTCAAATGATAAAGACTATCGAACAATCAGTTTGTTTTACTGCAACTTCTCGTTCGTTCACCTGCAACCAAGAATTAATTAACTCCCTATGTTCCGTTGATCTGATATGTCGCATCCTTAAGACATATTAAGGCCAACGCAACGTATCTCAATCTATCCTACTCATAGCCTAAACAGCTAAACTATACCAAATTTGCAAGAGATTCGCGGATCTCATTTAACCCAGTGCTAATACAAATACAAATACAAAAATCTTTATTGCTGTTTGTAGGTAAGATAAGATAATACAAAACATTTTAAAAGTTGCCCCATACAAACTGGCCTCTGCGAGAGGCATGCAATATGTCTGGCAAGACAATTTGTTAGTCTTAATTTTTAAGTAAAATTAAATTAAATAATAGTCAGCTGATTAAAGTCTTCTTCTTCCTCATCTTCTATTAATTTCTGGTTTTTATTTATGTCATCTGATTCTTCATCTTCGATTCATTTCTGGCTTCTATTTGGTTGTGATATATATTTGTGTGAGATAAATGTTTGGTGAGCACAATTTCGCCAACGTCTTGTGTTTCATCAGGATATTGTCTTGTGTTTTTGAGTTTGATCAATATGTCCATCCAGGGTCTAAGGTCTTGCATTAGCAGATCTTGCAGTTCATCCATGTGAGGAATGTCAAAGAATGTATAAAGTGCAATAAATGTATACAATTAGATAATCAAAAATGTCGTTAATTATAATATTCATGTAAATACTCAAAGAATGTCAAAATGTAATACAGTACAAACTAATTCATCATGATACAATATATCATTATTTGGTCTTATGTCAGTTGAATGTCAAATTTCATAATGGAATAATAATATCTATTGAGATATTAATGGAATAAGGTTTAAAGATTGTAAAAATTTCATGTTAAACAATGTCTAAAATATTAGTATTCCAATTAATTTCCTTATCATTTAAAAATTCAGTTACAGTATAATAGCATTTGTGTATAAGCATTTTTTTTAGTTTACTTTTGAACATTGTTATGTTAAGTTCTTTTATGGCATTTGGCAGCTTATTATATAAAAGAGGAGCCATACAAAAAATGCTGTCACTCATAATCTTTTTTTTGCGTTTGTCTATGAGCAGTCAGTATGAGCAGTTTGTCTATGAGTAGCTAAAAAGGGTATATTTTATCCGGACAATCGGAATGAAGTGCAGTACCCTTTTCTAACATTGAATACTAAATTTACCTACCAGCTGATCAGACTGACAAAACCTATGATCCCTTTCAGCCCTACGGGAAGGTTTCATTCTAGTGACGGGGAAACCAGGATAATCTATAATACAAGATTAAACCTTTTTGAGAGGCGAATGAAACGTTTCCAACTTATCCTGGGGACGTTTCGAATTGGTATTCTCAGCCAGTGTTTCTAGCAAACAATGTTTGACCCGCCCGCTAGAGGACACGACTGTGCGCGTTATACCCTCAGAGGCCGTCTAGCTCTTTGAAGAAAATACCAATCGAACCTGTGACTAAATCGATCCCCATTTAAGAGGTAAAATCGACCTTGGGGCGTCACGAAACCCAAGTAGTGTTGACTCTACGAGAGGAACACGAGACGCGTGTTTTCAAAACCGCAACCATGCACGGTATATTTAGTTACGTTGTCCATTTCCACACAATGTAAAACCTCCCAAATTTAAATTTAATGCTCAAATAAGTTGGATATGCAAAACCTTTTTACAAACTCAAACGATTACTTTCAAAACTGTCTTGTGCGTCGCAAGAAAGTCTTTCATACCCAAAATGAGACGCCAATACATTCCTTGGCATTGATGAAAATAGCAATTTTCTCACTGCTAAAGTACGAATGAATTAGTCCTAGAGAAATTCAATTTACTAGAATTTATATGGATACAACGTAACTAACTAGCACAAAACGCGACAATCCTTACGTCCTTACTCGACGAGGGATAATGAATAAGTGCTCCGTTCTTCGCCCCCACGCTGCCATTTATAGTTTTTTCGAACCAAACTCAGACTCCGCCCCTTTGGGATTCGCGAGACTGGAGCGACTCGCGGCATCCGTCGTCCAACCGAGATATCTCGGTATCTCGCCTAACTCTGACACGTCAATTTCGAGAGTTTTCCGAACTACCAACATACAGATAAATCCCGATGACGGCGCCACTGTCTAGGTTATTATAAATAGTTATGAAAACCGGAAGGTATATTTTAGTTTCCATTTTTATCCACATAAATTTTAAGTTTGTACTCACAAATTAAGACGCCATTTGTAAAATGTCAGTCAATAGTCAATCCCTGATTTTCCAAGCGGAAACAACAACCAACAAATTTGTCTCATGTTATTATTTAAAATCAGTGCAAATAAACACCTCTGTGTTCTTTTTATTCATCAGTAAATGTTTTCACAATAAATTTACGTGAATGTGAAATATAAAACCGTACAGAAACATTGGATATACGAGAAAACACGGAGTTTACAATTTTTAATTAAAAATAGCAATTTTCTCACTGCTAAAGTACGAATGAATTAGTCCTAGAGAAACTCAATTTACTAGAATTTATATGGATACAACGTAACTAACTAGCACAAAACGCGACAATCCTTACGTCCTTACTCGACGAGGGATAATGAATAAGTGCTCCGTTCTTCGCCGCCACGCTGCCATTTATAGTTTTTTCGAACCAAACTCAGACTCCGCCCCTTTGGGATTCGCGAGACTGGAGCGACTCGCGGCATCCGTCGTCCAACCGAGATATCTCGGTATCTCGCCTAACTCTGACACGTCAATTTCGAGAGTTTTCCGAACTACCAACATACAGATGAATCCCGATGACGGCGCCACTGTCTAGGTTATTATAAATAATTATGAAAACCGGAAGGTATATTTTAGTTTCCATTTTTATCCACATAAATTTTAAGTTTGTACTCACAAATTAAGACGCCATTTGTAAAATGTCAGTCAATAGTCAATCCCACGGGGGGTAAACCTCACACAAATCTTATGACATTTTTTTTTTCTTTTCGCTATGTCATTTGAATTTGACAACCAGACTAACAAAGCTGACACTTCTGCTCCCCGCGCTTTACTTCAGTAGTCACAATTTGATTTCATGCCAACGTCACTTCTTGTATAATTTAAAAGAGTTCAAGGTACTTAGTCTGTGAATTACAAAATTCCACATTAGGGATACCTATAAATTGGACGGTATCGGTTTATCGATTGTCATTGTCACTAGATCAAATTCATAGTATTCGTTTAATAGTATTGAAACACTATCGCGTTTTTGAAGTGAAAACTTCTTTAGGCGCGTTATAGACAGAATTTTCGTGGGCTGTGAAATGGACTCATGATCACGTGATCATCACGCTCGGATATGATAAGAAATTTCGGGTAAACTCGGGATGCTAGAGCGATAAAGATAATGTGGTCAACAAACGTGCCAGACCGAGAAAGATAATTGTTAGAGGAGGACATGGGACAATACATACTCTTACTCTCTCTCGCTGCTCACTACCAGTGTTGACTGACACCTTTCAGAAATCAGAAATCAGAAACATTTATTGCTATAACTGTGTACAAAAGATGTCATTAAATATAATACATGGTCACAACAGTTTGGCCCTTTCGGGCGTGCAATATTAATTTTGCTGAGTAATGTCTAAGCAAGTCAATTTAGGATAAACAATATAATATTAACGACGTCAAAATCCAATACAATTTGTTTTACATTTCCTATTTTGTTAGAATACATACTTAATTTTAAATATTCTTTATGTCAATACATCAATATTTAGGTACAGCACAGTTAAGGTTTACAATATTTAAGATAGTCTGTGACCTTGTAAAAACAGTTCTCTAGTAAGTATTCCGTGAGGCCTTTTTTAAATTTATGGTGTGGCCACTTTTTGATGTTATTAGGCAACTTGTTAAATATTTTTATTGCCATACAGTATGTGTTTCGTTGGCTCAATTCAAGTCTAACTCTATTAGGAAATATGATCTTGTCTTGTCTAGTTGATGCAAGATTTTCAAAATAATGCCTATTTTTCGTAACAAATAAACACATTTCCTTTATGTACATACATGCTAGTGGGAGGATTCTTAAGCGTTTAAATAGAGGCCTACAATGATCTCTAAAGCGGGCTCCACATATAGCCCTTATGCACTTTTTTTGCACTCTGAAAACCGATGTAAAACTCACTGAATTTCCATATATGATTATGCCATAGTTAAGTACAGATGACACATACCCGTGGTAAGCACAAAGAGACGCTTTTTCGGACACAACTTGTCGCAGTCGTCTAAGCGCGAAAACGAATCTATTTAATTTATCACATACTGTGGCACAGTGTGTTTTCCAATTTAGTAGTTCATCAATGTGGATGCCCAGGAATTTTGTACAAATTACTTTATTTATTTGATTATTGTCTTTGAGTATATTTAATTTTATGTCTTTTGAATTTTTTGTTTTAAATTGTATTTTGTTAGTTTTGTCAATATTCACATTTAATCCGTTAATATTTAGATAATTAGTAGTAAAGTCTATTGCTTCTTTTAATTCGTTTGCTAGATTTTCTTTATCGTTACATTTTACTAGTATGGTCGTGTCATCGGCAAATAAGATGCATTTGTGCGATGTAGAGGTGGGGAGGTCGTTTATATATGACGTAAAAAGTATTGGTCCACCAATACTTCCTTGAGGTACTCCGCTAGGATTTGTAGCAAACTGTGATCTAAAGATCCGTTTTTCATTTCCCTCTAGTCTAACTATTTCTGTACATTGCTTTCTATCATTTAAGTAAGAGGATATCCATTTTGATGCATTTCCCCGTATTCCGTACCTTTCTAGTTTGTTTACTAGGATATCGTGATTTACAAAATCGAAAGCTTTGCTCATGTCAAGAAAGACTGCAACTATAGATGTTTTCGCCTCGAGGCTCTCTGTAATTGTTTTAACTAAATCAAAACAAGCATGAGCTGTAGACCTGCCTTTCCTAAAACCAAATTGTTCAGGTGTTAGAATGTTGTTCTTTTCCAAAAACTTAGAAATTCTACCGAACATAGCCTTTTCCACAACTTTGGAGAATACTGATATGAGTGTTATGGGCCTATAGTTGTTCATATCGTGTTCTTCTCCCTTTTTATATATCGGTTTGACTACTGATAGCTTCAATTTACTCGGGAAGTTTCCCTGCTCGAAAGTAAGATTTATTATGTGACTCAGAATCTCACAAATAAAAGGTGCAGCTATTTTTATAGTTTTAGTATTGATGTCATCATACCCCACTGATGTGCTATTTTTTAATGACATAATGAGTTTGTAAATTTCAACTGGATCTGTTGGTGACAGATATATAGACTTTTGACTGGTCTGTATATTCGAATAACAATCTGATTGGATGTTTCTAGTCTGATTTGAAGTCAAGTTTACGTAAAAGTTATTAAATTCTTTGCTAATGTCCTGGGGGTCTGATATTATTTTGCCATTTATTTCTATTTGTTCAATATCTCGTCTGGTAATTGTGTTTGTTGTGTGATTATTATTGATGATCTGCCAGCTTGCTTTACATTTGTTTTTGTTATTCGCTATGTATTTATTATTATGTAATAGTTGAGATTTTTGCATGCATTTTCTTAAGAGTTTATTATATTTAGAATAATTTATTTTATTTAATGATTTCACATTGTTTGCTTCTGACCTGATGTACTTTAGATACAGCTTTCGCTTTGTACAGCATGAAAGTTTTAACCCTCTTGTCAACCATTGTAGTTTATTTGTTTGATTGGCGACTTTCTCGCTGAAACTGGCGAATTTTTAAACTTTTTTATCACCACATTAACTTCTAGGTACTTACCACATCAATTGAACCTGTCACGAAATGTTAAATTTGCATTTCACATCCATTGCAAAAAAGTTATGGTTGTTATATTTTATCACAGCACTTACACTACGTAAACACACAAAATGATACCCATTTTCATAAGAAAGTGCTTACACAAATACACTATAACACAACATATTTATGCATTTTTAGCGAAATACATAAATATGACATAACTAAATAGCAAACACTAAAAACTTGGGAGTGTGAGTCAAACAGCATTTTCGACCCGCGTAATTTTTTTTTTAAATTTATTCTTGGCCATGGATACTAATCATTCAGCCGTAAAAGTTTTAAATTAAAATTATTTAGTAGTCTTTATATAGTTAAGTATTTCTTATTTCAGTTTTCTCTTCTGCCGTGCGGTTTTAAGCGCACACATATTTTTTTTTTAACGCGGTCTGTTCTATGGTTGTAAATTAAAAATTTGTCACATTGTCTTCAACCGTGTTTTTGTTGTCATTTTTGATATGAAAACTTTTGGCTCACCACAGACAGATTTTTCGTGGGCTTTCTTTTTGAATTGAATTCTAACGTTACGCTCGCAAATGATAAAAAATCTTCAGCTAAACTCGGAACCATGGCCACTGGCCATGTTTTTTTTTTATAAAGAGAGCAACGAGATGAGCAAGACATGTGCATGTGCAAGACTGATGGTACACACACATGAACAGCAACATACCTGCCACATAACAGCGCAGTGACACGCAACTATTGTAACATGAAGAGTCCAAATCATTACTTAGCACTGCACTGCACTCATCACCCAGAGATCTAAGATGTTATATCTCTAAGCCCTGTAATTTCTCTGGAAACATTGCCCTTCAAACTGGAACACAGTAAGGTTTGCCCATTACTGCTTGGCGGTAGAATAACTGGTAAAAGTGTGGTACTTCCCCAAGCGGACTCTACCAAGAGTCCTACCACTACTAGAAATGCTAACGCATTTCCCACTGGCCATCTAGATATGCGTCAGCATTTCTAGATGGTCATGAACAAGCGACGCCTTCCGATTTCACCCGCGTAGTTTACAAAGTAAGCTATCAAATTCTGAGTTATACGTTTTCACTACTATCGGCATTTCCTATGACTGCTATTTTTTTTTTAACCATGCTCAAGCCAAAACACAGAGATCAAAGGTAAGTAAGGACTGCAGGAAAGAAAATTGGCCAAGTGATTCAATGTTTTTTATGGAATAGTTTCATTCACTGAGTAATAAACAGTATTTACACATAGATCAAAAGCAAAATTTAGACTTTTTACAGCATACACAATAAATAAATAACCCACACACAGAGAGACATTTCAAAATGTGAAGAAACCCATCTCATAGCCCAAATTTTGTAATAGGTATCGATATTTGACTTAGTTTCGATATTACGATAAAATTATCACATTATCGGGCATCTCTATGACACTATTGGTATACTTTTTTCATAAACTTATAGTATTTATCTATGGTCAATATGACGTTTGTGTGTTGATCAAAATAATTATTATTGTTTACATTTTCGTGTATTTTTGTTCTTAATTAGGTGCAAAAGTTCTTTTCGCACCTTTTTACCTAAGATTTATAACAAGTGTATTGTACCAGGCTGCAGTTACTTCGGAAAATACGTCTGTTACATACGTTTCCACATTGGAAAGAAAAACACTCCAAATATGACTTATATCCTGTGAAGTGGTGATTATTTTGCTAAAAAACTGTTGCGGAACTTAATCAAAATGATTTCCGACTCTAACATTGGACTCGCACTATCGTAGTTAAAATTAAATAACAGAAAGTTTATTGGTACCTACGGAGCAAAACATTTTTAAAAGAAATTGTTCAAGAAGAAATAAATGTATCAAGCCAATTTGCGCTATATTTTTCTTATAGAAACTGGTTCCTTTTAGGCGTAAAAAATTAAATAATGTATGATGTATACCTACCTACTGGCGCGAATGCACGAGTTGGCAAATTAGATCTTAGTGTTGATGCAGTTTGTTTAATTAAAAAAAAATAAAAAAAATGGCGCCATATCATTTTCAGCACAGATAAAGTGAATTTAGTCTAGAACCATAGACCAATGTTCCTTGTTCCCGACATGTCCGTCTGAGAGTATCTCTCTACTTAGTCTGTGGTCAATCCCTGATTTTCCAAGCGTAAACAACAACCAACAAATTTGTCTCATGTTATTATTTAAAATCAGTGCAAATAAACACCTCTGTGTTCTTTTTATTCATCAGTAAATGTTTTCACAATAAATTTACGTGAATGTGAAATATAAAACCGTACAGAAACATTGGATATACGAGAAAACACGGAGTTTACAATTTTTAACTACAATCTACATTAGTTGGTAAGTTTCTAAGTTTACAACAATTTATTTTAATGATTCTACGAGTATTTCGTATACGATTCTCGTATTTAGAAATAGTGCTCAATATCCATTAATATAGTTTATACGTGCTTGGAACTAGAATTTGTAACTTTATTACCAAGTAACACAACCTACGCATAAGTTCGCAATCGTATAATTTCAGGTTGTAATCTGCAACAGTATAATATTAATCGCATTTAGTTTGTTTATAACACATAAATATCACTGCCTGTTTCTAACGTCAGCTAGAATTTTATCTAGTTTTTGATCTAGAACCATCCACAATTACTACTTTTAAGATTCTAGAATACCTACAAACAACAACTCTGTCTGCTTGACTTGATTATACCTATTGAAGTCCAGTGATAACTAGTCTTGGAATGTATGTTGTATGTAAGTTATAAGTTTGACTTAGTTATTTTTGTATTCTCCACAGATATTACATGCACCATGAAGACAGTAAAGCGATCTGCATCTCAATTTACAACAAGAGAGTACAAATCCCATGGATCCATTGAAACTCCATTCGAAGGCCACACAGATATCTCAATTAAGGTGTAAAATGTAATTCCTTAAGGTATGTCCTCTAAGTATTACCATCAGGCATAATAGTCTAGAGTTGACAACGCATTTAGCTCTGAGAAAACATATTTATCATCAAACCAGTACTAGGAAACCTTTTTCATCGATTAAATTACTTTAAACAAAGATTTTATTTCAATTCATACATTATACATTTACATGTACATTTGAAGATATTTCACATTGTGATACCTGTAACTAATGTAACAGAGCATTATTAAACCACAATGTAAAACAAATAGATTGTATGATACTTCTGTTGGAGTTTTCAACAATCTTACAAGAGACATTTCATATAAAATGTAATTTCTTTAGGTATGTTTCATGTTTCCATGTATTATTATTAGAAAGATGGTATCCTCTCTATGTATTCTCATTAGACATATCAGAGAGAGAGAGAGAGAGATATCACAAATGCATTAAGTTCTGAGGGAACTAATTATCACATAATAGTAACAGTAAATGTTCTCTATCGGTTACATTACTTGGATATCTATTCAACCCAAAGGTTCTATTGCAATTCAATACATTTAAACAATTATCACAAATTAATATCTATAGTCAATACAGTTAAATATTAGTAGAGCACACTTTATTAATAAGTTGTGTTATGTACAAGGTGCGTTATGTATGCATGACAAGTATGTATTCACAACCATACAAGCGCTATTATCAGTCATCTGGCTGCCATAGTAAAAACCTTGCTTAATCAAATGGCTCTGTGTGCGTTGGTGAGTTATTTAGTAATAATATTTAATATAGTTGAAATATTTGAAGATTGTTGACGGGCTGCTTCCCGTTACAATACTGATACTAAAACTATTACAAAAAGAAAAAATATTTAAAATTAAGTATCCTGACCTGCCAGAGGCGAAAAGACCAACCCCTTATGGTGCAAAAACTATCCATACCAGAGCCAAAGTTCCGATCAGACATCAACACCAGAAACAACCGGAAACATACATTACATTACTACATTAGATACTGATTTAAAAATAGCTCCCTCATGTAATGGTCCATTTTTACTATCTCAAGAAGATCTCAATGATCTGGTACATGATTTAAATTTGTCCAAACAACAGGCAGAACTTTTAGGCTCTCAATTGAAGGGATGGAGTTTTTTAGAAGTGAAAACAAAAGTATGTTATTTTTGCAACCGAGATGAAGAGCCAAAAGTTTTTTTTTCCCAATATGAGGTGGTATTTTGTCGTGTCCTTGAAAATGTATTTTCTTTATTCATATTTAAACTTACTCCCTGAAATTATAGGTGCCATGAGCGACGAACACTGTCCAAGATTCTACCAAAACATTGCTACTGTAGAAATACCATTTCAAGAAAAATTAACTCCTCGCATGCTGTTGGATTACTGTTGGACATTACAATGAGATGTCCCTGAAGCCAAATATATACGAAAATCCTATAGCTAAAATCATATTAGTGCCGCAATATAACGAAATAGCATATTTTTGTTGATAAAAACTGATAAATTAAAAAAAAAACAAAAAACCTATGTTCACCTTAAAGCCTTTTGTTTGCATTTGAAACATTCTAATTTCATTTTTATTATCCTAATACTTGTCCAAAACCCAATGGGTGAACTAAACATTGTTTATGTTGTGTTGTTTTTAAATTTTGTTTAAACAGAATAAGTCTGCAGTGCTACAACATATAGGTATACATAATTTTTATTTTTGAAAATATTATACATAAATAATATACTGAATCGAATGGCTGATGCGGTGAGTGGACTTCTATTACTGATACGACCTTTCACCACGCTTGCTTCGGACAACTGCCACACGGCGCGGTGACGACGGCATCCGCTGATATTAGTCATTCGGCGCGGCGTGAATATTTTTACCTGAGTCCCTAAGCCGCTTGCCGAGCGCCGTTATGCTCCGACGCACCCCGCCGCCCGCGCCCCGCGCGCACCTGGCGACCGATGCAGCCTCGCCAATGGTACACGCCAAATCGGATACTGATATAAGTTTTTCCCCCGGAGCTACCTCCATATCTGTGGCGAGCATTTCTAAAGAATACGCCTCGAGTGATTCAAACATAACTGCTCGGAAGCGGAAAAGAGAAGATGATATGTTAAGCAAGGATGAAATTTTGGATTTGTTTACTCAGTTGAAAATTGAACAAGAAAAAAAAATTTCTGCAATCATGAGCCAAATACAGGGTGGAATAAATGCACATACTGAGCAAAACAACAATATATTGTCATCTATCGAATTTTTAGGACAAAAGTATGACGAGTTAGTGACCAGAGTTAACGTCTTGGAACAAGAAAAATTGTCTGACCGCTGTTACATTGAGTTATTGGAATCTAAGCTGGAACATGTCAACAAAGCTTTGCATAGTACTAAAATAGAAATTCGAAACGTACCTAAAAAAGTTAATGAGACGAAGGTGGACCTTCTCAAGACCATGGTAAATGTGGGTAGTGCCCTCAGTATCCCAGTCAAAGAGGCAGAAATTCGCGACGTCTACAGAATAAACACCAAAACCGAGGGCACACAACCTATTGTAGCGGAGTTCACGACGGTGCTTATTAAAGATAAAATTATCGGGGCACTAAAATCCTATAATAAGAAGTCTATGATCTATGATGATACAATACTACGAAATTTAGTACTTCAAATTTAAAAATTGAAGGGCTGAATAAGCCGATTTTTGTATCTGAAAGCCTTACACCGCAAACAAAGCACTTGTTTTACTTGGCAAGAGAGTTTGCTAAGAGTTCAGGATACAAGTACTGTTGGTCAGTGCGCGGTAAAATTTATTTAAGAAGATCAGAAGGTGCAGCGCATATTAAGATAAACTGCAAAAGTGACCTTGAGAATATTAACAAGTGACTATTCTTCGCTTACCTTTTCAAACATTTACTGATAGTTTGTGTACTTTCTTATGAATACTCTAATCTAACTAATAAACAAAAAAAATGTAAACAAACTTACTACACACCAAACCTACTTACACACCACACATATCACAAATTTATTTTATTTTTAAATACATATTACATATATATTTATACTAGTACTACGTATACCAACACATATCCATAAATATAAATTTTCAATATGTCTGTTTAAATAATGACAGCTACGAAAGGGTAACTATACATTCAATTGGGCATTCTAAAGTCCTGTGGAAAATTGGTACAAATTCAATAAATAAAACTTGCAATGGAAAAAGAGGAGATTCGAAATATTGTAAATATATTTTGACAAATAATATTAAACTACTAAAAAATAATACACACAAAATAATTTTGATAAATATGGATAAAATTACATTGAGCAATTTTACTTTATTGTATGACTATGGATAATTCTTTCATTATTTCAGAAGTTGACAAATCAGAAAAAATTGAGTGTTTGTCTATCAGTGACTCTACCCAATGCAGTGTTGCTTTGAATGCAAATAGAAATAGCACACAAAATTTATGCATAGTATCTATGAACATAAGAAGTATACACTGTAATTTCGACTTATTTATTGCATATATGTCAAGTCTTGACATATCTGTAGATATTATTGTTTTAACTGAATGTTGGACGAGTAATGCTAGACCACCACCTACAATGGACAGCTACAACATGTTTTGGACTAAAAAATCATATAATCAGAATGATGGGGTAGTTGTCTATGTAAAGCAAAATATGGAAGTTTCCACATATGAGCCTGATATACTCGAGGGAAACTGTCTTGTACTAACGATTTCTCAAGACTATTCTATTGTGTGTTCTTACCGGCCGCACTGTTTTAGTAGTCCTAAGCCTTATATAGCGTCGATTGAAAAGCTTCTAGCTAACATTACTTCAAGAAATATTGTATTTACAGGGGACATTAATATAGATATCAGGCCAGATAACCCAACTAACATTTCTGACACTTACTTAAATATGATGGCCTTGCATGGACTTAGGCAAGGTATTACGCTTCCTACTAGAAGCAAGACTTGTATAGATCACATGATGGTAAGAACTAAAAGTATATGGAAGACGTTAGTTTTTGACCAGCAAATAACCGATCATAACCCTACTTTATTGTACATTAATAACACTAAAATTAATAAAAGCACGACTTCATATACAAAATCAATAATCAACTATGATAGAATAAATGAATTTTTAATACACGAAAAATGGAGTGATATACTCTATCTATTAAAAATGATGTCGATTTAGCTACTGAATTATTTATAAATAAAATCTCAGGTTTAATTATTTCAAATACGGAAAATAAAAAAATGCCCAAGAAAAATAAGCCAATGAAGCCGTGGATTACTATAAGCGTTATCAAATCAATAAGAAAAAGAAACAAATTACATGCTAAATTTAAAAAAAGCCCCGATAATGTGGAGATTAAAGAAAAATATTTTAAATATAGAAATGTGTGCAATAAGGTTATTAAAAACTTAAAGATCGAATTTTATAAACATAAATTAGTACAAAGTAAAGGTAATATCAAGGAAACGTGGAAAGTAATAAAAGATGTATGTGAACTTAATCGATCAAATATCCCTTCCAAGGAACTTTTAACTATTAAAAATAATCCCAAGGAATCACTAAATCAAGTAAATTCTTATTTTACTTCCATTGGAAGAGATTTAGCTAATGCTACTCTTTTAAAACTAAATAAAACTGAATCAGAATTGGCAAGGACAGCGAAATCGGTGGGCCGGACAGTGAAATCTATGTTCATGACTCCAACAGATTCTGTTGAGGTCAGGCAGATAGTTATGGGACTTAAATCGCATAGTGCACCAGGGTGGGATTTGATTACAGCGAATTTCGTTAAAAAGTTTGTACATGTACTAGCTGATCCAATTGCATACATCTGTAATATGAGCTTTGATACTGGTAAGTTTCCGTCCTCTTTTAAAAAGGCCATAGTATGTCCGATTTTTAAGGCTGGTGACAAAAGTAATCCATCAAACTACAGACCCATTTCGCTACTATCTACCCTCTCTAAAATATTAGAAAAACTTGTTAAAAAGAGAGTTACACAATTCTTGACCAAGGAAAACTTATTAAGCGCAAATCAATATGGTTTTAGGGATGGAAGATCTACGGAGGATGCAGTACTAATGTTGACGACTAAAATTACGGAATACTTAGACCGTGGCGAAAAATGTATTGGGATATTTTTAGACCTCCAAAAGGCCTTCGATAGCGTATCGATTCCTATACTCTTAACGAGGCTAGAAAATCTCGGTATAAGAGGACTACCACTTGACTGGTTCACTGACTATTTAACGGATAGACGGCAGCGAACAAAAATTGAAAGCCACCTGAGTGACAGTGATAGATGCAGTTATGGCGTGCCACAGGGTAGCACTTTAGGCCCCACACTATTTCTTATTTATATAAATAGCTTATGTGACACTATATTGCCAGGTCTCGACCTTCTCATGTTTGCTGATGACACTGTTCTCCTTATACATGAAAAAACTTGGTCCAAAGTACTAAAATTAGCTGAGCATTGTCTTGCGACAGTGACGCAATGGCTTGAAAATAATTTATTAACGTTAAATGCCAGTAAGACTAAATATATGTACTATAGCATCAAGAATTCGGGCGTCCCTATTGCAAACATATCTTTAAAAATGCATGTATATCCTTGCAACTGCGGTCCTACACCCATCAATTGCACTTGCGCTGTACTTAGCAGGGTTGAACATATAAAATATTTAGGAGTAACTATAGATAGTCATCTCAACTGGTACGTCCATATAAAATCATTATCTACCCGACTTGGAAAGCTAATGTTTGTATTCAAGGCACTCAGGACTGTGGCTGAAACGAAATTGGTCTTACAGACATACAAAGCTCTAGGAGAATGTATAATAAGGTATTGCATCTGCGCATGGGGATCTGCGGCAAAAAGCACCATTATAACTGTAGAGCGAGCTCAACGTGCATTGATTAAAGTTTTATTACACCTACCATTCAGGCACCCTACGACAGAAATATACAAGATAGCTAAAGTGCATAGTGTAAGAAAGATTTTTATATTTGAAAGTCTACGACGATATCACAAAAAGACCGTTCCATTGCTCAACAATACTACCAAGCGTAAACGTCGTTGTCCTGTTCCGGGAGCCAAGCGAAAATTTGCCCGAAAAAGCTATGCAGGATTAATTCCACTAATATATAACATAGTTGATGCTAAATTTAAAATTAAACGTTTGAGTAATAACGAATGTAAAAATATCATTTCGGCCTGGTTAGATGAATATGATTACGACGAAACTGAAAATATGCTAGTTGATGTAGTTGCGCAATCTTGAAATTGTAATAATATTGGATGTCAATGCGATGTTATTGTTTTTGAGTATATTTATTTGTTTAATGACTATATTATGTATGTCTCAGAGAGGTTATTTTATCCATTATTTTGTTTCAATTACATTAAATTTGATATATGGATATAAGTAAAATACATAAACGTATATATATATTTTTTGCTGTTAAAATGTGTGCGACTGCGTACACACATACACCCACCCTCACCTCACACATACACACAACCACCTTTACATTAATACGCACGCAAAGCTTTACACATAAGCACACAAATCCACCCCCCCCCCTCCTACACACACACACGGTGCATCCTCACACACACGCGCACGCTCGTGCGCACACACCCTCAATCACACATACACACACTACCACATAAATTCACCCTCACATACACACACACCCACACACGCATAAATATGGCAAACATTATCTAGACATAAGAACATCTATTCATGGGAGAGGCCATTGGCTACCGAAACACAGTGTGATACTAGTTCGGAGTCATTGGGTTCATAATTGTATACTGTAATGATGTTATTTTTTTGTACCAAATAAAGTTATTATTATTATTATGTACGTATTTATTTCCTTTCTTAAGCCTAAGTTTTTACAATATTCATATATAAAACAACATAAAAACATTATAAAAACCTAAACCTAGTTTGCCGCCAGCAGCGGGGCAGGGCCCAAGCTACCGGTGGTTAGGGCTGCAGACTGAGGAACCTCCTGACGATGCATGCTGTGTCGAGGATGACCGCCTTCTGCATCTGACCCTTGATCCAACCGTCTAGCGAAAGTCTCTTGAGATGTTGGTCGAGACTTTTCGCTACAAGGCCGTTTGCCGACACGACTATTGGGACTATGATCGTCGAATCAACATCCCACATGGCGGTAACCTCGTGAGCCAAGTCAAGGTACTTGCTAAGCTTGTCCTTCTCGGCTTTCACGAGGTTCTCGTCATGTGGAACGGTGATATCGATGATCATAGCCCGGCGCTGAGACCGGTCTACCAGCACGATATCAGGCTTATTGGCGACAATAGTCCTGTCCGTGATGATAGAGCGGTCCCAGTAGAGCAACGCACGACCATTTTCGAGAACTGGCAGAGGTGCGTACTTATAGTACGGCACCTCGGACTCGACAAGGCAGTACCGAAGAGCAAGTTGTTGGTGGATGATCCTGGCTACTAGGTTATGTCTGTGCAAGTACTCGCCGTTAGCAAGATGCGAACAACCGGAAATAACATGACGAAGCGATTCGCCTGGACGGCGGCATGCCCGACAAATGTCGACCGTACCGTCCTTCATTATGTATTTCCGGTAATTGTTCGTCTTGATAACTTCGTCCGCAATTGCACAGGCAAAACCCTCGGTTTCTCCAAAAAGGTCCCCGAAGCGCAGCCAGTTCACCGACGCGAGCAGATTCACATCAGGTCCCGTCAGGGCCCGATAGAATCGCCCGTGCAGCTCCTTGCTCTTCCATACTTCCTTGCGATCATCAGTGCTGAGCACCGATGGTTTGCGCCAGTTCTCATTTGCTAATGAAAGAGGTGTGAAGCTCCTGTCAACTGCCACAACATCGCGATGCATCCCGGACTCGCTGTTGCGGAAATAATTCCTGAGACTGCATATCTCGCGGTTGTGAAGGTTCTTGGCATTTAAAAAGCCTCGACCCCCCCATTTCCGCGGGATATACAGTCTCATAACAGATGAGCGCGGGTGTAGCATGCGGTGTGTTGTGAGCAGTTGACGGACCTTTCTATCCAGGGCTTCGAGCTCAGTCTGAGTCCATCTCAGTATGCCAAAGGAGTATATCAGCAGAGGCATTACCCAACCGTTGAAGGCTCGCGCCTTGTTACCGCCTGACAAAAGACTTTTAAGTACTTTTGTCAGCCGGCAAAAGAAGCGCTCCTTCACCGATTTCTTAATGTCATCTGCTGATATACCCAACGACTGTGACATACCGAGATATTTGTAGGTCTCGTCTTCGGAGAGGGATCTGAGAGTTATAGTCTCGGAAAGTTGTAAATTCTCTGAATTACTACTTTCCCTCGCTGTACATGCATGACCGCACACTTGTCGACACCGAACTCCATCTTGATGGCGTTACTAAAAACCTCTGTGGTTTTTAATAGCTCCAACAAGTCTTGGCGTTTCGGTGCAAAAAGTTTGAGGTCGTCCATGTACAGCAAATGAGATATAACCTCACCTCCCCTACGAAGACGATAGCCTAACTCTGAATCTTTCAGCAGAGTGCTGAGAGGATTCAGACTTAGGCACCACCATAGGGAACTCAGACTGTCTCCCTGAAATATTCCCCTTTCTATCTTTATCAAGTCCTCCGAAACAAACGAGCTGTCTACGCTACCTGGTTGACGAAGGACTGTGACCCACTGTCCCATGCATTTGCTTAGAAAAAATTTTAGAGTTGGATTTATTTTGTACAACTCTAAAACTCTTTCTAGCCACGAATGGGGCACTGCGTCATAGGCCTTCTTATAGTCAATCCAAGCAGCGGAGAGGGCTCCCTTGTTTCGTTTGACTTGTTGGCAAATGGTCGTGTCAATGAGGAGCAGCTCCTTAGTACCACGGGACCCAATCTTACATCCATTCTGAGAGGAGGCCAAAACGTTATTTGCGACAATATGCGCGTTAATTTTTGCTCTCAGAATGGATGTAAGCAGCTTATAGATGGTAGGCAAGCACGTGATGGGTCTGTAGTTCTTTGGTTCCGTGGTACTACCAGACTTATGGAGCAGGAAGGTGACTCCGGTGGTCATGAAACTGGGAAGGGAACCCGTCTCAAGGGCTTCTTGGAATTGTGTTGCCAAGCGCTCATGTGAGCATCGAAACCACTTAATCCAGAAGTTGTGCAATCCGTCCGGCCCAGGACTTTTCCAGTTCTGAGCCGTCCGGATAGCACAACCAACGTCTTCGAAGTCTATTGAAACAGACTCCATGGTTTCGATAGACTCACATGCATGCTCGACAACACGCATCCAAGTTCCCTCTGTGTGCTCGACAGGCACCGACCAGATGCTGCGCCAGAAGTTTTTCGTAGCGCTGGCATCCGGTAGCTGCCCATCGCTCACACGTCGACTAGTTCCCTCCCAGTTTCTATACACCTTCCTTTGATCACTTTGGAAGTCGCGATTTTGCCGATATCGACTCACACGCTCTCTGTAGCGGCGAATACGGTTTGCCCACGCATAAACTTTCTGCTTCAGATAGTCAATGCGTTCCGTAACATTGGCTAGGTAGTGCTGGGGACTGATACCAGTCCCAGCGAATGCCTGTGTCACGAAACGCTTGACTCGGGGACGACTGTTCCCCTGACTGAAGCAGATTAGCTTTGCTATAAGAGTCCTGAATGTGCTGATACGCCGTTCTATTCGCATTTGCCATGCGGGTGCATCTCCGGCGGTTCGCGTTGTACGGTCAGTGTCTGGAAACTTGACACGTGCAAAGCGACACGCCGCGATAGCACCACAGTAGAGAATAGAATGGGTATCAGTCAAATCTTTGCTAGTATCCAGGTATGGCACTAGCAAAGTATTCAGGGCTCCCATCAAAGCTAAATTCCGTTTATGGGTGGGTAAACGTGGTAAGCGCGGCCTAGAGTTTGGTGTGAGTCGATATTGGAAGATCGCGTCTTCCAAAGCACTCCTCAGTTGCCCTCTTACCTGGTCAGATACATTACTACTCGCAGAGTCTTCCTCCTCGATGTCGGGGTCGTCCGGCGCCGCAAGTGTCGCCACTGACGCTGGCACTGAGGCTAGTGTCAGGGTCGACGACGCGGCGGGCGGATTCCGAGACGAGGCAGAAGCTGGGCGAGTATGTTGTTCCTCCAGGCGTAGCCGATCAAGTGCCGAGTCATCCAGCAGCTTGCACCGGCGAATGGCTCGAACTTGATCTGAAAGTCGTTGTGCGGATACGGCGACGGTTGGTTCAAGGGCCTGAAACAGAAGTAACATCCTGGCACAGTACGCGGTCAGGTGGGTTCCTCCCTCTGTAGCCCTATAATAGGCGCGCATGCAGTTCTCATTCATTGGTTGAGTCCATCGCATGCGACGCACTACACCACCGGTAGCGAGGGCCGGGCGCGAGGCAGGTTGCCTCACAGGCCCCAAGCGTGCCGGCAGCGGCGGACGGCCACGGCGTCCTGATGTTGTGGGCGGCGGGGTCCGCGTCGTGTCCTCGTCACTCGAAGCACTAGTGTCGCGGGGAGTCAAAAATGCTTCATCCGCCGACGACGACGAACTTGGTGACGGGACACAAACTGGTGATGGGCGTGCGTTGTGTTCCGCTTCAATCCGTCTTCTCGCTCGTGTTATCATTGTTATTTAGTCATTTCTTGGTTTGTTTACTTTATTTGTGAAAAGTTTTCACTGACAGGCTATTGTCAAAATGCATTTTGTAGAAGTTGGTGGCAAATTAGGTTTTATCGGAAGTATCGGTTTAGTTTTATATATTTCCTGTAATGCTAGAAATTTTTCGCATCAGTTAACTGTAAATATTCACTATAAAACCAGATTTAACGGAAAAAAACTTAATAAAATTCAACACGGTATAAAAAGACGTCAGTTCGTGACAGCGGAGTTTTTTATTATTAATTATTATAATTATATATTATATTATATATAATAATAATAATTATTATTTTTTATTAATATTATTATTACTTCTTCGTACACAGTAAAAAAAACATCTAAAATAATAAATAAATATAATTTAAAAACTCAAAAACCCGACTGCGTAAAAAGTGAACCAAACTACGTACTTGCATACTAAAAAAACTGAAAAGAATAAAACAAGCATTTAGATTTCTGGTGGTCTAGAATTCTATAATATGTTATTGTATTAATACTATTGAAATATATCCAATATTTTCTAATAAAAGAACATTACAACTGAACAGTCGGGATCCAGTGAACAATTACATTGTATGTCGAATAATAATATCGAATCCATTGAACAATTAGATTGTAAGTCGAATAATAATGGATCCCGACTCTTCAGTTGTAATGTTCTTTTATTAGAAAATATTAGATATATTTCAATAGTATTAATACAATAACATATTATAGAATTCTAGACTACCAGAAATCTAAATGCTTGTTTTATTCTTTTCAGTTTTTTTAGTATGCAAGTACGTAGTTTGGTTCACTTTTTACCCAGTCGGGTTTTTGATTTTTTAAATTATATTTTTTTATTTTATACTTTTAAGTTATGAACAATGTTGTGAATGTTAATATTATGCTCAACATAATAATATGCATCTTTTGGTTGTTGACCAAATGTCTTCTTTTCTACTGATATAATATGTAGGATTTTCTACTGCATGGAATTCATATTTATAGTTTTGTGTTAGTATAGGTTTTCGATTGACGTTGAGTACCTACTAAATCGTTGAAGTTGGAGATGGGCGACCGAGGCGGAGCAATCCGAGAGCGGTTCCGTGTTCCCACTATCAGCGGCAGAGTTGAAACCCCATGGAGGTTTATTAGTAGATAGGGGCACCATATCCATACATGATATAGAGTGCAACATAACTCGGCTGTGTCTCCCGGGCGGGGCAGTAGGGTATGCGTAAATACATTTCCTGCACGTACGAAAAAAAGGTAGTCCAATATACCTACTAGCATAGATCGTAGAACCCAAGATGGGCCCCATCCCAAACTTTACGGCGCACGCAATCATGTCAACGTTGGAAAGAGTGAGCTCACTCTTTCCGTTCTAGTCGGTTACAAGAGGCGGTGGACGCCGGACGTTTTTACCTATCATTATTCGGTGTCAACAACCAAAATAAGTAGAACCACAGCAAATCTCGCCGCTAGCGATTATAGGGGTCAAGTAGATTGGTTGTTTGTAAACCACTTACGATACATACAGAGACGCAGTTTATTACCAATTTCAAGGTGCTCAGGGCACATCTATTGATTTATATCGATGCCTACTAGATACTTTAGTATATAATGTCCATCCACATTCACACGTAGGTACAGTTAGTTACAGTTAGTTATACGAAGTTTTCTGCTACCTAAAAACCTATAAATGTGGGAATGGTTGTTACTCAACTTTAAATCGATATACATCCTAAACGGTCAGTCAAATCGGAAAACCTTGAGAGAAAGCTAAACATTATTTTTAAATACCTATTCAACGATACCCCTCTTGACATATTTTGGTAATTTTAATTTTTTTAATTTGGACAATAATCTGCACAAAAAGGGCTCCACCAAAAAGTGCAACAATTACAGGTTGATCTCTCTCATCTCCCACGCTAGCAAAGTGCTACTACATGTGATAAACAAGCGACTGCAGTCGTTTCTGTCCCGCGAAATAGCACCCGAACAAGCTGGTTTTGTAAAAGGAAGAGGAACGAGAGAACAAATTCTCATTCTACGTCAAATAATAGAGAAATCTCGTGAATTTAACAATCCCCTCTTCCTATGCTTCGTAGATTTCCGGAAAGCATTTGACACTGTACAATGGCAGAAATTGTGGGAAATTCTCTCGTTTATGGGTGTACCAGAACATCTAACGTACCTCATAAGAAGACTGTATGAAGATGGCACAGCGGCTGTTCGTGTGGATGGAATTGACTCGAGCTCTTTCAAAACTGAGGCTGGCGTGAGACAGGGATGCATTCTATCTCCATAACTCTTCAATATTTACACCGAGTACATCATGCGAATCATTTTGGAAGGCTGGGACAAAGGTGTTTCTGTAGGGGGACGGAAAATCTGCAATTTAAGATATGCTGATGATACCATTCTTTTGACAACATCCAAAGAAGATATGGAACATCTCTTGAACTGCCTGGAGACAACCAGCATTAGCCACGGGCTCGCTATCAATCGTGATAAGACCAAAATGATGATAGTGGACAGAGCAAATGACAACCAGCCTACCGTCAAAAGCATAGCCAACTGTGATGTGGTCCATAGCTATATCTACTTGGGCTCCAACATAACCAACACTGGAAGCTGTGAAGACGAGATACGAAGACGATGTGGTGTAACGCGATCTGCCGTCGAAAACCTCACAAAAATCTGGAAAGACCGCAGAATTACCAAAGCCACCAAGGTACGGCTGATGAAAAGTCTTGTCTTCCCAATTTTTCTCTACGGAGCAGAGGCGTGGACACTGAGGCTAAAGGAAAGGAAGAAAATCGATGCACTAGAGATGTGGTGTTGGAGACGTATGTTGAGGATTCCGTGGACTGCTCATCGCACCAATTTATCGATCCTAAAAGAGATTCACGTCAAAGAAAGATTATCGTCGATTGTGCAAATACGAATACTGAAGTTCTTTGGACACATAACCCGAAATGAAAACTCAATGGAGCGTCTGGACGCGAAGACTGAGGACGCATCCGGACACAAGATGTTTCGAAATCCGCCAAGTTAGTTGTGTATTTCCGTAAAAAATCTGTTAATATTTTTATATGCCAATATTACTCCTATGGACTTCTTGAGGGATCGATCCATACGAGTCGTCATTGATGGCTGCTCGTCGGATCAAAGGGCTATCAATGCTGGAGTCCCTCAAGGGTCGGTACTCTCTGCGACGCTCTTCCTGCTACATATCAACGATCTGTTGAAGCCCGGTATCTTTGGGTGCGCAGATGATAGCACCGTTGTAGAGAGTTACATATCTAGCGCGAGAGCCAGCGGGTAGCAAACTCAGGTACTGAGAGAGAGTCTGATCGAGCGTTTGAGCTTGACCCTTGAGGCGGTGTCTAAAAGGGGCGATGCCAATCTGGTCAAGTTCAACGAGAATAAGACGCAGCCGTGTCTGTTCTCCGCTAAAAGGAGTCCTTTCGAACTGACTCCAACTTTTAGAGGTGTATCCATGCCGGTTTCTGACCGTTTTGAGCTTTTGGGCGTTACTTTGACCTCTACGCTCAACTTTGGCTCGTATATCGAGTCCAAGGCTGAACTAGCTACCAAAAAACTAGGTGTCCTCTCAAAGGTGCGAAGGTACTTCAAGTCTGAACAGTTGCTTACATTTAAAAAAAAATATATATATATATATATATGCAGGTACATCAGCTTTCAGTATCTTATCATTAATAATACAAAAACGACAATCTTTGTTACCCAATCATGTTGTAACGTACCTATAGGTAAATGCATGGATCGGGCTGAAATTATTTAAAAACACCTGATAGTTTAGAAAAACACAGACTACTTTTTATCCCAATAAAATAAAGGGAACGGGAACTATTCAAGTAAAACCATAGGGCGGTGCTAGTAATTAATATATGTTAAACATTGGTTTCCGATAATTTAGCAGCAGTAAAGTCATACCACGCAATTTTATCGAGCCGCGTCTTACGGGCGCGACCCTAAACGTGGGGTTAAAATAGCATGTTTGGGGTTCACTGCTCAGCTGTTAGCAAAGGTAAGTCCCACTCATAAACAAAGAAAAGTTTGTGTCTGGATTACAAAAGAAGTCTTTGATCGACTTTATTATCATAATAGTCAAGTTTTACATTAAATAAAACTTATATTATTGAGCAGAGACGATGCACAGCATCTATAGTGAGATTGCGCTGTTCTTCTTTCTGACAACACACAGGAAATACGTCACACTTCTGGTAACTTTCCGGTTCTGGTCACCTGAGCTTGAGCTAAGGCGATGTACCCTCATAGAAGTCTCTCACTCAACAGGAGGCCTGAAAGGGATGCTGTGCATCGTCTCTGCTCAATAATATAAGTTTTATTTAATGTAAAACTTGACTAATGTATCGGCATGTGACGATGCACAGCATCTATAGTGAGAGATGTGTTTATTAGCTCCTGGTGACCCTGGCGACGCTATGTGTAGAAAAAAGTAAAAAATAAGTTAGGCAGATAATGCATTTTACAAACAATAAAATATTAACTTTGCATTATGTACAGCTATTAATAATTGAAAATCATGTTTATATCATGTATGTAATTCCTGGTTTCTAACCAGGAATTTCTCGATTCAAATGATTTGGTATTCACTCAGATGAAATAGTTAGGAGGCACTACCGTTGAATTAAAACTTCCACGAGAAGCCTTCATATTGGCATCTGAATAAATTATCATTACCCAGTTACCGGCAAATTGGCACGAAATGGGAATTATTACCATCAGCTGTGTGTCTATCTTTCTCAATTCAAATTTTGTTATTCCAAAATAGGACAGACATCTTTGACAGAATTAGGATGTTCCAAAAGTTTCCCAACCCGATTGAATATACGTGTATCGGTGTCAGTCTTTGAACCAAAAAACTGGCCATGATGTTACGGCCTTACCATCGCCGACAATATGTTTTGAAGATATTCTAAAAAGAGTAAGGCCATGCATTAAACATAAATATTTAATAGAGTCACAGACGTGTGTATGACCTGGTGCCTGATGCTGAAAAATTATACAGCTATGCATGCGATACTTCAAACAGAGTAATGATACACGATGGATTATTGTATAAATATGTGAACATGTCATTTGGCTTCCAACTTAAGTTGTGTCGCAAAAGGCTTTTGTCAAGCTGTCTAGGCTAGCTAAGAGTTTTTCCTTTTATCTATTAAGAAAATAAATTTCAAAACTTTTCCTTATAAAACATGTTTGCTTAGCAAATGAGCACCCAGATCAGAGTGTTGTGACTGGTTATGCAATTGTGCTAGATACCTTCCCAACGAGTTTAGATCCGCGAGTTTATAATTATAGTTGAAATAAATAGCTGCTCACTACTCTATGCAAAGGCCATAAACTGGTACATAGGTTTTAGGAGTTGAATCTCGCCATCTCGCTCTTAAGTAGATTTCATTCTACGTCGGACCTAGACTCTAGTAAGTTAGTTCAATTCCGTTATTCTATAAGTATATGTGGAGGAGTCCACTTCTACAATCCACGTCTACTAGGACTTAAAATAGGCGGGTCAGACCAATAAGGGTTCTGCCAGATTGTACTGTGAGAACTCGGCGGCGGTGCATGCTGGCACGGTCCGAGGACATGACCCCCCCTAAAAACGTTTAACTTAACTGGAACGGCAAACTCATAGGCAAAATCGTGTGGCGCCACCAATAAAATCTTTTGTACTCCACATCTTATCCTATTATTGGTGCCCCTGAATTATAAGGCTGCAGGCTGCACCTGCGCTTGGCGCGTATTTTTTTTTTTTTTTTTTTTCGCAGACTTCAAGTGATGTTCTCTGACGTGAAGATTCCGATACGGTGGAGGAAATACACGCGCATTATGAAACACTGCTGTTTTGTCCGAGTGATTTTTGGTGACATAATCCCCCTCATAATTTTGGTTGATGTACCTACATTGAACTTCAGAGACGCTGAAACTAGAGCTGGCCATAGTAATTGCCATTCTGATATAACATATATATTTCCCTCGGGACAACCCGTCGGCAACTAAGTTTAGTCTGCCTGGTAGGTTACTCTCCAGGTGGCTAAGAGTACACTCAATCTCTCTAGAAGGTGCATCAGTTGGTAGGTTAGGTCTTGTAGAGCAACGGGCTTCCACCCATCCCTACGCCGCAATCGTTCGCTTGTCTGTCTATAGAATTACATGACATTCTTACCTTACCCTACATTCAATTTGTGTATGAAGTAGGATATTATGCACACCAATGGAGTTGAGACTGGTCTCACCTGCCATATATCAGAGAGCTTTTAACCGTTGTCTGCTGCATCGGCGGCCAAGATTGATACAAAATTTGTTGTAAGCGATTGTTCGGCTACAGTGATTCACCATTTTAGATCCGTTCTTACTGCTGGTGGAATCTGCATCTGCTGCAGGGTAGATTTGTGCTTAGGATCTCCTAAGCGCCTCCTCCCCAGTTGTTGCATGAATAGAATAGAATAGAAAATATTTATTGTCATGTAAGTCACATTCACAAACATTTACTTAAACCTAGACATTTGGAATGATTCTGTACAGACTCGTCAAAAATTATGAATTATGAAAATATTATTATCTACTTTTATTTTAACAATAAAGTGCAGCTGTAAAGGGGCTGTTATTACTAGTTAATAAATATTTTGCAAGTAAGTCATTAATTCATTAATTAATTAAAACTAATATAAATTGTATATTATACTAGACCATTGTTTACAAATTAGCAAAACCCACAATCAGTAAGTATTTCTGTAAAAACTCACCAGAAAAGCGAGACTAGCCTCTCAACTCTCAACCCACATGAAAGCTCCAAAACTACCTACCTACCTATGTAGTGTGGTTGCACCACACATTAATTACTTACATATATTATTATTTTGCTTGCTCAAATCAAAAATCAAACTATGCCAATTCACATCGCACAAGTAACAATAACGATACGACATCCCACTGTTCACACACAAAAACAAAATAAAAATTAAGCCAAAACAATGTTCAACGCTTTGTCATAAAAATACGATTACATGGGCAAATGAGGGTAACCTTAATAGAATATAAGCATTCATGGTCGAAGAAAGATTCATGTGAAGACAGTGCAACCAACCTCGGGGTGTTTCGAAAGCTGTGAAGTTTCAAAAGCTCTGCAGAATCTAGCTTTCTTTCAGAGATGATTTGTCCCTTTGCAGCACATAATTTCACCTTTGTACAATAGTCTGTACAGGGACCGGTTTGGTATTTTGACACGTGTCGTAAACCAGATCGAGGTATTCGAATTTCAGGAATCGAGATGGTCGCAGGACCGATTTCTCATAGTTTATAGACCCACTACACACACAGTACCCACATACCTCTGTTCCGAAGTAACAGCGCCGTCCGATTTGAGAGAGCGGCGCAGTTCTTTTGGCGCACATAACAGTCCGAATGGAAAGCTGGTCATTTGGAGAACCTCTTGCTTGTGTATCAGCCGAAGAAACTTCCGGTGGGCCTCTGCCACGAGTACGAGTGATCCAGTGGCAAAATTAGTTAAACAACAGTGAAAATGCTATTATTTCCAAGCACAGGCTTGGAGATAATAGCATTTAACGCTTGCTGAGGGGCCTACGGAGCCCGGAGCCACTGCCTCTGATAAGATCGAGAGGACAGCCTCCTTGAAAGTTGTGTGTGGGGTTATACAAGCACAGGCTTGGAGATAATAGCGTGTAACGCTTGCTGAGGGGCCAAAGGAGCCCGGAGCCACTGCCTCTGATAAGATCGAGAGGACAGCCTCCTTGAAAATTATGTGTGGGGTTATACAAGCACAGGCTTGGAGGTAAATGGTAGACGCCTGCAGTAGGGCCTACGGAGCCCGAGGCGTCTGCCACTGTCTCCGATACGCTCGGGAGACAGCCTCCTTCAAAATTCCGTGTGAGGATGTGCTATTCATTTGCGGTCATGCCCTTTCTTTCCCGACAGATTCTCCGTCCTTTGCAGCGTTCTTGACAAGGAAGTTATAAGTCACGCTAACGGGGCGCTGTGTCGGGGTTTTGAAATGAAGAACTGTTTTTGTCAAGAAAAGCAGTAAATTTAGGTCTTGGGCCTTGACCGGAACTTCTTAGGTCCTTGTTTTCGGCTAAACCACAGCGAAATCCGCTCATCTACACTACCTACCTGTGTTTTTCAAGTAAGTCTGTCATTGACGAGATGCTTAGTACTCGGGGGAATTTTACGCAGATTTCCTCAAAGAATTTTGTTGGTAATTTCTATCATGATATGCTTCCGACAGTTTTCCGCAAATAGTCTGTACGACTTCCTCACAAATTTTGAAATACATACTTTGATGTGAAGCTTAACAGTTGTGAACACAGTCTAAATACACATACATTGTGTGACACTGTTGTAAAATATTGCAAAAATTCTAAAATGAAAGGATGCCGAGTTTTTATGCAAACCTTCCTGAAGAGTTTTGATGGTGATTTCCATCAGGATTCGCTCTTGACGAATTTAATTGCAATCGGCTCGTTTTCCGCAAACGACAAGTACAACCTCCTCCTCCTCGCTAGTTTTGTGAAGCTTTGAAATAAGGATTAATCGGTAAACAGTGTTGAAAATATTATTACGTGTTAGAGAGGCATTATATTACAGTCTTACTATAGTAGATCCAACCGTTTATCCTCTTTTTGACAGCACCAATAGAACGTAATTGCGTCATGTTACGCAAAAGTTTACTTTTAAATGCGAGGTTTTAAAAATATGATAACTGCTTAAATT
Organism: Ectropis crepuscularia; assembly: GCA_963693475.1. Lineage (NCBI taxonomy): Eukaryota > Metazoa > Arthropoda > Insecta > Lepidoptera > Geometridae > Ectropis > Ectropis crepuscularia. The sequence goes on from OY856367.1 coordinate 3,255,495, forward strand.
TGCTCCTTGATCCCGTATAATAATCATCTTTCACAAAATGAGTCCATAAGTGCAGTAGTTTTTTTATAAATTCCATAAAATAACAAACGTTTTTAAAAAATTACGTTCTATGGCTATCAACATAGTGATGTTACGAAGTTACGATTGAGATATCGATATTGTTTATGAACTATTTTTACACGGGTGTTTTCCGTTCTCGGCACATAATATCGGATTTATTTTTATGTAAAACCGTTATATTGATGCGCCTCAGGAAAACATACAGCATTATTTGAAGACGTGTTTATCTCCTGGTGTATATCCAAAAAAGAACAAGGTTATGATGACTGAAACATTTGAATATTTATTAAAATAAAGTGTTAAATAACATTTTGTAGTTAGGTAAATTAACAAAGTTTATTTATGTCTGATGTAAACTTTGAAGAACATGATGTACCATTTTCGTTAATTTCTAAATAAATTAACCTGATATGCTTAATGTGTTAAAATATTTCCATATTTGGCTTAATAATGTCTCATCAGTCGGTCACCCAAAGGTTACTGCTGTACCTGATCTACGTCTACTAGTTGTGCGTCTATAGCACTGTTTCAATAGACTGGACATATCTAATTTTTCAATAACAGGATGTTAAGCAACTGCTATAAGTAAAATTTATTTAAAATGACTCGAAATTTATTCGGGTTTTCTTAGATAGGGACTAGTAATATGTGATAGCACACAAATTATCTTCGTTTTCTATGATTATACTACCACCGCAACAATACTTATGTGTATTCGGTCTGTAACATTTAAGAAAGGTAACAAATCTACCCTTATTCTCGGAAATGTATAGGGTATTATCAATACTCGTGAAGATGTTAATGTGATGACATCTTTCAGCGACATGTACAGCGGACCAGCACGGCGGGCCACGGCCTTTCCCCGAGTTCTAGTGGTGGGAACGAGCCAGAAGGCTGGGTATGGGCATTTTTCGCCATTTATGGCATATCCTGGGGTTTGTGCTAGACATAACATAGTATTTACTCATGGTATTTCGGTTGCCTGGAAGAGATCGCTATTAGCGATAATGTCGCCACTTGGTTCACTAGTTCTAGGATAAGTCCCTGTTGTTTAAGTATTATATTGTGGATAATAAAGAGTTTCTATCTTTTTATAGTCTTTTATAATATTAGTTGGCTAGTAGAGAGCCACCACTTTAAACGTCATTGTTGTATAGTTCAAATGTATAGTATGTATTTGTATAGTTTGAAATGGATATTTTGAATCCGTTAATTATTTATCTTCTAGTTTGCTTTCTATTCTCTCTCGCTTCGTCTAATGCTGGCTTTCATTAGACTCAGTATCTGTTTTTTCTTACAAGTACAGAGTTTTTGTCGTCTAACATAACCACAAATAAAACAATTGTTCATTTTAATACAATTCATTAATTTATAATGTTTTTGGCAGAATAACTGAATTTAAGCTTCTTCTAACTCAAAACGTACGAACATAAGAAAAAAAAATTAAACGAAAGTTGTAGGAAATAAACTAGTCTTTAAAAAAGGTCTGATGCGTTTTATTGATTAATCTAATATTTCAAGAGTTATCGGCTGCAATAGAAAAACTGGTTAATTAAATGAGCCATAAATCGTAAACGCTACATGTCACAGAAAAGTTTTCCGGCCACAAAAGATGCAAAATATTATTTTCTACAATAACGACCTCAACAATTTTTGCCCTAAAGTTTATAGTTTCCGAGATATTAGCCAAGCTCGCAGCAATGTTTTACTTTTAAAAATTCGGCAACCGGACTTTGGGACTGATTTTTCGCAGGCAACCCGACAAAATGTCATGTTCTTATTTGCCAAAATAATCTTTAATTTTATTTAATTTCAATTTAATAACCAGACCGTTGCAAAATGCTAGTATCGATGTATCTGTTTATACTTGGTCACAACACTATAACTGACAAATTAGATCTGCCAAAAAGATAATAAATGGTTGGATTCACTATAACGCCTTTTTCTTAGTATCCAGGCAATCTCTAGCCTTTAAAAGTTGACAAAGTCGGTCGTCAAATTCGATGTTGATAAAACTGGGGGTAGCAAAAGTTGACTTTGGCCATAGGTGTACCCCGACATCTTTCTCGGATGATTATCTCAAATTATTTCAGATTTTGTAGGCGGTTCAGTCCAGTAAAACCACATCGAGTTTCGAAAGAATGCCTCGATTGTTGTCTGGTCTGTTCCATAGCACAAACGATCTCGGACTTTGTGGTAGAAAAAATTACTGTTCAGAAAAGATAGCGGGCACCATCCGTTCACTAATCCACGAAAACTCCGGAATCGCTCGTACTTCATCAAGAAATTTACAAAAAACCGCTGTGCATCTCACTTACCTGTTTCTCTTCTTTACCTCTGCTCTTTCATAGTAGTTTGATGAAGCCAGCCGCTTGTGACCACGGGGCGGTGGTTCATCGTACGATAAACCCTGCCGCTTACTCCGGCCCAGACTTGTCCTCGGACGAAGCCTGCCGTTAGGGTGTGTGCGACACTCGCTCATCCTCAAGACCCACTTCCGAGGCGGGCGAAGACAATCTATTTCTTATCGGTACCGCTAGGTACCCGTTTCAATCACTAATTGCACTTAACGCTTGATCAGATATTTTCACTTTTAGTATAGCACTTGCGCGACACACTAGACAAATAAATGACCATAATCAGATTAAACTATTCGAATTACCGAAATTTTCTCAAAATCAGTGAGAGTTTCGGCTTGAGTTGTTGCTTCAACGAAAGAATATGACGCTATGTGGGTACATCGCCTTAATCGCCCTATACATACTGGCCGAGTGGAGGCCAACGCCAGTGTGTGGAGGGTAGTTTTGTGATGACTCGCGTCGCTCGCCTCGCTGGCCGAGTGACGGCAAGTGGCCAGTGTGTATAGGGCTGTTTTGTCTCGACTCGTCTCTCGTGACCAGCGAGCAACACGGAAGGGAGTGGGCATACACAGCGTTTCCCCTCTGTCAAAGTACAAGTCCGCGTGGACCATTGAGTTTGATAATATACTGTGGCGTGAGGGCGGGGCTAGATTTGTGAATGGTGCTTTATTGTTTATGTGTTAGTGATTTGGCTGTGTGAGTATGATCGGTCCAGATATGTTTTGTATGTAATAGTGCAGCTTTGCGCTAGTGTGCAACTTCCCGCAAGAAATGACAGAAAGATTTGAACAATATTTTTTAGCTAAGGCTAAAAAATATTCCCTTCCGTGCTTGCGCGGAAGATCGAGTTGCTCGATGCTCGTGACCGGTGTCGGTTTTTGTGCACAAAACAAAGGCGTTTGCCGAGAAGTGTCCTGGGTAGCGATTCTGAAACCATTCGGTTGCATCCGACACGGAATCTCATCTCTCGGTCTTTGTCATGCTAAACAGATAAGACAAAGACCGAGAGATGAGATTCCGTGTCGGATGCAACCGAATGGTTTTAGAATCGCTACCCTGTTCTCCTATTGGCCTACCTCGTTTTTGTCTGCACTGGGCCAGTGTGTGGATGCTACGTTTTGTCTCGTGCCGTTTTTTTGTCTGCACTGGGCCAGTGTGTGGATGGTTCGTTTTGTCTCGCGCCGTTTTGTCGGCACTTGCGTTGGCTTGGGCTGGGCCAGTGTGTGGATGCTTCGTTTTGTCTCGTGCCGTTTTGTCGACACTCGCGTTGGCTTGCATTGGCCCAGTGTGTATAGGCAGCATTAGCTCAAGCTCAGGTGACCAGAACCGGAAATCAGGTAGCATCATGCCATTTCTATAGACTAAAGTTACCAGAAGTGTGACGTATTTCCTGTGTGTTGCCAGAAAGAAGAACAGCGCAATCTCACTATAGATGCTGTGCATCGTCACATGCCGATATAATATAACATTATACGTTCCTATTAGGTACTTGCCTACCTTACGGTTTGAAAAAAGCAATATACATTTAGGGATAAAAATGTGTAGTTTTAATTTCCGTTAGATATTCCGTTAGCCATTAGAAAGTTATTTTCGCGTTCTTGACGTGCCCAAATCCGCTAGACACGACGGGAAATCCGTTATGTTTGCAACACTGAGAAAACCTCGATCGAAGCGACCTCTGCTCTGTTGTGCTCAATGACAGATGACAGTAACATATCATTCCATAAAGACCCTATTCATGACTTTTGTGATAAGTTACTGTTATTTATTGAAGGTTTTGTTAGGAGTAGAAACTCCTTAATGTTAAGAGTAGAAACTCCTCATATAAAAGTCAAGACTACATTTATGTTTAATAACAATTGAACATCAATGACTTCACATTGACTTTTATATTATGTAGAAAATCTTGCTTTTATCTAAATTAAATATACAAACATCCTAAGTTCCTCGCTTCTTTCAATTCTTACTTTAACATGGTAGCAGAGATTTAAAGTGGAGAATATGAAGTTTTTCTAGGAAAGAATTTTTTGTTATTCTCGCAAAAATTTGTACAATGTCTAACGTCACCATGGAAAAGGCGATCGCAGAGGCTTCAAAAGTACAAATAATGCACCTAGATGGAAAAAACTACAAGCATTGGAAGTACAGGATACAGACTGTATGTAGAGCGATTTCGGGTGCTGAAGATTTATTAGAAGGAAAAATCTCTAAGCCTGAAAAGCATGCGGTGAGTGCTGATGCTGCTGCAAAAGCAAAATATGAGATGGATTTACAATTTTTTCTACGAGTCGATTGTACAGTATTGACCCTAATGACTACGAACATGACGGATGAGATACTTGAACTAGTCATGCGATACAAAAGTGCTAAAGAGGTTTGGGATGAACTAGAACGCCTCTATAGTGGGAGCAGTGAAGACAAAAGTTACGACCTATGTTTAAAAATTTTTGATTACAAATGGGATCCTGGACATGACATACGTAAGCATATTTCAACATTAAAGAATATTTGGCACGAGCTGAACAGCCAAATTCAAACAGATCTGCCTGAAATAATGCTAACATGTAAGATTTTGGGTACTCTACCAAAAGAATATTTTGCGTTTAAGTCAAGTTGGCTTCTTATAACCAAAAAGGATCGCACCATAGAAAATTTAACTGCTCAACTAAGTGCATATGAGAAAGCATTGACAAATAATGCAGAAACAGAAACTGCTGAAGAAGTCTTGACTGTGAAGACACAGAAGAAGAATAAAATTTTCAAATGTAATTATTGTGGAAACGCTGGACATGTTGTACGAAAATGTCAAAAATGGATAAAAGCTGGAAGACCACCAAAGCCATCAAATAGTGAAACTTCAAATCTGAATCTCATAGTGTTGGCATTGGAAGATGGGTTGCCTGCAGACAAGGATAACTGGTACGTTGATAATGGAGCAACAAGCCATGTTACAAATAGAGGTGATTTATTTGAGAGCTTTGAGCACTTCAAAACTTCGCACAAAGTAACTGCAGCAAATGGTCAAGCCATTGAAGCCATCGGCATAGGCAACATTAGAGCAGAAGCCAACGTTAACGGAAAAATTGAACATATACTTCTCAAAGACGTTTGGTATGTTCCAAAAATTAAAAGAAATTTATTTTCTGTGCTCTCAGTACATGACAAATCATCCAAAAGTACATTTGAATCTACGCCGAAACAATGTAAAGTTAAAGTAAATGGAGAAACAAAAGTAATTGGAGCTAGAATGATTAAAGGAGGGTTATACAAGTTAGAGCTTAAATGTGTACCGCCTAAGAATCAGGAAATCAATCAATTACTGTCGAACCCTTTACAAGTATTTCATGAACGGCTAGTACATCAAAACAAAAGACATGTTCGTCAGGTTATCGAAAAAGAATTTGGTTTGAAAGTGGAAAATACTCAATCAGATATTTGCGAAGGTTGCGTATGTGGAAAGGCGCACAAGCATTCATTTGGGACAAGAGTTAGAGCCACAAAGCCAGGAGAATTAATCCATACGGATTTATGTGGACCTTTTCCATATTCGATTTCTAAGCTACGGTATTATATTCTGTCTAAAGACGATTATACACGCTATCGTCACATCTATTTCCTGAGACAGAAGTCTGAAGCGGCTGACAAACTACAAATTTTCTTGAAAGAAGTTAAAGCGCAAGGACATGTCATTAAAGAAATATTAAGCGACAATGGTGGTGAATTCGTTAATGAACGATTTAAGAAAATCTTGTCAGAAAACGGCATTTTGCAAAGATTTACGATGCCCTACACCCCCGAGCAAGCAGGTTGCGTAGAGCGAGAAAACAGGACAGTAGTCGAAGCTGCACGTGCTGTCATGCATGCACATGAAAAAATTCCTGATGGTTTATGGGCTGAAATTGTAAATGCGACAGTTTATGTGTTAAATCGCACGGGACCGTCTAGCGTGTTAAGCAAATCTCCGTATGAGCTTTGGCACGGAAAGAAGCCAGCGATAAAGCATCTCAGAATACTTGGATGTACATGCTATGCCCATGTCCCTAAAGTCAAGCGCAAAAAACTACAAAAGAAAGCTGAGAAGGGAATCCTCATAGGCTATGAAGGAGACGAAGGCTATAGAATCTGGAATAGTGAGTCATTCAAATTAATTAGGTCTAGAGACGTAACATTTGAGGAGATACCGTTGTTGGGTAAGCCTAAAGAAGCAGAAGAATTCACTCCAACCCAGAAAAGCTTTAGTCATAATTTTCCCACTCTGACGAGTAATATTGAAGATAATGCCAGTAGAGGACAGATGAATATAGATAATGAAAGGTCAGATGACGAAGACACAAATGTGGATCTGGATGAGTCAAATTTCGAATCTGTTCCTTCTGACACAGAAAACGAAAACGTAGAAGAAGATCGTGAAATTGACGATCCAGAACTTTACAATGAAAATGTACACAACCAGATGATTCTTAGAAACAGAGGAGATCTAAAAGCTCCAGACAGGTTTCGAGATTATGTACTAGCTCTAAACGCCAGTGAATTATTTGAACCTTCGACATTAAAAGAGGCAATGTCTTGCAAAGATAAAGAACAGTGGAAAAGAGCTATTGAAAGTGAACTAAATTCTCTGAGAGAAAATGAAACATGGGAGCTAGCAGAATTGCCTGAAGGCCGAAAAGCCATTCCATGTAAGTGGATATTTAAAATAAAGACAAACCCAGATGGTTCTGTTAATAAATACAAGGCTCGTCTTGTAGTAAAAGGCTATTCTCAAAAGAAGGATATAGACTTTCATGACACATTCAGCCCGGTAGCTAGAAGCAGTACAATAAGAGCTGTTTTAAGTGTTGCAGCAAGAGAAAAATTGAAGTTAGCACAATTTGATGTGTCAACTGCTTTTCTGTATGGCACTTTGCAAGAAGACATTTATATGAAACCGCCTGAAGGTTACACAGAAGATAAGTATGTCTTGAAATTAAAGAAAAGCTTGTATGGGCTGAAGCAAGCCCCACTTTACTGGAATCAATGTATCACAGACTATATTGTTAAGATAGGCTTCAAACAAAGTCAGTCTGATCCCTGTTTGTTTATCAGTAGAAGAGGAAAAAATAAAATACTTCTTGCCTTATATGTTGATGATGGTTTGTTTGCGTACACCAGCGAGAAATTTGCCAACGATTTCCTCGAAGAAATGAAGGCTAATTTCAAGATTAATGTGAAAGCAGCAACTTATTTTCTTGGAATGGAAATAGAGAGATCTGCAAATGGTTCAGTAATGATTCATCAAAAAGCGTACATTGCTAAACTACTCGATAGATTTAATATGTCTACGTGTAAGCCGGTAGCAACGCCACTTTTAAAAGTAACTAACGCAAAGGTCGACGAAGAAGTGTCTAAAAGCTTCCCGTATCGTGAAGCTGTTGGGGCTTTATCATACTTGATGACAAGTACAAGGCCTGACATAGCATTTGCTGTAAGCGTTGTTTCTCGGAATTTGGAAAACCCGACACAAATGGACATAGTAAATGTAAAAAGGATTATGCGCTACTTGAAAGGCACCTCAAATGAAGGTATTCAGTATCAGCCAGAAAACGATCATAACCTTGAATGTTATAGTGATGCTGATCACGGCGGTGACTTAGAGACTGCGAGGTCTACGTCAGGCATTCTCTGTATGTATGCAGGAGGTGCAGTTGCCTGGAACAGTAAAAGGCAATCCAAAGTTGCAATTTCTTCAACAGAGGCAGAGATTGTCGCAGCCAGTGAAACGGCAAGAGAAATTATCTGGTTACAAAAGGTGATGAACGATCTGGCAAACAAAGAATGTTCAGCCACTTTGTCAATAGACAACGAAAGTGCTATTAAGTTAGCAAAAAATCCAAATGAATATCATCAGAAAACGAAGCACATCCGTATAAGATCATTCTTTATCAGAGAATGCATTCAAGACGGAAGCATATCAGTTTGCCATGTACCAGCTGCCAAACAGGTTGCAGATATGCTAACGAAACCTTTATATGGGCCCAGACAGGATGTTCTGAAGAAGATGGCTGGCATTCAGAACAGAAGTGGATGTTAGGAGTAGAAACTCCTTAATGTTAAGAGTAGAAACTCCTCATATAAAAGTCAAGACTACATTTATGTTTAATAACAATTGAACATCAATGACTTCACATTGACTTTTATATTATGTAGAAAATCTTGCTTTTATCTAAATTAAATATACAAACATCCTAAGTTCCTCGCTTCTTTCAATTCTTACTTTAACAGGTTTTGCATGGCAGCATTGAACGAATAAATGAACGATAAATTAATTATCTGTGCAGGTATTGAATGAACGAACTGCATACGAATTTACGAATAAAATCATTCTTCTCTTATTGGTCTGTGAATAAAATCTATCGGAAGGGATAAACGCATGCAGTTTTTTGATTTGACAATGACATTTAAATGTCATTGACAGTGACAGTAAAGTGATATTTGACAGTTAGAAATTCTTTTATGTTCTGTGCAGAATAGAAAACTGTTTCGCTTGAACAGCAAGCTTTATAAAATTTTACGTTTTTTTAAGCCTCCATTACATCACTAAATATTCGGACAGTCTTAGTCTAAGTATCGAAATCTAATAAGAGTGAAGTCTAAATGCCTATAGTGTAACAATAGTTAGACCGTTTGACCTGCGTTCGCGTCCGATGGTAGTAGTTCTAAAAGTGCGTCACTTTTATATGTTTGACTTATTTCAACAGAAAACTAAACTCGTACGTTCCTACATAGAAGTAGTTTCTCAAACCAAAACATAAACTGCGAATTTGCATGCCATACCCAAAAATATTTCAACCAAGTCATTTCTTTTTATGTTACTATATCAAAGCGAAACTTTAATATCATCACCTCAAACTCTTTCCTCCATCTATTGCATGCCGCGTGACGGTCGGCTGTGGAGTAGGATTAGCTCTAGTAGTGAAAGGCACTCCACAGAGCAGCCGATGCTAAGAATATGGCGGCGTTACTCGTTAAGTTACTTAAATTATCTAATGTTTTTCCAATAAACATTTTTGAAGTGAAAACTTCTTTAGGCGCGCTTCGACAAATTTTGCGTGGGGTGTAAATTGATTTCTAGCGTGACGCTCGGGTATGATAAGAAATCGTCGGGTAAACTCGGGTCCTTGGCAATTGGGCATCTAGAAATGCGTCAGCCAATGGGAAATGCTGAAAGAGCATGGCCTGCCCATCATGGCATGGCCACCTAGAAATGCGTCAGCCAATGGGAAATGCTGACACATTTCTAGACGGCCATGCCAAGATGGCGAGGCCACGCCCTCCGGTTACACGCGTATAGTTTCCAAGGTAAGCTATCAAATTCTAAGTTATAAGTTTTCACTTCTAACGGCAGTTCCTATGACTGCCAATTTTTTTTAATGTTTACAATATTTAATGCTGTTTCACTATTACCGTGGTTTCATCCAACCACACAATCATTTTATTAGTAGTTACACTTGTTACGGTATATTTTGAGGCTTTGAAAATGCATGAGCTATGAGGCCATGACAACTTGACAACCAACTACATCGACATCTTGCGTGCGAACGATTAAGCCCGCGTTTTTGAAGTGAAAACTTCTCTTGGCGCACCACAAACAGATTTTTCGGAAGTGGTTGTATATTTGAGCTCTTTGAGGTTGTGACATAGAAGCTCATGGGGGCCGGAAGCTTATTTCATTTTCAAAAGCCTTTTCGAGCGCTTTGTTGACTCGACCCATGACCAAAATGATGTTCAAAAATTCGTTTGCGACCCACGCACAGATTTTTAGTGGGCTGTGAATGAAGATCATCGTCACGCTCGTAATTTAAAGACATGTTCGGTTCAACTCGGAACCATGGACTCAACATAGATGACTATGTCGTATCGCTGTGTTCACTATATTCAAAGCATAGGTAATCATTTTTATTTTGAACTAGCGGCCCGCTCCGGCTTCGCTCGAATAATAACCTAGTTTGAATACATGTTTCTTACATTAGTTTTCACTTCTGCCGTGTCCTAAGCATACACTTTTTAATTAAAACTGAATATTAAATATAATTATGGACATAATAAATATGTAATTTAACTTGTACAATACCTATTGACTTGTATAACGCAATGAAATCTTGTCTTTAGTACCAATATTAATAAGCGAATACAATAGTTACGAATAAAAAATAAAGGAACTATTTCCCACACTGGCCATCGTAAAAATGCAAACTGCGCATGTTGTAAAGAGGATTTGTGGATAAAGGTGTAAGCAGACGTGATTGTGTTTTGTCTCACTCACTTTGGTGGCCACTTCTCCGTAGGTGCGAGTGCTTTTGACAAATCGCGATCGTTACAACCATAAAGATAGGTCAACCTTAATCGGCTTCTTTAACGCTATTTGCACGCAGTACCACGTTGAGTAGTGCATGCATTTTGACCCTTTCCGTAACGGAATAGAACACACTTTCTCGTGCTTCACTGTAATTTTGCTTGGTAATCCTACTGCGTGAGCACTACATAAACATTTCTGAGAGCTGTTGTCATTTGTTGTGTAAAGACATGTATAACGTTCCATAATACGCGGAAACGATTGCAATGATACGGTACGGTAATACATTAGTAGTGAAATTACTGAAATTGAAATCGAACATGTGTTTTGTGTTAGGTATGTGAAATAGGTACTGAAATACCGATATTTCTGAAATTTTACTCTCAATTTGGAAATAAACGCCACTGTGATTACTCAGGCTTTTTCAACAACATTGAGGACTGCCGTGAGGCGCGTGAGCTGCAGGTGCAGAGGTGTCTGACTTCGAATCGTCGCCATTATCAATCTATCTATCAGCACCAATACTACCGTCGAAATAAAGGATTCCAAGACACCCAACGACGTGCCTCAGTGTAGACAAGGAGCTCACACACGTTACCTCGGTGTGCACGTTCTTCCGCCCTACGCTATGGTCGCCGACTGATTTGTACATATCAACTTCATTCATGGTTCTTTTAAAACACGACAGTGATTAAACTAACCCTAGGATATTTGCATTTGTGTTAAACAGTATGTGGCATCGATATAAACGAAAGGATGTGCCTTGAGCACCTTGAAATTGGTAATAAACTGCGTCTCTGTGTGTAACGTAAGTGGTTTACAAACAACCAATCTACTTGGCCCCTAGAATCGCTAGTGGCGAGATATACTGTAGTTCTAATTTTATTTGGTTGTTGACAGTGAATAGTGATAGGTAAAATCGTCCTACGTCCACCGCTTCCTGCAACGGACTAGATCGGAAACAGTGAGCTCACTCTACCCAACAATGACATGATTCCGTGCGCCCTGAAGTTTGAGAAGGCACATCTGTACTGAGATTGTTGGTCCTAGAAATGAATCCGAACCTAAATGTTTATCGCCCTAGTTAATTGTCTGCTTTGTCCCAATGCTGCCAAATAATGATTGGAAATTATGGATTCCTGATCATTTTCAAGGCGAACACACAAATAATCTAGATTTATAGAGAATAGTATTGATACCTAGCTGCCTTGTAAATAGTTGATAACCTACGACTTTAAAATTGAGTTATCCCAGCAAGTATTTGATCGGACCAGGAAGTTCCGGGCTCATCCAATGAAACCAACACAATAAATTATTTAGCAAAGAGGCCTTTCATGATCCAAATCTTAATTATTAACGGGAGATCTTCATGAGGACAATATCCACAGACTTCGGAGCATTCGTTTTTGTAGTTTATACTATCAATTTGTAAGCTCAGCTGTTGTCATATTTATATTGTGTCTACCATCTGTATTTATTGTACTGTACTATCACAATTTAAAATGTTACAATGTAGATACCTCACCACTTTTTTGATATTAATTATCTAATTCATTCATCTGAATTTCTAAATCAATCAGATAATGTCTCCAGAAATGATAAGCAACTGTTACTACCAACTACTAATCCTAAACCAAATGAAAAACTAAATGCATAATGATTTTTTTTAAGTACATAATGTGAAAATAATGTTTAAATGATAACAATGTAACTTCTGCAAAAGCTTTTAATCAATTGAATTATGTAATGTAATATTTCAAATTAAATCAGTTTTATACATTTATGTACCTAGAGCGATAGGTAAGTGTTCAAATCTTACCAATCTAGTAATCTAGACCAGAGCTCCCAAGATACACGCTCAGCCTAGTTTGGGGCTCAATGCTAACGGTGATTTAGACAAGGACATTAACTGTGAACTCTTATTGTACATAGTTGTTAAAAAAATTAAGAAATAAATTAATTACTTTACTGTTAAAATCCATGTTGAATGTTAACTAAATAAATAAGTAGGTATTTACATTGTTAGTTGACTTATTATGTGGTTAGTATCAATTTATTATGCATGTTTACTATTCCCACTAACAGTATTATTGATATAGTACAGCAATGTGTACAGTATTGTCGGATAAAATATTATATGGACAATGGGACATTTAGTTGAAGTGTAAAAAATATTTGTGTTGTGTGAGGAATGTCAAACCATTTTTGTCAATGTACTTTGATGAGGAATTGGTTTGTTATTTATTTAACGCTAATGTGATGGTTTTGGCAGGTATTATGTTGTACCAAGGTATCAGAATTTAATAAATAAAAATTAAGTTGGTATTAGTAAAGAATTTTATTTCATTTTCAATAGTTGACATCTTACCTAGTCTCGAGTCTAATCATATTATAAACCTTACAAAAAAAATCTACTTAATGTGAATTTATAAGTACCTAATCATAGATTTACATAAGTTGCCACTCCTCAGAAAACTGCCATAGTCAGTTAATAATTAAATCTGTTTAGTTAGCTGTAAATTAAACAGATTTTACAGCTACCTTTATAAGACAAGAATCGATCCGCAAGAAATCAGGATGTTAATAAAACAGAAATTTGTACCGGTTTGATGAGAGTGTACCTATGATACCTAGGTAGGTACGTATGATATAAAAGTTAATTGAGATAGAGACTGTCTTATACAAAACAAAAATACATCATGCATATGTATTGAAGTTTGAAAGGTTCAATCAGGATGAAGTTCATCAAACATAATATTAGTGTCTTCATCCTTGTCCGTCGGTTGTCTGTAAGTATCTAAATTTAAATCTGAATCAAATTTTGGATAACCTTCATCATGTTATGTGCTGTATTCTCTAAAAGTGCAGAAAAAACTGAAATACTCGGTACTAAAAAACCCCCATTTTCCCCCCAAAAATGTTGACTTTCAAATTTCTATTCTATCCATTAGCTATTAAAACAGTTACTGTTTGACGTTATAGCGGGTAAAATCGGTAGTTACACAAAGACGGATAAGTTGATAAATATGGAACAAATTGATAATGCCCCTTGCCGTAATATTTTTCTAACGTAGGTACATAAAATCAAATAATAAGCGAATGGTGATAGTAATTAATTTACTAAAATTTACATTTTATTATACATAGATGACAATAACTTATCACATTCCGCCAATTTATTATCATTCACATCTTCATTCTTAAATTATTACATAACTTATGCTTCACCCATGGTACATGTAACATATAGCCTAGAGCACTCTGAGACCACATACATTTCCAAAGTTGAAATTGGTCCAGTAGTTCCTGAGTGTTCAAACAAATTTTCTTCAATATTTTAACATAAGTATAGATTCAATGAACTCTGTAGGTATATCTCTTTCAATTACAATACTTTTGATAGCAGTTAATATGTTTTTCATTACTGTTAATTAACATTTGTATTGAATCATAAAGACACTATGTTTGGGGTATTTCTTTCGTTTGGCATTTACATTAAGTACATTATAGCTATGGCATTTACATTACAGCTATGGTCAGAATTAATCTTGCAAGAACAGGATGCTTGGATACTTTTGTGAGAGACACAAACAACACTGTTCTATATTCCTTTTTGTTTTACTGTATTGTATTGATTTGTAACATGATTAGTAGAGGTTACTTTTCGCATTACTATTCCTTTCCGGGACAGGATTTTCAGGCATCTTGCCACCGAGTACGTTCTCTTTTTTAATAAAAAGACTTTTTACTTCTGGCTGGCTTCCATTTATTAAAAAATAAAGAAGTTAATTACCACTAAAACAGATCGTATGTTTATGTTTTTGCAATTTGCAATTGTAGACAAACGAAATGCACAGTGTTACCAACTCCTGAAAATATTTATCCCTAAACCTAAGTTTTATAGCCTAGGTTTAGGGAGAATTAATATTTTCAATATTTAATAATTATATTATATACATAAATATTGCTTTTAATATTTACCCCTAAAATTGACAAATTTACTTAAAAACCCACCTTATTCTTTTTGCGAAATTAAAAACTAATACTTTTACTGAAAAAATCCACGAGGAAATCACAGCAAAGAGGAAAAACTAGTAGGTTATGGTCCTCAATTTATTAAAAATGTTTTTTTAAAGTTATCTTGTAAATCAGAATTATTCAGAAATGAATGAAAAGAACAATGCCATTAATTGACTGCCCTCGTAGCTTAGTTTGTAGTAGCTCTGCCTGCGAAGCCGAGGGTCGTGGGTTCGATTCCCACCCAGTGCAAAAAAAACAATGTTTGTCTGTAAAGTCGGTTTACTGACGATAGAACGTGACAACGTCTTAAGAAAATACTGATGGAATGGTAGCATTTTTCAAAAGAAAATTTTAATTTCATTTGTTTAATAGATTTGTATGTAAAAAGTAATCAGTAGAATTAAGTAATTTTCAATCAAAACAATGCAAAAAAGCTTTTTGATGCCGGGTATCGAACCCGGGGCATTTCACATGCAAAGCGAACGCTCTACCACTGAGCTACATCCCCGCTTGAACTACTGGTCGAAATAATTAATACAACTGTAACAAACATGCGGCGAGGTAACGACCGACGGTAACGGTACATGACGTCATGTTTTGTGGGCGTGCAGCCGGCTTCATCGAATTATAAGACGTTATCACGTCAAATATTGTGTGATGAATTCAAATGTTTGCACTGTGTCTGGGTATTTCTATGTATAATAAGTATGTATTTAAAACTATATAAGTATTATATCAGCTATCTGGCCGCCATCACACAAGCTTTGCTTAGTTTGGGGTCAGATGGAGCTGTGTGTGAATTGTCCGCCAATATTTATTTATTTATTATTATTTAATCTTAATCATTTATAGTTAGATAGATAGGTAAATAAACTCTTTATTGCGTTTAAATTAGAAAAAAAAATCATGGTACAGAAAAAAACCTTGGAATAAAGTAGCGATTGGTGACCTTATCGCTAAGAGCCATTTCTTCCAGGCAACCGTAGGATGGTAAAAAAGACAATGGAAGATGGAGAGTACAGATAGAGGAGTATATAGACATACATTTATACTAGGGATTTGCCGATTAGTCGGCGAATAGTCGGTAAAGCCAACTAATCAGCCATTATCGTAGTCGGCGACTAATCGGTAAAAAGCGCCGACGTCTCACTCCTACTTCTACAGCGTATAAATTAACTACATAACTATTTTTTGTTAATTCATTTTGCAGTTTTTTCGTTTCGAAATACTTATTTTGTTTGATCGCGTGGTCTTTAGGTATATTAGTTTCCCACGGTACGGTAAGTTCTACAAAGACTAAGCGTTTCGTAGCTCTAGAAAAAAGGAAAACGTCCGGTCTGGATGACGAAACACCTACACCCTCTGGGATTTTATAGTGCTTTAAATACGTGTCCATTAAAATAATCCAAACATGCTAAGACCACATTATGATAAAAACTCCAATGTCATGGAAAATCTTAGTATTTGAACAGCGAATAACTGACCATAATCCTGTACTAATTTACATAGATAATGTAAAAAATCCGTTGAACAAAGCAGAAAGCAGCACAACTTCTATAAATTATGAAGCAATTGCGGAACAACTGGCTGAAGAAACTTGGAAAGATCTGTTTGAAATTAAAGATAATGTCAATAAAGCGGCTGAACTATTGACAAATAAGTTATTGAAAATAATCAAAGAAAATACTATGAACAAAAAAGTGGTTAAGAAAAATATGCCTCTAAAGCCATCGACTACAGCAGGAGTGGTGAAATGTATAAGAAAGACTGATAAGCTACATAGTAAAGTCAAACAATCACCAAGAAATCAAAAAAATCAAAGATATACAATTATATGAAATACAGGAATGTGTGTAACAATATTGTAAAATGAAAGAAAAAGGAGTATTACACGTATAAAATAAAAATAAATAAGGGTAATTTGAAGGAAACATGGAAAGTTATAAAGGAAGTCTGTGACATAAACCAAATTAAAATTGCATCTCAATATACATTGTGATCCTACCAAATCTCAACGAAGTCAATGCTTACTTAACGTCTGTTGGCAAGAATCTTGCAGACAAAACTAAATATTATAAATACCAGTGAATCGAAACTTGCATTATTAGCCAAAACATCTGATTCTCCAGTATCTTCTACGTCCTTGTCACCAACTGATCCCTATGAGCATCATTTATGAATGAAAACGTGTGTAGTTTTGATTTCCGTTAGCCATTAGAAAGTTATTTTCGTGTTCTTGACGTACCCGAATTCGCTAGATATGACGGGAAATCTGTTAAGTTTGCAACACTGAAATAACCTCGATAGAAGCGCCATCTGCTCTGCTTTGTTCAATGACAGATGACAGTAACATATCATTCCATAAAGACCCTATTCATGACTTTTTAATTGAAAACATTTGTTATGTTAGTGTTATTTATTGAACGTTATGCATGGCAGCATTGAACGAATGAATGAACGATAAATTAATTATCTGTGCAGGCATTGAATGAACGAACTGCATACGAATAGGTGCTGCCATATAAAATATAACGTAGTGATTACTTACTCTGTGATAGGTGCTGCCAAATAACCCTCCAAGAGAAAGTAATTAAATAACTATGTAATTAACCAAATAAAATTGCTGAAATATGTGATTTGTGAATTCGGTGAGCGTGAGTAGAATTTTGTTGTGTTATTAAATTATTAATATTCGCTGTCACAATGCTATAAGTACTATTGTTATGTACCTCAAAGAGAAAAGAGAATGTAATACTATTTTAGTTTACTGTGAGATAATGCAGAAAGTTAACACCTATCTGAATACGTATTGTGCATGTGTACACAAAATAACATGAAATTGCCATACCAAACTGTTGTAGAAACTAGCGCACGTTTCTCTGGTCTCTGATACAACAAGACAGGCGCTTAATTAAAAGTGTCATTGAAACACCGCGGGGCGCTGCCAGTAATACCTAGATAAGCGTTAATCTATATACGAGATTTTGTCTACAGATAGTGCAATCCACGAAGACGCGCCCCACTATTCCTCCTAACTGTGTATCGTGTATGTGTGCAAGCTTCTGTAAATGTTTGAGTGTTATCGGTACACACTAATTACAATTCATAGGTAATTAGTGTGTACCGATAACACTCAAACATTGACGGAAGCTTGCACACATATACTATAAACGGTTAGCAGGAATAGTGGGGCGCGTCTTCGTGGATTGCACTATCTGTACCGACCAGTGAGAGACGTACTTCTTAGCATTCCATGGATTCACCGTGCGGGTGCCGGGTCCATCGTGTGGCAGAGAGAGAAATATCGAATAGACCCCAAGACTTGTGACTCGGGTAGTAGGTTTAAAAGGGGCCCCTTATATTGACGTACGTCAACACTCACCTTCACTACTCGTATTTCTCTCCCTGCCCAGCCAAATCCGATATGATCCTACTAGTGCAGCTTTAGATACTCGTTCTAGTATAGAACTTACTGCACTTCTGGACAATCCAAGGTCTTTAAGCAGGTTATAGAGAGATTTTGCTGGTATACCTCTCGCTCCTACTTCTACAGCGTATAAATTAACTACATAGCCATTTTTTGTTAATTCATTTTGAAGGTCGTAATACTTATTTTGTTTCATCGCGTGGTCTTTAGGTATATTAGTTTCCCACGGTACGGTAAGTTCTACCAGGACTATGCGTTTCGTAGCCCTAGAAAAAAGGAAGATGTCCGGTCTGGATGACGAAACACCCACATCCTCTGGGATTTTGTAGTGCTTTTCATACGTGTCCATTAAAATAGTCCAATCAGGAGCTGAACCCAGGATTGAGTAAGGCTTGTTCTTGGAGTTTGAAGTTGAGCCCTCTTTTACAAAGTTAATTTGTCTTTTGTTTATCGTCAATCCCTTTTGGGCTCTAGCTACCGAAAGGCTTACGGCTTCACGTATGATTTCAAGTACTCTGTCATGGCGCTGTGAGTAATGACCCCTATTAAGGAGCACCTTGCATCCCACCAATATGTGCCTTGCTGTACATATCGCCTCACCACAAGTATAGCAACATTTTTCAGAGGCTTTTCCCCACCTTACCAAGTTACTCTGGTCAGGGAGGGTCATTTGGAAAGCGTTCAGATAAAATTTTAATAAGGCAGGAGACCAGTCATATAGCAAGGTGCGCCACTTCAGAGCTAATGGGATACAAAACTCACCTATGGTTAACCACTCACTTTGCATTTCTAAATTCATAGCGTGCACTTTGTAAAATATTAGTGAATAAGACACGTAGGTAACCCATTCTACATTTTTTGTTGCAGAACCTTCAGAATCAACAGACCCGGAGTTTAGACGTACATGTATTCCTACGTCGATGGCCGCGTGTTATTACTTCATTACTGTTTACGATACTATCATGTAACAGACACTGGTAGAATAACGACAAAGTCGTAGAAGCCATAACCATAAACCAAGAACTGAAGACTGGGCTAGTCTGGTAGTACCTATTTATGAATTATTTACTTATATCTAAATTGAAATCTTGCTAATGTATTTGTTGCTGTAAAATTGGTCCTGATATCACAAGACTCAGTCAACTTGTAGATGTACACCAAACCATCTAACAGACTGCCTATTTTAGGATAAATGGCAATAATTGGCCAAACACGTGATTAATCACTTCATACCCACTACAGTTTACACAGTACTTTGATTCTCAAGTATAAGCCATTAAATTGTAACCTGTTTTTACAACATTCCTTGTAACAACAGTATCAGTTCTCGTTTGTCTGTTGATTGAAAATGGCGAGTGACCCTGAGCCTATGGACACAGCAAATACAAAGACTCACTTGTTGCTAACTGGTGACTCCAGCAGAGACGAGAGCATACCTGCAGCAGTAAATCCTCTGCCTTTCGAACAGGAACACAGCCACAACATGTGCGGAACAACACCTCCATCCAGTGGTTTAAACAACCATGCCCAAATACACTCCAAAGGAAAATCATTACAATGTGATAATAAATGTGGGTATAAATCAACAAAAAAATGTAATTTAAAGAAAAAAAAAAAATTACATACTGGAGCAAAACCATTTGAATGTGATATGTGTTATTATAGAACATCACATGCAGGCCACTTGAAAAAACACAAATTAACACATACTGGAGAAAAACCATATGAATGTGATATGTGTGATTATAGAGCATCACAAGCATCCAGTTTAAAAATACACAAATTAACACATACTGGAGAAAAACCATACAAATGTAATATGTGTGATTATAGAGCGTCACGAGCATCCAGTTTAAAACAACACATAGTAACACATACTGGAGAAAAACCATACAAATGTAATATGTGTGATTATAGAGCGTCACGAGCATCCAGTTTAAAACAACACATAGTAACACATACTGGAGAGAAACCATTTGAATGTAATATGTGTGATTATAGAACATCACGTGCAGGCGACTTGAAAAAACACAAATTAACACATACTGGAGAAAAACCATATGAATGTGATATGTGTGATTATAGAGCATCACAAGCTCATGTCTTGAAAAAACACAAATTAACACATACTGGAGAGAAACCATTTGAATGTGATATGTGTGATTTTAGATCATCACAAGCAGGCAATCTAAAGCGACACAAATTAATGCATACTGGAGAGACACCACTTGAATGTGATATGTGTGATTATAAAGCGTCACGAGCATCGAGTTTAAAACAACACATAGTAACACATACTGGAGAGAAACCACTTGAATGTGATATGTGTGATTATAGAACATCATGTGCAGGCTCCTTGAAAAAGCACAAATTAACACATACTGGGGAAAAACCATATAAATGTAATATGTGTGATTATAGAGGGTCACTAGCATCCAGTTTAAAACAACATATAGTAACACATACTGGAGAGAAACCACTTGAATGTGATATGTGTGATTATAGAACATCACATGCAGGCTCCTTGAAAAATCACAAATTAACACATACTGGAGAAAAACCATATAAATGTAATATGTGTGATTATAGAACGTCACGAGCATCCAATTTAAAACAACACATAGTAACACATACTGGAGAAAAACCATATGAATGTGATATGTGTGATTACAGAGCATCACAAGCTCATGTCTTGAAAAAACACAAATTAACACATACTGGAGAGAAACCATTTGAATGTGATATGTGTGATTTTAGATCATCACAAGCAGGCAATCTAAAGCGACACAAATTAATGCATACTGGAGAGACACCACTTGAATGTGATATGTGTGATTATAGAACATCACGTGCAGGCTCCTTGAAAAAGCACAAATTAACACATACTGGGGAAAAACCATATAAATGTAATATGTGTGATTATAGAGGGTCACTAGCATCCAGTTTAAAACAACATATAGTAACACATACTGGAGAGAAACCACTTGAATGTGATATGTGTGATTATAGAACATCACATGCAGGCTCCTTGAAAAATCACAAATTAACACATACTGGAGAAAAACCATATAAATGTAATATGTGTGATTATAGAACGTCACGAGCATCCAATTTAAAACAACACATAGTAACACATACTGGAGAAAAACCATATGAATGTGATATGTGTGATTACAGAGCATCACAAGCTCATGTCTTGAAAAAACACAAATTAACACATACTGGAGAGAAACCATTTGAATGTGATATGTGTGATTATAGAACATCACATGCAGGCTCCTTGAAAAATCACAAATTAACACATACTGGAGAAAAACCATATAAATGTAATATGTGTGATTATAGAGCGTCACTAGCATCCATTTTAAAGAAACACATAGTAACACATACTGGCGAGAAACCATTTGAATGTGATATGTGTGATTTTAGATCATCACAAGCAGGCAATCTAAAGCGACACAAATTAATGCATACTGGAGAAAAACCATTTGAATGTGATATGTGTGATTATAGAGCGTCACAAGCATCCTATTTAAAACAACACATAGTAACGCATACTGGAGAGAAACCACTTTAATGTGATATGTATGATTATAGAACATCACATGCAGGCTTCTTGAAAAATCACAAATTAACACATACTGGAGAAAAACCATATAAATGTAATATGTGTGATTATAGAGCGTCACGAGCATCCAATTTAAAACAACACATAGTAACACATATTGGAGAGAAACCATTTGAATGTGATATGTGTGATTATAGAGCGTCACTAGCATCCAATTTAAAGAAACACATAGTAACACATACTAAAGAGAAACCATTTGAATGTGATATGTGTGATTTTAGACCATCACCAGCAAGCTATCTAAAGCAACACAAATTAAAAGATAATGGAGAAAAACCATTTGTGTGATTATAGAGTATCACAAGCATCCAGTTTAAAAATACACAAATTAACACATGCTGGAGAAAAACATTTGAATGTGATTATAGGGCATCATAAACAATTGGGCTAAGGGCGCCTTCACATTAGGGCGCAAGCAGCGCTGCTCACAGGCGGCAAACTTCTATACTAAACAGAGCAGCTCGACAGCCGCGTGTGATCAGTCGGCATCGAGCCAGTGTTGCAAACGCACGTTCGAACCAATCGCTCAAGGAGCAAAGTGGACACAACAATTTATCATTGAAGTTCAAAGGAGTCCTGCTTTGTGGGATTCGAAGACCGATGATTATAGCAACAGGACCATAAAAAGAAAAGCTGGAATAAGAGTCATAAGTCCCAGTTGTCCCACGCACCATCACTGACAAACACTGCACATCACATCTGCAGCAACAGAGTGGTTTACAACTGGAACAGGTTGCCTGAGGATGTTATTTCAGCAAAGTCATTAAACTCTTTCAAGAACAGATTGGATAAAGGGATAGTTAAAGACAATATCATTTTAACAGACAATTACCTATAATTTGTTATTTCAACACTGAGATATAGGCATATCAGCTAATGCTGCTCGCCTATTATTCAATAAATAAATAAATAAAATATGTGAATTGTTTGTTGCAAATTTCAATAACTCAGGCCAGGCAAACCACTCAAACCAGGCCAGAGAAAAGTGCAGCAGGTATAATATGATATTATTTATGCGTATTTAACCCGTATGAGTGTGCAAACACTACTGTATCCTGGTTTGAAGGGCAATGTTTCCAGTGAAATTACAGGGCATAGATAAAACATCTGATATCTCTGGGTGACGAGCGCAGTGCAGTGCTGCAGGTAATGATATGAACTCTTCATGTTCCAGTAGCTGTGTGTCACTGTGCTGTTATGTGGCAGGCATGTTGCTTACCATCAGACGCATGTCCTGCTTGTCTGCAGAGCTTCTGGCGGGAGCCCAACCGGAATCAAATCGTGGTGATAGACCCTAATTGGATCGGTGGTCAAAAGTTTATGACAGAACCAAACCAGAATTGATAGTTTACATAAACTACATCGACAAAATATTTGTGGGAAATTATATTTTAGTAAATACTAAATTTGTTAAAAGAATAGTTTATGATATGAAAAATGTACAAAAAACAAAATTTCGTTTGATATATTTAGACCGGGGTCGATAATTTTTAGAACCAAAAAAATAGTAGTAGAATGAAACCCATTGGAAAAGGAGAGGAATATTATAAAAATGAAAGGAAAAATAATTTACGGGCGATCTGAGGTCGGGAAGGGGATGGGGGGGTCCGTTTTAACCGTAAAAACGGTTTATCTCGATTTCCGGCAAAACTACAAATCCTATGGAAATAAGTTGTACGGCAAAGTTGTAAGGTTTTAAAAGATCTACAGCTTTTGAACTGATACTTTTTTCACATAACCGCAAAATTTATGAGAAAAATTGAAATAGGTAAGTGAGTTTTTGGTTTTTAATATTTTTCTCATGTAAACACACAAAAATTACTCTAAAAATTTGGTAAAAACTTGCCTTTTTATATCTTAAATACACTGTATTTTTTTCTACCTTAAATTAACTTAATATTGAAAAAGTACCCTAATTTTAATTCGAAAAATCTCCCGTCAAAATATCAGCTTTTTCAATAAAGTTGGTAAGCTTTTTGTTCTCTAAAATCTCTTTTTTCTGATAATGTAAAAAAAAATATACATTACCATGGCAAATTTTCTCATAATTTCGTAACAGCTGCTCCACTGCCATACAAAAGTGCAAATACCTACACTATAATCACCTAAACTGTCGTATACTACTTACCTACTGCGACTTGCAAGCAAAAATAAGCCTTTGCACACGCACGCAGTGTTGTAAATGCCTTGCACACGGTCAACACGGTGTGACTTGTTGCCTGCGTACGTCACTGACCAAACGTGCTAGGGTTATACGAAATATGATATGATAAAAAAATAAAGTGCAGATTGTAATTTTTTTATTGTTTTTTTAAATGAAAAAAAATGTAAAAATATTGTAGAAAGTAAAGTTTAACATCTCTTGTAACAAGTAAACTTTTTTTGGTAAAACTCACCGTTTCCGATGTATGGCCAATTCAATGCACTGTTTTTTCTATAGCGTCCAATAACTCTTGAAGAGATATTAGACATACACAGATCAAGATCAAAGTTAAAAAAATTGAATTATCCCCGACTACCTTGGATTAGATTTCTTTTCATTTGATACCCATATTTAAGGAGTAGTGAATAAAATATAATTTGCCATTTTGTAGTGGCAGTCCTCTTGGATTTGAAATTTGTCATAGTGCTTAGGATTCTACTAGTCATGCGTTTTCATTTGATACCTATATTGAGAGTGAAAGAAATTTATCTACCATTTTGTGGAGGCTGCCATCTTGAATCAATATTAACCAAACACTTTATGTAAGCTAGCTTTCCATTAAAAAAATCGCATTGAAATGGGTTGATCCGTTTGAGCTCCACGGTACCACAGATAGACAAACACGCACAGGCGGACAGACAGACAGACAAACATCGACGTCAAACTTATAACACCCCTCTATAAATATTTATATTGAGGTAGTAGTGAAAAAAAACTGTAATTTGCCATTTTGTTGTGACGGCCATCTTGCATTTGAAATTTGTCATAGTGTATAGTATTCCACTAGAGAAGCCCTTTCATTTGATACCCATATAGAGGTAGGTTGTGAAGAAATATATTGTCCGCCATTTTGTGGAGGGGACCATTTTGAATCGATATTAACCAAACATAGCTAATAACCACCGCACAAAAATAAACAAAAAAAGCATCGAAATCGGTCCATCCGTTTGAGTTCTACGGTGCTACAGACAGACACACAGAGATAGACAGACAACGATGTCAAAATTATAACACCCCTTTTTTGGTCGGGGGTTAAACATTGATTCCCAATTAGCTGAGCGATGTATATGAGCGATTGCTATCGCAAAACATCCAATGATATTTAAAACTTTGACAGCTTTGGCAAATTGAACTGGGGGCTTTGTATTTGTATCTAATGTTTTGTTGGAGACCTGCCGTCCTTTATATTATGTCGATGAGGAAAACCACCGTATCACGTTAGCACACAAATGTGGTTTTGATATATTTTAAACACATTGAAACAATGCAAGTGATTTGTCCCAATGCGGCGAACTTAAAATAAAGTAGGTACTTATTGCATTTTGTTACGTACTTAAAAATGAACCCTATTGCTAAGGCTGTGAATCTGTTATTGTCGATTATTAAAAAAATTGTTACAACTTTCTTGGATAACTCAGTTTTAGCTAATTACAGGAAAAAGTACCGTATTCTGAAAAAGGCACTAAGTCGCATGTTTGTACCATTATCAAGACTTATACCACTTTTCGAATCCGTCAGTGCTACGATCTTACTAAACACAACCTTAGCAGAATGTAA
Organism: Ectropis crepuscularia; assembly: GCA_963693475.1. Lineage (NCBI taxonomy): Eukaryota > Metazoa > Arthropoda > Insecta > Lepidoptera > Geometridae > Ectropis > Ectropis crepuscularia. The sequence goes on from OY856367.1 coordinate 3,281,082, forward strand.
TAAGGTGCAAACGATTATTATCTTTCAAATGTATCAAGTTGTTTTCACTATTAAGCACTAGATGTCACTAATATTACAAGTTCTGCTACTTCATACTAGATGGCACTTTGTGCAATTTATACATTCATGAACTCTATCATGTTTTAAATAAGGGATATATTACTACAACGAAAGAATAAGCCGGTCGTGCTAATAGTGATGCGACTATGCTAAACCTTGCCATTAAATTATTGATATTACGTATTAACATAATATGCAAAACGAATAAATGAAATTAATAAATGAATATTTAATCATAATAATAAATTACCGCTGGTTTAGTCGGGAGAACGGCGCCTTCCGATTCGGAGACCCCGGCTTCAAACCCCACACGCACCACTGTCTTTTCGATCATGTGCGTAATGCCGCTAACTTAAAAACGGCGAAGGAAAACATCGTGAGGAAACCGACATGTAAGTACCTAAAATCTTTCGAAGTCATGTGTCATCCGCCAACCCGCACTAGGCCAGCGTGGTGGATTATGGCCTTAACTCTCTCCTTGAGAGAAGGCCCCGAGTCCCAGCAGTGGGAACGTTTAGTGGCCTGTTGATGTTGAATCATAATAAAATTATAGCATATAAATTAATTCATTAGAGAGAGAGAGTGTAGCGTAAAAGAGTTGTGCAAAATAAATTAATAACTAGGAAGAAATAACAAAAATATGAGGAGTAAAAGTAATGATGAAATTGGTGTCGGCAAGTAGCACTAAAATTTGTATTTTAGTCGAATGATATTTTTGTTGAGTTAAGTAATGATAAATCAATAAATAGGTACTGGTGGACGAACTTCACACACAACACCATCTTACCCTAAACTAAGCAAATCTTGTAATATGGCGGCCAGATAGCTGATAAAATACTTATAAGTTGCAAATACATACTTATTAAGCATAGACACACCCAGACACAGTCCAAATATTTGAATCTATCACACAAATATTTGCACTAGGTGGGAATCGAACCCACAATCTAAGGAAATATTTATTTTCTTTGAGATACGATCTTGTCATTTCTCATTTCAGTAACAATATTGGTAAAAATTCAAGGTAAAAAATAAATAAATTTCTTTATTTGCGTAAATGGGTAATTACAATAAGATCTTATATGTTTACATTGAGAACTCCATAATCAACCTTACGGCTTGCAAATATTAGGTTGTCTATGACAATTAGATAGAAAACTTAACAATTATTTTTTTCTTAATTTACCACTCTTAAACTGCCTAATCAAGGACTACCAATTTCACATTATTATTGTTTATTCAAAGGCTGCAAATTCCTTATTATTATATAACTATTCACATATTCATAAAATTGTTTATTTATTTATAACAAAGTAATAACAATGAAAGCATTATAGTAATTAATTTAGCTATGATTCCAATGTCCACAAATAAATAAAAGCTTACAAATTATAACAAATCTGAATCTAATTTTTTATCAGTCAGAAACTCATTAACTGTATAGTATGCCTTCTCTGTCAGAAGGCATTTTAATTTATTTTTAAATAAATATATTTCTTTTATACTCAACAAATTTTCTGGTAAGTGGTTGTAAATCATTGGAACCATGCAAAGTGTACTGTTTCCTTATAATGTTGTGCTATGCACAGGAATTCTAATTTTATGTTTATGACGCTCACTTTTTAGATTTTCAAATAATGACAAATTGTTCCGCACAAACATTACACATTCATATATGTACAAGGAAAGCAACGTTAAAATTTGTAATTTGCGGAAATGAGGTCTACACGATTGCCTTTGACGCAGTTTGCTGATAGCCCGGACACATTTCTTTTGTGATCTGAAAACCATATGCCTTCCTGAGCTATTGCCCCAAAATATAACACCATATCGAAGCAGCGACGAGACATTTCCATTATAGGCTGATAATAAAGTTTAAAGACCTGATTTTTCCAGTTTAAGTTACAAACAAGATGTAAACCTAGGAATTTCGTTGCGTCTATTGTTTCGATTTTATTTCCGGAATAAGTTACATCAAGTTTATTTAATTTGTTAATTATATTCCTGAATGTCATTAGTTTTGTTTTGCTAAGATTTATTTTTAAATTATTAATTTCCAACCAATTTAGGATACTGTCTAGAGCCTTCCTAATTTCATTTTCAACGCATGAAATATTCGTACCAATGAATAATACCGTACTATCATCCGCAAATAATACAGTCGGGTGTTTCGTTACCTTTGGCAGATCATTAATGTAAATTAAGAAAAGTAGCGGGCCTAACACGCTGCACTCTCCGGTTTGCTCCCCCTGGATCTGAGGTTACAGGAAGCAGCTAACTTGTACAGAGTAAAAAAGAACCTCTCCCAAGACTACCTCCCACCAGAAGTGGAACTCGAACGGAACGTTAATTACTTGGACCAATCCCTTCCGTCCACGCTGGTACCCGTAGAGTACGAGCTCCTAGAAGACACCTCCAATCTTCCAGAAGGACCTCAAATTTATACTGATGGCAGTAAGGTTGAAGGTAAAGTTGGAGCTGCTCTAACATGGTGGGAGAACGGCAAAGAGGTCAAGAACTCGACCTTCAAGCTCCACTCCGAATGCACAGTCTTTCAATCGGAAATCTATGCTCTTTGCCGGGCAACTCAAATGGCGTTAGAAAGCAAGGACCCAGAAGTCAATGTCCTGAGTGACTCCAGATCTTCACTCGAACTGCTAAGTAACCCGAAAACGAGTCACCCCCTGGCAAAGTGCATAAAGGAAAACATTGGACAGATAATGCTTAAGGGAGATCTCTTCGTCTTTTCTGGGTGAGAGCGCATGTGGGCACCGTTGGCAACGAAAGAGCTGACGAACTAGCCAAATCGGCAGCTCTCACGGAATCACCCAGGGATTACGAGGGGATCCCTTTGTCCTACGTCAAACGCAAAATCCGCGAAGAATCGGTCAAGAAATGGCAAGATCGATATGAGACCTCGGACACTGGAAAAGTCACCCAGACGTTCCTCCCCGATATAGCAAACGCATATCGAATGATGAGAACCATAAAATTGACTCCCTTCCAAGTACAAGCGTTGACGGGACACGGAGGAATAGCAGAATACCTGTACAGATTTAAGCTCAAGAGCGGTCCTGCATGCGAGTGTGACCCCGACCAACCCGAAACGGTCTGGCACGTGCTAATCGGTTGTCCCCGATTCATGGTCGCAAGACATGAACTCGAATCTATGATCGACAGAAAGCTGGTTGTCTCGGATCTCCATAACATCGTAGCAGATCCAGACAACAGAACACGGCTCCTGTCCTTCATGGAGAGCTCATTCCGCATAGCGGCCAAGAGAAACTCCACAATATCAAATACACGCCTCCCCTCGCCACCACATCCTGACCCGCTGCCCGTGGACGCCACGTGGAATGTGGTTCCCGCCCAACTTCTCAATAGTTCCTCGAAAAGTACCTCCATCCAACAACTACTGGAGAACGCAGACCGAGGAGAGGCAGGGATCCGTATCCGCGGAGTGGCTCTCTTCATGGACAGCAACAAAGAAAGATTCGGAATAAGCTTTTGCTTTGCCTGGGAACGGAAACGAGCCCGTTTGTCACCTGAATTGTCTTGCCTGCTCAATGGGAGTACCGCAAAAGTCACAATGAAGCGGAAAACCTATGACGCCATGCCAGTGTGCGAGGTAGATGGCCACCGATTTCGGTTGGTGCGATCGAAAAACAAAACGATTGCACTAATAGAGTACTCGGAAGGTCGGACCCCTTTCACACAGGCAAGTGCGCTGCTCGAACATCTGAGCAGAAATGCAGGTGAAACACCCCGGGTGATAAGCGTGGATGCGATGGCAATCGAATACTCAAGAGCGCGAGTCGCAGACCGGCTGGGTTGCATTGAGGCCTCTAAACATTATGAGGTAGTCGTATATGAAGATAGGGGAGAAAATCTGAGCTTCCTTCACACGACCAAACACATGCAACTGACAGCTGGGGACATCCTGTTCCTAGTCCGACCATCCAAACCGGCTCCGAAAGAGCACAGCAGAGGGCAACCACGGAAAAAGCAGCCAATCAAAGCGGCAGCCGAGGCACCAACACGACCTTCGTGACTGCCTTCAATGCAGCAGCAAGGAGCATACTCCGAATCTCATCCCACTCATCACCCCCCTTGACGTCAAGGACCCCCAACGCAGCTTCACAGCAACAAACGAGCCGAACGAGAGCCGACATGGGACAGGTTGAACCGCCCCGCTATGTCATGGCTTCGGAGCCATGATGGTGGCTAGCCACACTGAGAGCGACAAGACAAGTGAACCTCAAGACCTGCGAAAACATCATGCAGTCCTATAGGCTAGGAAGTGAAAGCCTCTTAAAGGCGAAACTCGAGGAAGCCGAAGCAGCCATTTACAATAATGTCACTTCCCGGGTCATCAAGGGAACCATGACAGGAAAGTATATGGCAGCTTACAGTGTAGAAAATGGCTTCGTGACACTGAACGAGAAAGAGACAGAGCGCGCGGGAATGCCAGTTTATGCGACACCACCAAACGACCCAATCGTAGTTACCGCCCGATGCACCAAGATTATGCTGGACGATAGGATCCTTGAGATGGCCAAAACCATCGAAGGGAACTCAAACGTCTAAGCGGGTTGGGAAAACTGGGAGGTACCGCGAATACAGTGGGTCAACGGAGTTCCAGGATGTGGAAAGACAACATGGGTGATTAGACACTTTGATGTAGACAAGGACGCCATTATCACTACAACAACTGAGGCAGCAAAAGATCTAAGAGAAAAGCTATCGCACCGTATCGGAAACCTGGTCAAAACCAGAGTGCGAACCATGGCTTCTGCTCTGGTAAATGGTTTCGGAAGAGAAAGTTTCAGTCGCCTCATGGTGGACGAAGCTCTCGTGAACCATTTTGGAGCCATTGTGATGGCTTCAAGGCTGTCTGATGTTGGTGAAATTGTCCTCATCGGAGACGTCAATCAGTTGCCTTATATCGACAGGGAAAATCTCTTCGAAATGAGGTATCACCGGTAACAAAGATCAGCCAGGAGTTGCTCTGCACTCATTGCAATCCGATGGATGTCGCATATGCGCTGAGGGAAATATACTCAGGTATGTACTCCTCAGCACCCAGTATAAAGTCCCTAGAGCAGAAAAGGTACAAGGGAGCGCAAATACCCAACACCCTACCAAACACCCTCTTCTTAGTTCAAACTCAAGAGGAGAAAGAGACCCTGACAAACCAGGGTTATGGGTCAGGCACAGGGTCACGTATCCTCACCATCCATGAAGCTCAGGGACTGACATATGAGTCGGTAATCGCAATAAAAACCAAGGCAAACATGAAGCTGCACGAGAGCGTGCCCCATGCGGTTGTTGCAATCTCACGGCACACGGGGACCTTCACGTACTACGCTGACGACACCGACGACGCCATCGGTCGGTTCGTGCGGCGAGCGCTGGCTGCATCACCGAAGACCATCCGAGAGTTCAACCTACAGATGGCCATCAGGGACAGAAATGCAGCCGTAGTGGAGGCTCTCGGCCAGGAGGAGGCGGCTTAGGCAAATGGCAATAATGCAAAGAATCGATGTCGAGTCGGTTACTAGCGGAATCCCAATCGTTAGTGATCGGCTCAACAGACGAGCACTAACTAGTATTAGGTTTAAAATGTTCCCAACTCCCCCCTTATTTTCCTCTTCTTCTGATTATCCAAGAAATATGTAAAAATAAATAAGATTTGAAATGACAAAAGTCACGGACCCCGGAGTCTGTGGAGTAGCAATTTTGAATTTAAAAAAAACACGCTGCCCTGTGGTACACCATATTTAACTTTTTCGTATTTCGACGTATATGTGATCTCCCGTTTTGAATCGGAGCAAATTTTGCATATTTGTGTGCTCTGTTGATGGTTTGATAAATAAGATCTCATAAGGTCGTGCACATTGCCTCTAATACCGTACGCCTCTAGTTTGTCTAATAATATATTGTGATCGACAACATCAAACGCTTTAGTAAGATCCATATAAAGCGCGCATACTGGTAATTTTGCATCTAAATTAGTTCAAATAGTTTCTATAAAACTGTAAATTGCTAAATTAATACCTTTCTTCTTTCTGAAGCCTAATTGCTCGGAAGCGAATAACTTGTTCTGTTCAAAATAACTGTAAATATTTTCATACATAGTCTTTTCAAAAAATTTAGAGAAAATAGGGATTAAAGCTATCGGCCTGTAACAATTCAAATCAAGCTCGTCACCTTTTTTGAAAATAGGTTTAATTATTGTTTTTTTAAGTCTTTCCGAAAAAACACCTTGTGATATACTCGCATTGACTATGTAGCTAAGTAGGTACATGGGAAATGGTACATGAAACGTGCTTAATTACTTGTGTAGTTATACCTTCTTATCCAGAACTTTTTGTATTTTTAAGATTCATTATGATTCTATGAATATCTTGCGGTACCGTTGGCGTCATAAACAGAGATTTAGTACATCTCGATTTAATAAATGTTTTAGGCTTTACGGTTCGTTCCGGTAAATGGTTTGAAAAAACCTATTGAAAGTACTGTCTACTCCAAGGGGTTCCTTTATGTAATTTCCATTGACTTTCAGTTGTATAGCTTCCCTTGGTAGAATATTCTTTGTACCATTAATTATTTGCCATGTTGCCTTGTTCTTATTTGGAGCATTTCTGATAAAATTGTCATTCAGAGATCTTTGTGTCAGATGAATGATTTTATTAAGTCTCAGCGACAGTTCTTTGAAGTTACGTTTATTTTCTCGGCTACGATTTTTCCGGTAAGCCCAGAGTAAAGATCTCTTTCGCTTGCAACATAGTCGGATACCAGTGGTTAGCCACCTGGGTCGTTTCCTGGTTGTCATTTTCACATTACTAATTGGAAAGCACAAATTATAAAATAATAAAAATATATCATGAAATTTATTAAAAGCCTCATTTGGGTCATTTTGCTGATAAATGTCATCAAATGTCAATGATTTTAAATAGTCTTTAAATTTATCCATATTATCCTGTGAGTAATCTCGTTTTTCAACGTACTAATATTTGAGACAAGAGGTTGGTTTAATAGGGTAGGAGAGTAATTGTGCTGTATGGTCAGACAAAGCAAGCTCAATCAGGTACCATGACGATAAGATACCTTGAATTATAAACTTGATGAGACTAAAATAAACAAATGGGTAAAGAAAAGAAGGAGGGTTTCAGTAAATAAATAAATATTGGTGGACAATTCACACACAACACTGTCTGACCCCAAACTAAAAAGCAAAGCTTGTACTGTACCGGCGATAAATATTGCACATCGACACCTGGAAAGAGACAATCGGCCAAATTCGGCTTCGTAGAGCGTCATCTCTGTCGCACGAAATACAAACAGTCCGGTAGCTATTAAGAGCTGTTATAACAATTTTAATTTGATTCTTTTAATAATTATTTTATTCTTTGTATAAAATACACCAATTTTTCTATAGGTAAGTGATGGCTTTAGGTTCGGGTAAAATAAAATAAAAAAAAGTTCACATTATGTTTACGTATTTAATTACTTTGGAAAATTACAACTGTAGTGTAAATAATAAACACCATTGTATCTATTGTTAAAGTGAGACATAGTAATAATAATTCTAATTCTCAATGAGGGAGTTTCCGACGAGACAAAAATAGTTCCAACGGACGCACTAGATGGCGATTGTTCGAGATGCAGATAGATCTGTCTCTACCATGTACTCTCAACAGTGTAATCCCTTTAGAGACCCTACCCGTTTTCAGGGAAAAAGTATAGTGTAAAAAGTGTCTTTATTAATTTTAAAATATTGGGAATATAAATAGCTAATTAGGTTGATAATGTAATAAAAAACCGTTACTGATCACAATCCCTTTTCAGTAAAAATCTTTAGAACTCCCGAGGCAATAGACACCAACTAAGCCAAAGTAGAAGGAAAATTCAAAGATATAAATAGCAACACTGATACGACAATATTTTATCCACAGACTAAGTAGAGAGATCTCTCTCGGCTGAAGGATTAGTATCCATAGCCAAGAATAAATTTAAAAAATATGTATTTTGTCTTTCATCAGGTTTACGAATTTGTTTTGAAATTTTGATGTTTTGATATAGTTTTCATTCGAATAAAATGCGTACATGGATAAAGTAGTTCATTATTTATTACTAGAAGTCGTGCTTTCGCAAATTGACTGAATTGAGTCTCATTATGCCTACCGCTTTTGACAACAAACCAAAAGACCTACAAGCGCCTCCTGTTATCGTTTTATTAAACCATATCTTTTTGTCTCGTCGGAAAACGGCTCATTACTTCCATTTCAATATCACTGTCACTATCAGCCGTATTTATCACTAGTCTATCAGTGTAATAGGGAATATGCATGCATTTTTTTATATTTTTAATTCACTGTTTACATTATTATAACGCATTAAAAAATATAAATACTCTTGCAAATGTTCAAATTAATTTTTAAAATAATGTTTAAAATATCGATAAAATTTGACCTTTTTGAACGCAGCTATCTTTCCCGCGCTGGGCATGACGTCACAGGCCACGCTCTGTGTTTATTTACTACAAGTCTACAAGTGTTGCAGAATACAGAAATTGCACAAGCTATGCAAAACACTACTATAAATACAAATAAACACGACTTTTCTCTCAAACGCAACTAGCACAGTACGAATATCAACACCGTTAAATCAGATAACATGTCATGTGACGTCACTTTTGCTTTGACCAACAGTGATGCGTTTCGCAAATTTGAATTTCCCTCGCCTATCTTGCACTATTTAATTAATATTTTTTGCAATTTATAACTAACTAAATGATAAAATAATGATTTAGGCATAATGGCAGGACATTAAAGATACTACGAAAAAAAAATCAAGCCAATTTAAACTACATGCATATTCCCTTTTGTCTAAACCGTGTTGAATGCTTCTATATTCATTCTCACATTTGATTGTGTGATCGCAAACCTTTTTCCACTTTTCAGTCCCGATCATGTTTACTTTTTCAGTCAATAACGTTTTTTACTGTAGTTAAATTCATACCCACATTTCTAGAGGCTACATAGCCTTTTAGTTGAGACCATATAAATATTTTCAATTGGATTAAAATCCGGATGATACGGTGGCAATCGCAACACAGTGTGCCCATGTTCGGCAAGTACTTTGTCCACGGAAAACTCTGTATACCTCTCCTTGTGCTGACATATTATAATAGCGTAAATCTGGGTTTTTGTTAATTTTGGATCAACTGGAATTTCGTGTTTGTTTAACCAGTTGATAATTTCCTGTTTAATGGTTTGAGTTGGGGGCTCTTTCAACATATTTATTGTGATAGGGTGCGTTGTCGATAACTAGAACGGAATCACTTGGTATATTTGGGATTAATTTATTAGCCAGCCATTTCTCGTAGTTATCGTTATTCATTTCATTGTGATAGTCACTTGTAGTATCCGTGGATTTATACGTTAAAAAGGCCAAAAAGGTACAAAGCCTTTTTCATTTCCCGCATTAACTATTATCAAACGTTGACCTTTTGAAATTAGCTTTTTTACTCCTTTTTTCTTATCATCACTCCAAGATTTCCCTTTAGTGTGGGATGTATGTATGTAAGACTCATCCATGTAGACGATATTTTTTCCTGTTTCGCGAAATTTGCGTATTTCATCGAGGTATTCCATTCGTTTGAGACTTATATCGTGCTTTTCCTTTAAAACTTTTCGATTATCTTCCATTTTAGTGAACCGAAATCCCATCACGTGAAGTATTTTTCTCATACCCATACCCATTTTCATACCCATTGTAATTAACAGCTACAGATAATTTAGCTTTTAATGATTTTATTGTCGGCAGTTCATTAAATCGTAAGTGAAAATCATACACCATTCTTCGAACAACAACAATCAAAATCGTCCATATCCAAACGAAATTGCTTTTTTGGTCTCCCTTTTAACTTAATTTCAGTAGAATGTGTTTCAGTACTGACTTCGTTTAATATATTGTTCAAAGTTCTTCTTGAAATTCCAGTGGCATTTGCAACTCGCGCTTGAACCTCCTTAAAATAACAACTTACATCTTCATCTTAATTTTTTTTAAATCTGTCAGCTTCGGTTACAAAATATTTATAAACATTGTAGATAATTTGGCGTGACTGACCTCGTAAAGGTTTCCCTCTTTTTCCTAAAGATGCCATAGTACAACTTTAAATTATTTAAATTTGGGGGTGTTAACAACTCTATATATATATATATATTTTGAACTGGACGCGACCGCACTCTATCGCACTTGAACAACGACTGACAACGTCACAGGCTCACAGGACAAAGTGACAAAACGTCACATAGGTAATGTGCGACAGAGATAATGCTCTACGAAGCCGAAATCAGCCGACTGTCTCCCTCCAAAGGCCGATGTGCAATACTTATCGCCGGGTACTGTAAAACATATGGATAAAAATAAAATTAGTGGTCTCATCTCTCATCATTTGACTGCCCTCGTGGCTTAGTTGGTAGTAGCTCTGCCTGCGAAGCCGAGGGTCGTGGGTTCGATCCCCACCCAGTGCAAATATTTGTGTGATGAATTCAAATGTTTGCACTGTATAATAAGTATGTATTTAAAACTATATAAGTATTATATCAGCTATCTGGCCGCCATCATACAAGTTTTGCTTAGTATGGGGTCAGATGGTGTTGAGTGTGAATTGTCCACCAATATATTTTATTTATTTTTTGATAAAATTAATTCCAGTTGATATGAAAGCAAAAATACGAGTAAATTAATTGAACTGTAATTTAAGTTCTTTGTTAATATTTCAAATATTACAGACACGATTTTGATAATACCTATGTTTATGACATTATGACCTACCAAAGAAAAAAAAAACATTTAAATCGATTCACAATGAGGCGTTTTCCAGATGAAGATAGACTTGTCAAAAATAGTTCTAAATTTTGCCATTTGTGGCACCACTGTTTGTTTTTGTGAAATTTCTCTAACAAAATGAAACATTGGCGCCACTTATGGTGAAATTGGGAACTGTCTTTGACAGTTCTATCTTCACCTGGAAAACGACCCATTGGCGGAGCTATCGCGTATTAAGATCTATAAAAAACGTACAACCGAATCGAGAAGCTCCGAGTATTTAAAGCAGTAGGTTCATACCAGGGTAGCGATTCTGAAACCATTCGGTTGCATCCGACACGGAATCTCATCTCTCGGTCTTTGTCTTATCTGTTTAGCATGACAAAGACCGAGAGATGAGATTCCGTGTCGGATGCAACCGAATGGTTTCAGAATCGCTAGGTACCCAGATTTGGCTGGGCAGGGAAACATGAGTAATGAAGGTGAGTGTTGATGTACGTTGGAAAGGGGTCCCTTAAATCTACACCCGTGTGACAAGTCTCTAGAGCAATCTCTAATTTAAATGTTGTTCTCAATGGTCTAATCTAATACACCATCTCTGTTTTTCAACTTTATTGCTAAATTACATATGTTGAATGTAAAGCGTCAAAAAATTCTTCAGATTATTAAATTTTTTACTGTAATAAATGATGTTTTATTTGATCTTTAGTATTTTTTTTTTTGTTTATCTACTCCTCAGACTCCGGGGTCCGTGATCTTTGTCATTTGTGTTTTTTTTACATATTTCTTGGATTAGAAGAAAAGGAAAATAGGGGGGAGTTGGGCACATTTCAAACTTAACTCTAGTGCCCGTTGGTAGAGCCGATCACCAGCGGTTGGGATTCTACCGCTAGTAATCGGCTCGACATCGAGTCTTTGCCTAATTACCATTTGCCTAAGCCGCCTCCTCCCGGCCCAGAGCCTCCACTACGGCTGCATTTCTGTCCCTGATGGCCATCTGTAGGTTGAACTCTCGGATGATCTTCGGTGATGCAGCCAACGCTCGCCGCACGAACCGACCGATGGCGTCGTCGGTGTCGTCAGCGTAATATATGAAGATCCCCGTGTGCCGTGAGATTGCAACAACTGCATGGGGCACGCTCTCGTGCAGCTTCATGTTTGCCTTGGTTTTGATTGCGATTACCGACTCGTATGTTAATCCCTGAGCTTCATGGATGGTAAGGATGCGTGACCCGGTGCCTGACCCATAACCCTGGTTTGTCAGGGTCTCTTTCTCCTCTTGAGTGTGAACTAAAAAGAGGGTGTTTGGTAGGGTGTTGGGTATTTGCGCTCCCTTATACCTTCTCTGCTCTAGGGACTTTATACGGGGCGCTGAGGAGTACATACCGGAGTATATCTCCCTCAGCGCATATGCGACGTCCATTGGGTTTCGATGTGTGCAGAGCAACTCCTCCTTGATCTTTTAGTTATAATAATCACCTTGGGTATTACTACCGAATAAATTAAATACCAGGTAACTTTAACGAGGCCATGGCTCAAAGAGTTTACTTATACTTTATCTAAGCCACGGCTTTATAAATGTAGAGGTATGATAATATTAGCAACACATTCAGTAGGATAAAATAATAGATAGTCTGTGATACATGTTACTTTTATTTACAAAGTATATCTAAGTATATAACAGAGGAGATAGGTAACTAAATGTTTGCTGATCAAACATGCCGTACAACAGGAAGATTCTACTTGTAAACCTCTCCAAATATTTCCAAAGTTTCTTTGTATATCCTTGCCTCTTTGCTCAATCATGATTGAGCAACGTTTGGCAAGTTTCATCCTTTCATCTCAAGAAATGAAGTATAGCAATTATCTATTTCTTCCATGTAGAATCACATGCCTTACACCGGCAAGATTCTACTTTTATAGACACGTACGGGTTCTGCGTTGTCATTATAGGGATTAGGGACCAATAAGTTCTGGCAGAAAGTACCTTTAAGTAACCTTTGCTTCATCTATAGATAGAGCTAAAGTCGAACAGATACGAAAATACTGTTTGTTATACAAGGACCAGAGGGGGTCGTGGGGTCATGACCCCTCTTGGGCTGGTTCCAGTACCACTAAGTAATAGACGGACGCACTTATCACACGATCACAGGTTCACACGGTCTTCTTACTTTTTAGCCCCGACTATGTTTGTGACCACCACTGACCACTGGGGCCAAAGCTGGTTCCGCTCTTGCTGTAATATCGTTGTTTGACGTGATGTCTCGTATCTCCAATGTTTCTTTGTGGTTTCTTGCCTTTTTGCTCAAACAAGAAACATCACAAACACGATTCATACTTATAGTAATACGTGTGATTATACATACATAATGTGCAACAAAGGCGTAAATGCAATTAAGATTTACTGCTAAATGAATTTGTAGAAACCAAGACGGTTTTATAGTTACGCGTGATTATGCATTTCTTTGTGTAATTCAATAAATACTTAATCACTTTATTTGTGAAAAACATACCTAATTCCTAACGAATTTTCTCTAAACGCAATATGCTATTGTTTAAGAATCCAGTTTTGAGCTATAATTTGATGTAGGATACATGGAGATCCATGCAGCACACAAAAACTTATTAACAAAAACAAGCGTTTTTTTTGCTCTCCTGAAAAGTTGGTGTTTTCAAGTTACGCCTTTGTTGAATTAGTAGTGCGATTTATACAATTGTACAGTGGTTCGACTAGTCTAGAGGTGCCGCAGCGAGCTCGCGCGGCGCCGACCAATCAGAGGCCGCGCAGCGCCGTCGTGCCGTCTCGCTCGCACGTCGCTCCGTCCCACTCGGCCGTCCGCAACACTTGCTAAACAATACATGATAAAATTAACATTTTTCAAGTGTTAGTTTGTTTTTAAGCATTTGGTAGTTATCAAAGATATAAAAAGAATCATTTTTCAAATAATACGTTATCAAATGAATGTTTGGTCAAATAATTACTTTGAAATATAACTAATTTGTTAAATATATTTGTAAAATAATCATTTCACTCACACACACAAACTCACGGGGAGTATGTCTACAATAACGTTGGTTATCACAATGTCGATTTGTGAAAAAAAGTTTATTAAGAACAGATACCGTTTTCCCGCCAAAATAGCTAACGTAAGTACCCACTGGCGCTTCGAGCGGGTGAACAACTGGTATACACGTCGAACTAATGTCTAGCCACATTGTACATCGTGATATCTATATATTATGTCGGAATCGAGTCGCAATCGAGTCGTGTTCAGGACGCAAGCGCCACCTGTCGGCGTTCGATGAGTCAACATTCCCCCGGCCGAGCGGAGCGCACGGGACTTCTTGTGCGGCGGTCGGCCAGAGCGGTTGAGCTTGAACCATCGCGCGTTCTACGATACGTACTTTGCTAAACAATCTACTTTGTTACCTGAACTTAATAAATCCTATTGTGTTTGCGAGTTTTCATCCAACACTACCCATCGACTACGCCCACAGCAGAAGAATGCGATTACTGATGATGATGGCGAGACTATGTCCGCCGACATATATATGAAATATAAAATATAAAAAACAATGCCACTTTTCGTTGTTATTGAACTCCTCCTAAACGGCTGAACCGTTTTGAATGATTTTTCCTGTATGTGTTTGGGCAGGGCCCTCGATGGTTTAGATTCAGGAATCAGCCCGGCAGATGGCGCTGCAGATGGTATCTAGGTTATTATCCGAGCAAAGCCGGAACGGGCCGCTAGTTATGTATGAAAAAATGTATGCCATTACACAATACTTTATTTTTTTTATAGTATACAGTGACAACATGGAGGACATGTGCCTGATGGTAAGCAACATGCCTGCCACATAACAGCACAGTGCCGCGCAGCTATTGGATCATGAAGAGTCCAAATCATTACCTAACACTGCACTGCGCTCGTCACCCAGAGATATTAGATGTTTTATCTCTATGCCCTGTAATTTCACTGGAAACATTGCCCTTCAAACCAGAACACAATAATGTTTGCACTCTAATAAGTGTTAAATACACATAAATAATATACCTGCTGCACTTTTCTCTGGCCTGGTTCTGTTATTGAAATTTCCAACAAACAATTCACATATCTTATTCCAACTTTTCTTTTTACGGTCCTGTTGCTATAACCATCGGTCTTCGAATCCCACAAAGCAGGACGCCTTTGAACTTCAATGATAAATTGTTGTGTCAAGTTCGCTCATTGAGTAATTGGTTTGAGCGTGCGTTTGCAACACTGGCTCGATGCCGACTGATCACACGCGGCTGTCGCGCTGCTCTGTTTAGTTTAGCGTTTGCCGCCTGTGAGCAGCGCTGCTTGCGCCCTAATGTGAAGGCGCCCTTAGACCAATTATTGTTTATGATGCAAATGGTTTTTTTCCAGTATGTGTTAATTTGTGTTTTTTCAAGCAGCCTGCATGTATTGTTCTATAGCCACATATTTCACATTTAAATGGTTTTTCTCCAGTATGTGTTAATTTGTGTTGCTTTAGAAATCTTGCTTGTGATGATCTATAATCACACATATCACATTCAAATGGTTTCTCTCCAGTATGTGTTACTATGTGTTGTTTTAAACTGGATGCTCGTGACGCTCTATAATCACACATATCACATTCAAATGGTTTCTCTCCAGTATGTGTTACTATGTGTTGTTTTAAACTGGATGCTTGTGACGCTCTATAATCACACGTATTACATTTATATGTTTTTTCTCCACTATGTGTTAATTTGTGTTGTTTTAGATGGCCTGCTCGTGATGCTCTATAATCACACATATCACATTCAAATGGTTTCTCTCCAGTATGTGTTACTATGTGTTGTTTTAAACTGGATGCTCGTGATGCTCTATAATCACACGTATTACATTTATATGGTTTTTCTCCAGTATGTGTTAATTTGTGTTTTTTCAAGCCGCCTGCATGTGATGTTCTATAATCACACATATCACATTCAAGTGGTTTCTCTCCAGTATGTGTTACTATGTGTTGTTTTAAACTGGATGCTCGTGACGCTCTATAATCACACATATCACATTCAAATGGTTTCTCTCCAGTATGTGTTACTATGTGTTGTTTTAAACTGGATGCTTGTGACGCTCTATAATCACACGTATTACATTTATATGTTTTTTCTCCACTATGTGTTAATTTGTGTTGTTTTAGATGGCCTGCTCGTGCTGCTCTATAATCACACATATCACATTCAAATGGTTTCTCTCCAGTATGTGTTACTATGTGTTGTTTTAAACTGGATGCTTGTGACGCTCTATAATCACACGTATTACATTTATATGTTTTTTGTCCACTATGTGTTAATTTGTGTTGTTTTAGATGGCCTGCTCGTGATGCTCTATAATCACACATATCACATTCAAATGGTTTCTCTCCAGTATGTGTTACTATGTGTTGTTTTAAACTGGATGCTTGTGACGCTCTATAATCACACGTATTACATTTATATGTTTTTTCTCCACTATGTCTTAATTTGTGTTGTTTTAGATGGCCTGCTCGTGATGCTCTATAATCACACATATCACATTCAAATGGTTTCTCTCCAGTATGTGTTACTATGTGTTGTTTTAAACTGGATGCTCGTGATGCTCTATAATCACACGTATTACATTTATATGGTTTTTCTCCAGTATGTGTCAATTTGTGTTTTTTCAAGCCGCCTGCATGTGATGTTCTATAATCACACATATCACATTCAAGTGGTTTCTCTCCAGTATGTGTTACTATGTGTTGTTTTAACCTGAATGCTCGTGACGCTCTATAATCACACATATCACATTCAAATGGTTTCTCTCCAGTATGTGTTACTATACCAAACATACTACGGAAACAAGTCCAACAACAACTACAGCAACAGCAACGAGAAATATAAATATAAGGATAAATAAAACGAATGGAAAAGGAAGTCACGAAAAACACAACTACTGTATTCACAACAACCAATTCCCCAACCCGGCTGGTCCCCGTGGGGATAGCGACCACTACCCTCTAACTCAAAAAGAACAAACCTTACAAGTAGGTACGTACAATGTGAGATCACTTGCATCAATTGAAAAGCAAATCGAGCTAACACACGCTTTGGAAAATATTAAATGGGATGTCTTAGGATTGGCAGAAATTAGACGAACGGGTTGTAAAATAGAAGAATATCCTGAATACATCTTCTGCTACTTCGGAGAAGCAGTAGGCCTCAATGGGGTTGGTTTCCTAATCAAGAAATGGCTAAAATCAAATATCATAACTTTCACAGGAATTACGGAACGGGTGGCTATATTGAAACTCAATCTCAATGGGAAAGTTATATCGGTAATCCAATGTTACGCACCAACCTCAGACTCAGACGAAGAAGAAATAGAAAAATTCTACAATGATATCAAAACAGCCTTAGAGATGAGCGAAGGAACTATACTCGTCATGGGCGACTTTAACGCCAAAGTCGGACAGCCGTTAAGCCACGAAAGCCTAGTAATGGGAAGTTACGGATACGGAGCTCGCAATGACAGAGGCGAAAAATTGGTACAATTTGCTCATGAACAAAGACTGTCAATAACGAACACATACTTCAAGAAAAAACCCAGTCGAAGATGGACGTGGATCTCACCCGATCAGAAAACGAAAAATGAAATAGACTTTGTGATGTGCAATAAGACCAAATCCGTAACAAATATTGAGGTTCTGAATAAAATAGGTTTCCCATCGGACCACAGACCAGTGAGAGCTACACTACAACTAAAAGATCTAAAACTAAATAGGAAAAAAATTAAACCTAATCCAGAAACATTAAAAACAGACGACGAAGTTACCGCGTACAACGAGAACCTGAAAGAAAACTTAGACTCAAGCATACTTTCATCCATGACTGACATACAGAGATACTACGACATTCTTGAAAACACAATCAGGAAAAGCCTAAGAATAAGTAATCCAACAAACAATACAGAAGGAAAACACAAAATCCTTAACAAGAATACAATAAAGCTGATACAGGAAAGAACGGACATTTTGACAACTCAAAATAGAAACAAAACAACAAAGACTCGTCTAACAAAGCTTTTCAAGGAAGTCAACAGAGCGATCAGACAAGACTACAAAAACCACAGAAACGGAATTATAGAAAAGAACCTTAACAGATACAGGAGCTCAAAACGGGCATTTAAGGAACTCAACCGGCACAAAGAATGGATTCAAAAACTAAAGAAAGACAATAAGGAAACAAGAAACAGAAAGGAAATAATTAACTGTGCAACCAATTTCTACAGGGACCTTTACAAAAAACAAGACGGACATGTAACAGAACCAGATGAAAAACAAAACATAAAGGAAACAGACGAAGAACCAACTACACCAAAAGACCAAGAGGAAGTACCGCCGTTCACAGAACAAGAAGTAGTAAGACAGCTGAAAAAACTCAAAAAAGACAAAAGTCCGGGTCCGGATAACATAAGAGCTGAAGCCCTTGTAGCAGGCGCATCTTCACTGCTCAAGTATATTACCTTACTCTTCAACTTGGTACTACATCAGGAAAGGATCCCCAAACAGTGGAACAGCTCGGAGATCGTACTTCTTTACAAGAAAGGGGACCCTCTGGA
This sequence comes from Ectropis crepuscularia, assembly GCA_963693475.1. NCBI lineage: Eukaryota > Metazoa > Arthropoda > Insecta > Lepidoptera > Geometridae > Ectropis > Ectropis crepuscularia. The sequence goes on from OY856367.1 coordinate 3,299,609, forward strand.
TATTGGAAACTATAGACCAATTAGCTTGCTTTCGACAATGTACAAACTGTTTACCTCATTACTTCAAAATAGACTAGCGCCCCAAATAGACAACAGCCAACCGAAGGAACAGGCAGGCTTCCGGTCAGGCTTCTCAACTACTGATCATATACATACTATAGAGCAAATTATCGAAAAATATAAAGAATTCAACCAACCATTATACATCGCACTAGTGGACTACAGCAAAGCTTTCGACAGTATTACACACGATTCAATTTGGAGAGCACTACATGCAATCAACATAGAGACAAAGTACATAAGAATCATAAAAAATATATATACAAACAGCGAAAGCAGAGTAAGACTCGAAGACACAGGAGAAGTAATAAAAATAGAAAGAGGAGTCAGGCAGGGCGACCCTCTATCAACAAAACTGTTTATTGCCGTCTTAGAAGATATATTCCGAAAACTAAATTGGTCAAGGACAGGAGTAAAGATAAACAACACTCGCCTCAGTCACTTAAGATTTGCAGATGATATCGCACTCTTTGCCGAAACAGCTGCAGAAATGAAACGAATGCTACAATCGCTAAGTGACGAAAGCGAAAAGGTAGGGCTTCAGATGAATGCTACAAAAACTAAAATTATGACAAACAGTAACACCATACCAATTGAAGTCGAAGGAAAAACTATTGACTATGCAGAAAGCTACATTTACCTGGGCAAACAAATATCATTCAACAAAAACAGCAACGAGCAAGAAGTAGATAGAAGAGCCAATATAGCATGGAAAAAATATTGGTCGCAAAAAGAAATTGTAAAAGGGAACTACAGCCTTAAACTAAAAAAGATAGTGCTAGACACCTGCATTCTACCATGTCTCACATATGGATGCCAAACATGGACATTTACTAAGAGGATAGTAAATAAAATAAACTCATGTCAACATGCGATGGAAAGAAGTATTTTAAAACTAAGAAAGATCCAACAGGTTAGAAATGTAGAAATAAAAGAAAGAACGAAGCTGACGGACGCTCTTGAGCACGCACTCCAGAAGAAATGGAGATGGGCAGGGCACCTAGCCCGATATACAGACAGAAGATGGACAATTGAAACTACAAAATGGAAAGGCCCCATAGGAAAGAGAAAAGTTGGAAGACCAAAAATGAGATGGGAAGATGATATCAAAGAAATAGCAGGAAAAAAGTGGATTGAAATTGCAAAAGATAAGAAAAGGTGGAAAGAGTTGGAGGAGGCCTTTACCCGAAAAGGGACTATACAAAAAAGAAGAAACTAATACAACTAACTTATTAATAAGGATAGATACTAATAAAAACTAACAAATAAGTTATAAGATATGAAATAAGATGTATAGGTTTTTAAGGCTTAAATAAATATAAATAAATAAATATGTGTTACTATGTGTTGTTTTAAATTGGATGCTTTTGACGCTCTATAATCACACATATTACATTTATATGGCTTTTCTCCAGTATGTGTTAATTTGTGATTTTTCAAGTCGCCTGCATGTGATGTTCTATAATCACACATATCACATTTAAATGGTTTCTCTCCAGTATGTGTTACTATGTGTTGTTTTAAATTGGATGCTTGTGACGCTCTATAATCACACATATTACATTTATATGGTTTTTCTCCAGTATGTGTTAATTTGTGTTTTTTCAAAGAGCCTGCAAGTGATGTTCTATAATCACACATATCACATTCAAGTGGTTTCTCTCCAGTATGTATTACTATGTGTTGTTTTAAACTGGATGCTTGTGACGCTCTATAATCACACATATTACATTCATATGGTTTCTCTCCAGTATGTGTTAATTTGTGTCGCTTTAGAGTACCTGCTTGTGTCGATCTATAATCACAGATATCATCACATTCAAATGGTTTCTCTGCAGTATGTGTTAATATTTGTCTGTTCAAGTCAACTGCATAATATGATGTTTTATAATCACACATATCACATTCATATGTTTTTTCTCCAGTAAGTAACTTTTTTATTCTCTTTAAATTACATTTTTTTGTTGGTTTATACCCACATTTATTATCACATTGTAATGATTTTCCTTCAGAGTGTATTTGGACATGTTCGTTTAAACCACTGGATGGAGGTGTTGTTCCGCACGTGGTGTGGCTGTGTTCCTGTTCGAAAGGCAGAGGATTTACTGCTGCAGGTATGCTCTCGTCTCTGCTGGAGTCATCAGTTAGCGACAAGTGAGTCTTTGTATCTGCTGTGTCCATAGGCTCAGGGTCACTCGCCATTTTCAACCAACAGACAAACAAGCCAAGACAATGCAATAAATTGATGTGTACTGATATTAATGTTACAAGCAATATGGTAAAACCAGACTACAATTTTATGGCTTATGCTTGAGAATCAAAGTACTGTGTAAACTGTGGCGAGTTTGAAGAGATTAATCACATGTTTGGTCACTCACTGCCATTTATCCCAATATATGCAGTCTGTTAGATGGTTTGGTGTACATCTATGAGTTGACTGAGTCTTGTAATATCAGGACTCCGGGTGTGTTGATTCTGGAGGTTCTGCAACAAAAAATGTAGAATGGGTTACGTGTTATTCACTAATATTTTAACTGGTCATAGGACGAATTTTTTTTTGTAGATACATTAACTCTTAAATCTATTACTGGCAGAGACCCGCGGTATTTCAATGATAAGTAAGTACCTACTTTTACATCGTCTGTGAAACACACAAACTTTTGTAATAACCTAGGTTGTGCTGTTGTGTCAATCTGTCAATGACCAGAGAAACGTAGGCTAGTTTGTTGTTGTTTTGTTTTTCTCACAGGTTTTCCTAAACATAATTTGTACACAATACGTATCACATAAGTGTTACCTTTCTGCATTATCTGTCAGCAAACTGAAGTGTGCAGAGTTGCCGAGTTAAATAATTAAATATTATTGACTACTAAAATAGTAACTAATAGATAATTTCAACTACTTGTGCAGTACAAAATAATGTAGTAAATATACATAATTATATATATTATATAATAATATAGTAAATATATTAATAACATCAAATAAATAATTACTATTTTGAGAAAACATGTAGGTACAATATATTTTGAAGTCAAAACTTCTTTTGGCGCGCCAAAGACAGATTTTTCGTGGGCTGTCAATTTAATTCTAGCGTCACGCTCGGGAATGATAAGAAATCTTCGGGTAAATTCGGGACCATAGCCAATGGCCATCTAGAAATGCCTCAGCCTTTCCCATTGGCCATTTAAAAATGTGTCAGCATTTCTAGATGGCCATGCTCATAGCCACGCCCTCCGGTTTCACACGCGTAGTTTCCAAAGGAAAAATCAAATTCTGAGTTATAAGTTACCACTTCTATATGACTGCCAATATTTTTCTTTCATGAATTCTGAATACTACGTTTATTTATTTCCTTTAAAATGTACCCTGATGCAAATTTAGCGCTACTATAATTTAATGCATTTGGGCGGACACTTTTTCATGTAGGTACACATGAAACTCCTTACCTCAATCGGTCAACTCTCCATATTTTCACGTCATATTGTTATTGTTAAAACCATGGCTAAATAAACTTTTTTAAAACTTAAAAAATTGAATACAAGTGAAAAACCGAAATACCATAATAATAAGTGATTGTAGCGACCAAGAAGTTTATTTAACGCCAACAGAATCGACTGAAACTGAAAATGCCCAAAGCGTTTAGTAATTTCCTCGCTAGGGGGGGGGATGAAAAATTACGTGTTACACTCGAGTGCAAAGATTTTTCACCTTGTGCCCTTTTGATTCCCTTGCTACGCTTAGGATTCTAATTTTTGAATCCCTCGCTACGCTCGTGATTCAACTTTAGAATCCTTCGCTTGCTCGGTCATCAAAATTGAGCATGCGGTTAAAAAGCCACTTTGCACTCTTGTACAACAAATAACTATTATTTATCACAAAGCAAAACTGTTGACACGAGTAAATTGTAGGTGCTAGTACTGTTGGTATCTGCTGTAATACACTGTTTATTGTATTAATTTATTGTTTATCATGTCCGCACTTTTGTTAATAGTTTAATATTTATAGTATTTGTCAGTTGGATTGTATAGTCTCATTTTTATAGGTGAATATTTATTATTTTATGTAGTTATAAATATAAATATGTAGTAGTATTATTAAATGAATGTCGCTTCCCCCGCCTACGAGTATATGTAGGCTGTTTCCTTTGTGCTGGTTGCCTGGAAGAGATTGCTCTCAGCAATAAGGCCGCCACTTGTGGCACTAATTAATAAGTTATTTCTGTGTAATATTTTAATTTCTTTGTGTTGCAATAAAGTGTTTCTATCTATCTATCTAAATGCTAAATTTAAGGCTATTTACATAACTTTGGTGCATATAGTCCTTTAATTAAATATAATAAGTATTGCCCCTTCTCAGGAAAACAATGAGACGTGGTCGGTTCTTGGTAAATACGATGGAAGAAATGGGTAAAGAAAACATCACTCCTCTCATCATTTCTACACATGAAACAAGGGATAAAGACATCATCACTCCTTCCATAATTTCTACATGATATGAAACACTGGAAGATGACTTGAAAATAACGTCAACTAGTGATGAAGTCAGGGTAGCGATTCTGAAACCATTCGGTTGCATCCGACACGGAATCTCATCTCTCGGTCTTTGTCATGCTAAACAGATAAGACAAAGACCGAGAGATGAGATTCCGTGTCCGATGCAACCGAATGGTTTCAGAATCGCTACCCTGATCTCAAGAAACTCGTCCCGTCATATTATTGGCTGTTACATTATCTATTCCCTGCACGTCTAAGCAACAAAATTCTGGCATATATTTTTATAATTTATTTTACAATTGTAATAAATAAATTTCACAAATCCAGAGCAACGAAAGTGATATTGATGGATCCGATAAGGATTCTAATTTTCTATCGGCTCACAACAATAAACTTTCACCTAAGATCATACCAATCTGTGTCTAAGTCTAAGAAAAATGTAAAAAAAAAATAAGAGTTAGACCACTCTGTGGAGAAAAATATAGACTAATATGTAAAGATAAGCTTGACGAAATTTCAAGCCAACATGTTTTTAATGCATTTTGGAGGATCCGCAACCTTGAAAGGCAAAGAGAGTTTATAGTTCGACACTCGCTACAAATAAAGCCTAAATAGTGGTTTTGCTGTACACAAAATTTAACAGCCCTCAATACTACCTTTTATTTTGAAGTTAATGGGTCCTTAACAAGAATATCTAATGTTTATAAAGAAACATAAATATTATATAATTATAATTGACATAAGAGACTTAAGATTAAGGTTTAAGAGTACTGTTATTATTACTACTACTTGTGTTTTTGATAATTCATCATCCTACAAACCCTTTATTGCTGGTCACAAATCAATATATTACTCGAACTAATTATAAATAATACAGATTTCTATTGAGTTTTAAATATCTGGTTACTCTTTTTCTTCTTCTCTGGTTCATCAAAAGAGAGCTAACTAAGAACTTGATTCAACAACACAGGCTCAACTCAAAATAACAAAAAAAAATTACAAACATTGGTTAACGACAAGGAAACAACGCAGAAAATCCAATTATTAGCCGCAACACATGAAAAAAACACAAGTTTCCCATAACATACTTGCTCTAGCTGCGTTTAAAATCATAATTTCTAATCAGAACACTTTTGTCGTGCATTGGGGCACAGTAATCAGTTTTTCGGGTTTTCTGAAAAAAGTATTTTTTTGCGTTGACCCCCTTTAGATCTAGATGTGCGATATTATCAATTTCGTATAACCCTAGCACTTTTGGTCAATGACGTAAGCACACGACAAGTCACACAGTGCGCAAGGCATTTACAACACTGCGTTCATGTGCAAAGGTGTATTTTTGCTTGCAAGTCGCAGTAGGTAAGTAGTATACAGTTTAGGTGATTATCGTGTTGGTATTTGCACTTTTGTATGGCAGTGGTGCATCTCTTACAAAGTAACTATTTTCTGATCTGTGGCCATGCAAAGTAGGTACCTACACTGTTTGCGAGTAGTGTTGTGCTATGCATAGGAATTCTAATTGTATGCTTGTAACAACAAATGTTTTATTTTACAAACCATCATTTTATAACCATTACATTGCAAATGTTTCACTTAGACAATATAATTATATCAAACGAAATTTTGTTTTTTGTACATTTTTCATATCATAAACTGTTCTTTTAACAAATTTAGTATTTACCAAAATAGAATTTGCCACAAATATTTTGTCGATATAGTTTATGTAAACTATGAATTCTGGTTTGTTTCTGTCATTAACTTTTGACCACCGCTCCAATTAGGGTCTATCACCACGATTTGATTCCGGTTGGGCTCCCGCCAGAAGCTCTGCAGATGAGCAGAACATGTGCCTGATGGTAAGCAACATGCCTGTCACAGAACAGCACAGTGACACACAGCTATTGGAACATGAAGAGTTCAAATCATAACCTGCAGCCCTGCTCTGCGCTCGCCACGCAGATATATTAGATGTTTTATATCTATGCCCTGTAATTTCATTGGAAACATTGCCCTTCAAACCAGGGTACAGTAGTGTTTGCACACTCATACGTGTTAAATACGCATAAATAATATAAAAATATACCTGCTGCACTTTTCTCTGGCCTGTGTTATTAAAATTCGCAACAAACAATTCACATATTTTATTTATTTATTGAATAATTATATCTCAGTGTTGAGCGATTGGTTTGAACATGCGTTTGCAACACTGGCTCGATGCCGACTGATCACCCACGGCTGTTGCGCTGCTCTGTTTAGTATAGAAGTTTGCCGCCTGTGAGCAGCGCTGCTTGCACCCTAATGTGAAGGCGCCTTTAGACCAATTGTTTATGATGCCCTATAATCACATTCAAATGTTTTTCTCCAGCATGTGTTAATTTGTGTTTTTTTAAACTGGATGCTTGTGATTCTCTATAATCATCACATTCAACTGGTTTTTCTCCAGTATGTTTTAATTTGTGTTGCTTTAGATAGCTTGCTTGTGATGATCTAAAATCACACATATCACATTCAAATGGTTTCTCTCCAGTATGTGTTACTATGTGTTGTTTTAAATAGGATGCTTGTGAAGCTCTATAATCGCACATATTACATTCAAATGGTTTTTCTCCAGTATGCATTAATTTGTGTCGCTTTAGATTGCCTGCTTGTGATGATCTGAAATCACACATATCACATTCAAATGGTTTCTCTCCAGTATGTGTTACTATGTGTTTCTTTAAATGGGATGCTTGTGACGCTATATAATCACACATATTACATTCAAATGTTTTTTCTCCAGTATGTTTTAATTTGTGTTGCTTTAGATGGCCTGCTCGTGATGTTCTATAATCACAAATATCACATTCAAGTGGTTTCTCTCCAGTATGTGTTACTAAATGTTGTTTTAAACTAGATGCTAGTGACGCTCTATAATCACACATATTACATTTATATGGTTTTTCTCCAGTATGTGTTAATTTGTGATTTTTCAAGGAGCCTGCATGTGATGTTCTATAATCACACATATCACATTCAAGTGGTTTCTCTCCAGTATGTGTTACTATGTGTTGTTTTAAACTGGATGCTCGTGATGCTTTATAATCACACATATCACATTCAAATGGTGTCTCTCCAGTATGTGTTACTATGTGTTGTTTTAAACTGGATGCTCGTGACGCTCTATAATCACACATATTACATTCAAATGGTTTCTCTCCAGTATGTGTTACTATGTGTTGTTTTAAACTGCATGCTCGTGGCGCTCTATAATCACACATATTACATTTGTATGGTTTTTCTCCAGTATGTGTTAATTTGTGTTTTTTCAAGTCATCAGGTCGTGATGCTCTATAATCACACATATCACATTCATATGGTTTTTCTCCAGTATGTGTTACTATGTGTTGTTTTAAACTGGATGCTCGTGACGCTCTATAATCACACATATTACATTCAAATGGTTTCTCTCCAGTATGTATTACTATGTGTTGTTTTAAACTGCATGCTCGTGGCGCTCTATAATCACACATATTACATTTGTATGGTTTTTCTCCAGTATGTGTTAATTTGTGTTTTTTCAAGTCATCAGGTCGTGACGCTCTATAATCACACATATTACATTTATGTGGTTTTTCACCAGTATGTTTTAATTTGTGTTTTTTCAAGTGGCCTGCATGTGATGTATGGTTTACAAATGGTTTTGCTCCAGTATGTAATTTTTTTTCTTTCTTGAAATTACATTTTTTTGTTGATTTATTCCCACATTTATTATCACATTGTAATGATTTTCCTTTGGAGTGTATTTGGGCATGGTTGTTTAAACCACTGGATGGAGGTATTGTTCCGCACGTGGTGTGGCTGTGTTCCTGTTTGAAAGGCAGAGGATTTACTGCTGCAGGTATGCTCTCGTCTCTGCTGGGGTCGTCAGTTAGCAACAAGTGAGTCTTTGTATCTGCTGTGTCCATTGGCTCAGGGTCACTCGCCATTTTCAACAAACAGTCAAACGAGAACTGATACTGTTGTTACAAGGAATATTGTAAAAACAGGTTACAATTTAATGGCTTATACTTGAGAATCGAAGTACTGTGTAAACTGTAGCGGATATGAAGAGATTAATCACGTGTTTGGTCAATTATTGCCATTTATCCTAAAATAGGCAGTCTGTTAGATGGTTTGGTGTACATCTACAAGTTGACTGAGTCTTGTGATATCAGGAACAATTTTACAGCAACAAATACATTAGCAAGTTTTCAAGTTAGATATACTTAAGTAAATAATGCATAAGTAGGTAAGTACTACCAGACTAGTCCAGTCTTCAGTTCTTGGTTTATGGTTATGGCTTCTACAACTTTGTGATTATTCTACCAGTGTCTGTTACATGATAGTATCGTAAACAGTAATGAAGTAATAACACGCGGCCATCGACGTAGGAATACATGAACGTCTGAACTCCGGGTGTGTTGATTCTGGAGGTTCTGCAACAAAAAATGTAGAATGGGTTACCTACGTGTTTTATTCACTAATATTAACTGGTCGAAAGACGAAATCTTTTTTGTAGATAGATTAACGCTTATCTATTACTGGCAGCGTCCCGCGGTGTTTCAATTACACTTTTAAAGCACCTGTCTTGTTGTAGGTATCAGAGACCAGAGAAACATGCGCTAGTTTCTAGCACAGTTTGGTATAAGTACAGAAATTTCATGTTATTTTGGGTTTTCAAAACTTAATATGTGCACCATACGTATTCAGATAAGTGTTACCTTTCTGCATTATCTCACAGCAAACTAACAACATCAATTACATCGCATAAGTACATAACAATAATATAGTATTGTGACAGCGAATATTAAAAATTTAATAACACAGAATACAATTGTAACCTCATACCTAAGAGGCTTATTTTGCGGGCATGCAGCCCGCAAAGGGTAAAACTGTTGTGTCTATAATATCTCTACTGTAAAACATCTTTGTACACAGTTTACGCAATAAAGAAATTCTGATTCTGATTCTGATTCTGAATAAAATTCTACTCACGCTCACCGAATTCACCAATCACATAATTCAGCAATTTTATTTGGTTAATTAGTTATTTTTACATTCTCTTATTTCTCTTTGAGGGTTATTATTTATTATGGTAGAAAACACAGAGTAAGTAATCATAATCACTACGTAGAAAAAATGGGCAGCACCTATTCGTATGCAGTTCGTTCATTCAATGCCTGCACAGATAATTAATTTATCGTTCATTCATTCGTTCAATGCTGCCATGCAAAACCTTCAATATATAACACTAACATAACACATGTATTCAATTAAAAAGTCATGAATAGGGTCTTTATGGAATGATATGTTACTGTCATCTGTCATTGAGCACATCAGAGCAGAGGGCGCTTCGATCGAGGTTTTCTCAGTGTTGCAAACATAACGGATTTCCCGTCGTATCTAGCGGATTTGGGCACGTCAAGAACGCGAAAATAACTTTCTAATGGCTAACGGAATATTTAACGGAAATTAAAACTACACATTTTCATCCCTAAATGTTTATTGCTTTTGACGTGACAACGTCTTATAATTCGATGAAGCCGGCTGCACGCCCGCAAAACATGACGTCATGTGCCGTTACCGTTACCTCGCCGCATGACGTCGTCAGTACCATTCCATCAGTATTTTCTTAAGACGTTGTCTCGTTCAACTATCGTCAGTAAACTGACTTTACAGACAATCATTTTTTTCAAACCGTAAGGTAGGCAAGTACCTAATAGGAACGTATAATGTTATATTATGATAATAACGTCGATCAAAGACTTCTTTTGTAATCCAGACACAAACTTTTCTTTGTTTACCTTTTGGAACTAACCTTTGCAAACAGCTGAGCAGTGAAGCCCAAACATGCTATTTTAACCCCACGTTTAGGGTCTAGCCCGTAAGACACGGCTCAAAAAAATTGCGTGGTATGACTTCACTGCTGCTAAATTATCGGAAACCAATGTTTAACATGTATTACTAGCACCGCCCTATGGTTTTACTTGAGTAGTTCCCGTTCCCTTTATTTTCCTGGGATAAAAAGTAGTCTGTGTTTTTTTAAACTATCAGGTGTTTTTAAATAATTTCAGCCCAATCCATGCGTTTACCTATACGTTACTACATGATTGGGCAACAAACATTGTCATTTTTGTATTATTAATGATAATAATGATACTGAAAGCTGATGTACCTGCAAATATATATTATTTTAAAAATGTAAGCAACTGTTCAGACTTGAAGTACCTTCGCACCTTTGAGAGGACACCTAGTTTTTTGGCAGCTAGTTTAGCCTTGGACTCGATATACGAGCCAAAGTTGAGCGTACCCCCAAAAGGGGGTTACTTTCACCTCTACAAGGTCAAAAACTACAAGGTCAAGGCTCAAGACGGTGAAAAACCGGCACGGATACACCTCTAAAAGTTGGAGTCAGTTCGAAAGGGCTTCTTTTAGCGGAGGACAGACACGCCTGCGTCTTACTCTCGTTGAACTTGACCAGATTGGCATCGCCCCATTTAGACACCGCCTCAAGGGTCAAGCTCGAACGCTCGATCAGACTCTCTCTCAGTACCTGAGTTTGCTGCCCGCTGGCTCTCGCGCTAGATATGTAACTCTCTACAACGGTGCTATCATCTGCGTACCCAAAGATAGCGGGCTTCAACAGATCGTTGATGTGTAGCAGGAAGAGCGTCGCAGAGAGTACCGACCCTTGAGGGACTCCGGCATTGATAGCCATTTGATCCGACGAGCAGCCATCAATGACGACTCGTATGGATCGATCCCTCAAGAAGTCTATATGAGTAATATTAGCATATAAAAATATTAACAGATTTTTGACGGAAATACACAACTAACTTGGCGCATTTCGAAAAATCTTGTGGCCGGATGCGTCCTCAGTCTTACCAACTTATGTGTTTTCTTCAGGGTATTTCAGGGGATAGTTTTAGAGATTTTGGTCGCTTTATATTGTTTTGTATTTTATATATATCAGTTTTTTTAAAGTAAGAACCAGGCTAAACAGGTCCAGATTCGAAAGGTGAAGTAATTTCGTAGCATTTTTTGGAATGGGTATGTATCAATTAGAGATGTGCCGATCGTGACTTTGGCCGACTAGCCGATTAGTCGGTTGTAAGAAGGTCGACTAGTCAGCTGACTAATCGGCCAAATTGATAATTATTTCTTAGCGATAAGGTCGCCAATTGCTACTTTGTTTTTAAGTTTTTGGGTAATTTTGTTGTTTCGTTTTCTAAATAAGTGCAATAAAGAGTTTATCTATCTATCTTATTTCGGGCATATTCGTGACAAATCCCCGATTACAGCTGATTGGCACGCAAGTTGCAAACACGCCGCCTGTGAACGTGTCAGTGCATTTTTGAAGTGAAAGTTTCCAAAGTAAGCTATCAAATTCGGAGCTATAAGTTTTCACTTCTATCGGCAGTTCCTATGACTGCCAGTTTTTTTTCGTTTTGCTTTTGCACACATCAGTGCGGGGATTTTTTTAGTACAAAAACATTATTTTGTTTAAAGATAATACTGTTAATTAATAACTTTATAGAATATAACATTACATTTTTTTTTTTGTTGTGGGTAGGTGTGAAAGTATTAACCCAAACATAATTTAATCACTCCCTAGACTTTATTAAATTAAAAATAGTTAAAGTTATTGTTATATTAATGCATAGATAGATTTGTTAATACCTGTTGCTTGCCACTGAGTGTAATCTTCACTTTCAGTACACTGTGTTTTGAAATATTTATCACTGCTCATATACCCTTCATAAAACAACAACCAAATGGACGCAATTCAACAGTCATTCCATGAGATGATAGCCACTTTCCATCAGAGACTTGATACAATAGAAGTAAAGCTGCCTGGTACTAGATTTCCGCACAGCCCAGAGAGTTTGACTGCTGAGTTTAAGGCATTTGTTGTTGCCACTTTCCGAGCGCAGCATATCGATCAACAAGAGATGAGATCACGACGTAAAATCTTGCTGATACATTCGCTCATTTGCGAGAAGACTGCAACATCTCAAAAAACGATGTTTTACAGAAATCGACTTTTAAATTCAATTATTTAAGAATTTATTGAAGTTTAGATTTTGAAATTCAATTATTTTACTATTATAGATTTTTGGCATTAGGTTTTAATGCAATATCTCTTATCTTTTAATATATATAGATCTCCTGTCACGATGTTTGTCCGCGATGGATTCCTAAACTACTTAACCGATTTTAAATTAAATTGGCACGCCATGAGCAGTCTGGTCCAACTTGAGAGATAGGATAGTTTTTTTTCGATTTATAGTCCTTAAATGACGAAATCCGAGCGAAGCCAGAATGGGCCGCTAGTTTATGTATCAAATATTAAATATATTATTTCTCCCTAAACCTTTGTTAAAAATTTAGGCTTTGGGATAAATATTTTCAGGAATTGGTAACACTGCGCATTTTGTTTGTTTATAATTAACAAATCTAAATCTGTTTTAGTGGTAATTCACTAATTCATTTCTTTATTCACTTTTGAATAAATGGAAGCATGTCTTATTATTAGAAAAGAGAACGAGTTCGGCGGCAAGATGTCTGAAAATCCTGTCCCGGAAAGGAATAATAATGCGAAAAGTAACCTCTACTAACCGTGTAAAAATCAATACAGTTAAACAAAACATTGATTGACATTCTCTTTATAACTGCATTGCAGTTGCAGAATCTATGATGGAAGCTAATTAAATAGAACAACGTTGTTTGTATCTCTCACAAAAGTATCCAAGGATCCAGTTCTTGCAAGATTAATTTACACCATAGCTGTGATGTAAATGAAATGCCCTTAAACAATACATACATGATAGGAATCCCCAATCATAGTGTCTTTATGATTCAATACAATTGTTAATTAAAAGTAATGAAAAAAATGTTAAACTGCTATCAAAAGTTTTGTAATTGAAAGTGATATACCTACAGAGTTCATTCAATCTATACTAATATTAAAAATTTAAGAAAATATGTTTGAACACACTCAGGAACTGATGGACCAATTTCACCTTTGGAAATGTATGTAGTTGCGGAGTGCTATAGGCTATATGTTAAATGTTCCATGGGTGAAGCATAAGTTATGTAATAATTTAAGAATGAAGATGTGAAATAGTAAGCAAACTGGCGGAATGTGATATGTTATTGTCATCTATTCTACCTACACATCACAATAAAAATGTAAATTTTATTAAATTAATTCTTCAAAACTTCTAGAGACGTACTTCTTAGCATTCCATGGATTCACCGTGCGGGTGCCGGGTCCATCGTGTGGCAGAGAGAGAAATATCGAATAGACCCCAAGACTTGTGACTCGGGTAGTAGGTTTAAAAGGGGCCCCTTATATTGACGTACGTCAACACTCACCTTCACTACTCGTATTTCTCTCCCTGCCCAGCCAAATCCGATATGATCCTACTAGTGCAGCTTTAGATACTCGTTCTAGTATAGAACTTACTGCACTTCTGGACAATCCAAGGTCTTTAAGCAGGTTATAGAGAGATTTTGCTGGTATACCTCTCGCTCCTACTTCTACAGCGTATAAATTAACTACATAGCCATTTTTTGTTAATTCATTTTGAAGGTCGTAATACTTATTTTGTTTCATCGCGTGGTCTTTAGGTATATTAGTTTCCCACGGTACGGTAAGTTCTATCAGGACTATGCGTTTCGTAGCCCTAGAAAAAAGGAAAATGTCCGGTCTGGATGACGAAACACCCACATCCTCTGGGATTTTGTAGTGCTTTTCATACGTGTCCATTAAAATAGTCCAATCAGGAGCTGAACCCAGGATTGAGTAAGGCTTGTTCTTGGAGTTTGAAGTTGAGCCCTCTTTTACAAAGTTAATTTGTCTTTTGTTTATCGTCAATCCCTTTTGGGCTCTAGCTACCGAAAGGCTTACGGCTTCACGTATGATTTCAAGTACTCTGTCATGGCGCTGTGAGTAATGACCCCTATTAAGGAGCACCTTGCATCCCACCAATATGTGCCTTGCTGTACATATCGCCTCACCACAAGTATAGCAACATTTTTCAGAGGCTTTTCCCCACCTTACCAAGTTACTCTGGTCAGGGAGGGTCATTTGGAAAGCGTTCAGATAAAATTTTAATAAGGCAGGAGACCAGTCATATAGCAAGGTGCGCCACTTCAGAGCTAATGGGATACAAAACTCACCTATGGTTAACCACTCACTTTGCATTTCTAAATTCATAGCGTGCACTTTGTAACTATCATTTTCGTCTTGTTGTAGAAAGGTTTTTACCATGTCTCGGTCTTCCCTTTTCTTACTCGCACCCAACCCAGCTGTATTTACTTAATAAATATACCAAATGAAGCCGTAAATTTTGCCTTTATTCACCACATTCTCTGATGTTATGACATGAGAATGAATTATTTGAATGACTGGCCTCGTGGCTTAGTTCTTAGTAGCTCTGCCTGCGAAGCCGAGGGTTGTGGGTTTGATTCCCACCCAGTGCAAATATTTGATTAGAAAACCATCCAAACATACTTGCTGCTGGTCTAACGATTAGAAGCTACCCAAAGTGTCTTAAGAGAAAAGACGTATTGTAGTCATGCCCTAGAATTACTAGTAGTAGTTGTCTAACTCAAATTCATACCTACCCACGACATGATGTTGTGCCGGTGTGAAACTGTGAATAGCGGCTAAGTACACAGGTTTTAATAAAATTCTTTATTTATACCAACTTAATTTTTATTTATTCCATTCCTTGCTACAACATATATTATTTTATGTATGCAACCATTATCTTTTGACAAAAATGGTTTGACATTCCTCACCCAACAAAAGTATAGTAGGCATTGCTATACCAAATCAAAAGTACTGTATGTCGGAACAGTAAACATACATAAATGGTAAGACTCTTAGCAGAGTCCGACTGGGGAAGTACCACACCTTTGTCAATTATTCTACCGCCAAGCAGTAATGTACAAACATTACTGTGTTCCGGTTTGAAGGGCAATGTTTCCAGAGACATTACAGGGCTTAGAGATATAACAACTTAGATCTCTGGGTGACGAGCGCAGTGCGGTGCTAGGTAATGATTTTGGCTCTTCATGTTCCAATAGCTGCGTGTCACTGTGCTGTTATGTGGCAGGCATGTTGCTTACCATCAGGCACATGTCCTGCTCGTCTCGTAACTATTAAAAAAAATAAAAAAATTGATACTAACCACATAGTAAGTCAACTAATAATGTAAATATGTATACATAAGTATTTTTTTAATTAACATTCTACATGTAAAAGCACCATAAAATCCCAGAGGATGTGGGTGTTTAGTCATCCAGACCGTACATTTTCCTTTTTTCTAGAGCTACGAAACGCATACCTAGTCCTTGTAGAACTCACCGTACCAAGGGAAACTAAAATACTTAAATACCACAAGATGAAACAAAATAAGTATTACAACCTTCAAAATGAATTAACAAAAAAATGTGTGTGTGCTTAAGACCACACGGCAGAAGTGAAAACTTCATTATCTGATTTTTGTATTAGGTAGGTATAATGCCCGGTGTACATTATTCCAGTCTAGCGATCGAATCCAGCGCTGGAATGCTTACAGCAAATATGTAAACTGGCACTGGAAAGCATGAAACAAGCCAGAAATTAAAGTTAATTTTTATTAATTTCCCACTAGGCCATAAAGATAACAGTAAGCTCAAAACAAAATTTGATTTGCTGTTTGTATGTTAAGTTGTTGAAATATTTTGGAGGGATAAATATCAGAAAACTACTAAACTCAGGAACACAACAGTAAAGAGCAATTAGTTGACAATGTTATTATGTTTATATTTAAACATATAATATATAAATAAAATATACATATATTTAAACAATTCACTTTTTACTATTTAATTTATTTATTAAGCCCAGATCAATTCACAACATGATGTTTGCTCTAATTACTAGTTTTAATACAATAACTACATACTTAAAAATAACTAATACTTAGTTTACTTAAGTAGCTCTCTACAAATGTTTATTATGTTTACAAAGTATTTTGAGTTATGTAAGTTTTCAATTCAATTTAATTTGCAAAACATGGGTTGTAAATTTTTTATATTATTACATAATGTTGAAGCTATATAAAGGTTGGCCATGCTTTAACCGTATGGCATGCAAATATCTATGTTATAAGTTTATCTTTTAAAATTCACGTTACAGAATTCATTATATAAACTGACTAAAACAATAAAAAGTCAAATTTACATGTCTAAGGTACCCAATATTTGGGTAAATAAATAATACCAATATTAGTTATAAGACTACAGGCCCGTGAACAAAATTTACGGGTCAAATGAACCACCAGGATACCTATGTAGGATGATAGAAGGGTATAAAGTAATAAGATTCAGCACTATACCGTCACTTGTAAGCTTTCCAACTGAGTACAGTCCCATTGGACAGGGATTGCAAACCTCAATCATTTCTCCTAGTCGCATGATTTTTGTACGGCATTGCGAAATAATGGATTAGAAGAGGTATTGAAACTGTATGGAACCAATGCTGTACATAATCAAATGACCATATTTACACTGTAAATCGTCAGCACATCGTAATTTATTCCAAACAAACTAATAATTATAAATCTAAAATGTATATTTTTTATAGTTTCCATACCTCTTCTAATGTATTATTAAATATGGGAAAATGGTTAATTTTTAGGTGATTAAATGTAACCTTGTAATCAAGGCATATGGTGACCGAACCATCGGGTTTTCGGGTTTTTTCACTGTTTCTTCTGGTGTACCTACCGCACTCACTGTTCACACAAATAAAGTATCTTTTTATTTTGCAATAGTGTAAAACATTCAATTTCCAGTGTTCTTTTCTTTGCAAATGGAACGTGACATGCTGGATATAGGTATTATGTGTAGTTTTCCTAAAGTAGCTGTATGTACCATAGTATAGTATTGTGTCCTTGATTGGATGGACAGGATGAAAGATGGTTAGGCACGGCGCACTGTAAACTGTTTATTGATGCGTAGGTAATGCAGATATTTTTCGTGTAGTTAGTTCCACAACTGGTCAATTCTCGCAAAAAAATTCTCCTCACTAATAGTTTATGGATTTCCATGTATTCTTGTCCAATGTTTGTGTAGGTATCCCAGAAGTCTTTTTGTTTTTATTTATGTCTTCTCGTGTCGTTATCGTGAATGAATTTCATTTATATCAGGTTAGATTCTCTTATCGCGTCGCGCGTCGTAGCGGTCGCGTGGAATGCAGTTTTCGTCATTTCACTTATTTTCGTGATATACCCGGTTGATTCTCGTCGTCACTTTTATATATTGAGTTAGGCCGAGTATGATTATTTGTATGTAAGCACGGAACATTCACTTTTTACTATTAAATCAGATTTAACTTACAATAACAAAAACAAAATTGTTTGTTTAGGTTATTAGGTTTGCTTTGACGTTTGAATTTGAAGCTGGTAGCCGGCAGTGTTGCCACGTCGATTTTGAGCTTGTCGCCAAATAGTATTGAAAAAAAGTCTCCGGTTTTGATTGAATTATTAAGGGAATAAACATGAGAACAGTCTGGAAGAACACATATGCTACTTTTTATCGCGGGAATTTAGTTGCTAGTAGAAATATAAAAAAACACTGTTCTGAGTACCTACAATGTTAAATAATTTAAATGAAAAGGGACAACTTAAGGTTAATAATTAACATTAATAACACGTAAGATTTGAACGAAAATGCAAATTATTTAATAGAATGGTAATAATGTAATTGGGAAAGTCCCTGCTATAATGCATATTATATTTATGTGTATGTATAGAAATTGGAAGTAGAGTTTGTATAGGTAGGTATTATATAGGTATATAGGTAGCCTTCTATGTTGTTTATGTTTGAGAGAATGAGTTAATTTCATTTTATGATCTGGGTAGTGATTCTGAAACCATTCGGTTGCATCCGACACGGAATCTCATCTCTCGGTCTTTGTCATGCTAAACAGATAAGACAAAGACCGAGAGATGAGATTCCGTGTCGGATGCAACCGAATGGTTTCAGAATCGCTACCCTGAACTGGGTAGCGATTCTGAAACCATTCGGTTGCATCCGACACGGAATCTCATCTCTCGGTCTTTGTCTTATCTGTTTAGCATGACAAAGACCGAGAGATGAGATTCCGTGTCGGATGCAACCGAATGGTTTCAGAATCGCTACCCTGATCTGATCCCAATGAACTTCTTCGTCCCGTTGCCTTCTCCAACCCACTAGTATATTCCCCTATGTCGCTACACGTCCTAACACGTCCTTATATTAATCCGCTAAAAAGTTTTAAAATTCGCCAGTTTCAGCGCGAAAGTCGCTAAAGTGTCAACACTGGGAGCCGGTAGCGAGCAGCGAGAGAGAGAGAGAGAGAGAGTATCTATTGTCCCATGTCCTCCTCTAACAATTATCTTTCTCGGTCTGGCTCGTTTGTTGACCCCATTATCTTTCTCGCTCTAGCACCCCGAGTTTACCCGAAATTTCTTATCATATCCGAGCGTGATGATCACGTGATCATTAATCCATTTCACAGCCCACGAAAATTCTGTCTCTAACGCGCCTAAAGAAGTTTTCACTTCAAAAATGGCTATGTAGTTAATTTATACGATGTAGAAGTAGGTGCGGAGGTAGGTATACCAGCAAAATCTCTATAACCTGCTGAAAGACCTTGGCTTGTCCAGAAGTGCAGTAAGTTCTATACCAGAATGAGTATCTAAAGCTGCACTATTAGGATCATTTCGGATTTGGCTGGGCACGGGGAGAAATATGAGTACCGAGTAGATGGGTGAAGGTGGGAAAGGTGAGTGTTGACGTACGTCACAAAGGAGCCTCTTTTAAACCTACGCCCGAGTCACAAGTCTTGGGGTCTACTCGAGATTTCTCTCTCTGCCACACGATGGACCTGCACCTGCACGGTGAATAAATGGAATGCTAAGAAGTTCACCTCGTACTAAATAATTTGTTGTGTAGGTTTCATTGGATGAGCCCGGTACTTCCTGGTCTGCTTGAGTACTTGTTGGGATAGTTCAATTCATAGTCCATAGGTAGTAGATAGTCGTAGGTTATCAACAATTTTCAAGGCAGCTAGTTTTCAACACTATTCTGTGTAAATCTAGATTATTTGTGTGTTCACCTTGAAAATGATCAGGAATCCATAATTTCCAATCATTATTTGGCGCCTTTGGGACAAAGCTGACAATTAACTAGAGCGATAAACTTTTAGGTTTGGTTTCTTTTCTAAGACCACATACTGTTTACTGTTTACCACAAATGTCATCATATGTACAATGTTGTTGTTGAAAAAGCCAGAGAGTTATCACAGGGGCGTTTATTTCCAACTTGAGATGTTGAGAGTAAAATTTCAGAAATATCGGTAAGGTGCGTTGGGGTAAGATCGGCGGTAGGGTAAGACCGAATGAATTAAATATCTATCTCATTTGGCAAATTTTTCAAACACTAACAACAACACAGAACAAATACTCACAACAAGCAGTGCCGTGCGCCATTTCATTATCCCGCTACCCTCATCTTCGGCTTGTCGCTCCGGCAAAACAGACATGTGCAGTGCGGAATTCACGAATAAAAGATCATTTTCTGTTTTTTTGTGATATCCGCGCGTACCTAGCGATTCTGAAACCATTCGGATGGGGCTGAGCCACGGAAACTGGCCTTTTCCGACTGGTTCGGGCAATTTGCGATTCTCAACGCCAATTCCGATTACTTTTGACGTTTGCAACCGACTACCAGCTGTTTTCTAAACGGATGGGATTCGGACAGCTTTTTTGTCGTGGATAGCTAAATACGATTTTCAGATTATTGTATTTACTTGATTTTTCTCTGTTTTTCTCAATATTTCTGTAAGATTATGGACAGTAAACGAGTTTTTATTAACTTTAGTGTCTAATATGTGTTTAGTTTTTGGAATTTTGGGTTTTGAAATTTTCAAAGTTGGCAGTTTGTGCTCAAAAGAATTGCTAGAAATAGATTATTGCCACATTTGATTTGTTGATATTGTTTATTTTTTGAGATGAAAATATGAAACATGTTTGTTGTTTGAGCAAAAAGGCAAGAAATCACCAAGAAACATTGGAGATACGAGACATCACGTCAAACAACGACATAACAGCAAAAGCAAGAGCAACTTTGGCCCCAGTGATGGTCACAAACATAGTCGGCCTAAGTAAAAGGACCGTGTGAACGTGTGATAGTGCGTGCGTCTTTTACTAAGGGGTCCACCTAGGTACTGAAACCAGCCCAAGAGGGTTCATGACCCCAGGACCCCCTCTGGTCTTTGTATAACAAACAGTATTTTCGTATCTGTTCGACTGGAGCTCTATCTACCTATAGATGAAGCAGAGGACTTCTACCAGAAGTTATAGTTCCCTGTAATGACAACAACCGGTACATTATAAAAGTAGCACCTTGCCGGTGTACGGCATGTGATTTAACAGATATTAAACTTACCTATTTCCCACATTATATATACTTAGATATAGCTAGATATGTGGGACAAAATCCCCAAGTTATAGGTACTATGACTGGCAATTGTCCTCTAAACAAGCACTTATTCAATATAGGTGTGACAGACAGCCCTCTATGCAGGGTGCAGGATGCATGGAGGAAGAAGTAATGCCACAGAATGTGATTGTGGAGTGCAGGAGCGTGGCAGATTAACGGACAGAATTCTTCCACTCCCCAGCACTAGTCCCGGAGGCCTTCAACAACCTGAATAGGTTGCTTGTATGCTTGCCTTCTGGCATAGTCTGGAGTAGAATGGATGTATGAGCAACGCCTGATGGCCTAATTAAGAAGCTAAGTGTGGAAAAGGCCCCGTCTAACTAACTATAGCAAGACATTTTGTTTTTTTAATAGATATGTTTTGGAAATAAAAGGAACCTGTAGACCACAAATTATCTATTATTTTGTCATACTGAATATGTACTGTAGGAACATTACATATTTCCTACATTAAATATTACATTATATACCTATTTATAAAGCCATGGTGGCCTCGTGGCAAGTGTCAGACTTATGTCTGTCATTCGTATGATCATAGATTCTAATACTGTCTGTTGTACCCGTTGTACCTGAGTACAAATATATTTAAATACAAGGTGATTATTATAACTAAAAAATCAAATGAAAGACATTTATTTCAGTAAGTATTTTAATAATCATTGAAGAATTTAATTTTTACATCATTTAGCAATAAAGTTGGAAAAAGAGATAGTGTACTTGACTACAATAAGCAGTGCTTTTTTACCATTAGGACACCTGCGAAGCTGAGGGTTGTGGGTTCGATTCCCACTCAGTGCAAATATTTTGTGTGATGAATTCAAATGTTTGCACTGTGTCTGGGTGTTCCTGTGTATAATAAGTATGTATTTAAAACTATATAAGTATTATATCAGCTTTCTGGCCACCATCGTACAAGCTTTGCTTAGTTTGGGGTCAGATGGTGGTGACTGTGAATTGTCCACCAATATTTATTTACTTATTTAGACCATTGAGAACAACGTTTAATAAGAGACCAAACAGAATATTGTAAAAATGAATTAAACATAATAGCTCTCTGTACAAAAGTCAGTCAATAAAACATTATTTTTTTTGTACATACCACAATGTTTTATTTTCCTAATTAATTAATACATAATACAATCATAGCTAATTCAGTTTACTTTTAAACTTCTAAACATATTAAAATTATAATGATCACAACTCTTTAGTGACTAAGGGCTACCAGCTAACACAAAACTGTGATGCGAAGTGAGTGATGTCCATGGATTTTTAATTACAAAGAGAAAGACAAACTTCTTAGCATTCCGTGGATTCACCGTGTGGGTGTCGGGGGTCCATCGTGTGGCAGAGAGCGAAATCCCAAGTAGATCCCGAGACTTGTGACACCGGTGTAGGTTTAAGGGGCCCTTTTCTGATGTACATCAACACTCACCTTCACTACTCATATTTCTCTATCTGCCCAGCCAATTCTGATATAAACCTCTAGCTACTCTAGCTCTAGCTTTAGATACTCATTCTAGTATAGAACTTACTGCACTTCTGGACAAGCTAAGTTCTTTCAGCAGGTCATACAGATATTTTGCTGGTATACCTCTCGCTCCTACTTCTACAACATATAAATTAACTACATAGCCGTTTTTAATGTAGGTAAGTAATTAATTATTTATGTAATTATATACACTAATATACAGTCTAAAAAGTTACCATGGTTTGTCACAAAATTAACAATTATTGAAGGGATATATTAAAATACCTAAATAGAGAGAAAACTAATTTAACTTATATCACAATTGATGCATGCGCGGCTCCAGGGGGGGGGTCACGGGGGACATGACCCCCCCCAAAATCATACGTGGGGCGCTACTTGTAAAGTATTTTTTACTCGATTTATTGTATTTCTACTCGTGACCCCCCCCAAAATCTGAGGCTGCGTACTGGTGACCCCCCCCAAAATTCGCAGCTGGGACCGCGCCTGAATTGATGTGTGTGTACTGTACCTATTATACTTATATTATCTTTTTCTCACAAAATGAAATTGGATTATAGGTAAATCAGTACTAAAGCGAATATTTTTACTGAAAATCTGCTTTAATTTTCAAGGTGAGTCAACGAAAAAACGAAAACTCTCTGGCTTCTCGTATGGAGTAAGTATAACATTATTATAACTCCTCTTCTTGACCATTTTATGAGATCCATGTGCTTTGCGAGTTGAGGTTGGCACGACATATAATAAGTCGTTTTAAACAATGCATCACATTTGCTGGCTTCTTGTATTAAACTATAACTTATCTTCTTGACAATTTTATGAGTCTTCTATCTTCTATATACGATTTGCTTGTCCAACTTCAACTTTTTCATATGGCTTCCATTCGGTAATTTCACCGGTATTTCGCCAGTGTCTAGCGTTTCTCCGTTAAGATAGTCTTCTGAACTTTTATTCACTTAGAGGTAGGAATCTTGCTTCAGATGATCGGTCCATTTCAGGTAGTCCTCAGTTTGATGACAGACTTCTGGCATATGTTCAGTGAAGATGCAGGATTATTGATGATCGGTGGAGTGTAGATACTTTTGTTAGTGGTTACTTTTAGATATGTTATATATAACTGTAATGGACAAACACAACTGTGAAACCATTACTTTTTGTTGTTATTTCCAAACCATGAACACGAAGTATACAGATTCATGTTCCAAACAAAACAAAAACAAACAATGGTTCCGTTGACTTTGACAACATCAACAGATTGACAATTGAAGGTAAAACGAAGAATGTAAACTATGATTTATTGTGTTGCAGATGCAAATTTCCAGAGGTTATTGTTCGATTTACTCGTTTATTATGCAAATTCTATGTAAAAAAGTCATTCAAAACCACAAAATAAACCCGAAATACAGTTATTTGACGATTTGTATATTCCTACCATGAGTTAACTTTTCTACCAAATTTGTATCTGTATTCGAAAAGTAGATGGGATAGCTTGTCTTTGGTCTGGCCAAAAGACATTCCTACGCCAACTACGCCAATCCGATTGGCGTGTGATTGGCGTTGAGAATCGCAGATTCCTCACCATTCGGTAGCGGGACCGCTACAAAATGAGTCGGATCGGGTGCATCCGACTGGTTTCAGAATCGCTACGCCCCGATCTTTCCCCTTAAACTTTAGTTTGTGTTTTGTATTATTATACCTATGCTTATTTCGGTATTGATGTTGTCAGAATACTAAGTTACATGTTATAATACGTAGATTGATGTGATCCTAACCAGCCTAGAGTAATCTTACGCAAATATCCGGTGTTCCCCCTCACAGTCAAAGAACGGATGAATGTTGTCCGATATTGACCCGTGGATAAAATAAAAGTGGTTTTCAAACTTTCAAATCCTTTGTTTTTTTTGGATTTTCTAATTAAATTTATTTAAGCTATGAACTGCGTATTGCATGTTTTACTAGCTTCGTTCGCGATTTCTCCCACGTAGTCCAAAATGAGACCTTCCTATCATGATGAAAGGTGGCCTATGCTCATTCCTCTAAGTGTAAGATGACTTAAAAACAAAATTAAATCAAACGGGCTTTTTGTGATGATGAGAAACACACGCTTAGAGTTACGCAAAGGTTTTATAATATTAGTATTAATATGAGTATGGCCATAAAAGTAGGGATGTTCATATCTGTAGGTACCTACATAATTTAGCTGTCACTATTTATCTCGAAAACCAGAACGATTATGCGGGGCACAGCTAGTTTTTCCTAATGATGACTATTTTTATATTGTCTTACCACTTTTATATCAATTAATACACTCTCTGTGTACCTAACTACAGGATTTTAATATGACGTGTTGATTAATTTATTTTTTTGCGCTTTGTCGTCTGTCCACAATTGTCTGTCAAAATGCTAATTTAAAAAATATTCTTGCATACAGATGGCTCGGAAGCGCTCTAGAACTTCAACAAGAGCTACTACGTACACGAAAGAAGCCTTGGCAACGGCTATTAAAAAATAATTAGCAAGGAAGTCTCATACGCTAAATCTTAAAAAATCTATGGCGTCCCGACTTCCACGCTCTGTGATGATTCTTATAAAATCCGGGATAATAAACAACACTCTTAGGCAAGCACCTGGAAAAATGTGATTGGGGCTTGTCAAGAGAAGAAGAACTCGATATATCTTTATTTTTTTTATTTAATTTAAACACTCCACAGACTCGAATTTTTTATTTACATAGTTCTTGGATTAGGAGAAGAAGAGGAAAATAAGGGGGGGAGTAGGGGGGTGGTGAACATTTTAAACGTAATTCTACAGCTAGTCAGTCCGATTTCGTCTGTTGAGCTGATCACTACCGGTTGGGATTCCGATAGTAATCGACTCGACATCGTCTTTTGCCTAAGCCGCCTCCTCCTGGCCCAGAGCCTCCACTACAGCCGCATTTCTGTCTCTAATGGCCATCTGCAGGTTGAAATCTTGAATGGTCTTTGGTGATGCAGCCAACGCTCGCCGCACGAACCGACCGATGGCGTCGTCGGTGTCGTCAGCGTAGTATGTGAAGGTCCCCGTGTGCCGTGAGATTGCAACAACCGCATGGGACACGCTCTCGTGCAGCTTCATGTTTGCCTTAGTTTTAATTACGATTACCGACTCGTATGTCAATCCCTGCGCTTCATGAATGGTAAGGATGCGTGACCCGGTGCCTGACCCGTAACCCTGGTTTGTCAGGGTCTCCTTTTCCTCTTGAGTATGCACTAAAAAGAGGGTGTTGGGTTGGGTGCCGGGAATTTGCGCTCCTTTATACCTTCTCTGCTCCAGGGACTTTATACGGGGTACTGAGGACTACATACCTGAGTATATTTCTCTCAGCGCATATGCAACATCCATCGGGTTGCGATGTGTGCAGAGCAACTCCTGGCTGATCTTTGCTACCAGGTTCGGGCGGTGATACCTCATTTCGAAGAGATTTTCCCTATCGATGTAAGGCAACTGATTGACGTCTCCGATGAGGACAATTTCGCCAACACCAGACAGCCGTGAGACCATCACAATGGCACCGAAATGGTTTATGAGAGCCTCATCCACCAGGAGGCGGCTGAATTTCTCTTTTCCGAAACCATTTACCAGAGCAGAAGCCATAGTTCGCACCCTGGTTTTGACCAGGTTTCCGATACGGTGCGATAGCTTCTCCCTTAGATCTTTTGCTGCCTCAGTTGTTGTGGTGATGATAGCGTCTTTGTCCACGTCGAAGTGTCTAATCACCAACGTTGTCTTTCCACATCCTGGAACTCCGTTGACCCACTGTATTCTTGGTACCTCCCAGTTTTCCCAACACGCTTTGACGTTTGAGTTCCCTTCAATGGACTTGGCCATCTCGAGGATCTTGTCGTCCAGCATAATCTTGGTGCATCGGGCGGTAACTACAATTGGGTCGTTTAGTGGTGTCGCATAAACGGATCTTCCCGCGCGCTCTGTCTCACTCTCGTTCAGTGTCACGAAGCCATTTTCTGCACTGTAAGCTGCCATATACTGTCCTGTCATGGTTCCGTTGATGACCCGGGATGTGACATTATTGTAAATGGCTGCTTCGGCCTCCTCGAGATTCACCTTTAGGAGGCTTTCACTTCCTAGCCTATAGAACTGCATGATGTTTTCGCAGATCTTGAGGTTAACTAGTATTGTTGCTCTCAGTATGGCTATGAATTCGATGAAGGCGTTACGTGCATGGCTCCGCGGCTCCGAAGCCGTGACATAGCGGGGCGGTTCAACCTGTCCCATGTCGGCTCTCGTTCGGCTCATTTGTTGCTGTGAAGCTGTTTTGAGGGTCCCTGACGTTAAAAGGGGTGGTGCATGGGATGAGATTCGGAGTACGCTCCCTGCTGCAGTGTTGAAGGCAGCCACGAAGGCCGTGTTGGTGCTTCGGCTGCCGCTTTGATTGGCTGCGGCTTTTTCCGCGGCTGCCCTCTGCTGTGCTCTTTCGGAACCGGTTTGGATGGTCGAACTAGGAACGGGGTGTCCCCAGCTGTCAGTTGCATTTGTTAGGTCGTGCGAAGGGGCTCTGAGGAAGCTCAGATTTTCTCCCCTATCTTCGTATACGACAACCTCATGATGTTTAGAGGCTTCAATGCAACCCAGCCGGTCTGCGACTTTCGCTCTTGAGTATTCGATTGCCATCGCATCCACGCTTATCACCCGGGGTGTTTCACCCGCATTTCTGCTAAGATGTGCAAGCAGCGCACTTGCCTGTGTGAAAGGCGTCCGACCTTCCGAGTATTCTATTAGTGCAATCGTTTTGTTTCTCGATCGCACCAACCGAAATCGGTGGCCGTCTACCTCGCACACTGGCATAGCGTCGAAGGTTTTCCGCTTCATTGTGACTTTTGCGGTACTCCCATTGAGCAGACAAGACAATCCCGGCGACAAACGGGCGCGTTTCCTTTCCCAGGCGAAGCAAAAGCTTATTCCGAATCTCTCTTTGTTGCTATCCATGAAGAGAGCCACCCCGCGGATACGGATCCCCGCCTCTCCTCGGTCTGCGTTCTCCAGTAGTTGTTGGACGGAGATGCTCTTTGAGGAGCTATCTTGGACGGAAATTGCACCCGGCGTGGCGTTCACGGACAGTGGGGTAGGGTGTGGTGTTGAAGGGGGGTGTGTATTAGAAAGTGTGGAGTTTCTTTTGGCCGCTATGCGGAATGAACTCTCCATGAAAGCCAGAAGCCGTGGTCTACTATCTGGATCTGCCAAGACGTTGTGGAGATCCGAAATAACCAGCTTCCTGTCAATCATAGATTCGAGATCATGTCTTGCAGCCATGAATCGGGGACAATCTACCAGCACGTGCCAGACATTCTCGGATTTTTCAGAGTCACACTCGCATACAGGACTGCTCTTAAGCTTAAATCTGTACAGGTGTTCTGCTATTCCTCCGTGTCCCGTCAACGCTTGTACCTGGAAATGAGTCAGTTTCGTAGTCCTCATCAACCGATATGCGTTTGCTATATCGGGGAGGAACGTCTGAGTGACTCTCCCGGTGTCCGAGGTCTCATATCGATCCTGCCACTTCTTGGCCGATTCTTCGCAGATTTTGCGTTTGACGTAGGACAAGGGGATCCCCTCGTAGTCCCTGGGCGATTCCATGAGTGCTGCCGATTTGGCCAGTTCGTCAGCTCTTTCGTTGCCAACGGTGCCCACATGCGCTCTTACCCAGAAAAGACGAAGAGATCTCCCTTCAGCATTTATCTGTCCAATGTTTTCCTTTATGCACTTTGCCAAGGGGTGATTCGTTTTTGGATTACTCAGCAGCTCGAGTGAAGATCTGGAGTCACTCAGGACATTGACTTCTGGGTCCTTGCTCTTTAACACCATTTGAGTTGCCCGGCAAAGAGCATAGAGTTTCGATTGAAAGACTGTGCATTCGGAGTGGAGCTTGAATGTCGAGTTCTTGACCTCTTTGCCATTCTCCCACCATGTTAGAGCAGCTCCAACTTTTTATACTTAATTTATTCTACTTAATACTACTAATACTCGATATAGCTGAAGACTTCGTAATAATAAATGATATAAAAATACCCATCAAAAAGGGCAGACCTGGCCCCGATTGGTTTATATCTTTTCATCAACGACACAATTTGTCAATGAAAAATTAAAAAAGTAACAAACATACATCCATACGCTTAAACTTTCAAATAGTATTAGTCAGATTTAAATTTAATATAAGTACTATTATTACCACATTTTTTTCTAAAAAAACATACCCAACCAAATTATTAAGAGCATCCGATCTTTTCTCTTTAGCATTACAAAGTTTGAGAACCACAAAATCATATGTATCTGGGGTAACATCGGATGTCTAAAATAGTAAAAATAAAAAATCGCGTAGAATGTTTTGTCTGCTAAGAATTCGTAAATTCAACAAATTATTTATTTTAGAAAAGGAAAGTCCGGATGGATTCCTTTTATGGCACCTACGATCTAAGCAGTAGAAGGCACTATGGTTTGCAGTCCGAACTTACCCCTTGTTGGTAAATATCATAACTGAATCTTAAAAAATAAAGTTTGTTTTTGAAAACGTATAAAACAAAAACTATTAAATCTATAGAACAGACAAAATTCACCCCTATACTATGTTTATCCAATGAGACTTGTATCCAACTATATTTTGACGATCTGATATGAATTGATGTCCAGAAAATAAATAAATCGCAAGACTAGGCTAACTTGTCGTAAATCCGTCCGGTCTTACCCCAACGCACCTTATTTCATATCTAACACATGTTCCATTTCAGTAATTTCATTTCGCCGTATATATCTATTACCGTACGCATCATGGCAACGAAACGGCCATTTCCGCGTATTATGGAACGTATGTCTTTACACAGAAGATGACAGAAGCTCTCAGAAACATACATGTAGTGCTCACGCAGTAGGATTACCAAGCACAATTACAGTGAAGCACGAGAAAGTGTGCTCTATTCTCTTACGGAAAGGGTCAAAATGCATGCACTACTCAACGTGGTACTGCGTGCAAATAGCGTTAAAGAAGCCGATTGAGGTGGACCTATCTTTATGGTTGTAACGATAGCGATTTGTCAAAAGCACTCGCACCTACGGAGAAGTGGCCACCCAAGTGAGTGAGACAAAACACAATCACGTCTGCTTACACCTTCGTCCACAAATCCTCTTTACACACATGCGCAGTTTGCTTTTTTACGATGGCCAGTGTGGGAAATAGTTCCTTTATATTTTATTCGTAACTTTTGTATTAATTAAATTCTTATTAATTATTGGGACTAAAGACAAGATTTCATTGCGTTTTACAAGTCATAAGGTATTGCACAAGTTAAATTACATATTCATCTCCATAACTGTAATTTAAATTCAGTTTTAAATAAAAAGTGTATGCTTAGGACACGGCAGAAGTGAAAACTTCAAAATAAAAATGATTACCTATAAATTGAATATAGTAAACACAGCGATACGACATAGCCATCTATGTGTCCATGGTCCAGAGTTGAACTAAACATGTCTTTAATTTTCGAGCGCGACGATGATCTTCATTCACAGCCCACGAAAAATCAGTGCGTGGGTCACAAAAGAAGTTTTCACTTCAAAAACGACATCATTTTGGTCCTGGGTCGAGTCAACAAAGCGCTCGAAAAGGCTTTTGAAAATGAAATAAGCTTCCGTCCCCCATGAGCCTCTATGCTTTATGTCACAACCTCAAAGAGCTCAAATATACGACCACTTCCGAGGGTTGCATATTTTCGCCGTTTAAGATTTTCAATTTTAGCCACTGCACCGACCCATGTGACTCTGGAAGATGTGATGGTTGTTGATACTCTGGTATCAACGCAAGTTGCGTCAAACACTAGGGGCCGACCCAACTTCCAAGGCACAACAGTCATGCCGTGAAGTCATTTGCCATCAACACGCGCAAGACCATTTGGTTCGAGTATTACTGGGACATTGGCGGTGGAAAAAGCCCAGCCTTTGATTTTGTGCAGCCCTGCAGACTTTCTGATTTTTAATTACATATTAGAAAAACGCTATTACACGATTATTACAAAAATTCAGTTAAGTATACGAACTGCCGATAGAAGTGAAAACTTATAACTCAGAATTTGATAGCTTACGAAACTACACGGGTGACACCGGAGGGCATGACCATGACCATGGCCATTGAGGAATGGTGGCGCATTTATTTTGTAGATGACCAATGGCCATGGTTTCGAGTTCACCCAAAAAATTCTGGTCATTCCCGAGCGTGACGCTAGAATTCAATTCACAGCCCACGAAAAATCTGTTTGTGGTGCGCCAAGAGAAGTTTTCACTTCAAAAACGCGGGCTTGATCGTTCGCACGCAAGATGTCGATGTAGTCGGGTGTCAAGTTGTCATGGCCTCATAGCTCATGCATTTTCAAAGCCTCAAAATATAACCGTAGCACTAATTGCAACAAGTGTAACTACTAATAAAATGATTGTGTGGTTGGATGAAACCACGGTAATAGTGAAACAGCATTTTATATTGTGAACATTTAAAAAAATATGTTTATTGGAAAAATATTCGATAATTTAAGTAACTTAGTAGTGGTAGGACGCTTGGCAGAGTCCGCCTGGGGAAGTACCACACCTTTGCCAATTATTCTACCGCCAAGCAGTAATGTGCAAACATTACTGTGTTCCGGTTTGAAGGGCAATGTTTCCAGAGAAATTACAGGGCTTAGAGATATAACATCTTAGATCTCTGGGTGACGAGCGCAGTGCAGTGCTAGGTAATGATTTGGACTCTTCATGTTCCAATAGCTGCGTGTCACTGTGCTGTTATGTGGCAGGCATCTTGTTTACCATCAGGCACATGACCTGCTCGTCTCGTCACTCTTTATTTAAAAAAAAAAAAAAGTAACGCCGCCATATTATTGGCATCGGCTGCTCTGTGACCTGTGACGTGCCTTTCGCTACTCGAGCTAATCCTACTCCACAGCCAACCATCACGCGGCATGCAATAGATGGACGAAAGAGTTTTTAGCTTGGTAACAAAAAGAAATGACTTGGTTGAAATATTTTTGAGTATGGGATGCAAATACTCAGTTTATGTTTAGGTTTGAGAAACTACTTCTAAGTAGGAACGGCCGAGTTTAGTTTTCTGTCGAAATAAGTCAAACATATAAAAGTGACGCACGTGTAGGACTACGACCTTTGGACGCGAACGGAGGTCAAACGGTCTAACTATTGTTACTCTATAGGTATTTAAACTTAACTGTTATTAGATTTCGATACATAGACTAAGACTGTCCGAATATCTAGTAGTGAATAGAGGCTTACAAAACGTAAAATTTTATAAAGCTTGCTGTTCAAGAGATACAGTTTTTTTTTCTGCACAGAACATAAAACAATTGCTTAATGTCAAATATCACTTTACTGTCACTGTCATTAAATGTCATTGTTAAATCAAAAAACTGCGTGCGTTTATCCCTTCCGAAATTTGATTGTTATTTAATTATTTATTGATTATTTACATCATATTGTATACTTACACCAAACCAAATAACAGACTGTTTATTTTAGGATAAATGGCAATGATTGACCAAACGTGTGATTAATCTCTTCATACTCACTACAGTTTACACAGTACTTTGGTTCTCAAGCATAAGCCATAAAATTGTAACCTGTTTTTACCACATTACCTACTTGTAACAACAGTATCAGTTATCACATTAACTTATTGCATTGTCTTGGCTGGTTTGTCTGTTGGTTCAAAATGGCGAGTGACCCTGAGCCTATGGACACAGTAGGTACAAAGACTCGCTTGTCGCTAACTGATGACTCAAGCAGAGACGAAAGCATACCTGTAGCAGTAAATCCTCTGCCTTTCGAACAGGAACACAGCCACACCACGTGCGGAACAACACCTCCATCCAGTGGTTTAAACGAAAATGTTCAAATACACTCCGAAGGAAAATTATTACAATGTGATAATAAATGTGGGTATAAACCAACAAAAAAATGTAACTTAAAGATGTTACTTACTGGAGAAAATTCATTTGAATATGATATGTGTGAAAATAAAACATCATATGCAGTCGACTTGGAAAGACATAGATTAATACATACTGGAGAAAAACCATACATATGTAATATTATGTGTGATTATAGAGCGTCACATGCATCCAGTTTAAAACGACACACAGTAACACATACTGGAGAAAAACCATACAAATGTAATATGTGTGATTATACTCGAGCTTTGTCCTCGAGATTAGCATAGATTACATGTAGTAACACATATCGTGTCGCCATTCCGCACTATAGTTGAGGGTAGATACTCATTTAAAA
The DNA here is from genome assembly GCA_963693475.1 of Ectropis crepuscularia. Taxonomy (NCBI): domain Eukaryota; kingdom Metazoa; phylum Arthropoda; class Insecta; order Lepidoptera; family Geometridae; genus Ectropis; species Ectropis crepuscularia. The sequence goes on from OY856367.1 coordinate 3,332,534, forward strand.
AAATGAAGGTATTGTTGAAATTATCCTGGTCTTTGCCTGCCCTACCGACGGTCGTCATTCACATTTTAGTGCTCCGCCACGTCGCACGTTTTTTCGTTGTGCAGCACTGCGCATTTTTTCTTTAAAATATTTCAAAAATGTAATTGCGCCTGCGCAAGCACAACGTTCTCGACATCGAGGTGATTCAAGATGGGAAGTCACGCCACTGGAGGCAGTACCGAGCAGTTCACCGTCACCGGAACCCGAGCCGCCTCGCGTTCGACGCGCCCCGGCCCCGCCGCGGCGTCCTCGCGCTCGTGCGGGCTCGAGCTGCTCGCGCCGCGGCCGCGAGCCGCCACCGCCGCGGGCGAGGACGGCCGGCTCGCCGCCGCCCCATACACCGTCGCAGGAGGACGAAGGTTGGTTTGGCTACCTACTTACGTCGACCGACGTATCTACATGTTCGTTATAAATCAATTCTGCGGGTAACCTGTGGGGTTATCACTTAATTGATGAACATGTTACCTACCTATATACATGTAGGTCCTGTTCACGTAACTGATTACGTGATTTCAGGAATGGTAGATGTGTTGCGGGCCGTCTCTGGGATTGTCACTCACAATAAATTAGTAATGCGGATCGCCTTTGGGGTTATCACTTTACTAATACCTACCTACCTACCTACGTACTACCGGTACTGCCGTGTGCAAATTGCCACAATAAATTGGTAATGCGGATCGCTTTTGGGGTTATCACTTTACCAATGCGTACCTACGGACCCAGTTCCGTTATTTACCTGTACAGACATGTGTAAATTGCTACACAACAAATTCATGCCTAGCTATCGGTACTTACATGCGCAGAACCGTACTTGCTATTCCAGATGTGCCTTCGAACGAAGATGAACATAACCGAGAGCGTAGCGTTACGCGTAACGCACGGCCGCCGCCCGCGCCGCCGGGATCGGAGCCACAACCCACAACAACCACTTGTCGCGGAATTACACGACGAACTGCTGCTGGTAGGTATTGGAAGAAGATCCATCAAAAGAAAATAACTTATCTAAGTACCTACTGTCAGAGAATCTTACCTTAATCTATGCACCTGACTTAAAATTTGAACGCGGAGGTAAAGACCGCGATCTCAGACACGGTTTATTAAAGAAACCAAGGTATCAAAACTAGACAGAAACAAACTGCTACTATAGCTACTTCTTGCTAAGAAGAGACTCTCCCCATCCTCTTGTCTGCGGAAACAAGAAAAATTACCCTCATAAAATTACTTACGAATAGATGCAAGTTGCTTTGTGACATCCGATACCAAGACTTAGTCACACTACAAAACTTTATTCTGTATAACCTTGAAAAAGATCTAAAAACTGGCGAGCTCCTCTCCCGAGTCACAGGCAGAAAGGAGCATCGAGGATGAAGGAGCCTGCTCGCAGCACGCGGCCCGAGAACTACTACAGGCAGTCGTCGCGTCCACTCCCGCCGGCGCCGCCGCCACTCGCGCCGCCACCGCCGCTCGCGCCACCGCGCACCGCCGCCGCTCGCGCCTCCCCCGCCGCCCCCGCCGGCGGCTCCGCGCGCGCCGCCTGGCGCGCACCGGTAACACCGACACTGGTACAGTCCGCTTGTGGATTATCCAACTTTTATAAACAATGGTCACTTATTTTACTCGTGATATGACTCTTATTATCGTGGATAAAAAATTAGAAAATACAATTTTCTTGTTCAGCGGTCCAACGTAATGTTCCTAAGAGAATAAGTAAACTATATTCAGAAACTGAACGAATTCAATTCGAACAATCTATAAATGACCTTCTCACTTTTGGCGCCATCTCGGAGTGTCAGCCATGCGAAGGACAGTTTTTATCTCCAGTATCTTTGATTCTGAAATCAAACGGCAAGAACAGATTTTTATAATACAAAAAGCCCTAAGTAAAGTTCGAAATACAAAGCATTTTAAATTAGAGGATTTAAGAACGGCTTTGAAACTAGTATCTAAAGATTGCGTCATGAGTAGGTACTTAAGACCTCAAAGATGAATATTGGCTAATTCATGATAATTTGGGAAAACTATATGAATTCAATATTTTAACATTGGGTCGCAACACTGCGCCATTAGTGTTCACAAAAATTATGAAGCCTATGATCCGTTTACTCGGATCTTGTGGCTTTAAACGAGTATATAATTATATAGATAGGTACTATACTACACCTATATTGTTATTAGGACTATGGTTTGTTAATGTCCTCCAGCTACAATGAATGTTTACAAAACATGCAGGACACGAGAACACTTCTTGAAGCTTTACAATTTATTGTTAATTTTTCAAGAGTTTTTTTTCCATCAAATTCTGGAAATTCTTAGAGTTTATAACAAACTCTTCCTCTTTAGACGTTGGTTTACCTAGGGAAAAAATTAAATCTAAATTATTTATTTTTTCTTCAAAATCTCACTTTGTAAGACAAGAGATTTCGCACGTTAGTTGGCTTACTTACCTCACCTTTTCAGCAGTAGCATACGGCTGGCTTCATACAAAGGAACTCGAAAGATGTAAATATTTAAACCTATTAAATGACGACAATTATAGGAACATACTATCGACAGTTTTACCGAACTTATAATGATGGGATCGTGCGTTAGACCAACCTTTAAATGAAATTAAACAAAATGACTTTTGTTTAGAAATGTATAGTGATTCCTCAACTACGGGGTGGGGCGTAGCATTTGGCGAGGAACGAGCGAGTGGAATGTGGTCTTATTCAGAACACTCAAGTCACGTTAATTATCTAGAATTGCTTGCTGCGTTCAACCCAAAGAGGGTTGAACATTTTTGCAAAATCATAGAGAAATTGCCAAATATACTCCTGCGAATTGATAGCACCACAGTCATTTCATATATTAATCGGTGTGTTCGGTGGTGTTCGAATTCTTCTTCTTACTAAATGTGCTAAAGAACTTTGGCAACGGTGCGAAACCTGCAATATTGTGGCATTCGCATCATATATTGGGTCGGGTGACAACAGTGTAGCAGATGCAGAGTCACGACCCATTCACCCAGATATCGAATGGGAATTGTCAGACTATGCCTTTCAAAAGATTTTTCAAATGTAAATCAGTTTGGTTATCTACATGTAATTTTTGCCAGTAGATTAAATCGCAAATGTGACAGATTATAAATCTTTGCAAAGAGACGCAGATGCTTATGCGATTGACACATTCACGGTTTCCTGATCAAATGTCTTCTATTATGGCTTTCCAGCGTTTGCTGTCTTATTAAAACATAAAGAAACATTACTAACGACAATGCGTCTAGTATCCACGTTGTTCCCCTCTGAACTACTAAACTATATATAATATATATACAAAGTAGATACTGTGGTATCTACCTTTCAGAAGCCTCTTAGTTTCAGAACCCATAATTTTTAAAACTTAATAAAAATGTTATTGTCTATCATTCTAGCAACCGAGATGTACCTACATTAAAAGAGAAACCCTGGTTGCCAGAATATTATCGAAACGTCCCTCCTGAGAGGATGTGTGACTCCGTCATCAGTCCTCATCATGTTAGCTTCGCCGCCGTCATTTCTATACACAGAAACCAAAATAATTTTATAAAACAATACGACACTTCTATATCTATACTAATATTATAAAGAAGTAAAGTTTGTGTGTTTGTTAAATTGTAAGGGGTAATCTCGGGATCTACTGACTGAACCGATTTTAAAAATTCTTTCACCAATAGAAAGCCACATTATTGCTGAGTGTCATAGGCTCCGAGCAAAGCCGGAACGGGCCGCTAGTGTGTTATAAAATGGTATAACTTTTGTAATGACAAAAACGTCGATATCTATGAAGCATCAATTCTGAATATTATATACTTCTTTAAAAAACTATATGAATCTGGTGCCCAATACGGGACTTTAAACAGCGATAGATCAGCTCTTTCTTTAATTATAACCCTAAATATAGGTGCTGACAGAGTTAAACGGTTAAAAGGTTTAAAGGCATATTTAGGCTGCGACCTCCTATGCCCAAATACAACTCAACTTGGGATACGACAAAGGTACTCAATTATACCTTTAGAGACATTGCTACCTGGTATCCAAATTAAATCTAGCAATCACTTCTAAAAAGTTAGTCACACTATTTGCCTTTACCACTGCACACAGAGTAACAGACTTTGTCAAAAATCAACATAAAGATATGGAATTTTTGAGTAATTTAGTAAACATTAAGATTATGGAATCTTAATGTTAATTGCCCTTATTTTTGTTACGTTAACCTTAATCAAAACATCCCGGGCTGGTGCAACCCAACCGGAACTGATATTACCCTTTTTTCATGACCGTCCAGAATAAAATTGTGCCCTGCGTGCACATTGCGTTGTTACATAAATAATGTTTATTTATCAATAATGATTATTTATTTATAGGGTTAAGAAGACCTCATATATCAGTAACCTCACAGACTTTGAGTAGGTGGATTAAGTCCACTTTAGATAGCTGTGGAATCAATAATAGTACTTTTACAGCCCACAGCACCAGGCACGCTGTCACTTCTAATAAGCTCAAATTAATTTGGTAAATTTTACAATAGAATAATAAATCAGCAAAATACCTAACTCTGCTTTGTCATTTCCAACAGGTATTATTAGTGATTCGGTTGAATATAAATACATATATGTAATAACAAGATCTAGTTACCATCTTATAATTAATTACTGGTAAGACAGGAATTTACCAGTTACCAGATAGCTGAAAGCATCTAGCCTTTATGTTTAAGTTTATGTGAGTTCTTTAAAAGGAGACAAGGTATCCTCTCAATGGAAAATACAATTAATTTATCGGATACTTATATAATTATTATGTAAGTTCATATTCTTACTAACTCGAAATAGGTACCCACATGCAATCTATCTAACTCTCAACATCTACATGTAATCTATGCTAATCTCGAGGACAAAGCTCGAGTATAATTGATGATTAAACGAACTTACCTGTAAGTGAAGTTCTATCATAATTATACGAAGAGCTTTGTCCGAAGAGATTAGCATCCCACCCACCCTTTCCCTTACCAAAGATTTACAAATAAGCAGAAGGGTAGTACCCTTCTGCTCACCAATAAAAAACAATGTTTTTATTGTTGTGGCTAAATGGCATGTGTATACTCTATATCTATACTATACCTATATGTAAAACAATGTGTTCTACGCTCTGAACTAAATGACGACCGTCGGTAGGGCAGGCAAAGACCAGGATAATTTCAACAATACCTTCATTTTTTTAAATGAGTATCTACCCTCAACTATAGTGCGGAATGGCGACACGATATGTGTTACTACATGTAATCTATGCTAATCTCTTCGGACAAAGCTCTTCGTATAATTATGATAGAACTTCACTTACAGGTAAGTTCGTTTAATCATCAATTATAGAGCGTCACAAGCATCTAGGTTAAAACGACACATATTAACACATACTGGAGAAAAACCATACGAATGTAATATGTGTGATTATAGAGCATCACAAGCATCCAGTTTAAAACAACACATATTAAGACATACTGGAGAGAAACCATTTGAATGTGATATGTGTGATTATAGATCATCACAAGCAGGCCTTCTAAAGCGACACAAATTAACTCATACTGGAGAAAAACCATTTAAATGTGATATGTGTGATTATAGAGCATCACATGCATCCATTTTAAAACATCACTTAGCAACACATACTGGAGAAAAACCATACAAATGTAATATGTGTGATTATAAAGCATCACAAGCAGGCAACATGAAAAGCCATAGATTAATACATACTGGAGAAAAACCATTTGCATGTGGTATGTGTGATTTTAGAGCTACACGTGCAGGCGACTTGAAACAACACAAATTAACACATACTGGAGAAAAACCATTTAAATGTGATATGTGTAATTATAGAGCATCACGAGCATCCAGTTTGAAACGTCACTTAGCAACACATACTGGAGAAAAACCATACAAATGTAATATGTGTGATTATAAAGCATCACAAGCAGGCAACATGAAAAGCCATAGATTAATACATACTGGAGAAAAACCATTTGCATGTGGTATGTGTGATTTTAAAGCAATACGTGCAGGTGACTTGAAACAACACAAATTTACACATACTGCAGAAAAACCATTTAAATGTGATATGTGTGATTTTAGAGCATCACGAGCATCCAGTTTAAAAAAACACAAATTAACACATGCTGCAGAAAAACCATGAATGTAATTATAAATAATAATAAATTAATTACTTAATTAATAAAAAGCCTTTATTGTTTCCTTTTTTACATTTAACATATTATTTGTACTTATATTAGTTTCTTAGTTTATGTTAAGGACTCCTTTCGGGTATAGGCCTCCTCCCATTCTTGCCAATTTTTTCTGTCTTTGGCTCGGTTGAGCCAGTTTGATCCTCATGTCCCCTAACCTAACCGGTCTGAGTTGGTCTCTGGGTGGGTAAGTTGTTAAGTATTGAAGGGAGGAAAACGATTTTCACAAAACTATGTACCTACGAGTATTTATTTTAATTTATAAACATAGTTGATTACACTGATCGTGATATCTCTCTACCTATAATATAGTCTGTGATCTAGGTACATAAAAAAAAAACATAGTGGTGGGTTTTTTTTTTACTTTAGTGAACCTCTTCAAAAATTGCGATCAAAACGTTTCGTTTCACGAATTTCAACAAAACCGAAAAACTTTTTTATAGATCTCTTAAAGAAAATCAGGATAACAACAACTCCACAGAGACTCCTGGGTAGCGATTCTGAAACCATTCGGTTGCATCCGACACGGAATCTCATCTCTCGGTCTTTGTCATGCTAAACAGATAAGACAAAGACCGAGAGATGAGATTCCGTGTCGGATGCAACCGAATGGTTTCAGAATCGCTACCCTGAACCTACAGCTTTCAAAGAATTTTGGTCAAATATATGGTCAGTGCCAGTAGAACATGCAGAAGCTGAGTGGATTAAGAATGACAGGCAAGCGATACACGTGAATTTTCATTATTGTAACCCACCATTATTATTATACTGACACTTGACCAACTTACTAACAGTTAATTTTGAACCGAAAAACGAAAATCATCCCGATTTGATAAACCAGTCTGGAATTCAGTCGGATTCGGCCGGACTAAAAATTACGCCGGATTGCAATCACTAACGCAATATTCGATTCAGTTGTCAAAATCATTTGACTTTGACAGCTTTGGCAAGTTGAACTGGGGGTTTTGTATTTCTGATGTTTTGTTGGAGACCAGGATAGCGATTCTGAAACCATTCGGTTACATCCGACACGGAATCTCATCTCTCGGTCTTTGTCTTATCTGTTTAGCATGACAAAGACCGAGAGATGAGATTCCGTGTCGGATGCAACCGAATGGTTTCAGAATCGATATCCTGGGTAGCGATTCTGAAACCATTCGGTTGCATCCGACACGGAATCTCATCTCTCGGTCTTTGTCATGCTGCTGTCTTTAATCTTACCCCCATTTTGAATTACAGCCATGTAGGCAGCGCAATATATTGCAGTTTGTATTTCTGTAAAGCAAGACAGGAGTGTGATGTGTTTGGGTAATATGTTATTGTTAATATAGTTAACTATTGCAGCAAATTTTTTAGATGATTTTGATGATAGAATTTTTTTAGATTGTTTTGGTATACAAGGCCTTGAAATTGGGTCAGTGTTTTTAAAAGTCTCTAGGAACTATTGGAGTCCAAATCCTCACTTAGCAATGCGCTCGTCACCCAGAGATCTAAGATATTATATCTCTCGGCCCTGTAATTCCTCTGAAAACATTGCCCTTCAAAGCAGAACACGGTAATGTTAGCATATTACTGATTGGCGGTAGAATTACTGGCAAAGGTGTGGTACTTCCCCAGGCGGACTCTGCCAAGAGTCCTACCAATACTAAAGATTTCCTAAGGCATGACAGGTTACTCTTACTTGAGGAAAATAATTAGAAAAAGAAAACCCTCAAAACGGGTGGGCACAGTAAGTGGTTATGAACAAACGTTCATAATGTTTTTTTTTTCATCACAAGCTTCGCGTTTGTTATAAAAATTATACCTTGTTTTGTTCGGCTGCATCTATCGGTGGTTAGACTTCTTCAAAAGGTGGGTACTGTTCTTAAACACGTATACAGGGTTACTATAAAGACTGAGTTTTTTTTTATCGCGTATATGTCCTCTTTTGACCACTAACTCGCCTGATGGTAAGCGACGGTGTGGTCGAAGATGACGCACGTTGACCTAGTAAGAACGTACTCACTCTGACCTTGAAAAGTTCTAAATTGTATCTTTCAGGGAACAAGGAGGCCGACAAGTTATTCCACTCTAAATCTGTACGTACGAGAAAAGTGGACTCAAACCGTTTAGTACGGATTTTGGGAATATTGAGAAAATTCTGTTCGAGTTGCCTTAATATTTAATTTGTATTTCTCGCGGACTAAGCCGCGGGCAACAGCTAGTTTAATCATAAAGGCATATACCCTAAAACTAAGAACAATCATAGAAACACGACACTAAAAAAATCTGCAACGGATTCTGAAAGAAATAACACTTCTTGAGGCACCCATAAACATAACAATATTATGTTTATATACAATATCCAAATTAATGCAAAATCAAAATATAGCTGTGGCAGCAGAAAAGTAAGGATGCACAGATGGCTTCAAAGTCACTTGGATACGGGGGCTGTGGTGTATTCTTAAAATAAATAATAAATTAATAATTTATTTCCGAAACTTTGAATACAACACAATTTAACAAGACGGTAATTCAGCAAGAGTTAAACATATACAAAATAGACATTTCCGTGATAGTAAGATATCACGTGTATTTATTTTTCGTCAACCGCGTGATTTTAAATCGAAAATCGACGTGTAGTGTAAACCTTGACTCCCCGTTAAGGTAACGAACGAAGACCTCGCGCGCCTAGAATAGGATTAGATTCTACTTTATACCGGTATTTAAATAAAAAGATTAAAAAATTAGGATTCTTTGTAGAAATTAAATATACACGTGATTTTGGTTTTAGTTGTAAACCTCACCAAGTATCACCAAGGGGGAGGTAGGGGTTAAAAATTAAAAAAAAAACATCACGTGATTAATGAACAGCCCCTAAATAGTTTGACACCAGATTTTGCATCCCCAGAAATGGCCCAATTTATGTAATGTAATCAGAATTTATCAGATCAGATTGATGAAATTGTCCTCATCGGAGACGTCAATCAGTTGCCTTACATCGACAGGGAAAATCTCTTCGAAATGAGGTATCACCGCCCAAACCTGGTAACAAAGATCAGCCAGGAGTTGCTCTGCACTCATCGCAACCCGATGGATGTCGCATATGCGCTGAGGGAAATATACTCCGGTATGTACTCCTCAGCGTCCCGTATAAAGTCCCTAGAGCAGAGAAGATATAAGGGAGCGCAAATACCCAACACCCTTCCAAACACCCTCTTTTTAGTTCACACTCAAGAAGAGAAGGAGACCCTGACAAACCAGGGTTATGGGTCAGGCACCGGGTCACGCATCCTTACCATCCATGAAGCTCAGGGACTAACATACGAGTCGGTAATCGCAATCAAAACCAAGGCTAACATGAAGCTGCACGAGAGCGTGCCCCATGAGGTTGTTGCAATCTCACGGCATACGGGGACCTTCACATACTACGCTGACGACACCGATGACGCCATCGGCCGGTTCGTGCGGCGAGCGTTGGCTGCATCACCGAAGACCATCCGAGACTTCAACCTGCAGATGGCCATCAGGGACAGAAATGCGGCCGTTGTGGAGGCTCTGGGCCGGGAGGAGGCGGCTTAGGCAGATGACAATTAGGCAAAGAATCGATGTCGAGTCGATTACTCCCGGAATAGTCAACCGGTAGTGATCGGCTCAACAGACGAGCTATTATTAGAACTAACATGTTCCTAACTCCCCCCTATTTTCCTCATCTTCTCCTAATCCAAGACACATGTAAAAAAAAAAAAGAATTGTAATGACAAAGATCACGGACCCCGGTGTCTGTGGAGTGGCTAATTTAAATAAAAAAAAAAAAATATAAAAAAAAAAAATCAGAATTTATCCAATCAAATTTCGATAGAGGAACTATCAAACTGCATTAAACGATCAGATACAGCTCCCGGCATGGACAATATTTCGTACTTTATGGTTAAAAACCTTCCAGATATAGGTAATCTAGTTTCTTTATACAATCGATTTTGGAGTACTAATTTTGTTTCCAAACAATGGCAGAAAGTTAAGATAGTTCCTATACCAAAAACATGAAATGAAAACCGGCCAACGTCAGCTGTCCATACTAAAATTTTACAAGCTATACTTACTCGTAGACTTGATTGGTTTCTTGAGAAAAAGACCTGATTTTCAGAGGAAACTGTCGGTTTTAGGCGGTCTAGATCATGCCTTGATAATTTAGCTAGGTCATATATTCAGATTGGTCACACAGAAAGTTATCCAACTACAGGTTGTTTTGTAGACACTAGACATAGAAAGCGCCTACATCAACGTCAATAATATAACAAGTCTCTTGCAAGTATTGGATGGTTTGGAAGTGGGATCAGATTTCTGTAAATATCTATTGCAAATTCTTCATGAAAGAGTCTTGTTGGTTCCGATAGATGACAATGTCACATTATGCCGAACTACGGGAGTTGGTTTAGCCCAAGGAGTGTTCAGAATGTGATGTGAGATGTGATAGAGGATGTCTAACATATTTTGACGGAGTACGTCCGAAACGAAGTGCTCCGTCAGAGTCTTTTTGTACAAAACACCAATGTTGGAGAGTTTAATGGTATGTTGCCTTCATCATCATCACAGGAAGCCAAAAAGCAACTGCGGCTTTACTTGTTTCTCTTTGGAGCGGGTTCCTAAGCTTAATTATTTTTATTTAGGTCATTAAAAGTGTCATCCGTTATTTTATAAGTTATTTATAGTTTTTTTCCTTGTGTGGTCTTTTAATAAAGAGTTTTTTATTATTCTCTTAAATAACTCTATATATTAAAATCCGCATCAAAATCTGTTTGGTAGTTTTAAAGATCTAAGCAAGCATAGGGACAGACAGACAGTGGGAAGTAACTTTGTTTTATACTATGTAGTGACAATGTATGATTTGAAATGAGATGACCAGAATGATGATTTTTAAAAAAGTTTAAAGAAGAAGATGACTCACAATCGTAAAGCAATGATAGGGTTATAATCTTACATCATCAGATTAAATTTTTTAAACCAATAACAATTGATCGATTTTTGTGAATATTGATTTTAGGTACCTACTCAGGCGAATTTGAAAATATCTAGCCAAGAAATGAATAAAAACAGGTTTACTTCTTATGAAATTAATGAACTAATACTTGTGTAAAACATTTTTTCTAACACTGCACTTTGTCCTTCCTGTACGTTTGTCACAGTAACCCTGTAGAGATGAATGTCCTATTAGTACCTATTATGAAAGTCAATGTTTGGATATTATGTGGATGTGTTTTGCTGAATGACAGTTTGGAACATTGAGATTATAGCCGTTTGTTATTGTCACATTCCAAATCGAAATGCAACTTACAACAGAGCACACTAAAGTCTAATATTCCTAAATGGTGTATGATATTGAATACGTAACAGTAACTTAACATGGAATATGTAGCAGTTCGCACCTGCTCCGGAATCCCCGTTTCGTAGAAACTATGGCTCTGGCTGTGGGCGCCTATCAGAATACGAATAGTGCTATATCTGTGTGAGTAATGTTGTCAATGTAGTTATGCAATTTTATTTTCCCACGCTCACAGACTACGGTCTTAAGAGTTAGTGAAGTTAATGTGTCCTGTGCTGTACAATTTTGAGCTACTGTGTCAGTATTACAATTAATATTGACACTGTCAATTGTTTGAGATAATGAATTATGTGATACAATATTTAATTCTGTGGAAATGTCATCCAGTAATTGCTGCAATCGTTCTTCAGAGATAAGTTTATTATTAACTATACTACGACGTTGGTCTGAGATTCTTTGTTCCGAAATGTGGGACAGTTGAGGATACTCATCGATAAATGCACGATGTAGTGGTTGCCTATAGCCTGTTTTGTTTGTATTTAGTTGAGTTATCTTGTAGTAAGCACGCATTATGGTTTCATTCATCGCGTTTGACCACCTCATCCTTTGGCCTGTATTTGTAATTGGTACTTCTTGTGATTGCGTGGGGTTGGGTGTGTTTGTGGTATTGTCTAAAATGGTTTTAACCTCTTGTTTTATCGTATCTATGGTGTATGTGGAAAGAAGTTTTTTATTTACGATAGCTCTTCTTTGGTCACCAATGCGTTGTCTGCTAACCTCCATATCTGGGTATTGTTCGGAAAATTGTTTGTGCAGTTCTCCAAGGTAAGATTTTGTGTCTGTTTCAAGTTTAGTTAAAATGAAATATTTGCGCATAATGAATGTATTCATATCTACTGTCCATCTCTTGCGCTTTTGGGTTCCAGCTGTAGCGGGTGCAGTATTGTCGGCGCATGCCTCCTGCACAACATCCACAGCCGGTGTCGAAAGAATAAAATCGGAGTCCGTTATGCTTGCGTTGGTCGTTTGACAATTAATCGATCCCGCCCGGAGATTCACCTCGCCCCTGGCCACAGTGGGTTCTGGCCTACTGTCATTGGCTTCCCCCCTGGAGCCGCCGGGCACTTGGGGACAATGTTTTTTGTTTCTTCTCATGTTAAGGTTGAACACGACAATTAACTCATGACGCTGGTTCAGGTCGTACATGAGTATGCGATAAGCTAACTCACTAAGCCCGTAAGTGCCGCCGTTGGGTTAATAAAACACCTCTTCCGCCGCCATCTTAAAACCAGCGCCCCGCATTGACGCTGATTGTTCCACTCAGGCCTCACCAAGCTTTTGTTGCTAAGAGCCCTGAAGTGTCTTCGTAAATTTACTTTTCATTCGCCTTCTGTACCTCCTCCCCTATCTCTTATCTACCCACTTACTTACAACTCCTTTTTTTTTTACCTACTTACTTAACTTCTTTCTCTTACTCACTTTTGTTATACCTATATCTCGTTCCTTACCTACTTACTTGCCTGCTTTCTCTTCCTCACTTGTTATACATACCGTTTTTTTACCTACTTACTTACACATTCCAGGGCCACGTTAGCCGCACCAGTAAATTTTCAATTGCGTTGTCCGCCCCCCACGTGATCTGGTGGTCGATCAGGACGTGTGGTTGGTTTTTGGGGGGCTTATTATTATTATTATTATTAATATCTCTGGCACCTGTGATCGGTTGCTTGTTTAATATGAGCATTCGTGAGGGTGTTTACCCTGCAGCACTCAAAAAAGTGAAAATTAGCCCCGTTTACAAGGGAAAGGGTAAGAAATCAGATCCGGTATCATATCGCCCGATACCGATGGTCCCCGCCGTTAGTAAGATATTTGAAGTTGGTCTAAATCGAAGAATACTTAATTTTGTGGCGGACCGGGACTTTCTTTCTGTCGGAAAAACAATACGCATATCGTGCCGGGCGCGCCACCACCGACCTGGTGCGCGAGGTGGTCCGAGGCGGGCCGGCACGTAGCCCTGCTCTGCTGCGACCTCTCGCGCGCCGAGACACCGCCGACCACACGCTCATCGGGAACAAACTGGAGCATTACGGGATCCGCGGCCCGGCCCAGTCGATACTAACCTCATTCATGTCGCGAAGGAATCAGATCGTGGTGGGGGATGGAGGCCGTGCCGTCCTTCTGAGTTGACTAGTATTCTAGGCGTTCCGCAAGGCTCCTGCTTATCGAATACGCTATTCAGTATTCTCCTAAATTACTTACCTGGCGCTATTAAAAATGCAGAGATTTTCATGTACGCGGATGACGTCGCCGCGGTGATCACTGCATCGACCAGTCTGGAGTTGGAGGAATTATTAAATGAAGTGGCGAACGACCTCAACCGATGGTTCTGAATAAACGGGATGGTTCTAAATTTAGGCAAAACTTGTTTCGTGACATTCAACTTGAGTGGCAAATCAGCCAAACATTATTCGGTAGCGATAGGCAATACCGCAATCCAGCAGGTCCAGAGTACGAAACTCCTGGGGTTCCACATTGACGGCGCGTTGACGTGGGAGAAGCACATCGACGAGCTGTGCGGGAAGCTGAGCCGCTCGTGCTTCGCGCTCCGGCGGCTCGCGGCCACCGCCATCCGCGACGTCGTGCGCTCCTGTTACTTCGCGACCGTCCACTCCAACATCACGTACGGGCTGGAGCTGTGGGGCCGCGCTGCTGACTACAAAAGGGTGTTTGTCATGCAGAAACGAGCTATACGAGCAATGGTAGGAGCCACCAATGATGCGTCATGTGTCGAGTTTTTTTAAAGAACTTCACATTTTGCCTCTTCCCTGCGAACATATTGTCCAAACATGTATATTTGTCCATAAAAACATTGATTCATTCCAGCGGAGGGGTATGAACCCGAACGTAAACTTGAGGAGCAATAAAAAACAACATCAGCTAGTGACTCCACCCCACAAGTTGAGTAAGTCTGAGAGGTCGGTCTACGTTGGAGGGCCCGCGATTTACAACCGCTTACCGACGAATGTACGGGACGCACCTTCCGCCGCGGCGTTTAAACGAAAACTAAAAGCTTAGCTACATGGGCACCTGTTTTACGCCCTGGATGATCTTCTAAAACTACCAGATGTGTAAACACTAATACCTATATGTTGAGTTTTTATTATGGTAAATTATTAGAGAAATCATAGTAATTAATTGTAATATATTATTATAATTAATTTTTTTTTTCATGCATAAGTACACAATATTATGTGTTTATAATATTATGTTTTCATTTCTGACTTGTAATTTTTCATTATCAATAAATAATTTGTATTTGTATATATTTGTCAAAATTTTTTTTTTTTTTTCAAATAATATTTGAAATTAATAATATTGACTGTTTAAGACTGACTGTGATTAAGGTTTATTTGTTATAAGAATTGCTTAAATGACTTATATTAAAAGGCTAAAAATGATCTCATCACGATAAACAAGTTTAATCAATCTAAAAGTGTTCTAATTTGACCATTTTAATAGATATTTCACCATGTATGAAAGTGCTCCACGAGTTGTATCAAAGTACCCCACTTGTTTGGAGTCGCACTCCGTTGATCTGTAGAACTTGATGGTCGTAGATGTAAATAATACAACTTCTCAAGTGAACTGGTATTTATTGTTTGAACTTATATGACCTATGTTGTAATACTGATTAATACGATCTTGCGACGATAGCTCTCATTGTTCTCACATGAACTTTAAACTTTCATAGCGCGTTTTAAGAACGAACAACGCCATCTAGTTACAATATGGATGAACTAAAAGTAATGTCAAACAAAATACATATTGAACTGAAAAAAGGTTCGTAAACATATCGCCCCCCAAAGACATTTAGTGGCGAAAATGTCTTTCGAACTAAGGTAATAATAACAATATAATAAACCGTAAAAAACATTAACATAACAATTACAATAACATTTAATAAAAAAAATAACATTTGAAATTCAAGTAACCTTTTTAAATTACGTTTAAAACAAACATAGGTATTGACTCATGAACTAACAGGTAGCACACAAATTTTAGAAGTTGGTCTTTTTACAATAGATGACTTCGTTTTCAACGTGACTACACGTGTTTTGCCATCTTTACCCGGGTGTTTTTCAACGATTTTTCCTAACAGCCAGCGGCTAGGTGGTAAATCATCTTCCTTAATCAAAACTACATCGTTGATGCTCGGTTCCGGAGTTTGAGCAATCCATTTATAACGATTTACCAACGTCGACAAATACTCATTTGACCAACGACGCCAAAAGGTTTGCAACTGGCGCTGAACAAATTGCCATCTAGACAAATATGAAATATTTGAATCCTGGTAATTATTGTCGGGTACGCTTAGCAACTGTTCTCCAACTAAAAAATGGCCGGGTGTTAAAGGTAACGTGTCACCTGGTTCTGAACTAATCAAAATATTTAGTGGTCTTGAATTCGAACAAGCTTCCACCGGACAAAGGAGTGTACTCATTTCCTCATAAGTCAGCGTGGAGTCTCCAATGACTCTTTTGAAATGGAACTTCTCTGAAAACGCTTGTTTTTGCACAAGCTTGATACAACAATGATAGGCTTCGTCTATTTCCGTCTTTTTCAAATAGTGTATTTTGTTCTTCTTTAAAAATCGTCTGCAATAAGCCACAACTCGCAGCAGTTTTTGCAGAGAAGAAAATTTCTCTAACACAGAAACATCGGTATTTGCTGTAAAATGAACTTTAATTGTTTCTTCAGGAACAATGTCCAAATTTGTTGGTTTGCTGTAAACAACATTTTGCTCTTGAAGAAATGGAGGGCCTGAAACCAAAGTTTATTTTGATCTAATGCTTGTGGTAAAAGGCCTCGCGAAGCACAATCGGCTGGGTTCAACTTAGTGGACACATGAAACCATTGTGAACAGTTAAATGCTGTCAGAATCTCTGAGACACGATTACCGACAAAAGTTTTCCATCTGCTAGGATGGCTGTTGAGCCAGGAGAGGACAACAGTAGAATCTGACCATGCTCGAATTTTATTCCTTGGAATATTCAACACTTCCGCCGTCTCTAGTAACAGTTTCGACAATAAAACAGCACCGCACAATTCCAACCGAGGAATGCTGATTTTCTTAATTGGTGCCACTCTTGTTTTTGCCATCAATAAGGAAACGTGAACTTTGCCTGTGACGTGAACTATTCGAATGTACACAACAGCAGAGTAGGCAGATTTAGACGCATCGCTGAAACCATGCAGTTCCACGTATAAGTCGTCTGTTCGTGTTTCTAACCATCGGGGGACTCGAATCTTGGTAAGTGACGACAATCCATTTCGGTAAGTCTCCCATTCATTAACTAATTCTGTACTCAATGCTTCGTCCCATCCAAGACCTGTCACCCATAATTTTTGGATGAAGATTTTCGCAAGCACTATGCTTGGAGCGATCCAGCCTAGTGGATCAAAAAGCCTTGCTGTATCAGCTATTATTCGTCTTTTAGTTACAGGTCCAGCTGGTGTCATCGGAAGTGTCACCGAGTATTGAAACTGATCCTGATATTTGTTCCAGGTAAGTCCTAAAATTTTTATATTACTATTTGAGTCTAATTTAATTTCCTTTTCAGATTCTTTTTCATTTTGATCTTCGTTCTTTTCTCTTTGCTTATTTATTCTATTCTTATCATTTTCCTGCATGTCCTGTATAGTTGATTCTTTTTTTTGCTTTATGACTCTTAGTAGTTCTTCGTTGTTACTGTTCCATTTCTGCAATTTAAAGCCTCCTTTCTCAAGTAGACCTGTCATCTGTTCAATGATATCTACGCCTTCTTCAAAACTTGAGCAACCTGTCATAAGATCGTCCATATAAAAACAGTTTAAGACCTTGTCTGCTACTAAGGGAAATTTGTGACCTTCGTCATAGGCCACCTGATGCAGAGCTCTAACCGCCAAATATGGAGCTGACGCCGTGCCAAAGGTAACAGTGAGTAGCTCGTAATCTTTGATCTTGTTTTCAGGACGGTCACGCCATACAATGCGCTGAAAAACCGTGTCTTCGTCTGCAATTCTCACCTGTCGATACATTTTAATAATGTCAGCTACGAGAGCAATAGGATAAATCCTCCATTTTAACACCGTGTGACGTAAATCCGCTTGCAATGTAGGTCCAACCATTAATGTGCTGTTTAACGATACACCTTTTTTATTCTTTTCAGACGCATTGAAGACTACTCGCACTTTGGATGTAGTTTTATCATTTCGTATCACTGCGTGGTGTGGAAGATATACAGCTTCGTCTTTCTTAGTGTCATCATCATTCAAAGGTATCATATGACCTAGTTCGATGTACTCGTTTATTACATCACTGTATTTCTGTTTTAAATCATTGTCCTTATTTAATCTTTTTTCTAAAGACTTCAATCGTGATATAGCGATCTCACGCGATTGACCTGCTTTACATTGAGGATCATCATCCTTAAAAGGCAACTTTACTACATAACGTCCTTCATTTGATCTGGTTGTTGTACTTTTAAAGATATCTTCGCATCTTTGTTCTTCTTCTGATAAGATTTTCTTACCTGTAGTCAGTGGCTCTTCCATCTCCCAAAATTTGCGGAGATAATCGTCTTCGTTGACCTGGACATGCAAGACACTAATATTTAGTGTAGTGCTGTTTGAACTAACCTTATCGGTTGAGCTGGTTGAACTTACTACACCTGAAATGATCCAACCCAAAGTAGTATTCTGGGTGATCAGATTACCGGCTGGATTTCTCATAAAACCTTCCTTTAAGATGCAGCTGTAAACATCTGCACCTAACAAAATGTCAATTTTGTTGGGTGCGTTAAACTCGGGGTCTGCCAAAGAGAGGCTTTTAATATCGACCCACTCAATTGTTCTTATCTTTCTTTCTGGGATGTATGATGTTATGTTCCGCAATACATACGCTTCAATTCGAATTTCATATGATTGTTCAACTCGAGAACGAATAATGAGATGCACCATGTATTTTATGGCAACAGATTTATCTTGGCCTATACCAGAAACAACTCCTCGAATCGGTATCTTTTTCAGACGCAAAAATTGAACTGTGGCTTCAGTAATAAAGCAAGCCTGTGACCCTTGATCTATTAATGCTCTTACTGTTTGAAAGCAACCATTTTTTGCTTCGGCTTGTACTAATGCCGTTGCTAATAAAACCTGCTTCGACTTGGCAACCTTCCCAGCAGACAAGCATGAGACTATTGCAGGGTTATCAGTCGATGAGCTTGTAGTCTCAACGACGGCGCCATCATTTGGGTGTAGTAGAGAATGGTGACGTTTTCGACAAACTTTACAATAGGTGGTCTTTTTGCACTCATACACCATGTGGTTACCTCCTAAACAATTGAAGCACATGTTTTTCTTGAGCACAAACTCGCGTCTTTGATTGTAAGATTGTTTAGCGAATTGTTTGCAGAAGCATAATTTGTGACCTTCTGCGCAGTACTCGCAACGAATGCTAGACGACCAAGGTGTTCTTGTGCCCAACAATGCTTTCGCATTGTGTGCAAAGTTAGTTTTACCTTGTTGACCTGATCTTTTAGGCTCTAAGCACTCTAAAACGCGGAATCTAGTTTTTAAAAACGATTTAAACTGCGCATAAGTTGGCAAACCGTTAACGTCATTGATCTCATGAATGTGTAATTCCCACTGCTTGCGAGTTTCAGCATCAAGTTTATAGGAAATAAGGTAAATGATAAGAATATCCCATGTAGTCACGTCTATACTGAGGTTATTAAGAGCGTTGAGACAATCCGTGGTTGTATCCACTAGCTCTTTAATAGCTGAGGCTGTTTCGACATTAGACCGTCTTTGACTTAACAGTCTTTTAAGTATGCAATTAGCTAAATATCGGGTGTTGTTATACCGTCTCTCTAACTTTGACCAGCACTGGTCATAGTTGGCATCCGTTATCGGGGTATGCCGAATTAGTTGATCTGCCTCACCAGTGAGGTGGCTTTTTAGATAGTGCAGTTTTTGAACATTATCTAGTGATGTATTTTTATGTACAAGAGAAACAAATAAGTCACGGAAAGTTGTCCATTCCGAATAGTCGCCTGAAAATAGTGGTATGGTAATTTTAGGCAAATTTACCCGAGTACTAGTGGATACACCCGGAACTTCCGCGCGCTTTCCTAATCCTTCAGTTAATTTATTTAACAATATTTTCATTTGTGACTTGTAGTTTGTATAAACATCTTCAACTGTATCATATAAGTCACATTTTACATATTCACTTTTGTTTAAATCTGAACTATCATAACATTCATAAATGTTTGTATTATTAGTTTTAAACTGCGTCCAATCTCTTTCTAAATTTTCTAATCTTATTTCAATATATTCTACACTTATTCTTTCTTTCGGAGTCTTTTTGAAATTACTTAAACCTTTCTCAATGGATTTCTTCAAATCCTTCTGCACATTTACAATTCCTTCCATTATGTATGAAATAAAGAAATAGATGATTTTATACAACTTTGAACCAACGAAACATTCTATGTAAATTTTATTCAAAATTTTTCTAAGTCCAAATTAGTATGGAAAATTTTACAAGTGTTTTTACCATTAACATTATTTTGAGAAATTGGACATAGAGGCCACGTTCCCTCGTTTTCTCTCAAATTATTCTAAGTTAAAACTAAGCATACACTAATTTTTTTAAGTCCTTAAACACTGATCTTAAAATATTACAAGTCCCAAATTCTTGAAATTTCTTCTAAGTTTTTGAACTGATGATATTAAGGTTGAAAATGTACTCACGATTTGCACTGCACTCACTCACTCACTGTAGGGGTATAGGGTGTCCTACTTGACTTCGATAGCGATGTCCTCCGATCCACTGGTTTGTTTCCACAGCAGCCTCTTGGTACTCTTTGAAGAAAGTGGCGCCCTCTGCCACTGGGATGACGTCAAGTACCCTTCTGCTGCGATCCACAGCGGATACTGGTTGCACTAAAATCCGGCTCGAAGGACCAATGTTTGGAGTCGCACTCCGTTGATCTGTAGAACTTGATGGTCGTAGATGTAAATAATACAACTTCTCAAGTGAACTGGTATTTATTGTTTGAACTTATATGACCTATGTTGTAATACTGATTAATACGATCTTGCGACGATAGCTCTCATTGTTCTCACATGAACTTTAAACTTTCATAGCGCGTTTTAAGAACGAACAACGCCATCTAGTTACAATATGGATGAACTAAAAGTAATGTCAAACAAAATACATATTGAACTGAAAAAAGGTTCGTAAACACCACTAGTGGGGCAGATTGATACTAAAGCCATTTGTTACAAAAGGTCAATTATTTATTTTCTTTGATAACTTAAAAAACATTTAACTGTGACATTATAAAATTAAATTATTAGGCTAAAAGTATAATAGAAAATTAATGGAAAATATTAGGTTTTTATACACTTTTTTGAACTTCAAATTTTTGTGTATCAATCTGCCCCACTTCCCCTAAGTCTCTTAAAAATTAAAAAAAAAAAACAAAACATTTTAACTAATAACATAAACGTATTCATAAACCAAAAATCTTGAGCAATCAAAAAATATATAATACTTATATGTAGTGCAGTAACTTTAAACATTACCGTAGGCGTTAAATCCGGTAGATCTGATTTTTTGCAGACTTGTTTATGATGATGGCCTAATGATTGTCCCAAGTTTGTGACCTCGAGCGACGAACGCAACTTTGTCAAAAATCGAAAAAACCGCGAAAAAATCTGTTATTTCTCAAATTTTGGCGATTATAACCCTAAACGGCTAGTTTTTGTGAAAACTTTCTTATGGCGCTTATAAAGTAGACTAAATTTGCTACAATATGATATTAGAATTGTCTCTGTGCACTCAATAGTTTCTGAGAATAAGTCTTTCAAAGTTTATAATTTTTTTCGAACTTCCCAATTTTTTGCAATATTTTAACTCCTACTTGACCACTTTATGGCACAGTTACTGATGTTTTTAACCCCCGACCAAAAAAAGAAGTGTTATAAGTTTGACGTCGAAGTCTGTCTGTCTGTCAGACATACACACATACAGGTCTGTCTCCCTGTGTATCTGTCTGTGTGTGAATCTGTCTATGGCACCGTAGAGCTCAAACGGATGGGCCGATTTCAGTGCGGTTTTTTTTATTTGAAGATACATTTTTGTGTCAATGTTATGAGCTATTTTTGGTTAATATCGATTCAAGATGGCCGCCTCCACCAAATGGCGGACTAAATATTTCATCACAATTTACAAATATTTAATCACAAAGTGCATAGTAGTCTACTAGTCAAGCTCTTTCATTTGATACCCATATTATGGCATTAGTGAAAAAAAATTTATGTAATTCGCCATTTTGTGATTTGCAATTTGTTATACTGTATAGTACTCTACTAGTCAAGCCCTATCATTTGATACCCATATTGAGGTAAATTGTGATGAAATATTTAGTCTGCCATTTGGTGGAGGCGGCCATCTTGAATCGATATTAACCAAAAATAGCTCATAACATCGACACAAAAATGTATCTTCAAATAAAAAAAACCGCTTCGAAATCGGCCTATCCGTTTGAGCTCTACGGTGCCATAGACAGATACACACACAGACAGATACACAGGGAGACAGACCTGTATGTGTGTCTGTCTGACAGACAGACAGACTTCGACGTCAAACTTATAACACTTCTTTTTTTGTCGGGGGTTAAAAACATTCAGTAACTGTGCCATAAAGTGGTCAAGTAGGAGTTAAAATATTT
The DNA here is from genome assembly GCA_963693475.1 of Ectropis crepuscularia. Classification (NCBI taxonomy): domain Eukaryota; kingdom Metazoa; phylum Arthropoda; class Insecta; order Lepidoptera; family Geometridae; genus Ectropis; species Ectropis crepuscularia. The sequence continues at coordinate 3,354,908 of OY856367.1, forward strand.
CAAAAAATTGGGAAGTTCGAAAAAAATTATACACTTTGAAAGACTTATTCTCAGAAACTATTGAGTGCACAGAGACAATTCTAATATCATATTGTAGCAAATTTAGTCTACTTTATAAGCGCCATAAGAAAGTTTCCACAAAAACTAGCCGTTTAGGGTTATAATCGCCAAAATTTGAAAAATAACAGATTTTTACGCGGTTTTTTCGATTTTTGACAAAGTTGCGTTCGTCGCTCGAGGTCACAAACTTGGGACAATCATTAGGCCATCATCATAAACAAATCTGCAAAAAATCAGATCTACCGGATTTAACGCATCCTACTCCATACATTCAGGCGACAAAGTTACTGGATTAATGTTTCTTTGAAGAACTTTTAAAATATCTTAATATGTTAAACTTCCATAACAAGTTGACTTGTTAATATGAAATTATCAAAGTTCAAAGTTTGGATGTAATTTTATGTACATAAAACTGATTATTAATTTTTATTTACTATACTATCGAATAGGTCCATTTTCCTAGAATATAAAGTAATCAAAACATCTTCAGTGACATGACTTTTGTTCAAACCATTTTTGAGATGGAACGCACCATTCTGTCCCATAGTGCGCCGCCGCCGCCGCTAAGTTATGCTTCAACATCCGATTAAAACCTCCGATTCAAAAGTTTCGGAACCAGAGTCGGAACCGGAGGTGTAAAACTAATCGGAACTTCCGACGTAATGGATTCGGAGTCGAAGCTCCGTAACATCCCTGGTTGAAATAACAAATTATAGGTAATTGTCTGTTTAAATGATTTTGTCTTTAACTATCCATTTGTCCAATCTGTTCTTGAAAGAGTTTAATGACTTTGCTGAAATAACATCCTCAGGCAACCTGTTCCAGTTGTAAACCACTCTGTTGCTGAGGATGTGATGTGCAGTGTTTGTCAGTGATGGTGTGTGGGACAACTGGGACTTATGGCTCTTATTGCAGCTTTTCTTTTTATGGTCCTGTTGCTATAATCATCGGTCCTCGAATCCCACAAAGCAGGACGCCTTTGAACTTCAATGATAAATTGTTGTGTCAAGTTCGCTCATTGAGCGATTGGTTCGAACGTGCGTTTGCAACACTGCTCAATGCCGACTGATCACACGCGGCTGTCGCGCTGCTCTGTTTAGTATAGAAGTTTGCCACCTGTGAGCAGCGCTGCTTGCGCCTTAATGTGAAGGCGCCCTTAGCCCAATTGTTTATGATGCCCTATAATAACATTCAAATGTTTTTCTGCAGCATGTGTTAATTTGTGTCTTTTTAAATTGGATGCTTGTGATGCTCTATAATGACATAATTATATCACATTCAAATTGTTTTTCTCCAGTATGTATTAATTTGTGTTGCTTTAGACAGCTTGCTCGTGATGCTCTATAATCACACATGTCACATTCAAATGGTTTCTCTCCAGTATGGGTTGCTATATGTCGTTTTAATTTGTTTGCTTCTGATGCTCTATAATCACACATATTACATTTATATGGTTTTTCTCCAGTATGTGTTAATTTGTGTTTTTTCAAGGAGCCTGCATGTGATGTTCTATAATCACACATATCACATTCAAATGGTTTGTCTCCAGTATGTATTAATCTATGTCTTTTCAAGTAGACTGCCCTTGATGCTCTATAATCACACATATCACATTCAAATGGTTTTAATCCAGTATGTATTAATCTATGTATTTTCAAGTCGCCTGCCCTTGATGCTCTATAATCACACATATCACATTCAAATGGTTTTTCTCCAGTATGTGTTAATTTGTGTTTTTTCAAGGTGCCTGCCCTAGATGCTCTATAATCACACGTATCACATTCAAATGGTTTTTCTCCAGTATGTGTTAATTTGTGTTTTCTCAAGTCGCCTGCATTTGATGCTCTATAATCACACATATCACATTCAAATGGTTTTTCTCCAGTATGTATTAATCTATGTCTTATCAAGCCAGCTGCCCTTGATACTTTATAATCACACATTTCACATTCAAATGGTTTTTCTCCAGTATGTGTTACTTTGTGTTGCTTTAGAGTGACTGCTTTTGATGCTCTATAATCACACATATCACATTCAAATGGTTTTTCTCCAGTATGTGTTAATTTGTGATGCTTTAGAGTGCTTGCGGCTGATGCTCTATAATCACACATATTACATTTATATGGTTTTTCTCCAGTATGTATTAATTTGTGTTGCTTTAGACAGCTTGCTCGTGATGCTCTATAATCACACATGTCACATTCAAATGGTTTCTCTCCAGTATGTGTTGCTATATGTCGTTTTAAATTGTTTGCTTCTGATGCTCTATAATCACACATATTACATTTATATGGTTTTTCTCCAGTATGTGTTAATTTGTGTTTTTTCAAGGAGCCTGCATGTGATGTTCTATAATCACACATATCACATTCTAGTGGTTTCTCTCCAGTATGTATTACTATGTGTTGTTTTAAACTGGATGCATGTGACGCTCTATAATCACACATATTACATTCAAATGGTTTTTCTCCTGTATGTATTAATTTGTGTCGATTTAGATTACCTGGTTGTGTTGATCTATAATCACACATATCACATTCAAATGGTTTCTCTGCAGTATGTGTTAATATTTGTCTTTTCAAGTCAACTGCATATGATGTTTTATAATCACACATATCACATTCATAATATGATTTTTCTCCAGTAAGTAACATTGTTCTTATATTTAAATTACATTTTTTTGTTGGTTTATACCCACTTTTATTATCACTTTGTAATAATGATTTTCCTTCGGAGTGTATCTGGACGTGTTCGTTTAAACCACTGGATGGAGGTGTTGTTCCGCACGTGGTGTGGCTGTGTTCCTGTTCGAAAGGCAGAGGATTTACTGCTGCAGGTATGCTCTCGTCTCTGCTGGAGTCATCAGTTAGTGACAAGTGAGTCTTTGTATCTGAAGTGTCCATAGGCTCAGGGTCACTCGCCATTTCAACCAACAGACAAACGAGCCAACACAATGCAATAAATTGATATGGAAAGTGATACTGTTGTTACAAGCAATGTTGTAAAAACAGGTTACAATTTTATAGCTTGGTAATCGAAGTACTGTGTAAACCAAAGAGAATGTATAATGTAATAATAAGAGGCGGATCTGCCATTACATAAGGTTGAAAATAGGTTTCACAGATCACTAATTATTCACTATATAGGTTTTGTACAAAGATTTTTTTATTATATATAGGTTTTGTAAACTTTTGTATTTGTAAAGAGTATTTATAACCACTAGTATTTGAGCCATTTGAGCCTTGCAACACAGACTAAGTAGAGAGATACTTGCAATGTGAAGTAACACCAATATTACGACCCTAAATTGTCTTTGTTAGGTTGTCAGTACTGAATTACTGATCCGATTAGGGATTAGGGATGTCCGTTTATCGACTACCAAATATCGATGTTGGGTGTTTCAATGGAATAGAACCTCGGTACTTAGTTACTAATCTTTGGGATTTATTATGTAGAAAAAAAAGGTTGTTTACCATTGATAAAATGTCTTTATTTATTATATAATCTATATATATATAATATAAAAATCAATGCTACTTTTCGTTGTTAGTGAACTCCTCCTAAACGGCTGAACCGATTTGAATGAATTTTTCTGTATGCGTTTGGGTAGGGCCCTCGATGGTTTAGATTCACAAATCAGCCCGGCAGATAGCGCTGCAGTTGGTATCTAGGTTATTATCCAAGCAAAGCCGGAACGGGCCGCTCGTTTATTATATAACTAAATGATGTACCATCCAAACACTTGGCAATCTGTTAGACAACAATACTTTGGTAATACGGTGCCCTTCTATGTATGTATGTTTGTATGTTCCTTTGAAGCACTATACAGACCAAACGCCTGGGCCGATTTTTATGATTCACACGTCAATCGATTCCTCTTAATTTGGCGAGTGACACTAAAGACATGACATTAGTGTAAATTCAATATGGCGGATTCACGACGCCATATTGTCCAAATTAAAAAATGAAAATCACCAAAATATGTCAAAAGGGGTATCGTTGAATAGGTATTTAAAAATAATGTTTAGCTTTGTCTCAATGTTTTTCGATTTGACTGACCGTTTAGAATGTATATTGATTTAAAGTTGAGTAACAACCATTCTCACATTTATAGGTTTTTAGGTAGCAGAAAATTTCGTATAACTAACTGTACGTGTGAATGTGGATGGACATTATACAGGGTTATTGGTAATCAGCCTGCATCCTTTTAAGGGCATGTTAAGGACATTACATATGACAACTTTTGTTCTACGGTTTTTAAAAATTCAAACATTTTTTTTCTCATACAAAATAAAGAAAATATATTTGTCCTGTCTAAAACCATTTAACTCTATAAACACGTGCCCGCAACAAGCAGACGCGCTCTCTTTAACGCTCGCCGACAGTAGGCACGATGCTACAGATAGGATAATAGTTACTACTGTGCCGTCAAGGCATATGAAAGGGTAGCGGGGTCTGCACGGGGGGCGGCTCCACGTGCCTACAAATCAAAACCAAATTTGTAAATTTGGCTGTTAGTAGTAAATCGAAAAGCGCGCGAATCGATTTGTTTTTGTTTTAATGGTTCGTTACAATGCCGTGCTAATACGTTAACATTGGGTAGGTACATACAGAAATGGTGTGAGTTTTCACTCCCACCATCACCACCACAACGACAATGTAGCCGTCGCTTGCGCTTGCGGCGAATACGTCAGGTTGTTTCGCAATACTCAATACGCAATACGCCGGTCTCACATCACTGTGCTTAGTTCGCATTGTAGGCACGTTAACGCAATAGTCTACACCAGCACCAGCAACCAGGAACCTTTATTCGAAAAGTCACGTGCGGCGCTCAAAAATCTGCTCAACTAGCCAATAGCCTAAATACCTACATAAAAAAAACATAAAACATAATTTACCTACGTACCTACTTACCTACGTACTCGTAATAGCCTACGTATAGAACCCGGTGGCGGATATAACCTCTACACGTGTTTAGTTTCTATCTGTTGTTTATTTGTGTTTTTTGTGTATATATAACCTGGTGAGTTGCTTAATTTATCGTAGTAAGTAGCTAACAGGGGAAATGGATTCCATTTCCCCTGTTCCGGAGGCCCCGGACCTCCCTGACCCGCCTGATGAGATGGAACATGAGCAATCTACCACACGCAATGCTACAAAAAGGCCCAGAGAGATGACCACTGCAGCGGTTTCAGCTCCTAAAAAAACAATAACAAACCAGGAGTCGGCATCGCCGTCTATGCAATCTGTCTACCAACATCCTTCCTTAACCATACTAGGCATTAGGCAATACGAGGACACCGATACTGGCCCATACATTGTTCACGTGTCTCGAGTGGAGACAGACTCAACCGCAGGCACAGTCATCCGCCCTATCAAATTTGGACAGTTTGTTGCGAACAATAAAATCCAAAGCATTTGCCGCGACGGAATTAAAAAGGTAGGTCGAAATAAAGTTTCAATCCAATTTAAAAATGCTTCTGCAGCTAACCTTTTCGTGGAAAATCCGATCCTCAAGACAAACCAATACGATGCAGTAATCCCTACATACAATGTTACACGCATGGGAATTGTTAGGGGAGTACCAGTGGAATGGTCGATGGATGAGTTTGTTGAGTCTCTTGAAGTACCTGGGAATTCCTATGTGCTTAAGGCCAGAAGGCTAAATAGAAAAAATAAAATTGACAACATAATCAATTGGGTGGCCACTCAAACTGTTGTGCTCACCTTTAGAGGGCAACAACTACCAGAAAAAGTCTTTTCGTTCTATTCCTCACTGCCAGTGGAAGCTTATCAGTTTCCTACAATTCAATGCATGAATTGCCTAAGGTTCGGCCATATTAAGTCACAGTGTCGCTCTCAACCCCGTTGTTTCCGGTGCACTCAGCCCCACAGTGGTGACAGTTGTGATGTCCAAGAGTCACAGGCTACATGCCTGTACTGTCTTGCGCATCACTTTTCCACTAATAGAATTTGCCCAGAACAAGAACGCCAGCGAAATATTAAATCTTTAATGACTCGGAATGGAATCTCATACCAAGAAGCCAGCGGTCAAACGCCAAAAACGTCAAAAACATACAGCCAAATAACTAGTGACCCTACTCCATCTTATGACCAGGATCCCCAATCTATGACTGCCACCTCCTCCAACCCTAAACCTACCACATCATATAAGAAGACCATTGTTCTAAAGACCAGACCAAAACCTCTTCCTGGAACATCATATGATAAAGCAGCCCATCAATCCATTACTGCCCAGGGCCCCTCATCCCTCCCTAGAGGATATGCTCTTCAAACGTCCCAACTCCCTCCCTCAACCCCAGATACCCATCAACTCCTCTACCAACTTCTCACCATCATTATTAACCTAATATCCCAAGCCCCCAATTCCCTACCGTCCAACGTCGCCCAATCGATCTCCCATCTCTCATCACTCGTAGGTCACCATGGACTCATGCCCCATGATCCAATGGAACAGCAGGAGCCTTCGTAGGAAGGTTCCTGAACTAAGTCACCTCATCAGAGAATACAGCCCTGTCCTGGTGGCTGTCTCGGAGACATGGTTTGTCCCAGGGACACGATATCGTGTCCCAGGCTTTTCTTGTCTCCGTGATGACCGGCAGGATGGCTTGGCTGGATGTGCTCTGTTCATAAAATTATCCTTGCCCTTCTCTCAAATCCCTCTTCCTTCCCACAGTCCAGAGATCAACTCTGTGGCTGTCCGTCTCTTCAATATCTCTTTTATATCCCTTTATATCCCTCATCCTGCTTCCCACCTTATCCCAGATATCGTCCTAATATTATCCTCTGTCCCCCAACCTATAGTTATAATGGGAGATTTTAATGCCCATCACACTGCCTGGGGCTCGTATCACTGCGATACATTTGGCCGTTTATTGTTAGAAGCAGTTGAAGAGGCAAATCTGTGTATAGGAAACGACGGTTCCCCCACACGAAGGGTCCTACCCTCCCAAAATCCGAAATCCGCAGTGGATTTAACACTCTGCTCTCCTGGCTTACTCCCTTCCCTATCCTGGCAGGTACTTCCTCTCACCAGAGGAAGTGACCACTTCCCCATTCTCATCAGCCTAGGACTTCGAGTTTCCCGATTACCCCCTCCTACCCCCCTCTTAAAGTACCGAATATCTGGTGCCAAATGGGATACCTACTCCACTTTCCTCAACCTTAAACTACCTTCCTTGCCCAATCCTGACCAAGAAAACCCAATAGTATGTTACTCCAAATTCATAGATACCATCCTAGCCTCTGCAGACGAATCCATTCCTCTTAAACAACCTCGAAATAACCTCTTTTCCCCTCCCTGGTGGGACCCTGAATGCACCATAGCTATCCGTGAGCGTAACTCTGCTGAAAAAACCTATAACAGATCCATGACCTCTGAAAACTTCCAAATCTACAAAAGAACAGCGGCAAAATGTAGAAGGACTTTGTCCAGCAAGAAGAAGCTAGGATGGTTAAAGTTTTGCGAGAGCCTATCCCCATCAACCCCATCCACTATTGTATGGAATCAGATACGCCGGTTTAGGGGTTCTCAAAATGCTCCCAACCCTACATCCAATGATCCTGCTTCCTGGATAGAAGACTTTGCTGATAAATTAGCTCCCCCCTTTGTACCTGAGAAACCTAATCCCAACACTGCTTCAATCCCTCGTAACTCTCCCAACATCCACTCCCATTTTGACCCCCCTTTTTCATGGGAAGAAATGCAGCTAGCTCTTGACGGACTGACTGACTCCTCCCCTGGAATTGATGGAATCCCATACTCTTTTATAACCAAAGCCTCAGAAAACTTGAAGCAGTACTTCCTTTCCTTAATTAACAAATTCTATGAATCAGGTACCGTCCCTGATTCCTGGAAATCCCAAATTATTGTCCCTATCCTCAAACCCGGGAAAATCCCTTCCGACCCTAACTCTTACCGTCCTATTGCCCTATCCTGTGTTCCTGCAAAAATCACTGAAATCCTCATTAAGAATAGGTTGGAGTGGTTTGTTGAAACCAATAGACTGCTCCCAGGCTCTCAGTATGGTTTTCGGAAAGGAATGAGCACGGCAGACAGTCTCAGCATCCTCACCACTGACATACGTATTGGCTTAAGGAACAAAAACTATGTAGTAGCTGTATTCTTAGACATTACATCAGCTTATGATAACGTCCAACTTCCGATGCTCAGAACCAAGCTGTTACAGCTGAGTATCTCGCCGAAGATGGTACAGTTCATTATCTGCTTTTTGATGGAGAGGAAAATACACATCAAAAACCAGAATACATCTACAACATCCAGGACCTTATGGAAAGGACTACCACAAGGCTCAGTCCTCAGCCCCCCCCTCTATGGCCTCTACACATATGATCTGGAAAATGTGGTCGCACCTTTTTGTCAAGTGCTACAGTACGCTGATGACTTGGCTCTCTATGTTACCTCCAAATCCATCGAAGAAGCTGGGTCAATGTTAAACTCAGCTCTAATATACCTTGAGGACTACTTAAATGACAACGGCTCGGCAATATCTGCAGCCAAAAGCAGTTCTGTAGTCTTTACTCAAAAACGAACTATTCCCAACTTAAATTTAAGATGCAACAACCAACTCATTCCACAGAAGAACTCAACTAAATTTCTAGGGCTCTGGTTAGATACCAGGCTAACTGGCGTACCTCATTCTGAACATGTGGCTACTAAATGCGAAAAAAATATGAATATCCTCCGTTCCCTTTCTGGTGTATGGTGGGGCTCTCATCCTTTTTCCCAAAAGCTGTTATATAACTCCATAATCCGTAGTCACCTTGATTATGCAGCATTCCTATTAGAGCCTGGCAATAAATCTGCACTAGACAAACTATCGAGAATCCAAGCGAAGTGCCTCCGCACCATTTTAGGCGCAATGAAATGTTCTCCCACTAATGCAGTACAAGTCGAATGCGGAGAACCTCCGCTCACTCTGCGAAGACAATTCCTCGCAGATAGATTTTACACCAAGCTGCTCCAAAATTCTGACCACCCTCTGTGGCCTAAATTGCAAGATCTTCTGAGCCTTACTCCACCCCACAATGTTATATCCCAAATTAAACTACCATGCCTTCTCCGTAGCCATTCAAAATTTTCAAATCTTCCCTATTCTGTTGCTAAATTCCCCATTAATCCTTTATTTGCCACCAGTTACCACGCTATAACCTATCAGCCACATGTTATTCTGAATCTGGGTGTAGATAAGGACTCACTAGATCCTAACAGAGCATTCTCGGAAATTATCGGTCGCAATTGGACTGATTGGCTGACAGTGTTTACGGATGCCTCCAAACTGACTCAGGACGGCGATGTTGGTTCTGCTGTTTGGATCCCCTGCTATAGAATCATTCTCAGCTTCAAATGCCCCCCTTTGACTTCAGTTTTCACTGGTGAGGCCACGGCGATTCTTGAAGCTATTCAATATGTCTCATCACATTCCATCAGCAGAACCATCATACTGACTGATTCCAGAAGCTGCTTGCAGGCCCTCTTAGCCAATCAGTTCAAATGTAAAAGTAAATACCCCATTATTCTTAAAATTAAAGAGGAACTCTTGAAATCGCACAAATTAGGCTTACAAATAGTTCTTGCCTGGATCCCAGGACATGCCGGTATATCAGGTAATGAGACCGCTGATTTTCATGCCAAGCAAGCTACTATCTCCGGTAATAAAGAACATTATCAAGTCTACTCTCATGATATATCAGCAACATGCCAACCTAAGATGATTGAAAGCTGGAACTCTGTCTGGATCCGAACAAAGACTGTAACAGGCAAGTTCTATGGCCAAATACAGCCCTCTATTCCCCCTAAACCCTGGTTTTTTAAACATAAAAACATTCCCAAACAGACTACATCAACGATCTGTCGTCTGCGGTTGGGTTTTTCTTGCACGCCGGTGTTCCTCTCGAAACTGCGAATACGCGATAATTCTCTTTGCGAGTGTGGTTTAGCAGACGGCACTACCGACCATATTTTTTTTGAGTGTGGTAGATCTCAGTCCTCCCTCTACAATATGATCCCACCTGACCTTCCTCGTCCCACTAACTTTTCCAGTCTACTCCCCCTTGTTTTTTCCCCATTTGTGTATGTCCTTAGTAAATATATTCATAGAAATAATATTAAACTGACATATTTTTATATTATGTATGTATACTTAGTAAAATGTGTTCTATATATTTTATAAGAAATACTATCTTATTATGTCTATTTTGTGATGTCATGTTTGTGTTTGTCCTTTAGAAGTAACCACTAACCAAAGTATCCGCACTCCACCGATCATCAGAAGCAACAGTACTGCTTCTTCACCGAACATATGCCAGAAGCCTATCATCAAACTCAAGACCACCTGAAGTTCACCGATCATCTGAAGCAAGACATCTACTTCTTCAGTGAATAAAACATCAAAAGACGTATCCTAATGATGAAACGCTAGACATTGGCGAAGTTACGGTAACAAGTACCGAATGGAAGCCATAAGAAAAAGTTGAAGTTGAAGTTGAAGCCTACGTATACGTAGGTAAGTTTTAATGCTGATAGACGAAATAATAAGTAGGTAGGTACAATTCATTTTACTTTTGTGCTAAGTAATCAAGTTGAAGAACAAAATTAAAAAAAAAAAATTACCCCTAACTACCTCGGGGTTGTAATCTGTTAAAAATTCTACTAGTTAAGCCCTTTCATTTGATACCCATATTGAGGGATTTGTGAAAAGTTCGCCATTTTGTGGTAGCTATCCAAGATGGCCATCTTGGATTTGAAATTTATCATAGCGCATAGTATTCTACTAGTCAAGCCCTTTCGTTTGATACCCATATTGAGGTAGGTGTTATAACATTCCTTTTTTGGTAGGGGGTTAAAAACAATATTATTTAGGTATGTACCTACTAACAACAGTCTACAGCAGCTGCGCTCGCTAAGTAGGTATCAACCAGGCACGACTGAGATGGGCAGACTGTAAGTATGTGCTTGTAGTTTCTGCGTCCACTGCGTGATTAGGTACATAAATACCAGAACGAGAAAGAAACATAACATGATCGTGAGCCAAGTTACTGAAGTGCAGCTGGTGTTTGACGTTTGTGTTTCGTTTTGTAAGTACCTACCTAATTGGAAATCATGGTAATGTTTTTTTTTATTACTCAATTACTTATTAATAACTATCTACTTAAATTACTAGTACAGACACAGATAAGAAAATAGTAATTGTACAGATACAATTTATTAAACGATTTTAATGCTGATGGACTTGTTCGTAGTTACAATTAGGTAAGTATGTACTTACTGTTTTCTGTTTTCAAACTTAAGTATCCAAATAGTAATCGTATTTTTGTAGCATCTCCTAAGTCTGGTGATATGGTGATGGTAAACGATCACTATCGTTTAATACTAAGTAATTCACCACTGACTGACAGACTTTAATCCACTGATTAGGAGTTTTCCATTGATAAATGTGTCTTTTTTATTTGTATCGTCCTCGACACAAGTAGGTACCACAACACGCCGCGTGCAGCGTGCAACTCAAGGTCACCCTGTAGTGATGGACATGGAAACAAAACATCGATGTTTTTTTCCGATGTAATACATCGGATAGTGACATCGATGCAACATCGATATGACAAAAAAAACATCGATGTTTTTAATACATCGATTATTTTTTCTATATTAATACTAGCGGCCCGTTCCGGCTTCGCTCGGACCATAACCTAGACACTGTCTGCAGCGCCATCTGCCGGGCTTATTTGTGAATCTAAACCATCCTCGAATCCACTTGGACACACACAAAAAAAACATTCAAATCGGTCCCACCACTTAGGAGGAGTTCACAGTCAAATGATTAAATTACTAAAATGGCTATTTATAAATAGAGGTTGGTGATAAAAGAGCAATTTTGGGTTGTTTATATTTTTTGATGCCACATTATAAAAAACTAAAAACAAAAAAAAAACCAAAACTTAAGAAATGTTAGGGGTGAACAACCCTTATCACTTAGGGGTATGAAAAATAGATAGTATCCGATTCTCAGACCTACTGAATATGCATATAAAATTTGGCAAAAACAGTAAAGCCGTTTCGGAGAAGTAAGGTAACTAACATTGTGACACGAGAATTTTATATATACAATTCTATAGAGGAATGATTTGATTATTTGTTTGATTGTACCTATGGAGTATATTCACTCCAAAATCGCTATTAAACCATTTTGAAAAGTTCTATCATTGTTACATTATCCCTCATTAACATAGGCTAATTTTTATCCCAAAATCTCCAGGATCCTAAATAAAGGATAGGATAGAAGGATATTTCTAAGTAAAGGTTAGAACGTGTACAGTACAGGTAACCTTACTTTCCATTTTTTAAATCAACGTGTTTCTTTGTTTCTTGAAATCGAAAAGAAGAATTGGGTACCTTCATTCGTTCTAAACAAAGATAGTTTTACCTCAAAATGATACAATTTTAGTAGGGTTATAAGGTACCTAGGTAGTTTAGTGCCATAGATTTTTTTCTTTTTTTGGACACAACGTAACTTGAATTTATTTGAGTAGATTTATTTGTTATATTATTATCACACTACTCGCATTACTTACTATATTTATTACTGATATGATTCAAACATGTGACTATTAGGTAAATTAAAAGACGTTTCTTTGGGATAAAGTTTAAATTAATCATGATAAGACTATCCTAATAATGAAACGCAAGACCAGTGTCTTAACAAAATTAGGGTAACATTATCAAATGGAAGCTATTTTTTTCTCTTCGATACATCGAATAAAAAAACATCGATGTATACTCGAATGTTGAAACATTAACAATACATCGCTTTGATTCGATGCATCGTAACAATACATCGAGTGTTTTTAAAACATCGATGTATATCGTCCACTCCTAACACAAGGTACACCCCCGAGCCGGGGCTCTGGGCTCTGCGCTCGCCGACACCGAGCCAGTGTTGCCAAGTTAGCTATTCTGTGGCTATTTCTAGCAACTTTCTGTATTTGCCAAACATTTCATGGCCACAGATTTAGCAACTTTTAACTATCGACGATAATAAATAAGGCATAAACCACATCTTAATAATAACGAATTAGTTTGGTACGGAATATTTTTCGATTACATAGAACAATATTGTCCGTAATCTATTTATGAATGAACAATATTGTCTATAGAGTCTTGCGCAAATACTCACCCGCCGGGTGAAACCGGGAACGTCTTTGATTTTTCGTTTATTGCCGTAATACTCACACAATTGCAAAATTACACAAAATTCCTTGTAAATAATAAGACTTAAAAAACTACTCGTACTTTGCGAACTTTAATTTAGGTGACTAATCAATTCCATCTCTTTATTCTTTTTGACCTAATGTTAGCCACTTTGGATACTACAAAATCTTAAACATTCTAGCCACTTTTGAAAGAGTTTGGTCATTTCTTATATCATTGATTTGGCAACACTGCACCGAGCGCGGCACCGTTAAAGAAAAAGGAAAGATAAGGGACGCTGCCAGTGTGACCATATGTGGCAGGTTCCTGCCATTTTGGCAGGATTTGGGCGTTATTTTAGCCTTTGGCATGATAGGTTGACGTTTTATGAAAACTGGCAGTTTTTGGCAGTATTGGTGGATCGGAAAAAATGTTTGTTACCATAACTCATATTCCCGATAATGACCACCCGGGGGTGAGAATAAGAGCATAACGATAGACAAAATTGACTAACGCTTTCAATTTAGTTGATTAGTTCTCACACATCCCTAGTAAACTCAGTAGATTATAGTAAAGCGTCACTAGTGGGGAATTCTCCGATAAATTCAACTATATTTCTTCGTTCCTTTGTAGGTATGTACTGTAACTTTCGCAAGTCGTAACATTCAGCTCTATGGCGGTTGTATTTCATTTTAACCAACCAAAGAAAAGTTAAATGTAATGAATAAATCAATGTATAAACATGTAAAAATGGAGGTATACAATGAAAATTGCAATGCTTAAACTGATATTATAAATGGAAATGTTTGGAGATTTTAATGTCAGAATGACGTTGGTACGTCTGAACGCATCGGAACTTAGCTGAACTTCGGTCATTTGGAACACAAATATATTATAGTCTGGAAAAACACATAGGCTACGTTTTATCCCGAAAAAATAACGGAAACGCGAAATACTTGAGTGAAACCGCGGGGACTGCTAGTTTATGATATTACTAGGATGTCAATGTTTGGATGTTTGTTGCTCAATCACGTCGTAAAGTATAAACGGATCTTGTTGGTCTGTTATATATTTACAGGTTATATTACAGTCTCGAAGAAAATATGGGCTACTTTTTATCCCGGGAAAATAACAGGAACGGGAACTGTGCGGATAAAACCTCGGGGCGCTGTATTACGACATAATCTTGTGTATTTATGGTTTTTCTTTGATAAATACAGCGATAATTGCGGTTGGCAATATTTTGGCATTTTTTGCCCCAAGCGTTGGCAGGATTTGGCAGGATTTCACCCGCAGTATGGCAGGATCCGTGATTTAGAGATGGTCACACTGGACGCTGCGCGGGAGCGGCTAAAAGTATGTAGGAAAATTCAAAAATTCGACTATTAGTAGCGAATCGAAACGAGCGCGAGTCCGAGTCCAGTAACTTTCCACCAAGTTAAGAGAAGCGATGTTTTATCTCGAGTGAATGAACAATTAATTCATCTTTCGGTGTGTGTTGGAACTGCTGGTGATTTTGAAAGTTTTGTGCGTGATTCTCACCGCCACCCGCGGGACTTGCAGCTTCGAGAAGATCTTGCGTAAACGTGTGATAGGTATGTGAAAAAAACATTTTGTTATTACTATGGTTATTTTGTTTATGATTACGTGAACAGACGAGAGTTTGATAACACACACACTAAAATACCTACTCTCGCGGGCCAGCCACACAGCCACACACAAAGGGGAGCAACGAAAACGAGGCAGGCGAAAGTACCTAGACTGAGTCTCAAGCTGAGTTTATCTCTTGTACAAGTACATAGTTTATCTAAATATCGTCGTCCTCCCTTTTAAAAAAATCCAAGCTAAATCTAAAAAAAACATTTCTACGCTAATTCTGTAAAACTAGCCGATAGCATAATAAATACTTAAATAGGTACGTAGATAAGTTTTAATGGCGGGCCGGTAATACGCGCCACTAGCGCAATCAATTCACTTTACGTATTACTCACTTTTCAAATAATAAGATTCTAAATAGCATGCTGCATTAGGTCCGACCCCTTCAACTATCTACTTTAGAACAATGAAGTTAAAGAAGAAAATAGCCAGCGGTGTCGGTGTTCAACGAAACTTATGCGACACGTGTAATGCATACTGGTTCGTAAACTTTGGTGTAGTCAAACAAACAAAACTGTGCATTTATGTTAATTCTTTTTAGGTAAGAAAAGCATTATGACTCTTATTTACTTACAGTTCGAAATTTCATTGAGATAAGTTATATCTAAAACTTACCTAACGTTCCAAAAGCTGTGGTGGTCTAGTAAAAAGCCGTAGTGGCGTAGTGGGTAAATCATTCGACTCACGATTGTGAGATCGTAGGTTTGAATCCCGCCTGCTCCATCTCGGTGCCAATGGTTTCCTAGTGTAAGTTTGTCATCATCCCTGGCTTTAACGTTGAATGAAAAAATCGAGCGAAAATCAGCATAAATTAAATAAATAAGCAAATGGTTTTGATGGCTATGATATTTTTCTAAATTTGAACTACCTAGGTAATTAAAATTGACTTATCAGTATTACAGATAGTAATTTCATAACGGATTTTATTGCTGACGATCTTGATTTGTAATTTTTTAAACCTAAGTACCCATGTACTTCTCTTACTTTTTGAAACCAAATCTAAGCGTGGTGAAGTATTACCAAGTTAACTACGCGAGTAACGTTTGCTACGCACTTTGGACTCTGCTGTTTTACTACATGCGCAGATGAATGAAACGCCGCGCCGCGCGGCGCGTAGAGCTAAGTAGTGCTAGAGAGGACAACAAAAACTTAAATATTTTTTTTTGATGAATGTGTTGACTTTTAACTAAAGTTGTAGAACAAAAGTTGTTTATTTAAATATACAGAACATCCCCTTAAAAGGATGCAGGCTGATTACCAATAACCCTGTATAGTATTGTAAAACCTAAGGCAGTTAACTTTAAAAAAAAAAATAGTGATCACACAAATCTACCGATCATTATCCAAAACAACTATGCTACTACAATTTATATCAGAGAACCAGCACGTCCGAAGGCCACGCAGAGAATGAAAGAGGCTCAGTGAGCAATCGTTTTTATAGGGCCGATATGGGGGTAGGCCGATATGGGGTAAACTAGATTCGGTAATACGGCCGTTCCTGACGGCGAGGCGTCCTCGACCGCTTCATCTCCCAACGGAGGCATATCACTCCCAGCCACATCCTTTGCAACCACGAGTTCACCCTCTGCAATATAAAAACGTACTTAAAGCACCATGTTCTAAAAAGTATAGAGTAGAGTAGAGTAGTGTAGAGTAGTGTAGAGTAGTGTAGTGTAGAGTAGCGTAGCGTAAAGTAAAAAGAAAAGCAGGTTTTGTACAAATGACTTAAACTGCGCAATTTAAGGCACCAACAACACCCAGGTTATGTTAACTCGTATATGAAACGGTTAACATAGCAGTACGTTATCATCGTAATATTCAACGATACAGAAAATGAATATTACCGACATAACACAACTACACAGTAGGGAAGTAAAATTCGGCCGAATCCACCTCAATCCATACTGCTCTAACAAAGGGAAGTAAAGCCCAGTGGGCCCACCTCAAACCTTTGAAAAGGGAAGTAAAGCACATAGTGCCCACCTCAAACCTTTGAAACGGGAAGTAAAGCACATAGTGCCCACCTCAAACCTTTGAAACGGGAAGTAAAGCACATAGTGCCCACCTCAAACCTCAAATCATCTCTAAGAACAGCGCTGTACGTGTCCGGGGTCCACTCGCCGCGCCCCAGCACCATGTTGGGCCGCCGCCTGCTGCTCGCCTGCCCGCCTGCAGCTCGTAGCGGTGGTGTGCGGTGGAAGCGTGCGCAGGACGTCGTAAAGGCGGCGCATCCCGGAGTCAAGTTTGCCCGTCGACTGTGCCGTCTCGTTGACGAACACGAAGTCGCCCACGGCAGATGGTGCAGGCTGGCAGCGGGTCACCGGCATTCAACAGTGGCACACCAGCTGCAGTAGACTCCTCGTTAGTCTCAGTGTCACCGCATTTCATGAAACAAAGGTTTCAGTTTTAAAGAGAAAGATAGTAATCAGACAGGGTGAAGCTAAGCAAAAACTTGGAGCTATCAAATCTCATTCACGATACTTCTTTTTGAAAGTTGTAAGAAATTCTTTAAGTTTCAAACTCCAATCAGTTGTAACGGTGAAATACATATAAAGGCATGCTGCAGTCATTCCCATATATGCATTAAACCACAATGAACAGACGAGATAAATGAATAGACATCAAATTTAACAGACGCATGTAGACTTACGAATAACTCAAACATTTCCGATAAACTGCATTGGGCACGAAGCAAGAAGCTATCGCAGACGCTAGCTTCGTGATTCTGTGAAGAGATCACTCGTGAATCCTATCTCAGTTCCACCGTACCTCCTTTAAGTGCTTTAGGATCTGGAGATTCAGCAAGACTTTGACTCTTATCAAGTCTCGGCCGCACCTGACCCTGTTTTATGCCAAGAGTTTTTTTCCACCACTTTAATTCATCATTTGGCCACCTTACCTCATCTAAACGCTCAATATCAGTTTTCGTTCATCGTCAAAATGTTCAAAACCAGACGTCAAAACTAAAGGAATGTACGAACCACCAGTTATCGATTAGGACATTGACAGTTACGCCACGTAGTGACTATGTTTCTGGATTACTGACGTTATCACAGAAAAACTTCACGTTGTTTACATTTCGCAAAGCAAAACTATTGTGAATTGGCTCCTAGCAAAAAGAACAGGTTTCGGCTTTAATTGACATGAGAGTAAGTTTTGTTTGCGTCATTGACGAGAACAGTTTCTTTTAGATCTACCCTCATCTTATTGCAATAGGTTTGTCGATAACTGGACAACCCAAACTTTCATCAACTACCTTCAAATTTTACTCACGTTTTGTCAGAATCTACCCTCATATCCTGGTTGATTGAGATTATAACAGTGAAGAGACTAATTTTCTTGAAATGCACACTTGTAACCACGGAATGATGAAACGTTCACTCTAGCCGTGAGCGGTTATTGAAGTGGTTATTTGAAGCACTGGCACTAGAGAAAATTACTTTCACTAAGAAAAGCGTTTTAAGTTCAAATTTGAAACTATCAAGTACAGTTGATACCAGTCGATTCACGTAACCAAGACAGTAATTCGCCTTTTGGGGATAATCCCACACGAGCAGGGTGCTCTTTGTAGTCACACAGGTTTTCCGATCGCGCGAGACTCACTTAATCACACTAGACACTGACGTTATTTTAGATCAAAACTTGAGACATAGTAATGGATAGATCTCACCGAAGGTACTGCTTTAGGCGCGTAAATGAGGCGCCTCGTAACATCTGCGGGGGCAAGGCTTGAAGCCTCGCCGTGTGGTGGTGCTGCGGCCAGCTGAACCTGTGCTAGCCCGGCCTGTTCAGCGGCGCCAGGAACTGCCGCAGCGACGCCTCAAGGAGGCTCTGCCGCAGAGACGCCTCAAGGAGGCTCCGCCGCAGCAACGCCTCAAGGAGGCTCCGCCGCAGCAACGCCTCAAGGAGGCTCTGCCGCAGATCGCTCGTCCAACACTGAAAGCCTAAATAAGATCACTTCCATGGTGCTCCTTAAAGCGGAGATAAAAGCCGGTTCTCCGTACCTTCCATCGAGATTGCCGTAGCTAATGAGACGACATTCTAAATCTGCTATTTTTCTATTTCGATTCTAACCTTACTTTTATTAAACTTCAATCAAATATATAAGACAGTGGGCGGGTGGGATAGAACCCAGAGGATCCTATCCCACTTCTGATATTGTAAAACCTAAGGCAGTTAACTTTTAAAAAAAAAATAGTGATCACACAAATCTACCGATCATTATCCAAAACAACTATGCTACTACAATTTATACCAGAGAACCAGCACGTCCGAAGGCCACGCAGAGAATGAAAGAGGCTCAGTGAGCAATCGTTTTTATAGGGCCGATATGGGGGTAGGCCGATATGGGGTAAACTAGATTCGGTAATAATAGCATAAATTCGATTTTATAAAATATATCATTAAATCACTTGACCGTAACTGGAAGCTTTATATTGAGATAGCATGTCCGTTTCCGTCGAAATTATAATCGAATGAATTCGAATCGATCGATTCGAGTCGAATTGAATAATATTGTCAAATCAAATCAAATCAAATCATGTTTATTGTGACAAAAAATGCTTAATCTAATAATTAAAACTACATTTTACATTTAATTTACAAATGTTTGTCACAATCCGGCCCCAGCTCAGCATAATGCCGATTGTATACAACCGGCGCTGATCTTCCGCTGGTACCGGCGAATGACGACACGCACTATGCGGGTGTAGACACACGTAAATACATAATATACCAACACTAAATTACCTAGATCCCATTACATAATACAAAAATATATAACTAGAAAATACACTTATAATACACTTGTGCACGATAATAATATAATAATATAAATACACTTATGCACGAAGAGTCTAATTTAACTAACCTTACACGCCATAATCTAAAAATATACACAAATTAAGTATGACAAGCTGATGAAAATTATGAACGAATAATTACAGATAAAAGTTAATATGTGATTTTAAAATTCGCACGAATAGTTCCTAAATTGCACTTGTATCATTTCTTAGTTCCTCTTCTGCGTTCTGATGACTTAAGATAAATTCTTTGAGGTGCAACCTAAAACAATACCTACTTTGCAGGTTCCTAATCGGCGGAGGAATATTATTCCAGCATTTCGTCGCAGCGTAACGGAAACTGCCCCTAAAAGCGGCAGATCCGTGCCGCTGCATCGAAAGCTGCGTGTTACACTGGCGAAGAGGCCTGTCACTTTTCTTCCACGATAGCTTGTCCTATAAATATTTAGGACATTTATACTTCATTACTCCAAACATTAAGCAGGCCAAATGTAACTTGCGGCGGTGCATCATTTTTAAAATTTTATGCCTGTTCAAGAAAGGAGTCACATGCGATCGCCAAGGTATGTTAAAATATATATTAATATTGTCTTTATATAGTATATTAATATTGTCTTTGAACAATCTAGAATTTATTGTTAGTTATAAATGTAGTGTTTGTTTTTAGTAATGAACGAATACTTTGAAAAAGATATGAGCGGGAGAAAACGTAAACGTAGAATTAGCAGCTCTAGCAGCAGCTCGAGCAGCTCATTAAGTTTGTTCAGTTTGAACAAAAAACGTCGCAGGTCGCGACGTCACAAGGGATCGAGGCATTGTGATGGGGCTATGGCCAAATTAGTAAAAGAAATGGGCGAGCTTCGCAAACATATTCTTACTGCTACTAACCCACATAATGACTGCCCTAATGCATTGTCATTTCATGCAAATAATCATGACGTAATTTGCAACGATGCAAAATCTGTTGACTTAATTTTTGATATTAGTACAAAGTTTAAGGAGCCATCTGTTCCTAAAGCTCCCGAAAACTTTTTAAAGTTGTTGAACAATATTCAACAATTCAGTAACACTTCCTGGTCAGAAGTTAAATCCGCTGAAACACAACAGTTATATAACCATACTCCAAGTTTCATAGACTTGGAAACAAACGAAGAGGTAAAAACGTATGACACCTTACGTCATCTCGCTTACGCAGACAAGGCCTATGCGGCCATTACCTACTGTATATTAAAACAGAAAGAGTCTCTGGAGGAGGGTATAAACAAATTTCTTAACTGGGTAAAAAATAATGAGGTAGATTTTGAAAATATTAGTGGTAAGATTGAAGAATTTCTTAAGGGGGTTTTTCATAAAACTTCATCAGATTTATTACAACTATCTTGCGGAAACAGAATGGAGAGTATTAAAATGCGACGTGAATCTATTACAAGTCGGGCTTGTGATCCTTTAGTAAAAGCGATGTTAAATAAAATACCTCCATCAGTGACTCATCTGTTTGACTCTGATAAATTCACTACTACATTAGAAAAAGCCGGTGGTGTCCACAAAGCTTTTTGGCTTCCAAGCGACTACCATGATCAAGTAAAACAAACCCGAATAAATAAACGTCCCTCGCGGGGACAATGCTCACATAGACCAGTAGTTCCATCACATGGAACGCAAAATCATGGAATTGAACCAGGGTCTCAAATGCACATGCATGCCCAAGACTACCCACCCTCGCGGGATGGATATAACCATACCAATTACTTTCCAAGACCTCAATTGTCAACTGTTCGACCAATCGAACCAACCAAAGAGGTTCTTATCACCACAGAGGCTCGCGGCCCAAACGTGGACATTATCACGGACCAGCAAATGGTTCAAGCGATGCCAAAGGCAAACGTAATTCTCATAAAAAATGACTTGAAGCAATTTCAAGCCGGTCAGATAGCGCATTTTTACGATAATTGGCAAAAAATGGGAGCACCTGCAGTCATACTAAAACTTGTTCAAGGGTACCTTATACCGCGTATACCGCATACCCTTTTACCGGAAACCTCCACTTGTATGGCCGAATGTAGTCGAAAGCCGGACACTAACTCCTTGTTCAGAGCAAATGTCTACTGTTATTCAAAACATGAAAATGCAGGGTATTCTAAAAACAGCTCCGCTGTCACCGAGCTTTATCTCCCCCTTGTTTCTTGTACCAAAAAGCGACGGGTCAGTCCGTCCTATATTCAACCTCAAAGCGCTAAACAACTACGTGAAGAACGAACCTTTCCACTTGGTAAACATGTTCCGCATACCAGACTTCCTTCAACCACAGGACTGGATTTGCAAAATAGACCTGTCTCAGGCATACTTTCATTTGAAAATTGCAGATTGTCACAAACGATTTCTGCGCATAATTTACAACCACGAGTTGTTAGAAATGACCTGCTTGCCTTTTGGTCTCAACACTGCCCCCAAGACCTTTTCGATACTAACGAATTGGGTGGCCAGGATATTACGAGAAAGGTGGTTGATAAGAATAATCGTGTATCTAGACGATTTTTTGATTGCCCACCAGGATGCCAAAACCTTGTACTCTCATGTCAGGGTCGCAGTAAATACTTTACAGAATCTCGGATGGCAGATAAATTTCAAAAAATCTGTTCTGTCACCTCAAAACAGCCTAGTCTATTTAGGTATAGTATGGAATCCTTGAATCAATGTCAAAACATTACCTGTGGAAAAGTCTACCCCCCTGATGGGCAAGATCGATCGAGCTCTATACCAAGAAAAGATAACTCTAAAAGATCTACAGAGTATAGTTCGGTCTCTGAATTTTGCAAGTTTTGTGGTACCTCGAGGGCGCCTCAATCATCGTCACTTATTAATGTTCTTGAATTCATTACCAGATGAGTCGTCAAAAACGTACTATCTGCCACAAGCTGTTCTCAAAGAACTGGGTTGGTGGCGCCGGAACTGCCAGTTATCCACGCCGATACATTACCCTCCAGCACAAAATTTTTTAGTGACTGACGCCTCCAATCTAGCGTGGGGAGCACAAATGAACGACCTATATTTTTCGGGCAATTGGTCACCAAAGGAAAAGCATCTGCACTGCAACCAAAAGGAGATGCTTGCCATACTTTATGCACTCCGAGCACACGCTGTTTCTCTGCAGAACTCTTCAATTTTAATACAATGCGACAACAAGACTGCGGTCGCGCATTTACGGAAAGAAGGAGGTACCAAGTCACTGGCCTTATTGAACATAACTCAACAGATACTACTATTGCTAGATCGTTACCAGATACACTACAGTATCCATCACCTGCCGGGCAAGTACAATACTCATGCGGACAGCCTATCCCGTCAACGTCGACCTCCAGAATGGCACCTATTACCGGATTGCGTAAATATGGTGTTTACTAAATGGGGAGTTCCAGTGATAGACTTGTTTGCCTCAAAAACGGCTCATGTAGTGTACAACTATGTGTCTCGAGATTTGTCGGATCGTGAGGCCATATTTCACGACACTTTCAGTATCCAATGGAACTATCAACTCGCATGGGTTTTTCCACCACCGTTCCTCGTGCCCAAAGTACTAGCACATTTGAATCGGGCCGCAGGCATCTTCCTAATGGTAGTTCCCCGATGGGAAAGAGTTTTTTGGCGGGCGGATCTAAAAGCCCGAGCTCTCGAAGCACCAATAACACTGTACAAACTCCGTAAGCACCTGATAGACACGTCAACAGGACTACCTCCGCCGAAAGTCGATGATATAATTCTCGAGGTTTGGAAATGTGGGGGTGGTCAGAGGCGAAATAAAATGTAAATCAAATATTCTTTCTTAAAGATTTATGGCGTAAGTCTCCTAAAAACTTACGAAGTAGGCTAGAAAACATAGGTTGCTTGGACTATGAGCAAGTGCTTTAACCCAGGAAACGGGCGCAGGCGCAGGCACAGGCTTACAGGCACACAGGCGGCTCAATTTCCATCAGATTTATTCATAGTTCAGAAACTGTCATATAATGTGTGCATTACGAATAAAACATATAATATACTCGTACATTATTAATAAAATGTTTTTCGGTTACTTACTAATTCATACATTTTTTATTTATCACATTGGCGTTTACATAGATAATATAACGTTAAATACCAGAGTGCCGTCACCAGGCGAAAACAAACAGGTCTCAATATAAAGCTTCCAGTTACGGTCAAGTGATTTAATAGCAGCGTTTTACCTGAAATAAAACGCATATTAAAATACTTACCTAACTGGAAGCTTTCACTTTAATTTCTGCCTGGCGATATTGAGCCAATGATTTAAGATGGCGAGGCACAAAGTTAGCAACTCGCAAATCACCAGGTGGCGCCACTGGACCGGAAACAATTCGCTTAAAAGTCTTAATTTGGGTAGGATTTCGACGGAAACGGAAATGCTATCTCAATATAAAGCTTCCAGTTATGTAAGTATTTTAGTATGCGTTTTATTTCAGGTAAAACGCTGCTAATACTTCGGAACATTTTCCCGCCAAAAAAAAATCATTTTTTGGAACGAAGTTCCTTATCGCGCGTTATGAAAGGGAGCTGGACGGAAAAAAATCTCACGAAAAAGTTGTAACGTTTTGTGCCCTGACAGGGCACAAATTAGACGTGACAGAATGAGGGAGTTTCCGACGAGACAAAAATAGTTCCAACGGACGCACTAGATGGCAGTTGTTCGAGATGCAGATAGATCTGTCTCTACCATATACTCTCAACAGTGTAATCCCTTTAGAGACCCTACCCGTTTTCAGGGAAAACGTATAGTGTAAAGTGTCTTTTTTAATTTTAAAATATTGGGAATAAAAATAGCTAATTAGGTTGATAATGTAATAAAAAACCGTTACTGTAACTGCCAGTAATAAAGAGTTGAGTTTAATTTTTTTGAATGGTATGCAATAGCTTTACCGCGGCAGTCCCCGAGTGCCACACGTCTTTTTTAGGGTTCCGTAAAACGTAAAAACGGAACCCTTATAGATTCGTCATGTCTGTCTGTCTGTCTGTCTGTCTGTATGTATGTCTGTCTGTCTGTCTGTCTGTCCGTCCGTATGTCACAGCCACTTTTTGCCGAAACTATGAAAACTACACTGTTGAAACTTGGTAAGTAGATGTATTCTGTGAACCGCATTAAGATTTTTATAAAAGTTTTTTAAAAAAACAAAAATTAGGGGTGCCCCCCATACTGAGAACTAAAGCTCAAAAATTTTTTTTTCATCAAACTTACACGTGTGGGGTGTCTATCGATAGGTCTTAAAAAATGATGTTGAGGTTTCTAATATAATGTTTGTCTACACTGAATAACTTGTGCGAGAGACGCTTCCAAAGTGGTAAAATGTGTGTCCCCCCCCCTTCTAACTTCTAAAGTAAGCGAATGAAAAAACTAAAAAAAAGTATATGATGTCCATTACCATGAAAACTACCAACGAAAATTATTTTGAACTCGATCTGATGAGTAGTTTTTTTTTTAGTACGTCATAAATACACTATTATTAAAACTACGATCAAAGTTACAACGAACTACAAGAACTATGTTTACTATGTATATTTTGTTACTTGCTGCAACGGAACCCTTCATGGGCGAGTCCAACTCGCACTTGGCTACTTTATTTTATTTATGTGTTCGGTGAAATTCGAGGCAAAATAAAAGTATCGTTTTTGATATCCGAAAATAAATATCGAAAATCAATATATCGAAAAGAAAAATATCGTCGATAAATATCGATTTTTTCCGAAGTTGACATCGATATTTTGATATTTTTTACCCAAGCCTATGCGGCCCATTTTTTCCACTATAATCTATAATAAATAATAACCCTCAAAGAGAAATAAGAGAATGTAAAAATAACAAATAACTAATTAACCAAATAAAATTGCTAAAACCTATGCGGCCCATTTTTTCCACTATAATCTATAATAAATAATAACCCTCAAAGAGAAATAAGAGAATGTAAAAATAACAAATAACTAATTAACCAAATAAAATTGCTGAATTATGTGATTGGTGAATTCGGTGAGCGTGAGGCGTGAGTAGAATTTTATTCAGAATCAGAATCAGACTAAACTGTGTACAAATATGTTTTACAGTAGACATTTAAAGACACAACAGTTTTACCCTTTGCGGGCATGCTAAAATAAGCCTCTTTGGTATGAGGTTACAATTGTATTCTGTGTTATTAAATTTTTAATATTCGCTGTCACAATACTATATTATTGTTATTGTATTTATGCGGTGTAATTGATGTTGTTAGTTTGCTGTAAGATAATGCAGAAAGATAACACTTATCTGAATACGTATGGTGCACATATTAAGTTTTGAAACCCCAAAATAACATGAAATTTCTGTACTTGTACCAAACTGTGCTAGAAACTAGCGCATGTTTCTCTGGTCTCTGATACCTACAACAAGACAGGTGCTTTAAAAGTGTAATTGAAACACCGCGGGACGCTGCCTATAATAGATACGCGTTAATCTATCTACAAAAAAGATTTCGTCTTTCGACCAGTTAATATTAGTGAATAATACACGTAGGTAACCCATTCTACATTTTTTGTTGCAGAACCTCCAGAATCAACACACCCGGAGTTCAGACGTTCATGTATTCCTACATCGATGGCCGCGTGTTATTACTTCATTACTGTTTACGATACTATCATGTAACAGACACTGGTAGAATAATCACAAAGTTGTAGAAGCCATAACCATAAACCAAGAACTGAAGACTGGACTAGTCTGGTAGTACTTACCTACTTATGCATTATTTACTTATATCTAACTTGAAAACTTGCTAATGTATTTGTTGCTGTAAAATTGGTCCTGATATTACAAGACTCAGTCAACTCGTAGATGTACACCAAACCATCTAACAGACTGCCTATTTTAGGATAAATGGCAATAATTGACCAAACATGTGAGTAATCTCTTCATACCTGCTACAGTTTACACAGTACTTCGATTCTCAAGTATAAGCCATTAAATTGTAACCTGTTTTTACCACATTGCTTGTAACAACAGTATCAGTTATCACATTAATTTATTGCATTGTGTTGGCTCGTTTGTCTGTTGGTTGAAAATGGCGAGTGACCCTGAGCCTATGGACACAGCAGATACAAAGACTCACTTGTTGATAACTGATGACTCCAGCAGAGGCGAGAGCATACCTGCAGCAGTAAATCCTCTGCCTTTCGACAGGAACACAGCCACACCACGTGCGGAACAACACCTCCATCCAGTGGTTTAAACGAACACGTCCAGATACACTCCGAAGGAAAATCATTACAATGTGATAATAAATGTGGGTATAACCTTACAAAAAAAAAAAATTAAAGAAAAAAAAAATGTTACTTACTGGAGAAAAATCATATGAATGTGATATGTGTGATTATAGAACATCAGATGCAGTTGACTTGAAAAGACATAGATTAATACATACTGGAAAAAAACGATTTGAATGTGATATGTGTGATTATAGATCATCCCGAGCAGGCCATCTAAAGCAACACAAATTAACACATACTGGAGTAAAACCATTTAAATGCAATATGTGTGATTATAGAACAGCACATGCAGGCTCCTTGAAAAAACACAAATTAACACATACTGGAGAAAAACCATATAAATGTAATATGTGTGATTATAGAGCGTCACAAGCATCCAGTTTAAAACAACACATAGTAACACATACTGGAGAGAAACCACTTGAATGTGATATATGTGATTTTAGAACAGCACATGCAGGCTCCTTGAAAAAACACAAATTAACACATACTGGAGAAAAACCATATAAATGTAATATGTGTGATTATAGAGCGTCACAAGCATCCAATTTAAAACAACACATAGTAACACATACTGGAGAGAAACCATTTGAATGTGATATGTGTGATTATAGAACATCACATGCAGGCTCCTTGAAAAAACACAAATTAACACATACTGGAGAAAAACCATATAAATGTAATATGTGTGATTATAGAGTATCAGCCGCAGGCAATCTAAAACAACACAAATTAACACATACTGGAGAGAAACCATATGAATGTGATATGTGTGATTATAGATCATCACAAGCAGGCAATCTAAAGCAACACAAATTAACACATACTGGAGAAAAACCATACAAATGTAATATGTGTGATTATAGAGTGTCACAACCAACCAGGCTAAAACAACACATAGCAACACATACTGGAGAGAAACTCTTTGAATGTGATATGTGTGATTATAGAGCATCAAGGGCAGTTGACTTGAAAAGCCATAGATTAATACATACTAGAGAAAAACCATTTGAATGTGATATGTGTGATTTTAGATCATCACGAGCAGGCAATCTAAAGCAACACAAATTAAAACATACTGGAGAAAAACCATTTAAATGTGATATGTGTGATTATAGAGCATCAAGGGCATTCGACTTGAAAAGACATAGATTAATACATACTGGAGAAAAACCATTTGACTGTGATATGTGTGATTTTAGATCATCACGAGCAGGCCATCTAAAGCAACACAAATTAAAACATACTGGAGAAAAACCATTTAAATGTGAAATATGTGACTATAGAACAACACATGCAGGCTGCTTGAAAAACCACAAATTAACACATACTGGAAAAAACCATTTGCATCATAAACAATTGGTCTAAGGGCGCCTTCACATTAGGGCGCAAGCAGCGCTGCTCACAGGCGGCAAACTTCTATACTAAACAGAGCAGCGCGACAGCCGCGTGTGATCAGTCGGCATCGAGCCAGTGTTGCAAACACACGCTCAAACCAATCACTCAATGAGTGAATTTGACACATCAAATTAATCATTGAAGTTCAAAGTTGTCCTGCTTTGTGGGATTCGAAGACCGATGGTTATAGCAACAGGACCATAAAAAAGAAAAGCTGGAATAAAATATGTGAATTGTTTGTTGGAAATTTCAATAACAAAACCAGGCCAGAGAAAAGTGCAGCAGGTATATTATTTAACTCATATACAGGTATATTTATGTGTAATTAACACGTATGAGTGTGCAAACATTATTGTGTTCTGATTTGAAGGGCAATGTTTCCAGTGAAATTCCAGGGCATAGAGATAAAAACATCTAATATCTCTGGGTGACGAGTGCAGTGCAGTGTTAGGTAATGATTTGGACTCTTCATGATCCAATAGCTGCGTGTCACTGTGCTGTTATGTGGCAGGCATGTTGCTTACCATTAGGCACATGGCCTGCTCGTCTCGTCACTCTATACTATAAAAAAAAAAGTGTTGTGAAATTCACATATATTTTCATACATAATATCACGATGTACCAGTTGTTCACCCGCTCGAAGCGCCAGTGGGTATTTGCGTTAACAATTTTGGTGGGAAAACGGTATCTGTTCGTAAACTAGCTGCTTGGATTAAATTCCGCTTTCAGCTCAATAACATAAGTGCGGTGCCGGTCCCAAGCCCGGGGAAAGAGGGAGGGCACTAAGGGGGAGGGATGGGGTGAACGGTATTTCAAATCATCTCTTGGTATGCTGTGCACAACATCCCGCCTCGCGGCAGCCCGTGGCCGGCGTGTTAGGTGTAGATCGAGGCCACCCGTGTGTTTCTCGGGCAGGCCCGCTCTCCACCTACATGCAAAATACCGGGGGGAAGTAGTGTGGGCAACTGCTTTCACCCACTATTTAGCGCCCGTCTAATTAGATCTTAGTTTCAGATATCTACACACTCAGTATATTATGGAAGGTACACTTAAGGAATTTGTTGTGCTATGCGATCCGGCTAGCGACCGGCGCTCTACAGTACCCGGGCTGCAGAGTGAGAAATATGCTACCGAAGGCGTCGGTGGAGTGGAGTCCCAGGCTCTGCCGGCCGCTGCTGCTACTGGGGCCGCACCTGCGGTGAAGGAGACGGCTGCGCGAGAGGAAGGACCTGGACCAGTGCAGAAGAAGAAGCGCCCTGGAAAAGCCAAGAGGAGGATGCAGAGACTTCGGCAAGAGGAGGCGCTCTCCGGCGCTGTGTTGGGCGCGGCAGGTACTGGGCGAGGTGGCAACGAGGCTTCTAGGCCCGGCTCCACCTTGCCACACAAATCCGGTGGCAAAAACCACCGCAAAAAAACAATCGGCCTACCTCAAAGAGGAGGCTGAAAGGGCTGATGCTATAAACCGGAGCTTGGAAGGCATTGTGAAACTAACTGGGTTGGTGGAGCTTGCGCCAGCTGTCATGGCGTGTATGTCCCAAGTAAACGCTAAACAAATAGGTGCAATCGTCGACGGGCTGCCGGGCCCAAGCTCAGCGGTGATGTCCCCCAAACCGGTCCTTCCTGTCAGGGATAGTGTGCCGGGTGGTTGTGTGGACGGATCTGCTGATGCGACGGACTGCAAACCGAGCGAGCGAGTGCGGTCAGCAAATAAGACGGCGAATGCCGAAAATACTACAGACCTCGAAAAGAGGAAACTAAATGTGGGAAAGCGGACGGCATCAACAGAGGTTGCAAAAGGTGGCGGTAAGGTCCAGCTCCCGAGTAGGCCTCTGCAGACACCGTGTCATGTAGACAAGGGTGTCGGCGGGGTGCAAAAGGGGTGCGACGGTGCCTCAACCGCGCCGATTAGGGCCGATGTGGTGTCTAAAGCTGATGACAAATCGGGTTCGATCGTGGAATCAACACGACCGACCAAACGCCAACGCAGTTCCGACCAGGTGTCACCGAGTCTTGCCGCTGCAGACAAAAAATTGTGCATAGCTTACGAGCCTGGTGTTGCGGCGGCAAGGCTGGGAGGAACCGGAGGACTGGCTTTAAGACAAGAAGGGTCGCAAGAGGTCTCGTACGCCACTGCTGTCAAGCGGTACCGTGTGGTGGTCCAAGACATAAATGGCATTATAATGGACAAGACCAAAGCGACCCTACTTCGCAAATCAATAGACAAGGCACAGTATGAGCTTTTTAAAGCAAATAGGGCTGTGCCTAAAGACGAAAGACGGCTTCCAATATTCGGACAGCGCCTAGCTAGGCTGCTACACGGTTGCCTCAAAATAACGCCTTGTGATGACTTCTCACTGGCGTGGCTCGTCTCGACACTCGAGAAGATGCCGCTCCTGTGGGAGGGATCCGGGGGTTTCAGAGTGATACCTGAGAGTGAGCTTCCCAGATATCACACAGGCATAATTTACGTGCCAGACTTCAATGAGGAAAGGGAAGACCTCGAAAGATGGCCGTTCGTCTTAAGAGAGTTCCTGTCTGAATTGAACAAATCATTTAACATAGAGGGCTGGCCTATCTTTAAACACATAGTACGACAGAAAGGCCAAACCTTTAACCATATCCTCGTTATGGGCATCCCAGCAGTAGACGTGGAGAAGCTGAAAAAAGTAAATAATCGCCTTCACTATACTACTGGGTCAATTTACGTTAAAGTAAAAGACATAAAAAATGGGGTATCGGCGAGACCAAGGGCAGAGGCCGGGAGGGTCGCCTGCGCCGCAGTAAGCGGTGAAGGCACTTCCTCTGCGGCTGCAACCAGTGCGGAAGCTGTGCCCCTAGAGGACAAGGATTGGACGAGGGAGGAAGTTGACCGTCTCTTGGAAGTGGACGACGAGGGCGAGGACGATATCACAGGCGACATTATGAGCCTGACGATCTTCTCGCCCCTGTCGCTCATGGACACGGAGCGGGAATGCGCCGCCTCTGACAACTCCTTAGACAATTAGGATAGTATAGGAGTAGGAACATTTTTAAAAATGGATAAGCACCTACAAAATGTCAAGAATAGTAAAAACACAAACAACAAACAAAACTACAATACTGCTAGGGTTTCAGAATCACTAAGAAGCGAGAGCTTAGTCTCAATAGATATTATACAAACTAACGTCCAACACAGTATCACAGGCTCTAACACCTTGCGCAGAACGCTGGAGGAACAACCAAACACAATAGCACTGGTCCAGGAACCATACCTTTACCACGGCAAGGTAAGCGGGTTTACAGCCCTTACGGGTAACGTTTTCGTGGCTCCGGTTCAAAATAAAACTCGTACCTTTATATAGTACCCAAAACCCTTAAAGCAACACTAGTAACCCATCTATGTACCGACGACCTTACGGTAATAAGAATAGACACGGGTCAACAGAGTGGGCTCGGCTCCATCCTCCTAGCCTCAGCATATTTATTTTGATGGAGAACTAACTGCACCTCCATCTGAACTAGAACAGCTAATACAATTCTGCAACACCAATAATATTGAATGTGTCATAGGCTGTGATGCGAACGCACACTACTGTATGGGGCTCTCCTGACACAAACGAAAGAGGTAAAGATGTGCTAGATTTTGCCCTCAGGCACAATCTTAACATCTTGAACAAAGGAGCGGAGCCGACGTTTGTCACTTCGTGGGCCAAAACCATAGTAGACATCACATTAGCAACGTCCGCCGTTGGCGACACCATAAGCGGATGGCGTGTGGCGACGGATGAATACTCCGGCTCAGATCATCGAAGGATCAGATTCGGTTTGAAATTATGTAAACGCCATCCACGGACTTACCGAAATCCGAAAAAAACTGACAAAGGTCTTTTCTCAGAATCACTTGAAAAAATCCTGCTTGAAGGTGAAGCAGTTAAAAACAATGAGCTTACTATAAACAAAATAGAATAAATGGTAGACTTTTTAACCAAAACTTTAATCAAAAGTTATAAAGCTGCATGTCCTCTAAAAACAGAGAACACCAATACTTTGAACAAAAAAGACAGATGGTGGAACAAAGAACTCACTAAACTGAGAAAAAACACAACTTTAACAGAGCCGTGAACACAAACCGAGAAGAGGATTGGCAGGAATATAAAAAAACCCGACATAGGTTAAAAATAGAAATAATCAAAAGCAAAAAAAGTATGTGGCGTAAATACAGCAGCTCTATTCAATCGGAAAGTGAAACCGCTAGGCTAAGAAAACTACTATCAAATAATTCACAGACCAAACTGGGAACTTTAAAGAAACCTGACGGATCATTCACTAAGTCTGAACAGGAACAGTTCGAATTACTTCTACAAACCCACTTTCCAGACTGTAGGCTGGAACCAGAAGAAGGGTGGGAAAATCAAACACACCAGAAACCTTGTAGGGACGACTGGGACTTTGCGTCATCAATCGTCACTGATGAAACGCTGTCCTGGGCTATTAGCACATTCCAACCTTTCAAGGCATCAGGACCTGACGAAATCTTTCCGGCACTTCTACACTGGAGTATGAGAAGGATTAAAACACACCTTGTAGCTTTGTACAAAAGCTGTCTTGCGTGGAAGTACATCCCGAAAGCTTGGAGAGAAGTGAAAGTACTCTTTCTACCTAAACCAGGCAAATCAGACTACACAAATCCAAAGTCATTTAGGCCCATCAGTTTGAGCTCCTTCCTGCTAAAAACACTGGAGAGATTATGTGACAAATATATTCGAAACGGTCCACTACTGGACAGTCCAATTCATAAGAATCAACATGCCTACCAATCGGGCAAATCAACTGAAAGCGCTCTACATCAGGTTGTACATAAAATCGAAAGCGCAATAGAAATCAGACAGTCATGCTTGGTAACCTTCATTGATATCGAGGGAGCTTTTGACAAAACAACTTTTCCCAGTATTGAGGAAGGACTAAGGAGACATAATGTTGACAACAGAGTGAATGGATGGATCACAACAATGCTGTCGAGTAGAGCAGCTAACATAGAGTCATCGACAGAGTCTCGCTGCATACTCACGAAGGGGTGCCCACAGGGGGAGTAGTATCCCCACTCTTATGGGTAATTGTAGCAGATGAGTTAATCGGGCTTCTAAACAAAGAAGGTATAACTACCGTCGCATATGCGGATGACTTAGGGCCTATTCAGTGCGACGCGGATGACCTACGCGGACGTCCGCGACGGACGGTAAAATGTATGAAACTTTACAGTGCGTTCAGAGCGACGCGGAGCTGTCCGCATCGCGGAGAGCTATCCGCGCGCGGTCGAAATCGCTCCGCGCCGCTCCTCCGCGCCGCGGATGTCCGCGGGCGGACGGTGCTTGGTTCTAATGTAGTTGTTCAGTGCTCGGCGGACAGTCGCGCGGAGCGGACGTAACATACTGTCGTTGTCATGGCGGCTGCGTCTATTGTGCGCATGCGCGATCCGCTGCGCACTGAACGACAAATTCATCCGCGACGGACGCAAAACCTAGTCCTCGTGCAGACGGTCCGCGTCGCACTGAATAGGGCCTTAGCAATCATGGTCTCAGGACTATGTGAGTCTACCTTATGTAAAAAAATGCAAACAGCACTTAAAATTCTCGAAAATTTTTGTGGAAAACGAAATTTGTCCGCTAACCCAAACAAAACAGAAATGGTATTATTTACGCGTAAAATAAAAATACCTAAATTGAAGCCACCCACATTATTTGGAACGCAATTGGCGTTCAGTAGGGAAGTGAAGTACCTCGGTATTTGGTTGGACCACAGATTACAGAAATAAAACCAGATGGAGCGCGCAGAACAGAGCTACTGAAGCAGACAAAAGAAATACAAACGCCGAAGCAAATACAAACTCCAGTCAGTATGAAACGGACTTCCGTGTTGTACGGGCGTCCCGTGTGATTTTAAGTTTTGTTTTAAAATATGCCGTCTTGTGTCTTCAAACATTGCAAACAATGTTCCCAAAAACAAAAAAAGGAAAGAGGAATATAATTTCATAGGAAAAATTGAATATTTTTACTGTTATTTATATAATTTAGGCGATTTCATTTTGGTGATGAATGGAACACAACACCTCAACGAAAATAGGTTAGTGTGGCGATACTAAATGGAAATTATTTTCCCTGAATTTAGGGTAAAATATAGATTATATATTTTTTAGATACTCGTACACCAAATTATTGATGGGCATTGTATTATTCAATTTAATTTAATTTCAAATTTAATTTTGGTAAATGTTAAATTTGTAAAATGAGTAATTTATGACATAAAAATGTACAAAAAAACAAAATCATTAACACATCATAAAATTGTTTGTGTATTTATTTATTTCGTTAGTTGCACCACTGCCCAAAATATTACAAATTTTGTTTCCTCATGAATCAAAAGGTTATATGGAAGAGATCGCTTTTAGCGACAAGATCGCCTTTTGTGCCCATTTTGTTTTGTTATTATATGTGTTACTTCTTGTCAACTTTGTTTATGGTGCCAATAAAGTGTTTTGTATTATATTGGAATGTCATTCGATAGGTATATTATCTAAGTGAAACGGTGGCTATATAATTGGTTATAAAATGATGGTTTATAAAATAAAACATTTGTTGAAGGAAGATATTTTTGAAGTTAATATTATGCATAACGTTGTTTGTAAAATGAAATATTTTTAAATTGTAAAGTTTTTTAATATTATACGGTTACTTGATTTTAAAGTCTTGTTTTGTCAAAAAAAAGGTGAGTAATAAGTGAACTGTTAAAATGATTATTTTGTTAGTTTTTTTTTGTTTGTTGTTTGGACCTATAACATACAGGTAGCCTATATGCATTTTATCAAAAATAGCTTGGTGGTAAAGATGGTTGTTTTAATTTTTGTTTAACCTATCTAAGCGAGTAAATTACACTAATTTTATTATTTGCGATTCAAGTTAATTTCTAGTTGCATGCAAAATCAAAATTCTTTTCTTCATAGAATGGAAATAGTAGTAACAAGAAATCCTTGCATAATCGGTGTAATAATTTTAATATTTTAAAATATCAATTGATGTGTTTATTATACGTGAAGATTTCCCAAGCTAAGACAACAGTAGTGGGACTTTTTTCTTAAGACTGACAACATTATACAAGTAATTTGGAACGTTGATTTGACAATTTTACGTCAACATGACTAATTACGGGCCTCACAGTGTTGTTCACGAAGGTTCCATCTGTGTTTATTTCTGTAATCTGTGGGTTGGACAGCAAGCTACTGTGGGGTAAACAACTAGACCATGTTACCACAAAGGCTACTAATATCTTATGGCAGTGCACCAAAGCAATTGGCAAAGACTGGGGACTTAAACCAAAACTATGTCGCTGGATGTACACAGTAATAGTTCGACCAGCACTCACTTACGGCTGTGTAGTGTGGTCCACCACAGACTAGAACAAATCTGGTGACCACAATCTCTAAATTACAAAAGTTTCAGCGGTTGGCATGTTCACTAATCAGCGGATGTGTGAAGTCTACACCATCCGAAGCACTTGATATAATACTTGGCCTGACGCCACTCCATCTTCACATACAGCAAGAGGCAATGGCGGCAGCACTAAGAATTAAATCGACAGATCAATGGAAAGGCTCAGGAATTCCCACGAGTCACTGCAAGATCCTGGATCGGGCAACGAGAATTGTCACAGGCGCATGCCAAGGCACGGATCGAATAGCCACGACTTATTTAGATGGGAAAAAGTATGGGCTGGTCACAGAGGACCATACAAAAACAAACACTGCTGGGGAAAGCAATCAAAGGAAACGGCCCATTTTCCATGGGCATTTGCCCCACAGAAAAAGTGCAAGAGACTTGACCAAAATTGGATCATTGTATAGGATTTTTAATATATATTGAGGAACCGTTTATATTTTTATTCTGCATAGCGGGGTTTAAAAGATATCAACTAAAACATTGAAAAAAAAATAACGCCGCAAGTAGGTAATCAAGAACGTGATTATGTACTTACTACTAAAAGAAGGTAGTAAATTCATTACTTTGCGACGTACTGTGCTCAGAATAATGTCGACTCAACACAGAGAAGGACCGGAGATTCGGCCAAACCACAAAAAAATTACATTTGGAAAAATTAAGAAATTCCATGTGTTGTGTGAGTTTCGAACGAATTTTTACTGTACGTAAACTTCAAATTGAACTATAATGAGAAAAACATGTCTGACTTTGACTATAGCCTGTACACATAGGTACAAATGAAAGGAGTGTTCACTGTAGTACTCATTTATTGGGTACTGACCCGAAGACAAAACACGAACTAAACCTTAACAGGCTTATTTAAATTCACATAAACTTCGCTAGCGTGTTTTAACGCCGTACAACGCCATCTAGTTTGGTTTTATGGAACTACAGTACCTTAATACAAAATTACTTATACATAGTCATTAAGGTACTTATTGATCACTAATTTGCAATCCCCGCTTGGCAGGTTAGTATTGAATGTACAGTTTGAATTATTTAATTATATGTTATTTTAATTAAATAACTTGTTTAGGTCTCCGGGGCTAATTAAGTACCTACACTTGAAACGACTTGGGGCAGAAATGAGCCGTCTCCTTTGCAGCATATTTACAGATGGTGCAAAAAACAGCATGGGGGTTGGGTGTGGGTACCACTCACCAGAGCTAGGCCTAGCAGAATCACTAGCCCTAAACAAAACCACAACAGTACTGCAAGCAGAAGTCATGGGCCTTCTGTTAGCAGCTAAATCAGTCCTAAAAAAAATAAAAAATGGTGATATAGATGGCAATGTACTGGAAAACAAACTAGAACTAAAATTCATAACAGACAGTGCAGCTACTATTTACGCCCTACGAAGACCCATAACCAGGTCTAGAGTGATTGCAGAGTGCCACTCTACCCTACAGTGTCTTATAAGAATAAGAATAAGAATTCATTTATTGCCATACTGTGTTTACAAAGATCTTAAAGTAGCTTAAATGTACAAACAGTGTGCCCAATTACGGACGTGCAATATGTGTCACATAGTGACGTAGTAGGTACTCAACGGACTCAACGTAATAATTTATGTCAAGTTCTTAGTTATATACAAGTATGAATAATAAAATTTGTAAGTAACTTAAGTTTACCTACATAGCTATCTATCTTTAGTATACATAAATATGATATCAATTGAACATTAAGCTTAAGAAAATAAACCAATTTAAAAAACAAACAAAAAAATAATAATTATGAAATAGGAACAACATTTTAAAATAATAAATAATCGTCATTTTCATGGTTAAAATATTCTTTTAAGTTATAGAATCCTTTCATTAATAGCCAGTTCTTTAATTTTCTCTTAAAACGAGTATTGTCCAAGTTCTTGATGTCTGAAGGTAAACTATTAAATATTTTGATAGCAGTGAAGTATGAGTTCTTATGATACAAAGAATTGTTTGCTTGCGGAACGAAAATATTATTTTTGTATTTAGCACGTGTTATGTCAGCTCTAAATGAGGAGTTAAAGTAGTCACTCCGATTTAGTTTGACGAACAAGCAAAGTTCATAAATGTAAATACATGTAAGTGTTAAAAACTTGAATTCTTTAAAAATATTACGGAGGGTATCTGTCCTACTTAAGTTGAATATAGCTCTAATACATTTTTTTTGCAATACAAATGTTGCTTCTACATTAGAGGAATTACCCCAAAAAATAATTCCGTAAATTAAAAGAGGATAAATGTACCCATAATATGCGTTGATAGCTATTTTCTTAGAGGACACATTTGTTAATATGTATAGAGAATGTATGTATTTATTTATTTTATTATTTATTTTATATATATGTGCCTTCCAATTCAAATTTGCATCTATTGTCACACCTAAAAATTTTGCTTCGTTAACCATATCAACGTTCACACCATTATGAATTATATTTAAGTTAATTTCTTTTCGTGTATTATTTCTAAATTCTATTAACTT
This sequence comes from Ectropis crepuscularia, assembly GCA_963693475.1. Classification (NCBI taxonomy): domain Eukaryota; kingdom Metazoa; phylum Arthropoda; class Insecta; order Lepidoptera; family Geometridae; genus Ectropis; species Ectropis crepuscularia. The sequence continues at coordinate 3,393,319 of OY856367.1, forward strand.
TGTTTTTTGTATATTTACTGAAAGGTTGATGTGTTCTAACAGACTGACAATTTTATCTAACACATTTTTTATTTCTTTTTCAAATGCATCATGACTCATGTTTCCTTTGGGTATATAAATTGTCGAGTCATCAGCAAACATGATACATAAGTATTTAGTTACGAGCGGTAACTCATTGATGTAAATTAAAAAGAGTAATGGACCAAGGATACTTCCTTGGGGCACACCACGTATAACATTTTGCACACAATCATAATGTCACAGTTGAATGGACAAAAAGCCACTACATATGCAAAGGAAATAAAAAAGCAGACTTACTTGCCAAAGCAGGTGCAAAGAAGAACATCAGGGCTGACATAGCAGAGTTATGCAAGCCAACTGCTTCAGAAACGCGAAACCTGCTATGTCGACACACAGAAAAGGAACAGCAAAAACTTTGGGATAAATCAATGAAATGCAAACACACTAAAGCTGTGTTCCCACTGATAGATAGGAAAGTTACTAATAAACTTCTAAATCTATCAAGATCAGATCTCCGTCTGATGATAGGTTTGATCACAGGTCACTGTGAGTTAAACTACCATCTTCACAAAATAGGATCTACTGACAGTCCCCTATGCAGGAGTTGTTTGCAGGAGGATGAAACTGTGGAGCACGTGCTCTTACGCTGTGAGGCCACAAGAAACATTCGATTAGAATCGGGATTCCTGGAAGAAACTCCAAATGAAATATACAGAGAAACAACAACTGACGAAATGGGAGTGAAACTAGTATGCGAGCGACCCAAGGCCGTGCTCCGCTATTTCAAGGAGCTCGGCTGGTTTGGGTAGGCTGGCTGGGGGGAAGTGCACAATACACCCCTAGCGGGACGTCAGTGCAGGTCAATCACCCCCATTCCGAATTAGAATTAGGTATCTGTTCTTTTAATCAACTTTTTTTCATAAATCGACTTGTGATAACCAACATCAGACAAACTCACGGGTAGTGAAATGATTATTTACAAAATAATATTTAACAAATTGGCTATATCTCAAAGTAATTATTTGACAAATATTCATTCTATAACATATTATTTGACAAATGATTCTTTTAATATTTTTGAGCATTTATGCTTAAAAACAAACCAACACTTGAAAAATTTTCATTTTATCATGTATTGTTTGGCAAGGAACTCAATTTATAAAACAAATGTTTGTTATTAAATTACATAAAATCTTATTTTCATTTATTTATTGAATAATAGGCGAGCAGGATTAGCTGATATGCGTACATCTCAGTGTTGAAATAACAAATTATAGGTAGGTAATTGTCAAAATGATTTTGTCTTTAACTATCCATTTGTCCAATCTGTTCTTGAAAGATTTTAATGACTTTGCTGAAAAAACATCCTCAGGCAACCTGGTCCAGTTGTAAACCACTCTGTTGCTGAGGATGTGATGTGCAGTGTTTGTCAGTGATGGTGTGTGGGACAGCTGGGACTTATGACGCCGACTGTCTCTCTTATGCTCCTTTAATCTGTACAGGTTCTTTATGTGAGGGAGGTTATAAAATCCATTCAGTATTTTAAATGTTTCGATCAAGTCTCCCCGTAACCGTCTATCTTCAAATGTAGTGAGGTGTAGGGCTTTTAATCTGTCTGTGTAGAATTTACGTCGAAGGGCATATGGTCATTTTGTCGCTTTTCTTTGCACACTTTCGAGTAAATCAATATCTTTTTTGAAACTCCAAACTTGATATTCCAGTAGCGGCCTCACATAAGTTTGATATATTTTGAGAAACATCTCTACAGTTTTAGATTGAAAGGATCCACAAATGACATAAAGAAAAGAGTTTGCTTTCTTAACTATTGCCTTCCCATTTTAAATTTGATGTAATTATAACACCGAGGTATTTTTGCTGATTCACTGAGGGCAAAGCGACACCATTGAGATAATAGGTTCTTCTTCTTCAAGTGCCTCTTCAATGTTGAAGGTTGGCCGACAGCTTCTTGAATTCGGCTCTGTCCATTGCCACCCGGAAAAGCTGCTCGACAGAGTTAATGCCGGTCCACTCCCGGATATTATGAAGCCATGATTTTTTCCGTCGTCCCGCGCCTCGTCTTCCTTCCATTTTTCCCATCATTATTAGTTGGAGCAACTCCTAAGTATCATGCCTAAGCACGTGACCGAGATATTCAATTTTGCGCTTGTTGATGGTGGGAATCATTTTTCGGCATGAAGACGCGCTGTACCTAATACAGTTTCATTTCAGGACGTCTACTCTAATTCAACGAAAACGTAATTTCGAAATAAACTCGCGATTTTCCAACTCCGATTCTACTTCGATCTGGCTGACTTCTCCAAAGTGCGACGCACCTCCATTAGCTTGCCCTTGCTACGAGTCTCGCTGCAGAGTGTTTTATAAGAGGCTTGGTTGGTATTAGCATGTATTAGGGATTCCAAATCTCGACATAAAGTCACATAATTTCGTGATGACGGCTTTCGTCGTGATATCGTTGTTCATAATGTAACACTCGACCCATTTTGAAAACGCATCCACAATCACTAGAAACATTCTATTATGAATGGGCCCCAGAAAATCTAAATGAATGCGGGAGAAGGGCGCGGGCGGGTGCGGCCATGGTGCGAGCGGCGCGCGCGGCGGCGCCGGGCGCAGCGCCGCGCACACGGCGCATGCGCCCGCCAGCCGCTCCAGGGCCGCGTCCACCCCCGGGAACCAAACCCGGCCTCGGGCCTCGGCCTTCATCTTCACGATTCCGAAATGTGAACTGTGAAGCTCGTTCAAAATTTTGTCCCGATGTTTTTGAGGAATTATGACTTTGTGCCCTCTCATAAGTATACCGTTTTCAAATGATATCTCGTTTCGGCATAAGAAATATGGTTTTAAGACTGGGTCGGTCACTTTCGCAGGCCAACCTTTCGTCACGTATTCAGTCACTCGTTTAGATATCGAGTCAACAGCGGTTTCGTCTTCTAACTGTTTCCTCGTAAGAGGCAAACATCCCTCGACAGCGAAATTAACGTAAGCGGCCAGATCGCGTCCGCCGCTCCCGCTCCCGCTCGCGCCCGTGCGCGTGGCCACACCCGCCACGGCGCGCGATAAATAATCAGCTGTGTTAGCGGCACTCCGTACATACTCGATCGTATAATTGTACGCGCTCAAGAATATCGCGTAGCGTTGTAAACGATTTGCCGATACTTCGGGTATACCGCGGTTTTTCCCGAATATGGCAGTTAACGGTTTATGATCTGTGCGTAATACGAACGGTTCCGCACGGCCGTATAGGTACTGATGGAATTTCCGCACCCCGAATATAATTGCAGTCGCTTCTTTCTGAATTTGAGAATACTTTAATTCGGCTGCATTTAGCGAACGGGACGCATACGACACCGGGCGTTCGATTCCATCGGCACCCATTTGGCTGAGAATCGCGGCTAACCCCGAAGACGACGCGTCAACAGTTAGGTACAGCTTCGCATTGTTGTCGAAATGAGCAAGCGTGTTATCTGACGACAGAGATTTTTTTATTTTATTAAACGCGTCGGCCTGTTCCACGCCCCAGTGCCACTTGATGCCCTTTTGTAACAGCGCATGCAGCGGATTTAGTATTGTCGCCGCGTCGGGTACGAAAGACCTATAGTAATTTAGCAGGCCTAAAAACGACTGTAACTCACTAACGTTCTTCGGCGCCGGCGCATATAACATTGCCTCAACCTTTTGTGGATTTTTTCGTATACCCTTTTTATCAATAATGTATCCGAGATATGACACTTCGCTTTGATAGAAAGAACACTTATCTTTGTGTAAGGTAAGGCCGGCTTCCTCCAGTCGCCGTAAGACTTCGTTCAGTCTAGACTTATGGGTAATTTCATTCCCGCTTATAAGTACATCGTCTAAGAAAGTCAGTACCCCCGGAATGTTACCTACTACTGACTCGATCACGCGCTGGAAAATTGCCGGTGCACTCGCCAGCCCAAATATAAGACGAGTGTAATTAAACAGTCCGCGGGGCGTATTGATACATGTCACGTTCTGCGAGTCCTTATGTATACACAGCTGATTATAGGCCATAGATAAGTCGATTTTGCTGAATATTTCCCCGCCGTGCAATTTAGCAAATAGCTCCCGTGCCGTAGGCAAGGGATATTTTTCAACGTGAAGTTGCCGGTTAATAGAAACCGAGTAATCGGCGCAGATACGTACGCTACCATCTTTTTTCAACACCGGAACGATTGGTGACGCGTACTCCGAGTGCGGAACGGATTTCAGAATACCTAACGCGACTAACCTACTCAGCTCGTTGTCCACCGCGTCGGCCAGCGCAAACGGCACCGATCGCGCTTTGAAAAATACGGGCTTAGCGTCCGACTTCAGCGGTAGTTTAATCTCGAAATTTTTGAAACAGCCTAATTCTTCTGAAAATACCCTTGGATATAGTTTGGTCAGATCTTCTCGAATATTCTGAACGAATATCTCACTCTGTCCTACATTCCTAGCGTTACTGTTTGGCATAGTTGAGACAAACCGTAATTTAAAAGCGCGCATGAAATCCCGACCTAATAATGAGGGACCACCGTTTCGAATCACGAATACCCGCAACTTAGCCGAATAGTTCAAATAACTCACTTGAACCGTCATCACCCCGACTACCTCCATTTTATTATTCGTATACGTAAATAATTTTTTTGTGGGAAGCGATAAGGGCACATCAGAAAAGGTCATCGTATAAGTATGTTCTGACACGACCGAAACAGGGGAGCCACTATCGATTTCGCACACAATATTCCGACCTTGCATGCTCACAGTTCCAGTCACAGGTACTTCCCTACTACGACAGTCGATACTAAATAAAAACTCACCGTCATCTTTCTCGTCACCAGAGTTACCTTGCCCGACGTAATTGATTTTCCTACTCGGGCACACCCTCCTCAGGTGACCCTTGCGCGAACACTTCCTACACGTATAGCTCGCGAATCTACACTCGGCCGCACGATGACCGCTGGTACCGCAGGCGGTGCACGTGATACTACGTTCCTGAGGTTCCTTCCTGGCGGGTCCTCTTCGTTGGTCGATCTTGCAGACGGCGGCGCCGTCGTCGGGCGGGCGCGGCCCCGGGCCGGCGGCGGCGGCGCCCGCGCGCGCGCAGCGCACGCTCTCGGCCAGCTCGACGGCCTTCCCCAGCGTGAGGTCGCGCACGTCGAGCGCGAACAGCCGGTCGCGCTCGGCACCGGCCGCCATGCCCATCACGAACCAGTCCAGTAGCGAGTCCTCCAGGTTCCGGAAGGCGCAGTGGGCGGCGAGCCCGCGTAGGCGCGCGGCCCACTGCGGGTGTGTCTCGCCGGGGTGCTGCGCCGCGTCGTAAAACTTGTACCTCTCGGCGAACCCGCATCGCTTCGGAGTGAAGTGATCGTCGAGGATCTGAAGGATACCCTCGAAGTTCTTCGTATCTAACTCGTCAGGCAGCGCGAGATTAGCCGCCAACTGATACGTGTCCTCGCTGAGTGCGCTGAGGAGTACGGCCTTCCTCCTAACGCCCGTTTTGTCCGTCGCCTCGTTCACATCGTTCGCGATGAACCACTGGCACAGTCGACTCTTATAAATTCTCCAGTCTTGGTTCTGATGGTCGAAGTTGGTAACCGTACCGGTCGTTACTCCGAACATTCTTGAATTTTTATTTCTTCACAAGTGGGTAAACCTCGTCGCCAATTATTATGTATGTAGGTAGGAGCGGAGCTAGTGACAACAACGGTGGTTAAATGCGCACTGATTTATTCAGGTAAGAAAGTGGCGGTCGCAGCCGCCACATGTCTATACTACCTACATATAGCTATACAACAGACATGAATTGATGTCCAGAAAATAAATAAATCGCAAGACTAGGCTAACTAGTCGTAAATCCGTCCGGCCTTACCCCAACGCACCTTAATAACACAAAAAAGCGTCAATATCGCACTGGAGTCCATTTCTCACAAAATAAAACTATTTCAGAGCGTCTCTATCGCAGTCACGCAACAGAAAGTAGCGATATTAGTGTTCTCACTAAACAGAACTGCAACCACAGAAGTCTAGTGGTACACAAATATCGCAATAAACACACCAAATAACAGCCGGCAACAACAATAACAAAAAATCTAAGGATATAAGCAGACGACAAGTCACACGGTGCGCACGGCATTTACAACTCTGCGTGCGCGTGGAAAGGTGTATTTTTGCTTGCAAGTAACAGTAGGTAAGTAGTATACGACAGTTTTACAGTTTAGGTGACTATCGTGTAGGTATTTGCACTTTTGTATGGCAGTGATGCATCTGTTACGAAGTAACTATTTTCTGATCTGTGCTTTAGGGCAAATTATTGAGGTCGTTATTGTAGAAAATAATATTTTGCATCTTTTGTGGCCGGAAAACTTTTCTGTGACATGTAGGTTACCGTTTACGATTTATGGCCCATTTTGCACGGGTTTTTCTATTGCTGCCGATAACTCTTGAAATATTAGATTAATCAATAAAACGCATCAGACCTTTGTTTAAGTATTAGCATAGAATAGATAATATAGATAGGTATTAGTACACATACACATATGGGTGGTATGTACTCACCCCATGTCGCCTAATTATTTGCAGACAACACATTAAATTAGAACTATATATCTATATACATTTTAAAAGTTTGCGAAAGCGATAAAAGGTACCTGGGTAGCGATTCTGAAACCATTCGGTTGCATCCGACACGGAATCTCATCTCTCGGTCTTTGTCATGCTAAACAGATAAGACAAAGACCGAGAGATGAGATTCCGTATCGGATGCAACCGAATGGTTTCAGAATCGCTACCCTGATATCTAAGAGTTACTTTGGATTGGTCGTTTTCCAATTCCTCCAAATTGGTATAAATTTGGAACGGTTCTTTATATAAAATGACACCTTTTTAAAATGTTACAGACCGAATTCACATAAGTATTGTTGCGGTGGCAGTATAATCATAGAAAACGAAGATAATTTGTGTCCTATCACATATTACTAGGTAGTCCCTATCTAAGAAAACCCGAATAAATTTCGAGTCAAATTAAATAAATTTTACTTATTGCTTAACAATAATAAATAATGCGGAAGCTAGAAGCTCAAGGGAGGTCCTGAACGTTGCTTCGCTGCATGAAGTCGAGTCGAGCGAAACGAAGGCTGAGCGTCCCGAAGCAACGTTCAGGGGTGACCGCAAGAGCTTCTGGCGCGAGCCTACCCAGATATCCAAGTCTATATTATAATGCATCTTGAAAATGCCTCATCTGTGAAAGAAAACGGAACTTAAACAAAATTACTTGTTTGTGATATAAGTAAGTAAGGGGGCGTCCATAAATTACGTGAGGTGTTTAAGGGGGGGAGGGGGTCGAGTCAAATCTCACCTAATCTTACGTTGGAGAGAGCCCGGGGTCTCGGCAAATATCACGCAATTTATTTTCCTTGAAACAAAAAAAAACTATTTTGGTCCATTTAATCCTGATTGTACATGCTTAAGATTTAATCTTAAACATAATGGTAATACGAACGCCCCTCGGGCTGAATCGACGCCGTCGCCGTCGCGACGTCGCACAAAAAAAATCAGTACCTACACAACAACGAAACCATATTTTATGTGTCTGTAAACGACAATGCACTAATTGACATATCTCCTATATTAACTAATTATTGAGTATTTTTATTTGTTTCATATGTTCAGACTTTAGAAACCATTTTGTGGGTCGAGAAACAAAAAAATAAATGAAGACTCAAATAGAACACAAAGAATAAAACAATCTAACGTGTTTACCTACGTAAGATACCTACATCTTGAAAAATCTCACGTGAGTTTGGGGGATGGGGGAGGGGGTTGAATAAAATCTCACGACATCAAAGTCAAAGTACTTTATTCATAATTGTACAATTTACACGTCAATTAATAAAAACATGAAAACAAAAGAAAGAGCATACAAATTGTCTACATTTTCAAAGTTTAAAATGACTACTTTACTGTATTATAATAATTATTGTACAGAAAACTGTCAAGCATTATATGAGTATAATATGTTCCATGTCAAATGTTTGCATTCATTTTTATAGGACTTTGCCATCACTCTCTAAAAATTCGGTGTAACTATAAAAAGTTTGATCGATAAGCCAGCACTTTAATCTATTTTTGAAGCTGCCGAAACTTGGGGCAGATATAATTATTTTGGGAAGCGTGTTATAAACTTCAGGTCCCATAATGTGAGTTAACTTCCGTGACCTCGTGAGAGAGTGTGGTATAACATCCAGCTTATCCGCGTTACGCATGTTACGAGAATGTCTCTCTCCTCGCGTATTGTATGATTCTAGATTATTTCTGACATACACAGCCACCTGGAAGATCATTATAGCAGGTAACGTAAGTATGCCAAGCTCTTTGAAATATGGTCTGACGGATGTGCATTGTGATACGCCAACGATAGCACGTACGGCACGTTTTTGGGCGCGAAACGCTCGCTCCCAATCGGCAGCGCGCGCGTATAGCTCGGCGCCGTATTGTAACCGAGAATGCACTGTGGCAAAGTAACACGCCCGCGACACATCCGCAGACACCACTCGGGATACTCGTCTTAACGCAAAGCACGCACTGCTGACTCTAGCACACATCTTGTCGATGTGGTGCTCCCAAGTCATGCTGCGATCAATCTCGAATCCCAAAAATGTGGTGTTCTGTACTTGCTCAATTCTGCGTAGCGATTCTGAAACCAGTCGGATGCACCCGATCCGACTCATTTTGTAGCGGTCCCGCTACCGAATGGTGAGGAATCTGCGATTCTCAACGCCAATCACACGCCAATCGGATTGGCGTAGTTGGCGTAGGAATGTCTTTTGGCCAGACCAAAGACAAGCTATCCCATCTACTTTTCGAATACAGATACAAATTTGGTAGAAAAGTTAACTCATGGTAGGAATATACAAATCGTCAAATAACTGTATTTCGGGTTTATTTTGTGGTTTTGAATGACTTTTTTACATAGAATTTGCATAATAAACGAGTAAATCGAACAATAACCTCTGGAAATTTGCATCTGCAACACAATAAATCATAGTTTACATTCTTCGTTTTACCTTCAATTGTCAATCTGTTGATGTTGTCAAAGTCAACGGAACCATTGTTTGTTTTTGTTTTGTTTGGAACATGAATCTGTATACTTCGTGTTCATGGTTTGGAAATAACAACAAAAAGTAATGGTTTCACAGTTGTGTTTGTCCATTACAGTTATATATAACATATCTAAAAGTAACCACTAACAAAAGTATCTACACTCCACCGATCATCAATAATCCTGCATCTTCACTGAACATATGCCAGAAGTCTGTCATCAAACTGAGGACTACCTGAAATGGACCGATCATCTGAAGCAAGATTCCTACCTCTAAGTGAATAAAAGTTCAGAAGACTATCTTAACGGAGAAACGCTAGACACTGGCGAAATACCGGTGAAATTACCGAATGGAAGCCATATGAAAAAGTTGAAGTTGGACAAGCAAATCGTATATAGAAGATAGAAGACTCATAAAATTGTCAAGAAGATAAGTTATAGTTTAATACAAGAAGCCAGCAAATGTGATGCATTGTTTAAAACGACTTATTATATGTCGTGCCAACCTCAACTCGCAAAGCACATGGATCTCATAAAATGGTCAAGAAGAGGAGTTATAATAATGTTATACTTACTCCATACGAGAAGCCAGAGAGTTTTCGTTTTTTCGTTGACTCACCTTGAAAATTAAAGCAGATTTTCAGTAAAAATATTCGCTTTAGTACTGATTTACCTATAATCCAATTTCATTTTGTGAGAAAAAGATAATATAAGTATAATAGGTACAGTACACACACATCAATTCAGGCGCGGTCCCAGCTGCGAATTTTGGGGGGGGTCACCAGTACGCAGCCTCAGATTTTGGGGGGGGTCACGAGTAGAAATACAATAAATCGAGTAAAAAATACTTTACAAGTAGCGCCCCACGTATGATTTTGGGGGGGGTCATGTCCCCCGTGACCCCCCCCCTGGAGCCGCGCATGCATCAATTGTGATATAAGTTAAATTAGTTTTCTCTCTATTTAGGTATTTTAATATATCCCTTCAATAATTGTTAATTTTGTGACAAACCATGGTAACTTTTTAGACTGTATATTAGTGTATATAATTACATAAATAATTAATTACTTACCTACATTAAAAACGGCTATGTAGTTAATTTATATGTTGTAGAAGTAGGAGCGAGAGGTATACCAGCAAAATATCTGTATGACCTGCTGAAAGAACTTAGCTTGTCCAGAAGTGCAGTAAGTTCTATACTAGAATGAGTATCTAAAGCTAGAGCTAGAGTAGCTAGAGGTTTATATCAGAATTGGCTGGGCAGATAGAGAAATATGAGTAGTGAAGGTGAGTGTTGATGTACATCAGAAAAGGGCCCCTTAAACCTACACCGGTGTCACAAGTCTCGGGATCTACTTGGGATTTCGCTCTCTGCCACACGATGGACCCCCGACACCCACACGGTGAATCCACGGAATGCTAAGAAGTTTGTCTTTCTCTTTGTAATTAAAAATCCATGGACATCACTCACTTCGCATCACAGTTTTGTGTTAGCTGGTAGCCCTTAGTCACTAAAGAGTTGTGATCATTATAATTTTAATATGTTTAGAAGTTTAAAAGTAAACTGAATTAGCTATGATTGTATTATGTATTAATTAATTAGGAAAATAAAACATTGTGGTATGTACAAAAAAAATAATGTTTTATTGACTGACTTTTGTACAGAGAGCTATTATGTTTAATTCATTTTTACAATATTCTGTTTGGTCTCTTATTAAACGTTGTTCTCAATGGTCTAAATAAGTAAATAAATATTGGTGGACAATTCACAGTCACCACCATCTGACCCCAAACTAAGCAAAGCTTGTACGATGGTGGCCAGAAAGCTGATATAATACTTATATAGTTTTAAATACATACTTATTATACACAGGAACACCCAGACACAGTGCAAACATTTGAATTCATCACACAAAATATTTGCACTGAGTGGGAATCGAACCCACAACCCTCAGCTTCGCAGGTGTCCTAATGGTAAAAAAGCACTGCTTATTGTAGTCAAGTACACTATCTCTTTTTCCAACTTTATTGCTAAATGATGTAAAAATTAAATTCTTCAATGATTATTAAAATACTTACTGAAATAAATGTCTTTCATTTGATTTTTTAGTTATAATAATCACCTTGTATTTAAATATATTTGTACTCAGGTACAACGGGTACAACAGACAGTATTAGAATCTATGATCATACGAATGACAGACATAAGTCTGACACTTGCCACGAGGCCACCATGGCTTTATAAATAGGTATATAATGTAATATTTAATGTAGGAAATATGTAATGTTCCTACAGTACATATTCAGTATGACAAAATAATAGATAATTTGTGGTCTACAGGTTCCTTTTATTTCCAAAACATATCTATTAAAAAAACAAAATGTCTTGCTATAGTTAGTTAGACGGGGCCTTTTCCACACTTAGCTTCTTAATTAGGCCATCAGGCGTTGCTCATACATCCATTCTACTCCAGACTATGCCAGAAGGCAAGCATACAAGCAACCTATTCAGGTTGTTGAAGGCCTCCGGGACTAGTGCTGGGGAGTGGAAGAATTCTGTCCGTTAATCTGCCACGCTCCTGCACTCCACAATCACATTCTGTGGCATTACTTCTTCCTCCATGCATCCTGCACCCTGCATAGAGGGCTGTCTGTCACACCTATATTGAATAAGTGCTTGTTTAGAGGACAATTGCCAGTCATAGTACCTATAACTTGGGGATTTTGTCCCACATATCTAGCTATATCTAAGTATATATAATGTGGGAAATAGGTAAGTTTAATATCTGTTAAATCACATGCCGTACACCGGCAAGGTGCTACTTTTATAATGTACCGGTTGTTGTCATTACAGGGAACTATAACTTCTGGTAGAAGTCCTCTGCTTCATCTATAGGTAGATAGAGCTCCAGTCGAACAGATACGAAAATACTGTTTGTTATACAAAGACCAGAGGGGGTCCTGGGGTCATGAACCCTCTTGGGCTGGTTTCAGTACCTAGGTGGACCCGTTAGTAAAAGACGCACGCACTATCACACGTTCACACGGTCCTTTTACTTAGGCCGACTATGTTTGTGACCATCACTGGGGCCAAAGTTGCTCTTGCTTTTGCTGTTATGTCGTTGTTTGACGTGATGTCTCGTATCTCCAATGTTTCTTGGTGATTTCTTGCCTTTTTGCTCAAACAACAAACATGTTTCATATTTTCATCTCAAAAAATAAACAATATCAACAAATCAAATGTGGCAATAATCTATTTCTAGCAATTCTTTTGAGCACAAACTGCCAACTTTGAAAATTTCAAAACCCAAAATTCCAAAAACTAAACACATATTAGACACTAAAGTTAATAAAAACTCGTTTACTGTCCATAATCTTACAGAAATATTGAGAAAAACAGAGAAAAATCAAGTAAATACAATAATCTGAAAATCGTATTTAGCTATCCACGACAAAAAAGCTGTCCGAATCCCATCCGTTTAGAAAACAGCTGGTAGTCGGTTGCAAACGTCAAAAGTAATCGGAATTGGCGTTGAGAATCGCAAATTGCCCGAACCAGTCGGAAAAGGCCAGTTTCCGTGGCTCAGCCCCATCCGAATGGTTTCAGAATCGCTACGCTGACACCGTTTAGCGAAACTTTAAGTGGTTTTGTATGATGGCCCGACAGACAAAAGTGAACGAAGTGAGTCTTTTTTGAATTTAACATAAAACCATTAGCTCTAAACCATGAATTTAAGCCGTTAATTACAATATTTAATTTCTCTTCCAATTCCTCTACTGTAAGAGCTGTTACTACGGCAGCCACATCATCTGCATACATGAATATGCCTGCACCCTTTACGGCATCGGGGAGATCGTTTAGTAGGAGAGAGAACATTATAATTGACACCGACGAACCCTGCGGTACTCCCATAGACGAAGGCAGTGGATCTGGGTAGCGATTCTGAAACCATTCGGTTGCATCCGACACGGAATCTCATCTCTCGGTCTTTGTCTTATCTGTTTAGCATGACTAAGACCGAGAGATGAGATTCCGTGTCGGATGCAACCGAATGGTTTCAGAATTGCTACCCTGATTTATTATCGCCATCGCCAGCATCCACTACTTGAGAGCGGCCTCGTAACATGTCAGTCAATACCTCGTATGATTTCCCAGCTATGCCATAGTGTTAAGACCGTAGTCTGTGAGCGTGGGAAAATAAAATTGCATAACTACATTGACAACATTACTCACACAGATATAGCACTATTCGTATTCTGATAGGCGCCCACAGACAGAGCCATAGTTTCTACGAAACGGGGATTCCGAAGCAGGTGCGAACTGCTACATATGCCATGTTAAGTTACTGTTACGTATTCAATATCATACACCATTTAGGAATATTAGACTTTAGTGTGCTCTGTTGTAAGTTGCATTTCGATTTGGAATGTGACAATAACAAACGGCTATAATCTCAATGTTCCAAACTGTCATTCAGCAAAACACATCCACATAATATCCAAACATTGACTTTCATAATAGCAAATAGGTACTAATAGGACATTTATCTCTACAGGGTTACTGTAACGAACGTGCAGGAAGGACAAAGTGCAGGGTTAGATAGAAAAAGTGTTTTACATAAGTGTTTTTTTAGGTTAAGCCATTAATTTCATATGAAGTAAAAAAAATCGCCGAAAAATTACTAGCTTACCGGTTTTTTATCGGATACACTTCGGAGAGCCGAGAGTTGTGGGTTCGATTCCCACCCAGTGCAAATATTTGTACTGTGTCTAGGTATTCATATCTATAATGAGTATGTATTTCCTACTATATAAATAAGTATTATACATGGACGAAAAAAAAAAGCGGACAGAGTCTCGCTAATACAAAGGCTGTGTATATCGAGTCGGCCAGTGCCCTGTCACATACAGGTTGACACTCTTACATACATACATCAGTCGGCCATTACGCGCGCAAACATCAGCCAGTCGACACGTTTCGCGGTATAGGAAAATCTTATCACACATAATGTCTTGCGTAGTGAAATGCTGTAAAAGCCGTAGTGACCAACGCAAACGACATCCAGGAATCACGTTTCACAGGTAGGTGCATAATTCAATTACTTATTTCCACGTTTTCAATATTAAAACAAATCTTCATTCGCTAAAACAAAAAAGGGGAATTCGGGAATTCCAAATGCAGTGTTGCCAAAGTTAGCCTGTGATAATTACCCGAAATATATGGGACTTTGATTATTATTTGTCATTATTCATTAATAGTTGATTTATTAATTCTAGTAAAATTAGTGAACTGTGTGAATAAAGACTCGGACATTATATCTATACATTTAATTAATTTATATTAGTTGCCACTAGGTATTTAATTCATTAATTTGTTTGCTAGATTTCCTAAAGAAAATGTAGTTTGGCGAAATTACTGGATCAATATAATTAGAAATTGTAACTGTGAAAGCGATTGGATTCCAAACAAATACAGTGTCTTTTGCAGTAAACATTTCGAAGCTGAAAATATAAATGTAACTAAAGGAGGGCTCCGGCGTAATGCTACATATGCAATACCTCAAAAGGTAAATTAACTATCTAAGTTAAAACTCGTATGGTATTTTATAACTCGTAGCATAATTGGTAGTAAGTCTGCTTGCGAAGCCGAGAGTCGTGGATTCGATTCCCACCCAGTACAAACATTTGTGATGAAAACAAATATTTGTTCTATGTCTGGGTGTTTCTATGTATAAGAAGTAGGTATGTATTATATAACTATACTAGCTGTTACCCGCGACTTCGTCCGCGCGAAATAAATACTAAAGTAACTCAGGGAGTACGTATTTTTATACCCAGACACATTTACGGTTACTGAAAACAGCTTATAATAAAAAAAAATACAATTTCATCCCCATACAGTTCGAAATTACAAAATTGCTAGAACAAACATTTGTTTGCTTCGTGTCAAGTGTCTATATACAGAGTTTCATAGTTTTATCTTCAACGGTTGGGAACTTCCATGTTGACATTCCTCCCCCATTTCAACCCAATTTCATCCCCGTACAGTTCGAAATTACAAAATTGATGGAACAAATATTTCATTGCTTCGTGTCAAGTGTCTAGATACAAAAGTTGATAATGTTGAAAATCACGAATTTTCATACAACCGTTCATCCCTTGTTTCACCCTCTTAGGAGTTGAATTTCGCAAAACCCCGTCTTACTCAATACTCAAATACTCAAATCTTTATTGCGTCATATGTAGGTACAGTACACTCAGGTGATGTTATTAGTTAAAATAGTCATTACATATGGCCCTATAAGGGCATGGCAAAAGTGGCAACGGAACGTCTCATTTCTAGGTCATCAAAATTGTCTTGAAAAAAATCTTGTAGTTTGTAATAGCATTTATTCTCTAATATATTCTTTAGACATTCAATAAATTGGTCATTTTTTTCCAAGTCTTTTAGGTCATTTGGCAGCTTATTGAATATTTTAGCAGCCATCGAGTGAGGGCCAGCGCTATGCATTTCTAACCGGGATTTAGGTTCAACGAGTTTGTGCCTATATTGAGATCTAATGTTTCGCGGAGTCTTCCGAGGTTGATCCGCAAATTTATCGAAGAATTCTTTATATTTTCTAACAAATTTACAACATTCTAAAACATATAGTGAAGTAAGAGAGAGTATTTTGAATTTGATAAAATATGGTTTGTGAAAGTTATCTATTTCTTTGTCGGGAGTTTTTATATTAGCCAGGATACGGATACATTTTTTTTTGGGCGTCTTAGCGAGCGCCTACGTGCTAAAAGACACCTCCATGCAAAATTTCAGATTCCTAGCATTTGTAGTTTCTGAGATTCCTTGATGAGTGACCTTTCGCTTTTATATATATAGATTGATGAGTATTACTTATTACTTTACTGTCTAAGATAATTAGTTCTTAATTATTCGTGAGTAAATTAATTGTACATTGATTTAAGTATTTGTAAATAGGTTTGTGATAAAGCGTAATAATATTACTATTAATAATAATATTAGGTACTTACTATAATTATCAAAGAGATATTTGTTGCTTTTGTGCGGGTTCCCGTTTAACTTGTGTGATTTATACGTTTCTCCCGCGCCACGCAAAAATGTGATAAAGTTTTTAAGGAAGCGAAATATCTTACTTCCAATTTACCTCCGTCGAATAGCTAAATGTTCTATCTAAGATTCAGCAGTAAGAAAAATAATATATTACTATTGATTAGGTACTTGTATCTATGTGTTTTTTTGTGGTGTAAATTTTGGCATCATGGCAACCCAGAATTCATGCACACATAAGTAGCCGCCGCAAATTTCGTGCCTCAGTGTTGTCGTTGGATGGGCTCTGTCCGACTTTTTTTAAACGTCCTTGGTATTATATCAGCTATCTGGTTGCCATATTACAAGGTTGCTTAATTTTGGATCAGATGGTGTTGAGTGCGAATTGTCCACCAATATATAAGTATTATTTATAATATTACCGTGAAATAGTTTTCCAAGCTTTGAGCAACACATTTGCTAACATTCAAACATTTACATACATTTGTAAAGACCAGCAGCTCCTCTCGGTTTTACGGTTTTAGGGTCTATATGGGGTGGCATAACATTTTTTGTCCTATTTTAGGTAGGCATAACGTTTTTAGGACTAATGATAATTTACCATAACAACTAAACGCATAACTGACTTCGCATAATGTTAACTAGCATAACCATATATGACATAACGATAACTTAGCATAATGTTTAACCGCATAGCCATATATAGCATACAGATAACTTAGTATAAAGTTTCGACGCATAACCATAAATAGCTTAATGTTTAAAGGCACACATTGAGAAAAGCATAACTATACTGAAACATAATGATCAACGGCATAAACTTTAAACGCCTAACTAAAAAACAAGTCAAATGCGGGTGGGTACTTTGACAACAATATTTATTACTCGTAATGTAGGTATCTACTAATTAAATGGAATATCATTGCCAATAGTATCTGTCATTATCGCATTCGTGTTATCATACTGTTGCTGTGAAATTATTTAGTATATTTTGTGGATTAAGAATCGTTGGTCTGAGAATAACACCATAATTTTTTTTTTGGTAAACACCATTTTTATGGTATAAACGGTATTTATGCAGTAGTATAGCAATGTTTGTACTAATTTGTGTAGACAACATTTTTAGGACTTAAAAACCTACATACACCTAAGACAAATGGTGCACTTTTTGACTCCGGGTGGGCTCCCGCCAGAAGCTCTGCGGTCAGCCCTGAGTGTTGCTTCTCCATACTCGGCCTGCGCTCCACTACGGAGGTCACCGCCTCGCTTCACTCGCCTTCGCTACGCTTGGCCTCGCATGGATCGCTCCACTCAGAACCTCCCTTGAGCTTCTGGCTCCCGCATTTTTTAAATACACTCTAGGGGTAGTAGCGACAAGACTAGGTGAAGTCGGGGTGCTCCGAATCGGATCTGGGTCCTATGTGACTTGGTTATTTATTATGTAGCACAACAAATAATTAAAAAATGTCTAAATGCGTCTGAGCAACGGTCAAATCAAATGTAGTACAATAGATTTTTATGATTAAAACACATTACGCCACAAAACGACTGTGCAAAAGTTACATTATGACACTATATATTATGCTATATTCATTATGACAAAGCAAATTAGGTGAAAAATAATATGCGATTTAAAAGGCACCTTAAAAAAATGAGATCAAATAAAAAAATGCCTAAAAACTATTATGCGTCTCATCAATAGTCGAATTAAATGTAGTACAATAGATTGTTATGCTTAAAACACATAACGCAAAAAAACTATTATGCGAAAGTTGCATTATGACACTATACATTATGCTACATTCATTATGACAAAGTAAATTAGGAACAAAAAATTATGCGTTCTAATAGGCTCCCACGGTTTTACCTGCGTAATTCCTGTTCCCGTATTTTTCTGGGATAACTATATCCTATGAGTTCTTCCAGGCTATAATCTAACTGTGTTCTAAATTTCAGCCCGATCCGTTCTCACTTTACCATGTAATTGACCAACAGATATCCAAACATTGACATTAGGAAATTTACCTCTACAGGGTTACTGTGACAAACGTACAGGAAGGACAAATGCAGTGTTAGAAAAAATGTTTTACACAAGTATTAGTTCATTAATTTCATATGAAGTAAACCTGTTTTTATTCATTTCTTGGCTAGATATTTTCAAATTCGCCTGAGTAGGTACCTAAAATCAATATTCACAAAAATCGATCAATTGTTATTGGTTTAAAAAATTTAATCTGATGTTGTAAGATTATAACCCTATCATTGCTTTACGATTGTGAGTCATCTTCTTCTTTAAACTTTTTAAAAATCATCATTCTGGTCATCTCATTTCAAATCATACATTGTCACTACATAGTATAAAACAAAGTTACTTCCCACTGTCTGTCTGTCCCTATGCTTGCTTAGATCTTTAAAACTACCAAACAGATTTTGATGCGGATTTTAATATATAGAGTTATTTAAGAGAATAATAAAAAACTCTTTATTAAAAGACCACACAAGGAAAAAAACTATAAATAAATAACTTATAAAATAACGGATGACACTTTTAATGACCTAAATAAAAATAATTAAGCTTAGGAACCCGCTCCAAAGAGAAACAAGTAAAGCCGCAGTTGCTTTTTTGCTTCCTGTGATGATGATGAAGGCAAAATACCATTAAACTCTCCAACATTGGTGTTTTGTACAAAAAGACTCTGACGGAGCACTTCGTTTCGGACGTACTCCGTCAAAATATGTTAGACATCCTCTATCACATCTCACATCACATTCTGAACACTCCTTGGGCTAAACCAACTCCCGTAGTTCGGCATAATGTGACATTGTCATCTATCGGAACCAACAAGACTCTTTCATGAAGAAATTGCCATAGATATTTACAGAAATCTGATCCCACTTCCAAACCATCCAATACTTGCAAGAGACTTGTTATATTATTGACGTTGATGTAGGCGCTTTCTATGTCTAGTGTCTACAAAACAACCTGTAGTTGGATAACTTTCTGTGTGACCAATCTGAATATATGACCTAGCTAAATTATCAAGGCATGATCTAGACCGCCTAAAACCGACAGTTTCCTCTGAAAATCAGGTCTTTTTCTCAAGAAACCAATCAAGTCTACGAGTAAGTATAGCTTGTAAAATTTTAGTATGGACAGCTGACGTTGGCCGGTTTTCATTTCATGTTTTTGGTATAGGAACTATCTTAACTTTCTGCCATTGTTTGGAAACAAAATTAGTACTCCAAAATCGAATGTATAAAGAAACTAGATTACCTATATCTGGAAGGTTTTTAACCATAAAGTACGAAATATTGTCCATGCCGGGAGCTGTATCTGATCGTTTAATGCAGTTTGATAGTTCCTCTATCGAAATTTGATTGGATAAATTCTGATTACATTACATAAATTGGGCCATTTCTGGGGATGCAAAATCTGGTGTCAAACTATATAGGGGCTGTTCATTAATCACGTGATGTTTTTTTTTTAATTTTTAACCCCTCCCTCCCCCTTGGTGATACTTGGTGAGGTTTACAACTAAAACCAAAATCACGTGTATATTTAATTTCTACAAAGAATCCAATTTTTTAAATCTTTTTTTTAAATACCGGTATAAAGTAGAATCTTATCTTATTCTAGGCGCGCGAGGTCTTCGTTCGTTACCTTAACGGGGAGTCAAGGTTTACACTACACGTCGATTTTCGATTTAAAATCACGCGGTTGACGAAAAATAAATACACGTGATATCTTACTATCACGGAAATGTCTATTTTGTATATGTTTAACTCTTGCTGAATTACCGTCTTGTTAAATTGTGTTGTATTCAAAGTTTCGGAAATAAATTATTAATTTATTATTTATTTTAAGAATACACCACAGCCCCCGTATCCAAGTGACTTTGAAGCCATCTGTGCATCCTTACTTTTCTGCTGCCACAGCTATATTTTGATTTTGCATTAATTTGGATATTGTATATAAACATATTGTTATGTTTATGGGTGCCTCAAGAAGTGTTATTTCTTTCAGAATCCGTTGCAGTTTTTTTTAGTGTCGTGTTTCTATGTTTGTTCTTAGTTTTAGGGTATATGCCTTTATGATTAAACTAGCTGTTGCCCGCGGCTTAGTCCGCGAGAAATACAAATTAAATATTAAGGCAACTCGAACAGAATTTTCTCAATATTCCCAAATCCGTACTAAACGGTTTGAGTCCACTTTTCTCGTACGTACAGATTTAGAGTGGAATAAGTTGTCGGCCTCCTTGTTCTCTGAAAGATACAATTTAGAACTTTTCAAGGTTAGAGTGAATACGTTCTTACTAGGTCAACGTGCGTCATCTTCGACCACACCGTCGCTTACCATCAGGCGAGTTGGTGGTCAAAAGAGGACATATACGCGATAAAAAAAACTCACTGTCTTTATAGTAACCCTGTATACGTGTTTAAGAACAGTACCCACCTTTTGAAGAAGTCTAACCACCGATAGATGCAGCCGAACAAAACAACGTATAATTTTTATCACAAACGCGAAGCTTGTGATGAAAAAAAAAACATTATGAACGTTTGTTCATAACCACTTACTGTGCCCGCCCGTTTTGAGGGTTTCCTTTTTCTAATTATTTTCCTCAAGTAAGAGTAACCTGTCATGCCTTAGGAAATCTTTAGTATTGGTAGGACTCTTGGCAGAGTCCGCCTGGGGAAGTACCACACCTTTGCCAATAATTCTACCGCCAATCAGTAATATGCTAACATTACCGTGTTCCGCTTTGAAGGGCAATGTTTTCAGAGGAATTACAGGGCCGAGAGATATAATATCTTAGATCTCTGGGTGACGAGCGCAGTGCTAAGTGAGGATTTGGACTCTTCATGTTCCAATAGTTGCGTGTCACTGTGCTGTTATGTGACAGGCATGTTGCTTACCATCAGGCATATGTCCTGCTCGTAAAAAAAGAGATCAGCTACCTATGTGATAGTGCAAGTCATGTCATAATCGGTCCAACCTTTTCGGAGATTAGCCGGCACAAACAAAGAGATAGACAAAAAATAGTTTTTAGGTATAGGTACCGTAGGTATTTAGTTTCATTGGAGCTAAGTGAAAAACTGTTAATTTGATATTACAAACAGACGACCCAATTTTATTTATTTGTATAGGTATGTATAGATAATATTTTTATAATTTTATTACATTGCATTTAACAGATTATAGCAATCAATCAATACCTAGTATGTGAGAATTCTATATCGCACATCGGCAATCAGTTTCTACCTAGGTGTACGCGAAAAAAATATTGAAATGCACCTCTACATGTAGGTATAAATACATACCTATATCAACTCTTTCGAAACATAGCAAACGTAAGTGCAAAACGAGCGAGCAACCAAACAGTGGCTGTCATTATGTATTCTATGGCTGGCACAGATTATGATAATAGTTACTACTGTGAATAACGTGGCCGAGCAACTACAAAAACGCCTGTTGTTTGAGTGATAGCAAATACATCTGTGCAACATGTATTTGCTGTCACTCAAACAACAGGCGTATTCAGTAGGCTTTTTTTAAAAACTTTCAAAAACTATCCCTGGCTATCTGCTGATTAATAAGTAGATTGGCATACAAGATCTAACCCATATATGTATCTACATAAAAGTTAGAATCTTTAAAAACACGGTTTTCATATAATTTTTTCACATCAAAATTACGGGTGAAAACAAATTTGGCCAAACCAATTTCATAGTTTCAAGAGACAAGAAGCATATGCAACGATTTTTAAAAATTCAGTTTGAAATTCAGGATATGTGTAATAGTATGTATTAATTTCACACTTCCACATAATGTATTATGGCCATGAATTGGCTACAAAAACACATCGATTTCGTTAAAATCGCAGACGCGCCCCTTAAGCTTTAAAGCTAAGGTCTTGTGGTCTGCGACATCGAAGGCCTTCGATAAGTCACAGCACAATACAGCTACTTGATCTTTACGTTCACGGGCAGCCAACACACTACGAATCACTTCACGCGTTAGAGAAATCGTAGACCTCTCTTCGCGGTATGCGTATTGTTGTTCACACAGCGCCAAATTTTACTCAGAGCAATCACACAGCCATTACAGCCACAGCCAAAATACACATTACACTACAACCAAATACAGTTCATTTCTAGTTAAGTAAACTAACTAATGAAAGAGTCTAACTTCAATGATAGGCGAACTAGACGATACTACTGAACGAAAAAATTCACGGTGATTAGAAAATTTGAACACATCTTTTCAATTCAGTGATACATGATGCGTTTGTCTAATTCTACTTCAAATGAACTAAATGACGTAAATGATGCACTCGACTGGTTCTCCTTCAAATGAAGCGTTCGACTGGTTCTCTTTCAAATGAACTAAATGAGAGATATACTTCAGTGAGTTGAAAAGATATGAATATATCTTTTCATTTCAGCGACACATTTGGCGCACGACTAGTCCAGATCAATGACAGATACAACTAGCCCCACCCCCTAAATTTAGGTGTAATAAAGTGTTTTAGTAGTGGTTCCCGTCCCCTCCCCCCCTAAATTCAGGCGACTCGATTCAAGACCTTACCCAAGTATTTTGAAAATAAAGAATTTAGATAAAATGAACAGTACAACAATTAGGTCCATAACAAATCTTGCAGATGCACTTGACTTCAGTCTTGAACAAAATGGAGATGGGCTGGCCACGTAGCACGAATGACCGACAATAGATGGACCAACAGGGTTACCAAATGGTTAGGCCCACGAGGAAAAAGAAAAGTCGGGAGACCTAAAACGCGATGGCTTGATGATATCCGGGATACATGAGGATCAAACTGGCTCAACCGAGCCAAAGACAGAAAAAATTGGCAAGAATGGGAGGCCTATACCCGAAAGGAGTCCTTAATATAAACTAAGAAATTAGTTTCTTAATTAATATAAGTAGGTACAAATAATACGTTAAATGTAAAAAAGGAAACAATAAAGGCTTTTTATTATCTTATTTATTTATTATTATTATACATAATTACATTCAAATGGTTTTTCTGCAGCATGTGTTAATTTGTGTTTTTTTAAACTGGATGTGTGTGATGCTCTAAAATCACACATATCACATTTAAATGGGTTTTCTCCAGTATGTGTAAATTTGTGTTGTTTCAAGTCACCTGCACATGATGCTTTAAAATCACACATACCGCCACTATTCTATGATACCGCATGCAAATGGTTTTTCTCCAGTATGTATTAATCTATGGCTTTTCATGTTGCCTGCTTGTGATGCTTTATAATCACACATATTACATTTGTATGGTTTTTATCTAAATGCTTTTCAAATGACCCTTCCTTCCTGACCAGAGTAACTTGGTAAGGTGGGGAAAAGCCTCTGAAAGATGTTGCTATACTTGTGGTGAGGCGATATGTACAGCAAGGCACATATTGGTGGGATGCAAGGTGCTCCTTAATAGGGGTCATTACTCACAGCGCCATGACAGAGTACTTGAAATCATACGTGAAGCCGTAAGCCTTTCGGTAGCTAGAGCCCAAAAGGGATTGACGATAAACAAAAGACAAATTAACTTTGTAAAAGAGGGCTCAACTTCAAACTCCAAGAACAAGCCTTACTCAATCCTGGGTTCAGCACCTGATTGGACTATTTTAATGGACACGTATGAAAAGCACTACAAAATCCCAGAGGATGTGGGTGTTTCGTCATCCAGACCGGACATTTTCCTTTTTTCTAGGGCTACGAAATGCATAGTCCTTTTAGAACTTACCGTACCGTGGGAAACTAATATACCTAAAGACCATAGGATGAAACAAAATTAGTATTATGACCATCAAAACTAACAAAAAATGGCTATGTAGTTAATTTATACGCTGTAGAAGTAGGAGCGAGAGGTATACCAGCAAAATCTCTCTATAACCTGCTTAAAGACCTTGGATTGTCCAGAAGTGCAGTAAGTTCTATACTAGAATGAGTATCTAAAGCTGCACTAGTAGGATCATATCGGATTTGGCTGGGCAGGGAGAGAAATACGAGTAGTGAAGGTGAGTGTTGACGTACGTCAATATAAGGGGCCCGTTTTAAACCTACGCCCGAGTCACAAGTCTTGGGGTCTATTCGAGATTTCTCTCTCTGCCACACGATGGACCCGGCACCCGCACGGTGAATCCATGGAATGCTAAGAAGTTCGTCTCGTCTCTTTCTCCAGTATGTGTTGCTAAGTGACGTTTTAAATTGGATGCTCGTGATGCTCTATAATCACACATATCACATTTAAATGGTTTTTCTCTAGTATGTGTTAATTTGTGTTGTTTCAAGTCGCCTGCACGTGTAGCTCTAAAATCACACATATCACATGCAAATGGTTTTTCTCCAGTATGTATTAATCTATGGCGTTTCATGTTGCCTACTTGTGATGCTTTATAATCACACATATTACATTTGTATGGTTTTTCTCCAGTATGTGTTGCTAAGTGATGTTTTAAAAAGGATGCATGTGATGCTCTATAATCACACATATCACATGCAAATGGTTTTTCTCCAGTATGAGTTAATTTGTGTCGCTTTAGAAGGCCTGCTTGTGATGATCTATAATCACACATATCACATTTAAATGGTTTCTCTCCAGTATGAGTTAATTTGTGTCGCTTTAGAAGGCCTGCTTGAGATGCTCTATAATCACACATATTACAATTGTATGGTTTTTCTCCAGTATGTGTTAATATGTGTCGTTTTAACCTAGATGCTTGTGACGCTCTATATTCACACATATTACATTTGTATGGTTTTTCTCCAGTATGTGTTACTGTGTGTCGTTTTAAAGTGGATGCATGT
The DNA here is from genome assembly GCA_963693475.1 of Ectropis crepuscularia. Lineage (NCBI taxonomy): Eukaryota > Metazoa > Arthropoda > Insecta > Lepidoptera > Geometridae > Ectropis > Ectropis crepuscularia. Next base: position 3,418,360 of record OY856367.1, read on the forward strand.
GACGCTCTATAATCACACATAATATTACATAAGTATGGTTTTTCTCCAGTATGTATTAATCTATGTCTTTCCAAGTCAACTGCATATGATGTTTTATATTCACACATATCACATTCAAATGAATTTTCTCCAGTAAGTAACATCTTTAAGTTACATTTTTTTGTTGGTTTATACCCACATTTATTATCACATTGTAATGATTTTCCTTCGGAGTGTATCTGGACGTGTTCGTTTAAACCACTGGATGGAGGTGTTGTTCCGCACGTGGTGTGGCTGTGTTCCTGTTCGAAAGGCAGAGGATTTACTGCTGCAGGTATGCTCTCGTCTCTGCTAGAGTCATCAGTTAGTGACAAGTGAGTCTTTATATCTGCTGTGTCCATAAGCTCAGGGTCACTCGCCATTTTGAACCAACAGACAAACCAGCCAAGACAATGCAATAAATTAACGTGTAAACTGATACTGTTGTTACAAGTAATGTGGTAAAAACAGATTACAATTTTATGGCTTATGCTTGAGAACCAAAGTACCTACTGTGTAAACTGTAGTGAGTATGAAGAGATTAATCATACGTTTGGTCAATCATTGCCATTTATCCTAAAATAAACAGTATGTTAGATGGTTTGGTGTACATCTACGAGTTGACTCATTCTTGTGATGTCACGAATTTACGAAGACAGGACCAATACAGCAACAAATATAATATATTATAACATCGACAAAATATAAGGGTAAGGGGACGGCAAGTCACAGATCACTACGGCAAGTCTCCAACAAAACATTGCAAATACTACAAAGCCCTCCAACAAAACATTGCAAATAATGCAAATACAAAGCCCCCAGTTCCCAGTTCAACTTGCCAAAGTTGTCAAAGTCAAGTGACTTTGACAACTGAATCGTAATATCGCGTTAGTGATTGCAATCCGGCGTAATTTTTTGTCCGGCCGAATTCGACTGAATTCCAGACTGGTTTATCAAATCGGGATGATGTTCGTTTTTCGGTTCAAAATTAACTGTTAGTAAATTGGTCAAGTGTGAGTATCCTACTAATCCTACTAATATTATAAATGTCGATGTATGGACATTGAAGTCTTAAAACACTAAGAAGCGGCACGCGCTCATCTACGATGCCAATGTAAGATCAGGTGACGTCTCCTGATTGAGTCTCAGTCGCATCAGGAGCCACAAGTTGAGTGGACGTTCGCTAACAACTTAAAAAAATCCGATATGAGTCGTAATAATGTCTTATTATGCTTTTGCAAGGTGCACAAACAGTTCAAAGACCAAGAACAAGCTCCATGGTATCACTTTTCATACGTAAGTACACAAAATCACTAATTATTTCCATAACAGTGCAATGATTATTACATCTAAAATTATTTTTCTGTTGTAAGCAATTTTACAATTGGCCATTTCTAAAAAGAGACAGATATACATACAGCATAAGAGTGCAACACGACCGGCGATATGTTAGTTGCGGCTATTTTGTCTCTTTCACGCCAGTGCATTCATATGTCTTTCTATTCTTGTCGAAAAAAAATCTAAACAAATGCGACGTATAGCTATCTCATTTCCACCTACTGCCTACTTGTCATGATGTCTTTGTCATTAATTCAAATGTCATTCTTCAGGATGCAAGTGAAGCTGTGTGCACATTGCGTATACTTGTGTGAGATTTTCGCCATATTATGCTGTCTTTATATTAGAGCGTACCTTATCTTCGTTTACTTACTTTTATCAAAGTGTATGGATGTTTGGATATTTGGATGTTTGTTGTCCTAACGTATGAACGGATCGGGCTGAAATTTGGAACACAGATAGATTATAGTCTGGAAGAACACATAGGCTATTTTTTATCCCGAAAAAAAAACACAACGGGAACTACGCGGGTAACACCGTGGGGCACTGCTAGTATACAGGGTTACTGGTAATCAGCCTGCATCCTTTTAAGGGGATGTTAGGTACATTCAAAACTTCAAATTTTGTTTACAGTTTAAAAAAAATGTGTTTTTTTTCTTTTACAAAAAAAATTAAAAAAAAATTTGCACTGTCTAAAAGCATCGAACTCTTCGTAACAATTCGTAACAAGAGCGCGTACGCTCTTTAACGCGCAAAAAATGATGTGCCGAAGTGAATAAACACTAAAAAGTCGCTAAACAGTACAAAAAAGGGCAACAAATACTTTTTTTTGTTGGGTTATCTATTAAGTTTTAAGAAAGTTGTAGCACAAAAGTTGTTTGTTTAAATATACAGAACATGCCCTTAAACGGATGCAGGCTGATTACCAATAACCCTGTATAATAAAGGTGGGTTACAATAATGAAAATTCCTGTGTATCTAAATTTTTAATTTAAGTTGAATGAATAAAATAAATACACCAGCGTATCGATTCTGAACCCAGTCGGATTAATCACGACTGATCAAAATATTAAAACCTAGTTAGCAACTTGTTTGGTGACTTTTATGTAAAAACCTATCACTTGGATGTCACGTAACGGAGAGTGAGAGGAAGGGTGTTAAAATCGTTATACATTGCGTTCCGTAATACTTGAACGCTCCCTATAATAAAAATAATAAGATACAATCTGAACATTGTAACCACAGCGACACGACAGTGACTGACGCGGCTGAAGGACTAGTATCTACGGCAAAGAATAAATTAATAAAAAAATGGTTGTCTGTAAAGTCGGTTTACTGACGATAGTTGAACGTGACAACGTCTTAAGAAATCAGTACGCTGATAGCGCGAGTAGTGATACCGCTCGACTCGGCGGGCGGCGCTCTCAGCGCTCAGCTTCGTCTGCATGGCACGGACGACGAACTAACGGTAACGACGGAACGTTACATGACGTCATGTTTTGCGGGCGTGCAGCCGGCTTCATCAAATTATAAGACGTTATCACGTCAAAAACGGTGATAGCAGCCAGACAGCAGCAGTAACAGCTGATTGTTTATTTCTGGCTCTAGCAACTTGACGGTCCCAAGTTCACTCGAACAGTTCTTCATTTACGGGCGTGACGATGAGCTTCATTCACAGCCCACGAAAGATCTATGTGTGGTGTGAGGCAAAATATGTGTTCACTTCAAAAATAAAATCGATTCAACCGTTCGTGATAACTCCCGAACTTCCAACCAAAAAAATCAAACCAGTTCATCCGATCGGAAGCTACGATGCTACAGACACATACATATATACACATTGACAATCATATACTACACCTCATTTTCGTCACTGTATTTTGGTACCGGGTTAATTATACCGGATCCACCGGAATATCAGATTCGTTTTTCCGGATGGCAATCCCTATCGGATACGTTACGTAGGTACTTAGAACTGAAGTAGATTAAATGATTGTTTATAAAATGCTTTTTAGAGTAATATCCACAGAACAAATACTCACGGAAAAGAATGTCAACTCCATACTTCGTAGAAAAGTGGCTCCATCTATTTTCAGCCCCCTTCAAACTTCTGTCAGTGCGCAAGGCGGGAAATTTTAAAAACTACCATTTGCGTAGGCGGGGAAATTCAAAATGTTATAGGTAAAAAGGTAGATTATAAACCACATGGAACTACAGCCCAACTAATATAAACAAAACGTACTTGCTTACTAAAACTTACTTATATACTTGCAAGTAAGTTTTGTTTATATTAGTTAGGCTATAGTTCCATGTGGTTTATAACCTACCTTTTCTTTTTCTTGTCTTATATAAATTCATGGCTTGATGTGGTGTAGAAAAAAACATGTGTGTTGAGAAGTTGAGATTCAATGCATTTATTTCAATTAGGTATTTGGAAAATACAATCTTGAGACTTCAAAATGTAATCAGAACATATACACCACTACCCATTAATAAATTACATATTTATAACAATATTTTTATAATACTCGTAGAAGCACGTTCTTCCACACATTTTGTAATTTTTTTAAGTACTTGAGTGTTTGTTTCCCATCTTCAGTTCAGTTCATCCCAGCATCTGAAAGTTTTATTTTCCCCATGATTATATTATTTCATCATTAAACATTCGAAACTAGTAAATATATTTGCAAATCAAGGGTTTGAAGAGACCAACATTTCCGAAGAAATTACAGGGCATTGAGATAAAACATCTTAAATCTCTAAGTAACGAGAGCAGAGCACTAGGTAGTGATTTAGACTATTTATGTAGCTGTGTAACTAAGGCGTGTTGCTCACCATCAGACTCATGTCCTGCTCATCCTTCTAAACTACAAATAAAAGTCATGGGTAGAAGCTTGTTATAAGACACAGTAGTATTGAATTAGTAAATTGTAGACATTATGATGCCGACACCAAACTCTAACACAGATGTTATTTTTTCTGATTTCAGATTTATTTTTAGATAACTTCGATATACCAACCTCATAATTTTCTCGTATAGTAGTCACTGGCTTTATGTCAGCCTTCATTGATGGACCTGCTTCATGTTCAGTAGTAGTAACCACTGCAGTATGTCAGTATTCAACATAATGATGTTTTCTAGTAGGGGCTGCTTTGTAGATGAACCTGCTTCAGTTCAGTAATGTTCAGCATCTAAAATTAAATAATTTATGCTATTTTACCAAGCACAACATACACTAAATTATTATTTTTATCTTTTAGAAAACAATTAAAATATATTTACCTCATCATAGCTTTCATCGGGTGTAGCAGATGTTATAATAAGCTATTTTCCACCAGAAATTAAAGAAGATGGCTTGAAGTGATGGTTACACAGCATAAAATCCTTCTTGTACAGCTGTTCTTGAAATTGGTTTGAAGCTTTGAGGCCCATTCTTCATTAGGATAGCATATACTTAGCCCACAACCCGGAACTGAAAGCATAATTTATAAATGTGTTTTAGTTTCCGCCGGGCGCCCATAGGTCGTCAAATTTATGATAATTTCATAACAATATTCGCGATTTGGCGAACAACGTAAGTATTTACCGTAAAAAAATCCTTTTTCCAGGTTTAGGGAAACGATGTAGCGTGATGGTAGAATCACCAGCAGGCGATCTGCCACACTTAGCACATTTTCGTTGGCTCTCTTTCATGACAAAATACAGCGGAAATATATGGATAAAATGTAAATAAACTGGATTTTAGCAAAAAAAAACAAGAATAAAGCACGTAAACAAAACACGACGCCATTTTCTTGTGGTCGTTTTACTTTGACTTTTAGAGATACCTACGTAATGACACCACGAAAATGTTTGACTCGATACTTATTTTTATTGTTATTTTACTAATCGAGTTATCAAGAGCAATTTTATAGGTAATTTGTATGTATATGTAATTTTATTATAATTACAATGAAATCACTCAATAGCCATGATGTTAATATCTTCTTCGCCATAAAATGCGACAAGTACAGTAAGTCTTCAATTTGATCAAAGCTCTGGTAAAGTTATGGCCATAAGGGGCCGTTGAAGTTTTACGGCAGCAGATTTATTGCAATTATTGACCCCCCTCTCTCTCCCCCTTGTCATCAATAAGCCGCCCGCCCTCGCATGCTTACGTAAAATTTGTACCCATTCCCCCGAAAATTCGTTCTGTTTTCGGGTCTAGATAATGTGTGGGTTGTCAACTGTGTTAAAAAAATTGGCAGTCATAGGAACTGCCGATAGAAGTGAAAACTTATAACTCAGAATTTGATAGCTTACCTTGGAAACTACACACGTGTAACCATGAAATGCGTGAAAATGAAATGAGAAATGAATCATTGTCCCATTGGCTGATGCAGTTTCTAGATGGCCATGCCATGATGGCCTGTCCACGCCCTTTCAGCATTTCCCATAAGCTGACGTATTTCTAGAAGGCCAATAGCCATGGTCCCGAGCAGGGATGTTACGGAGCTTCGACTCCGACTCCGTTAAGTCGGAAGTTCCGGTTATTATTACGCCTCCGGTTCTGACTTCGGTTCCGAAACTTATGAATCGGAGGTTTTAATCGGATGTCGAAACATAACTTAGCGGCGGCGCCCTGAGCCGACAGTAACGAACAGATTCTTACATGTCGCGCAGGGAATCTCCCGCGCACGAGTGGAATGAAAAGTATACTACTTCAATGAACACAACATAGAAAAACGCATAATTCCAGCACCTTATATTAAATGTCCGCCAATATTATCGTGTCCACCAGGCTTGGTAGCGAGCGAACATCTTTTTGGTGGCGTCGACTTAATCTACGACTCGTTAAGAAATATCTTGGACTGAGACAGCTTCAAAGCTTATGTTCATGAAGTACATTTACACACTTTTGGTGTCAATTTATTTTATTTCATTTGTTTCAAAGCTTTTGTTCATTTAACATACTTAATATGGCACTTTGGGATTCAATTAATTTAATTTTTTGTCTATGTTTGAACATTCCTTTTTTTTCATTTTTTGTGATATTATATGAAACACAAACAATGAAAAGATTGAATTAATGTCTTATTTATCCTAAAATAAAAAATCTCTTTCCTACCACTACTTCTGACCCTATCTCCGACTCCGGTTCCGACTCCGACTCCGATAAATCAAATTTACAAACTCCGACTCCGACTTCGGTTCCGATATGATCACCTCCGTTACATCCCTGGTCCCGAGTTTACCCGAAGCTTTCTTATCATACCCGAGCGTGACGAATGAATTAAATTCACAGCCCACAAAAAATTTGTCTAGGCGCTCCTAAAGAAGTTTTCACTTCAAAAATAAATAACTATTGCTGACGTAATCTCCATATTGAACCGCCACCCCCCATTTCAACAAAAATAAGCAAAATAAAGAAAATTCAGATGTGCTACATCTGCCCCGCACGATTGCCCCGTCTAGAGTCTAGACGGCTTCGTCGAACGACAAAATCGTTAGACAAATCGAATGAATAGACGAAAAAATCCTAATTTTTCACAGGTTACTTATCTCTAAAATGAAACGTTAGAAAGAGACGCGCGTATATATTGCCACTACTCGTTTGGAGCCCCCTCGTGTATGTACTTTTATCCCACCTGGCCCTAAGAGAGTCGACCACCCCTGGTAATATCGCCCCTAAATTGACAGAGTAATGATGTAATTTCTGAAAATATGATATACCATTACTCTTTTTCAGGATATGCAGGATATTACGACGCAAAACACCATCATAGGGGAGTATGCAATGGGACCAGTAAGGTGCTAAGTCAGACGACTGACGTAAAGTTAACTGACTTGTGGCGTTTTGTCTGTTGAGTGAGGCCGTTTTTGAAAGCTGACCTAAAATCCTTAGTTTCTAACATCATTGTATTATAAGCAAGTTTTCGATTTAGAAATAAGTAAATAACACCGACAACCGACAACTAACATAACTCGGACTCGGACTCGGACTAACATAACATAGTCGGAAACTCTTCCGACGAGACAAAAAGATATGGTTTAATAAAACGATAATAGGAGGCGCTTGTAGGTCTTTTGGTTTGTTGTCAAAAGCGGTAGGCATAATGGGACTCAATTCATTCAATTTGCGAAAGCACGACTTCTAGTAATAAATAATAAACTACTTTATCCATGTACGCATTTTATTCGAATGAAAACTATATCAAAACATCAAAATTTCAAAACAAATTCGTAAACCTGATGAAAGACAAAATATATTTTTTTTTAATTTATTCTTGGCTATGGATACTAATCCTTCAGCCGCGAGAGTATCTCTCTACTTAGTCTGTGGATAAAATATTGTCGTACCAGTGTTGCTATTTATATCTTTGAATTTTCCTTCTACTTTGGCTTAGTTGGTGTCTATTGCCTCGGGAGTTCTAAAGATTTTTACTGAAAAGGGATTGTGATCAGTAACGGTTTTTATTACATTATCAACCTAATTAGCTATTGTTATTCCCAATATTTTAAAATTAAAGATGATACTTTTTACACTATACTTTTTCCCTGAAAACGGGTAGGGTCTCTAAAGGGATTACACTGTTGAGAGTATATGGTAGAGACAGATCTATCTGCATCTCGAACAATCGCCATCTAGTGCTTCCGTTAGAACTATTTTTGTCTCGTCGGAAACTCCCTCATTCATTCGGTCTTACCCCACCGCCGATCTTACCCCAACGCACCTTACCGATATTTCTGAAATTTTACTCTCAACATCTCAAGTTGGAAATAAACGCCCCTGTGATAACTCTCTGGCTTTTTCAACAACAACATTGTACCTACATATGATGACATTTGTGCAGTGGTAAACAGTATGTGGTCTTAGAAAAGAAACCAAACCTAAAAGTTTATCGCTCTAGTTAACTGTCAGCTTTGTCCCAAAGGTGCCAAATAATGATTGGAAATTATGGATTCCTGATCATTTTCAAGGTGAACACACAAATAATCTAGATTTACACAGAATAGTGTTGATTAAGGTCTACAACCACTTGCCAGTCTTGCCACTGAATCTGAAAACATTGACTGGAAATACATTTAAAAACAGTCCAAAAAAGTGGTTGATCTCTAAAGGATATTATGATCTCAAAGAATATTTTAATAATAGAAATGTATAAATAACAACTAAATAACTATCCTTTCCCTCTTTGTCCCAGTCTATTTTCAATTTGTGTATTTATTATTAAACTGTATAATTTTATAATTAGGTAGTAATAATGATTGTGTTTTGTATTCAATCTTAAAAATGTGTAATTTTATAAATAGTAATAATAATTATTGTGTTTTTTTAATGCACAAAATCATTGTTTAATCGTAATGGATAAAACTGTTGGAACTAAAGTCCATTTCACGAAAGAAGTCCCGCAGACGCAGCGCTGTATTCGCGCGACATAATGTTGCCACGGTTAAATTTATATGGTATGGGGAAATCAGGGGAAATAATTTATAGTTCATTAGTTTCATTTTATTAACTTCGTACTCGAACAGTTAGATAAGAAAAAAAATGTTTTTAATAGAATATATTTTTTATATATAGGTACCTATTTGATGTTTATACTGCTAAGGTCAGATTAGTGAAAAATTAATCTTCCTGTAATTTCTAAAATATAAAATGGAAATATAGATGTTCAACCAACTTCAAATTAGAAAAATAAAATAACATTTAAAAAGTTTTATTCAAAGTTTTATTGAATAATTATGATAGGTCATACTATGATCACTGTCAGAAGAGTGAATAGAAACAGAATCAGATTCTGTTTCACTATCACTAGCCGTAGATATAATAAATCGATCCATTTCTTCATCCATAAGACCATCATTTTTTTTATATTCTTCCTCCAAATGCTGTACATGTTTACATTGAACTGCCCAATCTTCCGCTGTAACAGGCTCGAAAGCCTCTTCTGTTAGGCGTACAATTTCTTTTGGATCTTGGCCCACGTTTTTATCCGCTACCCGTCTCTTTACAAGGCTCCAAATTTTTTCGATCGGATTGAGATCACAGTGGTAAGGCGGCAATCTTAGCAATTCATGATTGTGAGATTTTAATAATTCATCCACGGCATATGTAGGTGGACCTTTGTTTTGCTTAATTAATCCAAATAATACAGCTTTTGTCCAAGTATCTTCAAAATATACTCCCTTTCCTCGCAGCCATTCCTGCATGTCACGTTTAATACTTGACATTGTAGGTGCTTTATTTATTTGAGTGCAATGATACGGAGCGTTGTCCATTACCACAAGTGACCTTTCAGGTAGGTTAGGAACGACTTTCTCACTCAGCCATTTCAAAAAATTTGTTGAGTTCATGTCATCGTGGTAATCTGAGGATTTGGATTGGGATTTGAACATTAACAATGCACCATTAACAAAACCATTTTCAGTTCCTGCATAAGCAATTATCCAACGACTCCCTGATGACTCTGACACGAACACCCCAGGCTCCTCCTCACTTTGTCAGCAACTTTTGGCATGATAAGTGTTGTGTATATAGGTCTCGTCTAAATATACTACAGGTTTTTTTTCCACATTGCGATTTCTTCGGATTCTCTCCAAATATCTTGAACGCCATGCAGTAATATCATAACGTTCCATTAGTAATTTACGTTTCGATTGGCATCGCTTATACTTGAAACCGATGCTATGAAATATACGGTGCAATGTTGTGATACTTCCTTGATAATTTATGTCTTCTCTCAAAGCTGCACGTAATTTAGCCAATGTAGGTAATTCCTTCTTCACAACATAAAAACTATGAATTTTTTCGCACTTTAACGCACAATTTAATGCGCACAAATCAAATCCATCCAAGTCGAACTTTTTGGGATGCGGGCGACTCTTCCCTGGGGTGATGATAACTTTAGAAGTACTCGCCGCTGTTGCGCCTTCTTTTGTAACTCTCGTTACAGTTTTCTCTGACACACCTGCAATAAAATGAACAATTAAAAAAAAAAACTAACCATGACTATTTCCGTATCTAATTACATTATAGTTGAATATAACTTTACAAATTTTTGTTGTGTTGTGTTAATTCCTTTTCAAATTTTCCTTAATAAAAATCGTGCATTAAAAAAAACTTAACTCCAATTTATAAATCAATCGGGAAAAAATATGTATAATATGGCAGCCCCAAAATTTACCTGTCATGGCGGCGACTCTTTTGCGAACATTGTCTAATGGTATTAAAACGCCGCGATTCTTGTGTTCCACTTCACAGAACTCCTTCACCTTTAATATCATTTCTCGACCTGCACTTTTTACAAATTTTGGCATAGTAAATAAACCTTATAACGCACTAATCCAATAATACACTCACAAAATATCTACCACAACAAACGCACCTTGATAACATCGACTAACGACAACATGGCCGAACTCCCCATCTGTCAAATTTAGTTCCACAATTGTCCGCGGGACTTCTTTCGTGAAATGGACACTATTTAAAATTGTAACATCTTGTACCTGGGTAGCGATTCTGAAACCATTCGGTTGCATCCGACACGGAATCTCATCTCTCGGTCTTTGTCTTATCTGTTTAGAATGACAAAGACCGAGAGATGAGATTCCGTGTCGGATGCAACCGAATGGTTTCAGAATCGCTAGGCTGTACACAGTTTATACAATAAAGCATATGCTATTCTATTCTAGTGTTATTTATTGAAGGTTTTGCATGGCAGCATTGAACGAATGATAAATTAATTATCTGTGCAGGCATTGAATGAACGAACTGCATACAAATAATGTAAAAAAACGGTTAAGTAGTTTAGGAATCCATCGCGGACAAACATCGTGACAGGAGTTTTATACATATTGAGATATTGCTTTGAATATTTTACCCCTAAAATTGACACATTTACTTGAAAATCCACCTTAGTTTTTTTGCTAAATTGAAAACGAATACTTTTACTGAAAAAATATATACCATTAGGAAATCACAACAAATAGGAAAAACTAGTAGGTTATGTTCCTCAATTTAAAAAACAATGTTTTTTTAAGTAATCTTTTAAATCAGAATTATTCAGAAATTTTAATTATTCAAGAACAATACAATTAATCTTAATCATTTACAGATAGATAGGTAATGATAATGGATGATCTTCTAAAACTACCAGATGTGTAAACACTGATACCTATATGATGAGTTTTTATTATGGTAAATTGTTAGAGATATCGTAGTAATTAATTGTAATATATTATTATTATTACTATTTTTCATGCATAAGTACACAATATTATGTGTTTATAATATTATGTTTTCTATCTGACTTGTAATTTTTCTTTATCAATAAATAATTTGTATTTGTATTAAATAAACTCTTACACTTACTACTGAAATATATAAATACAAAACAATATAAAGCGACCAAAATCTCTAAACCTATCCCCTGAAATACCCTGAAGAAAACACATAAGTTGGTAAGACTGAGGACGCACCCGGACACAAGATTTTTCGAAATCCGCCTAGTTAGTTGTGTATTTCCGTCAAAAATCTGTTAATATTTTTATATTCCAATATTACTCCTATGGACTTCTTGAGGGATCGATCCATACGAGTCGTCAGTGATGGCTGCTCGTCGGATCAAATGGCTATCAATGCCGGAGTCCCTCAAGGGTCGGTACTCTCTGCGACGCTCTTCCTGCTACATATCAACGATCTGTTGAAGCCCGGTATCATTGGGTACGCAGATAATACCACTGTTGTAGAGAGTTACATATCTAGCGCGAGAGCCAGCGGGCAGCAAACTCAGGTACTGCGAGAGAGTCTGATCGAGCGTTTGAGCTTGACCTTGAGGCGGTGTCTAAATGGGGCGATGCCAATCTGGTCAAGTTCAACGAGAATAAGACGCAGGCGTGTCTGTTCTCCGCTAAACGGAGTCCTTTCGAACTGACTCCAACTTTTAGAGTTGTATCCGTGCCGGTTTCTGACCGTCTTGAGCTTTTGGGCGTTACTTTGACCTCTACGCTCAACTTTGGCTCGTATATCGAGTCCAAGGCTAAACTAGCTGCCAAAAAACTAGGTGTCCTCTCAAAGGTGGGAAGGTATTTCAAGTCTGAACAGTTGCTTACATTTTTAGTATTAAAATTAACGTGGTTGTTATACATATTGATTAGGTAAAAGGGTAACTCACGTGTAATGAGGTCGGTCAATCCGACTCGAGTTTCGGCCGCGTCCGGCGGCCTTTTTCAAGGAGAGTGTACGCGCCCGATGGCGTGCCAAACGGGACGCTTGGTGTTGTGTGTGAATTGTCTACCAATATTTATTTATTTATTAGGTACTTGCCTACCTTACGGTTTGAAAAAAGCAATAAACATTTACATTAGGGATGAAAATGTGTAGTTTTAATTTCCGTTAGCCATTAGAAAGTTATTTTCGCGTTCTTGACGTGCCCAAATCCGCTAGATACGACGGGAAATCTGTTATGTTTGCAACACTGCGAAAACCTCGATCGAAGCGCCCTCTGCTCTGATGTGCTCAATGACAGATGACAGTAACATATCATTCCATAAAGACCCTATTCATGACTTTTTAATTGAATACATTTGTTAAGTTAAGGTGGGAACGCACTGGGCGACGCGACGGGACGCGACGCGCCGCGGCCAAATCGTCACAGATCACAATATAGACTCCGCGCCACCACTTGTGACCGTTGGCGAAAGGAGCCACTGTCGTATTCCACAATGACAGATGAAACCTATGATATTATAGTAGCTTAGTTCAATAATTTCGCCAAAGTACTTCAGTGATGGCACGGAGTCTACTACTAGCACAGATAAGTAAATCTTGAAGCTGCCGTCATTTTCGAGGTATTATTAAACGTCAGTGTCAGTGAATCAGTGACAAACATTACTGTTACGAACTGTGTTGCCAAACGATACGAGTTAATACGATTTAAATCGTATTTATAAGATCTTTTTGGCTCATGTACGATGTACGATTGCAAAGTCGAAATCGTACGCAAAATATACGATCTATTGAATGGAATCTTACGAAATTAACAATCACCATAAATTATTTTTTGAAGTGAAAACTTCTTCAGGCGCGCCTCAACAAGTTTTTCGTGGGGGGGGGGGGGGGGGCAAATTGATTTCTAACGTTACGCTCACCCCGGACACTCGGCCTAAACTCCAAACAAACGGTGAAGTCGACATACCTACACTCACACAACTACGCATATGTTGTTCGAACACATTTACGCATGTGTGCGTGTCATCTAGGGTTACTAAATTATTTTATGGAATAGCTGTGACCCGTGAGTTCACCTGCCTGTGTTAAGTGGCTTACAATCTTACCTAGTTAGTGTTCGATCTTTAATGTAGGTAAATATAACTTTCATCAACAATCAGAAGGGATAAGATTTAAAACAAAATAGGAGATAATAAAGGTACCATGTACGAATTGATTTTTAGTTAAGTACACTTACCCAGAGATTAACGAAAGCCGCAGTTTAAAAACAACGAGTTTAATAATTTCGTCACAGGACTTCAGTGTTTATAAAAATGATTCAATCTTATCTCATGTGTTTCTATGTATAATAAGTATGTATTTAAAACTATATAAGTATTAAACCAGCTATTTGGCCGCCATCACACAAGCTTTGCTTAGTTTGGGGTCAGATGGTGTTGTGTGTGAATTGTCCACCAATATTTATTTATTTATTTATTTATTTAATCTTTGTAGAAATTCTTATGAAATTAAAAATCTCTTATTCTTGTTTCGTATAATAGACGAAAAATTTGGTACCATTTTGTTAAATAATACAGCATCATGGTCGTATTCTCATAGAAAATTATCGTCCGATATAATAACCCTTCGTTGAGTCCGCCTCGCGTCCGCGAGGGGGAGGAAGCTTGAAATTGGCGGGGGGTAGGGAGTGTCCGTTCTATCTATATTATCTATTCTATGGCTCGGGTATGATAAGAAATCTTCGGCTAAGCTCGGGACCTTGGCGATTGGGCATCCAGAAATGCGTCAGCCAATGAGAAATGCTGACGCGTTTCTAGACGCAATGCCAAGATGGCGAGGCAACGCCCTCCAGTTACATCCGTGTAGTTTCCAAGGTAAGCTATCAAATTCTGAGTTATAAGTTTTCACTTCTATCGGCAGTTCCTATGACTGCCATTTTTTTTTAGTGTGAAAAGTAAAACAAGATGGTCGAACAACAAAAGAGTTAATCGAACTGAACTTCTTAAATGTAGATTGCTTTATGAATGCATACCGGAATATCTCTACGTAGTTCCTTTATAAATATGAGAGATCCTTGCGTTCAAACAAACAAACAAACAAACTCTTCAGCTTTATAATATTAGTATAGATAGCGTTTTAATGTTAACACAGTCGATATATAGTTACATTGTGGTATTATCTTGTCAATTTGGCTATACAACCAGTTGAAGTTGTTTTTGATCAAGTTTCGGATTAAAACCTAAATCGTCACAGATCACAATATAGACTCCGCGCCACCACTCGTGACCGTTGGCGAAAGGAGCCACTGTCGTATTCCACAATGACAGATGAAACCTACGATATTATAGTAGCTTAGTTCAATAATTTCGCCAAAGTACTTCAGTTATGGCACGGAGTCTACTACTAGCACAGATAAGTAAATCTTGAAGCTGCCGTCATTTTCGAGATATTATTAAATGTCAGTGTCAGTGAATCAGTGACAAACATTAGCGTTACGAACTGTGTTGCCAAACGATACGAGTTAATATTATTTATAAGATCTGCCATTTTTTTTTAGTGTGAAAAGTAAAACAAGATGGTCGAACAACAAAAGAGTTCATCGAACTGAACTTCTTAAATGTAGATTGCTTTATGAATGCATACCGGAATATCTCTACGTAGTTCCTTTATAAATATATAGCGTTTTAATGTTACCACAGTCGATATATAGTTAAATTGTGGTATTACCTTGTCAATTTGGCTATGCAACCAGTTGAAGTTGTTTTTGATCAAGTTTCGGAATAAACCTAACAGTTTTCTAATCTGAAAAAGTTTGATATAACTATATCTTAATGCCATAATGTTTCATATGTAAAGTGAGGCATCTGTATAATGCGACAGGATGAGCAGAACATGGATGGTAAGCCATAAAAACCTAGCGTCACGCAGCGTTTGAACATTGATTTGGACTCTTTTAAGTCTAAATCATTACCTAACACTGAAAAGCGCTCAACACCCATACATAGTTTAGTAGTGGTAGGACTCTTTGCAGAGTCCCCCTGGGGAACTTCCATCTTTGCTAGTTATTCTACGGCCAAGCAGTAATTTGCAACAATCACTGTGTTCCGTTTCGAAGGTCACAAAATGTCAAAGCCCACTTAGCCAGTTTTGTAATTTTTTTTATATGGCAGCATAGAATGAATGAGGAACGTAAAATTACTTATCTGTGCTAGTAGTATATTGTGATCTGTGACTATTTGGCCGCGGCGCGTCGCGTCTCGTCGCGTCGCCCAGTGCGGGCCCACCTTTATTGCTTTTGTGTTCTTAAAGGTGGGCCCGCACTGGGCGACGCGACGCGACGCGACGCGCCGCGGCCAAATAGTCACAGATCACAATATAGACTCCGCGCCACCACTCGTGACCGTTGGCGAAAGGAGCCACTGTTGTATTCCACAATGAGAGATGAAACCTATGATATTATAGTGACTTAGTTCAATAATTTCGCCAAAGTACTTCAGTGATGGCACGGAGTCTACTACTAGCACAGATAAGTAAATCTTGAAGCTGCCGTCATTTTCGAGATATAATTAAATGTCAGTGTCAGTGAATCAGTGACAAACATTACTGTTACGAACTGTGTTGCCAAACGATACGAGTTAATACGATTTAAATCGTATTTATAAGATCTTTTTGGCTCATGTACGATGTACGATTGCAAAGTCGAAATCGTACGCAAAATATACGATCTTTTGAATGGAATCTTACCAAATTAACAATCACCATAAATTAGTTTTTGAAGTGAAAACTTCTTCAGGCGCGCCTCGACAAGTTTTTCGTGGGGGGGTAAATTGATTTCTAACGTTACGCTCGGGTATGATAAGAAATCTTCGGGTAAACTCGGGACCTTGGCGATTGGGCATCTAGAAATGCGTCAGCCAATGGGAAATGCTGACGCATTTCTAGACGCAATGCCAAGATGGCGAGGCAACGCCCTCCAGTTACATCCGTGTAGTTTCCAAGGTAAGCTATCAAATTCTGAGTTATAAGTTTTCACTTCTATCGGCAGTTCCTATGACTGCCATTTTTTTTTAGTGTGAAAAGTAAAACAAGATTGTCGAACAACAAAAGAGTTAATCGAACTGAACTTCTTAAATGTAGATTGCTTTATGCATGCATACCGGAATATCTCTACGTAGTTCCTTTTTAAATATTTAGCGTTTTAATGTTAACACAGTCGATATATAGTTAAATTGTGGTATTATCTTGTCAATTTGGCTATGCAACCAGTTGAAGTTGTTTTTGATCAAGTTTCGGAATAAACCTAACAGTTTTCTAATCTGAAAAAGTTTGATATAACTATATCTTAATGCCATAATGTTTCATCCTATATAAAGTGAGGCATATGTATAATGCGACAGGATGAGCAGAACATGGATGGTAAGCCATAACAACCTAGCGCCACGCAGCGTTTGAACATGATTTGGACTCTTTAAGTCTAAATCATTACCTAACACTGCAAAGCGCTCAACACCCATAGATAGTTTAGTAGTGGTAGGACTCTTTGCAGAGTCCCCCTGGGGAACTTCCATCTTTGCTAGTTATTCTACGGCCAAGCAGTAATTTGCAACAATCACTGTGTTCCGTTTCGAAGGTCACAAAATGTCAAAGCCCACTTGGCCAGTTTTGTAAAAATTTTTATGTGGCAGCATAGAATGAATGAGTGAACGTAAAATTACTTATCTGTGACTATTTGGCCGCGGCGCGTCGCGTCGCGTCGCGTCGCCCAGTGCGGGCGCACCTTTATTGAAGGTTTTGCATGGCAGCATTGAACGAATGAATGAACGATAAATTAATTATCTGTGCAGGCATTGAATGAACGAACTGCATACGAATAGGTGCTGCCGAAAAATTTGAGTTTCACTTTCACTGTGTAGATCTTGACAATATCCAAAGATTCTTTTTTCTGTCTTCTGATGTTGTTTTGTTGATGATTGTAGCACAGCAGTTCTTGAAGTGTAACTTTAAATATTTTAACTAAGTGTTTTATTTACGACGAAGAACTCGGACTTGTTGACACTTCAACGACCGGAAACGGAAGCTCTATGTACATTCGCATAATTTCAACACCGCCAGCTAAATCGATGGTTGCGCCATCTAGTTTTATATCAACGTAATTATACAGAATATTGCAACTCTTTACTGTTTCTGCTGCCCTGGTACTGGTACCTAGGGGCAAACACAACTCTTTATATATAAATATTTCTGTTGTCCTGGTATCTGGAGATAAACGCTGGGCTGTTGGAGGTAGGTAATCGAAACTCTTTACTGTTTCTGTTACCCTGGTACCTACCTGGCCGTTTTTACCGAGTTTACCTGAAGATTTCATATCCGATCCGATCCTATCCGATCCATTATCATATCCAAGCGTGACGATTGATGAATCTATTTCACAGCCCACGAAAATTCTGTCTATAGCGCGCCTAAAGAAGTTTTCACTTCAAAAAATGTGGAGCTTAAGCATAGTTGAGTGCTTTCAAGTTCGAGAAAAAATAATAGAACTCACGGAGAGAATGACTTCCGAGATATGAGCAATACTTGGAGGAACCTAGGTAAAAAGGTTGCCGCAACTGTCAGTTTAATTTACAAGATTTTATTACAGCTTTCATTTTGATCCGGAGGTTTGAATCGGATCCAGGTCTGTGTATTTCGAAGGAGAATCGGTAAGTTAATATTTAATGAAACAATTATTTTCTGAAGAGGGGATTATAAAATTCTTAGTTCTTCAGCTCTAGTGTTTTGGTCTGCAAGGTTTGGAAGTCAGTCTATGAGCAAGGCAGAGTAATGCTCGTCAGATATTTGTTACTTAAACCGAACAAGAATCTGGCTCAGAAACTTTTATTCCGGACTTTCGGGGCAAAATCCTGATTTTATTACTGAGGACGCATCCGGACACAAGATTTTTAGAAATCCACCAACACAGAACACTATGCTTGTCCACCAAGTTAGCTGTGTATTTCCATCAAAAATCCGTTAATATTTTTATTTGCCAATATTAACTGTCAAATTTCTAAAATTATACATCAGCTTTCAGTATCTTATAAATAACACAAAAACGACAATATTGATACACAATCACGTTGTCACGTATATGCATGGAAAACTGACATCTTTTCCCTAGGAAAATAAAGGGAACGGGAACTACTCAAGTAAAACCATAGGGCGGTGCTAGTAATGTATATATTGGTGGATAATTCACACACAACACCATCTTACCCTAAACTAAGCAAAGCTTGTATGATGGCGGCCAGATAGCTGACATACTACTTATATAGTTTAAATACATACTTATTATACATATACATATAAACACCCAGACACAGTGCAAACATTTGAATTCATCACAAAAATATTTGCACTGGGTGGGGATCGAACCCACGACCCTCGGCTTCGCAGGCAGAGCTACTACCAACTGAGCCACGAGGGCAGTCGATATAAACATTGGTTTCCGATCATTTAGGAGAACCGACTAACACGTACACGCTCAACATCAGCTCTGTAAATAAAAATCAATACAAGCGGATTTTTTGGAGCTACGAGCAGCCCAGTGATATCAGTGAACCAGCTACAGTTCAGCGAGCCCGGAGCCGTGTTGACAGCCCCCAGGACGTCAGGGATAAAGAGGAATCACCAAAAATACCGTACGAACAGCCGAAAATAAAGGTTAGTTTAGTTTCAACATCACAAGATCGCAAAGTTGTATTTGGACAAAAGTCACGTCCGTCCTCTTCGGTATAGAAAACCTCCGCCGACACGTTCTTATCGCTGCACGACCGACCGGCGCCGGCGACTCGACGCACGTCATCAGCGACACCTCCCCCCGCCAAGTAAAACATCATTGGGAGAACCTCATCATCATCGCCAACCCCGGCGGAAGAACTGACTGCTGGTGACTGGACACCTACTGGACAGCCCGAACACCATCTAAAACGAGCGTGTACGCAAGAACACTGACAAACTTTAACTTGGAGAAGAAGAAGAAGACGAAGAAGAAAGGGATCATACGCGAGTAGTATAAGTTGTTATAATAGTAGTATAATTTAAATTTACCCAATTCCGTTCAATCAAATTCTGTCATACAAAACATAAATATATACAACCTAATTAAGAAATTCTGTAAAATGTCCGACACAACCAAAAAAGCCGCCCCCTCCACTTCTGCCTGCCCCACTTCAGCCACTGCCAATGCACCCAGACGACCAAGGGTGCTCTCGGTAAGGTCAGTAGCGTCTAACTTACATAAGCGCATCTTAAAAAAAAATGTTAAGACCAGCGCGTCAGACGTGGTGCCGCCGACGCAACACCGGGAGGGGTACCCCGGTGTGCCCGTGGATGTCCCCGAGGTAGAGTCCTGCTGCACTCGATCATCTAACAAAGCACCATCGCCACCGTGCTCACGAACAGTAAGTGAAACCTCTGTGCCGGTAACATCAGTGCCAGAGTCGAGCCCAGAGCAATTAGCAGCAATAGATAGAGTCCAGAACTGGAAACAGTGTGGAATATCACCTCCAAAAGAGTTGACGATGGATGAAGAAACGGACAGCGTGTCAGAATCGTCATTCCCGACCTCCGCCCGATGCAAAAGGACCAGTATGCTGATCGCACACTGCTCAAAGCGAACGGGGGTCGAGATGGACAGCGCCACGAAAGTGGCAAACGACGCGTTACTCCGGGGGAAGGACGCTCTCGAACAATCCACCAATCAAAGACGGGATCTTAAACAAACTGCGATCGAGAGCCTCCAGACGCTCTTCGAGATTGTCCTTTCCCTAGCAGAGTCCAGACATCGTCACATCGCCTCACTCGAACAGGAGCGGACTCGACACGCCGTGGAACTGCTCTCGGTGGAAAGGGCTCACACCAAATCAGTACAAAGAATGAATAACGACTTAACGAAGGAGGTAGCTCTGGCCAGGGAAACACTCAGCGAACTCCAAAAAGAAATCAAAGCCGTTAGAGACTGGCAGAGTTTTGAGTCGAGAGAGCCCCACCAACAAATAAAAGCAACGGCCGAAGCGGTGAGGGATATCAGTGGTTTTATTAAGTTACCTGCGCAAAGTCAAAACCCCTCCGTCGATTTGACTCCACTGCAGAACGATTATCTCGGTCTAAAAACCGGGATTGAAATTCTTCGGAGACAGGTCGACGAGTTTCGGAGAGACTCAAACGTAGAAAGGGCAGAAACCATCGATATCCTTCACCAAAACGCCAAAATTATGAAAGAGCTCGCCTCGACTCCTCCACCTCCTACTCCCCCAAATTACTCGGACAGACTAAGTACGATTGAAAAAATTCTAAATAAACAAACGCCACCCCCATCCTCCGCCCCAATCAGAATAAACATCGATGAGCACGTGCAGCCTATTACAGAACGTCTAGAAGCTGTATCGTCGGAACTCCGGACGATGCGGCAGGAAAAATTAATTCTTCCCCCACCAGCCCTAAGCATTGAGGCCGAAATCTGCCAAGCGGAGACGGGCAAACCATCTAAGCCCAACTACGCGAAAATGGCAGCTAAGCCAATTGTGCCAAAACCAAACCACACTCTTATCGTGACAACAGCGAATCCCACATCTCCCACGACGGCCGAAAATCTAATAGACAGAATAGCGGTAGCACTGGACACGAAAAAGACCGGAGCAAGGGTTGACCGAGTGCGCAAAGGTCGAAACAGGAAAGTTATCCTGAGTTGCAGCACAGAGGAAGACCTTGGTCTGGTTAGAAATCGCGTGCAGCAGGACAAAACTCTATAGGTGGAGACCGCGAAAGCGGGTAATCCACTAATCATCATCCGAGACGTCCTGGCGTACCACAAAGACCACGAGATAGTGGAAAACCTTTTGGCGCAGAATAAACATCTGCTACAAGGGGTTAATTTGCAAGAGAGCACGATTAGAGTTCGGTACAGAAAAAGGGCGCGTAACCAGCATGAGTGCCATCCAGTGATCGAGGTCTCACCTCGCATTCACAGAGCGTTTTTGGACGCCGAAAAAGTCTACATTGGGCTCCAGCGGAGACCAGTGGCAGACCACTCGCCTTTGGTGCAGTGCACCAAATGCCTAGGTTTCGGTCACACAAAGGCGATCTGCCGGGAAAGGGATGAATCCTGCAGTCATTGCGGAAAAGCCCATTCCTGGACCCAATGCAAGGCAAGAAAAGAAGACCTGCCACCCAAATGCAAAAACTGCGCGGTTGCTCATCCCAACAGCCCCAACAGAGAACTCGCTCACAACGCCTTTAGTAGCGAGTGCCCTGAAAGGGTAAAATGGGATGGCATAGCGCGGTCCCGAATATCTTATTGCTAAGGGCACTCATGAGGAACGAGGCTCAGTCTCCCAAAGAGTAGGCAAACCAGGTTTGCGCTTCATCCAAGCAAACCTGCAGCGCTCCCAGAATGCAACGACAGAACTCCTGAAGGTTGCGAGAGAAAGGGGAGTTTCAGTTGCCCTTGTTCAAGAACCCTATGTGGGAAATAAAGGCGCGATGAAACAATATCCTGGAACTCGCATTATTCAGTGCAGTTTAAATAGGCAAAAACCAGTTAAGGCAGCCATTATAGTCTTCGGCGATAGGCTGGAGGTAATCCATGACCCCCAAATTGTCACCGAAACAGAAGCGGCTGTCCTATTGGTCGGCACAGGCCTAAAACTGGGAGTGATTTCTGTCTACTTAGAAGGAGACCAAAAAGTCGACGCCTACCTCAGCAGGATCAAAGTATTCAGTGAAAAATTAGCGACAAAAGACCTTATTGTTGCTGGTGACGTGAATGCATGGTCTCACTGGTGGGGAAGCGCATATCAAAATGAGAGAGGAGAAGCCGTAAACTCTTTCTTCAACGAAATGGACTTGTACATTCTCAACTCCGGCGATACACCAACCTTCGAGATCGTCAGGGAAGGCAAACTCTGCACAAGCGTAGTAGATGTAACTACGTGCAGCGGGTCTCTCCTGGGAAAAATCGAGGGATGGGAGGTTGACAGAAGTATTACAACATCTGACCACAACGCAATCACCTTCACTTTGCGTCTAGTTAAAGCTCTCGAACAACAGAGGTCAATAACAACACGCAAATACAACACCAAGAAGGCAAAGTGGCCAAACTTTATGTCACAGCTAAAATCTTCCCTAAAAGAAAGAAACATCTCGCCGGAATCAGTGGAGAAATGTGAAAGTTTACTAGAACTTGAGTTGATGATTACGAGCTACACAGCTGGTATACATGAAGCCTGCGAGCACACCATTCCATTGGTGAGCTCGTCGAAGGGAAATCCAACCCCTCCATGGTATACAAAAACGCTCGAAAATCTGAAGAAAGAAGTTCTCAGAAGAAAGAGAAGGATCAGGAATGCCGCTCCTGACAGAGTTGTACTTGTAGTCGAACAGTACCAAATTGCTCGGCAAGACTACAAGGAAAAAGTCAAACAAGCTCAGACGGAAAGCTGGAAAGAGTTCTGCACCAATCAGGAAAAAGAAAGTATGTGGGACAAGATCTACAGAGTGATGAGAAACACTTCGACAAGACAGGAAGAAATACTCCTAAGAGACACCGAAGGTAACACTCTATCCCCGCAGCTATCTGCAGAACTACTTGCCAAAACTTTCTATCCCGACGACTCTGAGAGCACAGACCAACCGTGTCATACAGAGCTACGGGAGCGAACCACGGAAACACCTATGGACTTACCGGAAAATGATCCACCTTTCACATCAGCGGAACTGGAATCAGTATTGAGAACTCTGAATCCAAAAAAAGCTCCTGGTACGGACGGGCTAACCGCTGATATATGCGCCGCAGCTATACGTTGCGAATGGGAGGTTTTCTTGGCGATAGCAAATAAATGCTTGTCGTTAAAACACTTCCCCAAGCAATGGAAAGAGGCGCACGTGGTCATATTACGCAAACCCGGTAAGACAGATTACACACAACCAAAATCTTACCGCCCCATAGGTCTTCTGTCCGTTCCCGGAAAAATCGTCGAAAAGCTTTTGGTAAACCGACTCCAATGGCATCTCCTCCCAACCATCAGTAGGAAACAGTACGGCTTCATGCCTCAAAGAGGCACCGAGGACGCCCTCTATGACCTGGTAGAGCACATCAAAAAAGGAGTTGACAGTAAAGACACCGTACTCCTAATCTCCCTGGATATAGAGGGTGCCTTCGACAATGCATGGTGGCCCGCCCTCAAAAATCAATTAGCGAAGAAGAGGTGCCCAACAAACCTCTACGACATCGTAAACTCTTACCTCAGCGACCGTAAAATCAAGGTCAACTATGCAAGAGCAGTCTATGAGAAGGAAACAACCAAAGGATGCGTCCAAGGGTCCATCTGTGGACCAACCTTTTGGAATGTGATTCTAGACTCATTACTACGAATGCTGGAAGCGGAGGGAGTATACTGTCAAGCATTTGCGGACGACGTCGCTCTCGTGTTTACAGGCAGCCCGAACATCATCGAACAGCAAGCGGGCAGGGCGTTGAGCATGACAGTGGAATGGGGTAAAATTAACAAACTCAACTTTGCAGCGCATAAAACCAACGCAATGCTTTTTACAAAAAAGTTGAAGTACGAACCTCCAAACATAGTCATGTCCGGCGTCCGGCTTGATCTGGTCGAGGAAGTCAAACTGCTAGGCCTACTAATCGACCGACGGCTCAACTTTAAAGCACATGTGACCGCCCAATGTAAAAAAGTGGCGAACATTTATAGACAGCTAGCATGTGCAGCGAAGGTGACCTGGGGATTGAATGGCGAAATCATGAGAACTATATACGTCGCTGTGGCGGAACCTATAATCATGTATGCCTCAAGTGTATGGGCACAAGCGGCAGACCTCGAGGAAAACAAGTCTCACTTGAACGCAATCCAAAGAGGTTTTGCCCAGAAAATCTGTAAGTCATACCGTACTGTCTCCCTGAAATCAGCACTTGCACTCTCCGGTTTGCTCCCCCTGGATCTGAGGATACAGGAAGCAGCTAATTTGTACAGAGTAAAAAAGAACCTCTCCCAAGACTACCTCCCACCAGAAGTGGAACTCGAACGGAACGTTAACTACTTGGACCAATCCCATCCGTCCACGCTGGTACCCGTAGAATACGAGCTCCTAGAAGACACCTCCAATCTTCCAGAAGGACCTCAAATTTATACTGATGGCAGTAAGGTTGAAGGTAAAGTTGGAGCTGCTCTAACATGGTGGGAGAACGGCAAAGAGGTCAAGAACTCGACCTTCAAGCTCCACTCCGAATGCACAGTCTTTCAATCGGAACTCTATGCTCTTTGCCGGGCAACTCAAATGGCGTTAGAAAGCAAGGACCCAGAAGTCAATGTCCTGAGTGACTCCAGATCTTCACTCGAACTGCTAAGTAACCCGAAAACGAGTCACCCCCTGGCAAAGTGCATAAAGGAAAACATTGGACAGATAAATGCTGAAGGGAGATCTCTTCGTCTTTTCTGGGTGAGAGCGCATGTGGGCACCGTTGGCAATGAAAGAGCTGACGAACTAGCCAAATTGGCAGCTCTCACGGAATCACCCAGGGATTACGAGGGGATCCCTTTGTCCTACGTCAAACGCAAAATCCGCGAAGAATCGGTCAAGAAATGGCAAGATCGATATGAGACCTCGGACACTGGAAAAGTCACCCAGACGTTCCTCCCCGATATAGCAAACGCATATCGAATGTTGAGAACCATAAAATTGACTCCCTTCCAAGTACAAGCGTTGACGGGACACGGAGGAATAGCAGAATACCTGTACAGATTTAAGCTCAAGAGCGGTCCTGCATGCGAGTGTGACCCCGACCAACCCGAAACGGTCTGGCACGTGCTAATCGATTGTCCCCGATTCATGGTCGCAAGACATGAACTCGAATCTATGATCGACAGGAAGCTGGTTGTCTCGGATCTCCATAACATCTTAGCAGATCCAGACAACAGAACACGGCTCCTGTCCTTCATGGAGAGCTCATTCCGCATAGCGGCCAAGAGAAACTCCACAATATCAAATACACGCCTCCCCTCGCCACCACACCCTGACCCGCTGCCCGTGGACGCCACGCGGAATGTGGTTCCCGCCCAACCTCTCAATAGTTCCTCGAAAAGTACCTCCATCCAACAACTACTGGAGAACGCAGACCGAGGAGAGGCAGGGATCCGTATCCGCGGAGTGGCTCTCTTCATGGACAGCAACAAAGAAAGATTCGGAATAAGCTTTTGCTTTGCCTGGGAACGGAAACGAGCCCGTTTGTCACCTGGATTGTCTTGCCTGCTCAATGGGAGTACCGCAAAAGTCACAATGAAGCGGAAAACATATGACGCCATGCCAGTGTGCGAGGTGGACGGCCACCGATTTCGGTTGGTGCGATCGAAAAACAAAACGATTGCACTAATAGAGTACTCGGAAGGTCGGACCCCTTTCACACAAGCAAGTGCGCTGCTCGAACATCTGAGCAGAAATGCAGGTGAAACACCCCGGGTGATAAGCGTGGATGCGATGGCAATCGAATACTCAAGAGCGCGAGTCGCAGACCGGCTGGGTTGCATTGAGGCCTCTAAACATCATGAGGTAGTCGTATATGAAGACAGGGGAGAAAATCTGAGCTTCCTCAGAGCCCCTTCACACGACCAAACACATGCAACTGACAGCTGGGGACATCCTGTTCCTAGTTCGACCATCCAAACCGGCTCCGAAAGAGCACAGCAGAGGGCAGCCACGGAAAAAGCCGCAGCCAATCAAAGCGGCAGCCGAGGCACCAACACGACCTTCGTGACTGCCTTCAATGCAGCAGCAAGGAGCATACTCCGAATCTCATCCCACTCATCACCCCCCTTGACGTCAAGGACCCCCAACGTAACTTCACAGCAACAAACGAGCCGAACGAGAGCCGACATGGGACAGGTTGAACCGCCCCGCTATGTCATGGCTTCGGAGCCGCGGAGTCATGCACGTAACGCCTTCATCGAATTCCTAGCCACACTGAGAGCGACAAGACAAGTCAACCTCAAGACCTGCGAAAACATCATGCAGTCCTATAGGCTAGGAAGTGAAAGCCTCTTAAAGGCGAAACTCGAGGAGGCCGAAGCAGCCATTTACAATAATGTCACTTCCCGGGTCATCAAGGGAACCATGACAGGAAAGTATATGGCAGCTTACAGTGTAGAAAATGGCTTCGTGACACTGAACGAGAAAGAGACAGAGCGCGCGGGAATGCCAGTTTATGCGACACCACCAAACGACCCAATCGTAGTTACCGCCCGATGCACCAAGATTATGCTGGACGATAGGATCCTTGAGATGGCCAAAACCATCGAAGGGAACTCAAACGTCAAAGCGGGTTGGGAAAACTGGGAGGTACCGCGAATACAGTGGGTCAACGGAGTTCCAGGATGTGGAAAGACAACATGGGTAATTAGACACTTTGATGTGGACAAGGACGCTATCATCACTACAACAACTGAGGCAGCAAAAGATCTAAGAGAAAAGCTATCGCACCGTATCGGAAACCTGGTCAAAACCAGAGTGCGAACCATGGCTTCTGCTCTGGTAAATGGTTTCGGAAGAGAAAGTTTCAGTCGCCTCATGGTGGACGAAGCTCTCATGAACCATTTTGGAGCCATTGTGATGGCTTCAAGGCTGTCTGATGTTGGTGAAATTGTCCTCATCGGAGACGTCAATCAGTTGCCTTATATCGACAGGGAAAATCTCTTCGAAATGAGGTATCACCGCCCAAACCTGGTAACAAAGATCAGCCAGGAGTTGCTCTGCACACATCGCAATCCGATGGATGTCGCATATGCGCTGAGGGAAATATACTCAGGTATGTACTCCTCAGCATCCCGTATAAAGTCCCTAGAGCAGAAAAGGTACAAGGGAGCGCAAATACCCAACACCCTACCAAACACCCTCTTCTTAGTTCACACTCAAGAGGAGAACGAGACCCTGACAAACCAGGGTTATGGGTCAGGCACAGGGTCACGTATCCTCACCATCCATGAAGCTCAGGGACTGACATATGAGTCGGTAATCGCAATAAAAACAAAGGCAAACATGAAGCTGCACGAGAGCGTGCCCCATGCGGTTGTTGCAATCTCACGGCACACGGGGACCTTCACGTACTACGCTGACGACACCGACGACGCCATCGGTCGGTTCGTGCGGCGAGCGTTGGCTGCATCACCGAAGACCATCCGAGAGTTCAACCTACAGATGGCCATCAGGGACAGAAATGCAGCCGTAGTGGAAGCTCTCGGCCGGGAGGAGGCGGCTTAGGCAAATGGCAATAAGGCAAAGAATCGATGTCGAGTCGATTACTAGCGGAATCCCAACCGATAGTGATCGGCTCAACAGACGAGCACTAACTAGTATTAGGTTTAAAATGTTCCCAACTCCCCCCTTATTTTCCTCTTCTTCTGATTATCCAAGAAACATGTAAATATAAATAAGATTTTAAATGACAAAAGTCACGGACCCCGGAGTCTGTGGAGTAGCAATTTAAATATAAAAAAAAAAAAAAAAAAAGATCATTTAGCAGCAGTGAAGTCATACCACGTGATTTTTTTGAGCTGCGTCTTACGGGCGCGACCCTAAACGTGACGTTAAAAATAACATGATTTCGCTTCACTGCTTAGCTGGTAGCAAAGGTAAGTCCCGCTCATAAACAAAGATAAGTTTGTGTCTGGACTACAAAAGAAGTCTTTGATCGACCCTATTATCATAATATAACATAATTCGTTCCTATTAGGTACTTGCCTACCTTACGGTTTGAAAAAAGCAATAAAGATTTATGGACGAAAATGTGTAGTTTTGATTTCCGTTAGATATTCCGTTAGCCGTTAGAAAGTTATTTTCGCTTTCTTGACGTACCCAAATGCGCTAGATGTGATGGGAAATCTGTTAAGTTTGCAACACTGAAATAACCTCAATAGAAACCCACCTGCTGTGCTTTGCTCAATGACAGATGACAGTTACATATCATTCCATAAAGACCCTATTCATGACTTTTTAATTGATAACATTTGTTATTTTAGTGTTATTTATTGAAGGTTTTGCATGGCAGCATTGAACGAATGAATGAACGATAAATTAATTATCTGTGCAGGCATTGAATGAACGAACTGCATACAAATAAGCGCTGCCTTTATTTTCGGAAGGGATAAACGCATGCAGTTTTTTGATTTGACAATGACATTTAAATGTCATTGACAGTGACAGTAAAGTGATATTTGACAGTTAGAAATTCTTTTATGTTCTGTGCAGAATAGAAAACTGTTTCGCTTGAACAGCAAGCTTTATAAAATTTTACGTTTTTTTAAGCCTCCATTACATCACTAAATATTCGGACAGTCTTAGTCTAAGTATCGAAATCTAATAAGAGTGAAGTCTAAATGCCTATAGTGTAACAATAGTTAGACCGTTTGACCTGCGTTCGCGTCCGATGGTAGTAGTTCTAAAAGTGCGTCACTTTTATATGTTTGACTTATTTCAACAGAAAACTAAACTCGTACGTTCCTACATAGAAGTAGTTTCTCAAACCAAAACATAAACTGCGAATTTGCATGCCATACCCAAAAATATTTCAACCAAGTCATTTCTTTTTATGTTACTATATCAAAGCGAAACTTTAATATCATCACCTCAAACTCTTTCCTCCATCTATTGCATGCCGCGTGACGGTCGGCTGTGGAGTAGGATTAGCTCTAGTAGTGAAAGGCACTCCACAGAGCAGCCGATGCTAAGAATATGGCGGCGTTACTCGTTAAGTTACTTAAATTATCTAATGTTTTTCCAATAAACATTTTTGAAGTGAAAACTTCTTTAGGCGCGCTTCGACAAATTTTGCGTGGGGTGTAAATTGATTTCTAGCGTGACGCTCGGGTATGATAAGAAATCGTCGGGTAAACTCGGGTCCTTGGCAATTGGGCATCTAGAAATGCGTCAGCCAATGGGAAATGCTGAAAGAGCATGGCCTGCCCATCATGGCATGGCCACCTAGAAATGCGTCAGCCAATGGGAAATGCTGACACATTTCTAGACGGCCATGCCAAGATGGCGAGGCCACGCCCTCCGGTTACACGCGTATAGTTTCCAAGGTAAGCTATCAAATTCTAAGTTATAAGTTTTCACTTCTAACGGCAGTTCCTATGACTGCCAATTTTTTTTTAATGTTTACAATATTTAATGCTGTTTCACTATTACCGTGGTTTCATCCAACCACACAATCATTTTATTAGTAGTTACACTTGTTACGGTATATTTTGAGGCTTTGAAAATGCATGAGCTATGAGGCCATGACAACTTGACAACCAACTACATCGACATCTTGCGTGCGAACGATTAAGCCCGCGTTTTTGAAGTGAAAACTTCTCTTGGCGCACCACAAACAGATTTTTCGGAAGTGGTTGTATATTTGAGCTCTTTGAGGTTGTGACATAGAAGCTCATGGGGGCCGGAAGCTTATTTCATTTTCAAAAGCCTTTTCGAGCGCTTTGTTGACTCGACCCATGACCAAAATGATGTTCAAAAATTCGTTTGCGACCCACGCACAGATTTTTAGTGGGCTGTGAATGAAGATCATCGTCACGCTCGTAATTTAAAGACATGTTCGGTTCAACTCGGAACCATGGACTCAACATAGATGACTATGTCGTATCGCTGTGTTCACTATATTCAAAGCATAGGTAATCATTTTTATTTTGAACTAGCGGCCCGCTCCGGCTTCGCTCGAATAATAACCTAGTTTGAATACATGTTTCTTACATTAGTTTTCACTTCTGCCGTGTCCTAAGCATACACTTTTTAATTAAAACTGAATATTAAATATAATTATGGACATAATAAATATGTAATTTAACTTGTACAATACCTATTGACTTGTATAACGCAATGAAATCTTGTCTTTAGTACCAATAATTAATAAGCGAATACAATAGTTACGAATAAAAAATAAAGGAACTATTTCCCACACTGGCCATCGTAAAAATGCAAACTGCGCATGTTGTAAAGAGGATTTGTGGATAAAGGTGTAAGCAGACGTGATTGTGTTTTGTCTCACTCACTTTGGTGGCCACTTCTCCGTAGGTGCGAGTGCTTTTGACAAATCGCGATCGTTACAACCATAAAGATAGGTCAACCTTAATCGGCTTCTTTAACGCTATTTGCACGCAGTACCACGTTGAGTAGTGCATGCATTTTGACCCTTTCCGTAACGGAATAGAACACACTTTCTCGTGCTTCACTGTAATTTTGCTTGGTAATCCTACTGCGTGAGCACTACATAAACATTTCTGAGAGCTGTTGTCATTTGTTGTGTAAAGACATGTATAACGTTCCATAATACGCGGAAACGATTGCAATGATACGGTACGGTAATACATTAGTAGTGAAATTACTGAAATTGAAATCGAACATGTGTTTTGTGTTAGGTATGTGAAATAGGTACTGAAATACCGATATTTCTGAAATTTTACTCTCAATTTGGAAATAAACGCCACTGTGATTACTCAGGCTTTTTCAACAACATTGAGGACTGCCGTGAGGCGCGTGAGCTGCAGGTGCAGAGGTGTCTGACTTCGAATCGTCGCCATTATCAATCTATCTATCAGCACCAATACTACCGTCGAAATAAAGGATTCCAAGACACCCAACGACGTGCCTCAGTGTAGTCAAGGAGCTCACACACGTTACCTCGGTGTGCACGTTCTTCCGCCCTACGCTATGGTCGCCGACTGATTTGTACATATCAACTTCATTCATGGTTCTTTTAAAACACGACAGTGATTAAACTAACCCTAGGATATTTGCATTTGTGTTAAACAGTATGTGGCATCGATATAAACGAAAGGATGTGCCTTGAGCACCTTGAAATTGGTAATAAACTGCGTCTCTGTGTGTAACGTAAGTGGTTTACAAACAACCAATCTACTTGGCCCCTAGAATCGCTAGTGGCGAGATATACTGTAGTTCTAATTTTATTTGGTTGTTGACAGTGAATAGTGATAGGTAAAATCGTCCTACGTCCACCGCTTCCTGCAACGGACTAGATCGGAAACAGTGAGCTCACTCTTCCCAACAATGACATGATTCCGTGCGCCCTGAAGTTTGAGAAGGCACATCTGTACTGAGATTGTTGGTCCTAGAAATGAATCCGAACCTAAATGTTTATCGCCCTAGTTAATTGTCTGCTTTGTCCCAATGCTGCCAAATAATGATTGGAAATTATGGATTCCTGATCATTTTCAAGGCGAACACACAAATAATCTAGATTTATAGAGAATAGTATTGATACCTAGCTGCCTTGTAAATAGTTGATAACCTACGACTTTAAAATTGAGTTATCCCAGCAAGTATTTGATCGGACCAGGAAGTTCCGGGCTCATCCAATGAAACCAACACAATAAATTATTTAGCAAAGAGGCCTTTCATGATCCAAATCTTAATTATTAACGGGAGATCTTCATGAGGACAATATCCACAGACTTCGGAGCATTCGTTTTTGTAGTTTATACTATCAATTTGTAAGCTCAGCTGTTGTCATATTTATATTGTGTCTACCATCTGTATTTATTGTACTGTACTATCACAATTTAAAATGTTACAATGTAGATACCTCACCACTTTTTTGATATTAATTATCTAATTCATTCATCTGAATTTCTAAATCAATCAGATAATGTCTCCAGAAATGATAAGCGACTGTTACTACCAACTACTAATCCTAAACCAAATGAAAAACTAAATGCATAATGATTTTTTTTAAGTACATAATGTGAAAATAATGTTTAAATGATAACAATGTAACTTCTGCAAAAGCTTTTAATCAATTGAATTATGTAATGTAATATTTCAAATTAAATCAGTTTTATACATTTATGTACCTAGAGCGATAGGTAAGTGTTCAAATCTTACCAATCTAGTAATCTAGACCAGAGCTCCCAAGATACACGCTCAGCCTAGTTTGGGGCTCAATGCTAACGGTGATTTAGACAAGGACATTAACTGTGAACTCTTATTGTACATAGTTGTTAAAAAAATTAAGAAATAAATTAATTACTTTACTGTTAAAATCCATGTTGAATGTTAACTAAATAAATAAGTAGGTATTTACATTGTTAGTTGACTTATTATGTGGTTAGTATCAATTTATTATGCATGTTTACTATTCCCACTAACAGTATTATTGATATAGTACAGCAATGTGTACAGTATTGTCGGATAAAATATTATATGGACAATGGGACATTTAGTTGAAGTGTAAAAAATATTTGTGTTGTGTGAGGAATGTCAAACCATTTTTGTCAATGTACTTTGATGAGGAATTGGTTTGTTATTTATTTAACGCTAATGTGATGGTTTTGGCAGGTATTATGTTGTACCAAGGTATCAGAATTTAATAAATAAAAATTAAGTTGGTATTAGTAAAGAATTTTATTTCATTTTCAATAGTTGACATCTTACCTAGTCTCGAGTCTAATCATATTATAAACCTTACAAAAAAAATCTACTTAATGTGAATTTATAAGTACCTAATCATAGATTTACATAAGTTGCCACTCCTCAGAAAACTGCCATAGTCAGTTAATAATTAAATCTGTTTAGTTAGCTGTAAATTAAACAGATTTTACAGCTACCTTTATAAGACAAGAATCGATCCGCAAGAAATCAGGATGTTAATAAAACAGAAATTTGTACCGGTTTGATGAGAGTGTACCTATGATACCTAGGTAGGTACGTATGATATAAAAGTTAATTGAGATAGAGACTGTCTTATACAAAACAAAAATACATCATGCATATGTATTGAAGTTTGAAAGGTTCAATCAGGATGAAGTTCATCAAACATAATATTAGTGTCTTCATCCTTGTCCGTCGGTTGTCTGTAAGTATCTAAATTTAAATCTGAATCAAATTTTGGATAACCTTCATCATGTTATGTGCTGTATTCTCTAAAAGTGCAGAAAAAACTGAAATACTCGGTACTAAAAAACCCCCATTTTCCCCCCAAAAATGTTGACTTTCAAATTTCTATTCTATCCATTAGCTATTAAAACAGTTACTGTTTGACGTTATAGCGGGTAAAATCGGTAGTTACACAAAGACGGATAAGTTGATAAATATGGAACAAATTGATAATGCCCCTTGCCGTAATATTTTTCTAACGTAGGTACATAAAATCAAATAATAAGCGAATGGTGATAGTAATTAATTTACTAAAATTTACATTTTATTATACATAGATGACAATAACTTATCACATTCCGCCAATTTATTATCATTCACATCTTCATTCTTAAATTATTACATAACTTATGCTTCACCCATGGTACATGTAACATATAGCCTAGAGCACTCTGAGACCACATACATTTCCAAAGTTGAAATTGGTCCAGTAGTTCCTGAGTGTTCAAACAAATTTTCTTCAATATTTTAACATAAGTATAGATTCAATGAACTCTGTAGGTATATCTCTTTCAATTACAATACTTTTGATAGCAGTTAATATGTTTTTCATTACTGTTAATTAACATTTGTATTGAATCATAAAGACACTATGTTTGGGGTATTTCTTTCGTTTGGCATTTACATTAAGTACATTATAGCTATGGCATTTACATTACAGCTATGGTCAGAATTAATCTTGCAAGAACAGGATGCTTGGATACTTTTGTGAGAGTACAACACAACACTGTTCTATTTTCCTTTTTGTTTTACTGTATTGATTTGTAACATGATTAGTAGAGGTTACTTTTCGCATTACTATTCCTTTCCGGGACAGGATTTTCAGGCATCTTGCCACCGAGTACGTTCTCTTTTTTAATAAAAAGACTTTTTACTTCTGGCTGGCTTCCATTTATTAAAAAATAAAGAAGTTAATTACCACTAAAACAGATCGTATGTTTATGTTTTTGCAATTTGCAATTGTAAACAAACGAAATGCACAGTGTTACCAACTCCTGAAAATATTTATCCCTAAACCTAAGTTTTATAACCTAGGTTTAGGGAGAATTAATATTTTCAATATTTAATATATTATATACATAAATATTGCTTTTAATATTTACCCCTAAAATTGACTTAAAAACCCACCTTATTCTTTTTGCGAAATTAAAAACTAATACTTTTACTGAAAAAATCCACGAGGAAATCACAGCAAAGAGGAAAAACTAGTAGGTTATGGTCCTCAATTTATTAAAAATGTTTTTTTAAAGTTATCTTGTAAATCAGAATTATTCAGAAATGAATGAAAAGAACAATGCCATTAATTGACTGCCCTCGTAGCTTAGTTTGTAGTAGCTCTGCCTGCGAAGCCGAGGGTCGTGGGTTCGATTCCCACCCAGTGCAAAAAAAACAATGTTTGTCTGTAAAGTCGGTTTACTGACGATAGAACGTGACAACGTCTTAAGAAAATACTGATGGAATGGTAGCATTTTTCAAAAGAAAATTTTAATTTCATTTGTTTAATGGATTTGTATGTAAAAAGTAATCAGTAGAATTAAGTAATTTTCAATCAAAACAATGCAAAAAAGCTTTTAGATGCCGGGGATCGAACCCGGGGCATTTCACATGCAAAGCGAACGCTCTACCACTGAGCTACATCCCCGCTTGAACTACTGGTCGAAATAATTAATACAACTGTAACAAACATGCGGCGAGGTAACGACCGACGGTAACGGTACATGACGTCATGTTTTGTGGGCGTGCAGCCGGCTTCATCGAATTATAAGACGTTATCACGTCAAATATTGTGTGATGAATTCAAATGTTTGCATTGTGTCTGGGTATTTCTATGTATAATAAGTATGTATTTAAAACTATATAAGTATTATATCAGCTATCTGGCCGCCATCACACAAGCTTTGCTTAGTTTGGGGTCAGATGGAGCTGTGTGTGAATTGTCCGCCAATATTTATTTATTTATTATTATTTAATCTTAATCATTTATAGTTAGATAGATAGGTAAATAAACTCTTTATTGCGTTTAAATTAGAAAAAAAAATCATGGTACAGAAAAAAACCTTGGAATAAAGTAGCGATTGGTGACCTTATCGCTAAGAGCCATTTCTTCCAGGCAACCGTAGGATGGTAAAAAAGACAATGGAAGATGGAGAGTACAGATAGAGGAGTATATAGACATACATTTATACTAGGGATTTGCCGATTAGTCGGCGAATAGTCGGTAAAGCCAACTAATCAGCCATTATCGTAGTCGGCGACTAATCGGTAAAAAGCGCCGACGTCTCACTCCTACTTCTACAGCGTATAAATTAACTACATAGCTATTTTTTGTTAATTCATTTTGCAGTTTTTTCGTTTCGAAATACTTATTTTGTTTGATCGCGTGGTCTTTAGGTATATTAGTTTCCCACGGTACGGTAAGTTCTACAAAGACTAAGCGTTTCG
This sequence comes from Ectropis crepuscularia, assembly GCA_963693475.1. NCBI lineage: Eukaryota > Metazoa > Arthropoda > Insecta > Lepidoptera > Geometridae > Ectropis > Ectropis crepuscularia. Next base: position 3,454,356 of record OY856367.1, read on the forward strand.
TAGCTCTAGAAAAAAGGAAAACGTCCGGTCTGGATGACGAAACACCTACACCCTCTGGGATTTTATAGTGCTTTAAATACGTGTCCATTAAAATAATCCAAACATGCTAAGACCACATTATGATAAAAACTCCAATGTCATGGAAAATCTTAGTATTTGAACAGCGAATAACTGACCATAATCCTGTACTAATTTACATAGATAATGTAAAAATTCCGTTGAACAAAGCAGAAAGCAGCACAACTTCTATAAATTATGAAGCAATTGCGGAACAACTGGCTGAAGAAACTTGGAAAGATCTGTTTGAAATTAAAGATAATGTCAATAAAGCGGCTGAACTATTGACAAATAAGTTATTGAAAATAATCAAAGAAAATACTATGAACAAAAAAGTGGTTAAGAAAAATATGCCTCTAAAGCCATCGACTACAGCAGGAGTGGTGAAATGTATAAGAAAGACTGATAAGCTACATAGTAAAGTCAAACAATCACCAAGAAATCAAAAAAATCAAAGATATACAATTATATGAAATACAGGAATGTGTGTAACAATATTGTAAAATGAATGAAAAAGGAGTATTACACGTATAAAATAAAAATAAATAAGGGTAATTTGAAGGAAACATGGAAAGTTATAAAGGAAGTCTGTGACATAAACCAAATTAAAATTGCATCTCAATATACATTGTGATCCTACCAAATCTCAACGAAGTCAATGCTTACTTAACGTCTGTTGGCAAGAATCTTGCAGACAAAACTAAATATTATAAATACCAGTGAATCGAAACTTGCATTATTAGCCAAAACATCTGATTCTCCAGTATCTTCTACGTCCTTGTCACCAACTGATCCCTATGAGCATCATTTATGAATGAAAACGTGTGTAGTTTTGATTTCCGTTGGATATTCCGTTAGCCATTAGAAAGTTATTTTCGTGTTCTTGACGTACCCGAATTCGCTAGATATGACGGGAAATCTGTTAAGTTTGCAACACTGAAATAACCTCGATAGAAGCGCCATCTGCTCTGCTTTGTTCAATGACAGATGACAGTAACATATCATTCCATAAAGACCCTATTCATGACTTTTTAACTGAAAACATTTGTTATGTTAGTGTTATTTATTGAACGTTATGCATGGCAGCATTGAACGAATGAATGAACGATAAATTGATTATCTGTGCAGGCATTGAATGAACGAACTGCATACGAATAGGTGCTGCCCTTTATTTTTGTGATCAGTGGTATTTACTTATTTCTAAATCGAAAACTTGCTAATGTAATTGTTGCTGTATTGCTCCTGACATCGTGAATTCGTGACATCACAAGAATCAGTCAACTCGTAGATGTACACCAAACCAACTAACAGCAGTCTGTTAGGATAAATGGCAATAATTGACCAAACGTGTGATTGATATCTACATACTCGCTACAGTTTACACAGTACTTCGATTACCAACACAGACCAATAAGAGAAGTATTACCAAGCATAAGCTATAAAATTGTAACCTGTTTTTACAACATTGCTTGTAACAACAGTATCACTTTCCATACCAATTTATTGCATTGTGTTGGCTCGTTTGTCTGTTGATTGAAATGGCGAGTGACCCTGAGCCTATGGACACTACAGATACAAAGACTCACTTGTTGCTAACTGATGACTCCAGCAGAGACGAGAGCATACCTGCAGCAGTAAATCCTCTGACTTTCGAACAGGAACACAGCCACACCACGTGCGGAACAACACCTCCATCCAGTGGTTTAAACGAACACGTCCAGATACACTCCGAAGTTAAATCATTACAATATGATAATAAATGTGAGTATAAACCAACAAAAAAATGTAATATGAAGACAAAAAAAAAGTTACTTACCCGAGAAAAATCATATGAATGTGATATGTGTGATTTTAGAGCATCACAAGCAAACAACTTAAAGAAACACAAACTTACACATACAGGAGAAAAACCATATGAATGTGATACGTGTGATTATAGAGTATCAAATGCAGTCTACTTGAAAAGACACAAATTAATACATACTAGAGAAAAAGCATACAAATGTAATATGTGTGATTATAGAGCGTCACGAGCATCCAGTGTAAAACGACACATAGTAACACATACTGGAGAAAAACCATTTGAATGTGATATGTGTGATTATAGAGCATCACAATTAGTCAATCTAAAGCGACACAAATTAATACATTCTGGAGAAAAACCATATGAATGTGATATGTGTGATTATAGAGCATCACTAGCTTATGACTTGAAACAACACAAATTAACACATATTGGAGAAAAACCATATAAATGTAATATGTGTGATTATAGAGCATCACAACCAACCAGTTTAAAACGACACATAGCAACACATACTGGAGAGAAACCATTTGAATGTGATATGTGTGATTATAGAGTATCAAATGCAGTCTACTTGAAAAGACACAAATTAATACATACTAGAGAAAAAGCATACAAATGTAATATGTGTGATTATAGAGCATCACTAGCATCCAGTGTAAAACGACACATAGTAACACATACTGGAGAAAAACCATTTGAATGTGATATGTGTGATTATAGAGCATCACAATCAGTCAATCTAAAGCGACACAAATTAATACATTCTGGAGAAAAACCATATGCATGTGATATGTGTGATTATAGAGCATCTCAAGCTTATGACTTGAAACAACACAAATTAACACATATTGGAGAAAAACTATATAAATGTAATATGTGTGATTATAGCGCGTCACACGCATCCAGTTTAAAACAACACATAGTAACACATACTGGAGCGAAACCATTTGAATGTGATATGTGTGATTATAGAGCATCACGAGCGGGCAACATGAAAAGACATAGATTAAAACATACTGAAGAAAAATCATTTGAATGTGATATGTGTGACTATAGAACATTACATGCAGGCTACATGAAAAACCACAACTTAACGCATACTGGAGAAAAACCATTTGAATGTGATATGTGTGATTATAAAGCATCACGAGCGGGCAACATGAAAAGACATAGATTAATACATACTGGAGATAAACCATTTGAATGTGATATGTGTGATCATAGAGCATCAAATGCAGGCGACTTGAAAAAACACAAATTAACACATTCTGGAGAGAAACCATTTGAATGTGATATATGTGATTATAGAACACTACATGCAGGCTACATGAAATACCACAAATTAACGCATACTGGAGAAAAACCATTTGAATGTGATACATGTGATTATAGAGCATCAAGGGCAGTCCACTTGAAAAGACATAGATTAATACATACTGGAGAAAAACCGTTTGAATGTGATATGTGTGATTATAGAACATCAAATGCAGGCGACTTGAAAAAACACAAATTAACACATACTGGAGAAAAACCATTTCAATGTGATATGTGTGATTATAGAGCATCACAAGCATCCAGTTTAAAAAAACACAAACTAAGACATGTTGCAGAAAAACCATTTGAATGAGATTATAGAGCATCATAAACAATTGCTCTGAAACTCCAATTAGGATAATCCAAAAAATCCAATAAAACCAAATAGATGGCAAATACTGGAAAACAAATCAAAACTAAAGTTCATAACAGACAGTGCAACCACTATTTACGCTCTCCGTAGACCCGTAACCAGGTCTAGAGTGATTGCAGAGTGCCACTCTACCCTACAGTGTCTTGCACACAATTATAATGTCACATTTGATTTGACCGGCCGGCAGTGATACGACGACCCGTTACATTAGGTTCTTTTAACTTGTTTACTGATCTGAATAGAATGGCTGCAGTGGCTGAATGACGCTACCTTTTATATAATTATTTAGAATGAAGGGAGGAAGATTAAGATGAGAGGGTAGGAAAATGGAATGGATATGTTGCTTGTATGATTCCCACAATAATGGCCAAAACATCCCCCCCGGCTTGATAGGCTTAAAGCCTTCAAAAGAAATATACACAATTTAAAGGTCACTTCAACGTACCTCCGTATGTTTGGTTAGCGTTTAATTTAGCAATATATTAGAAAATGTATTAAATGACATAATATTATTAAAGAAAGAACAGTAAGTACATAACACAATGTCAATAAATTAAATTTAAAGGTAATTAGAGAGGTGGATGTATAACAAAAAAAAAATGTGTGCGCTTAAAACCGCACGGCAGAAGTGAAAACTAAAATAAGAAATACTTAACTATATAATGACTACTAAATAATTTTAATTTAAAACTTTTACGGCTGAATGATTAGTATCCATGGCCAAGAATAAATTTAAAAAAAAAATACGCGGGTCGAAAATGCCGTTTAAAACTCGCAAGTTTTTAGTGTTTGCTATTTAGTTATGTCATATTTATGTATTTCGCTAAAAATGCATAAATATGTTGTGTTATAGTGTATTTGTGTAAGCACCTTCTTATGAAAATGGGTATCATTTTGTGTGTTTACGTAGTGTAAGTGCTGTGATAAAATATTACAACCATAATTTTTTTGCAATGGACGTGAAATGCAAATTTAACATTTCGTAACAGGTTCAGTAAGTACCTAGAAGTTAATGTCGTGATAAAAAAGTTTAAAAATTCGCCAGTTTCAGCTAGAAAGTCGCTAAAGTGTCAACGCTGGTAGTGAGCAGCGAGAGAGAGTAAGAGTATGTATTGTCCCATGTCCTCCTCTAACAATTATCTTTCTCGGTCTGGCACGTATATCAATGTTTTTTGTTGACCACATTATCTTGCTCGCTCTAGCATCCCGAGTTTACCCGAAATTTCTTATCATATCCGAGCGTGATGATCACGTGATCATGAGTCCATTTCACAGCCCACGAAAATTCTGTCTATAGCGCGCCTAAAGAAGTTTTCACTTCAAAAAAACAATTGTTGTGTGGGTAAGGGATACACCTTAAATCAGAAATCAGAAAAATTTATTGTTGAACTGTGTACTGTTGTGTACTGAAACTAGTTGGTATACAATATTTCCAGTAAGTACTTACAACAGTCTGGCCTTTGCGAGCATACAATAATAATTAAAGTAAAATAAAGTTCTAACTAAGATTACAAGTCGTTAAAACTGATCAAACTACTAAATGATCTAAATACCATATCACCATCCATATTATGTACTATGCATAATGCATTTAATAATTATTTACAGTAAAGTACAGTTACACTTGCTAGTCGTACAGATATTCTATTAGTTTATAATACGCTTTAGAAATTAGCCATGTCTTTAGCCTAATTTTAAAATGATTATCAACCAAAGTTTTAATATCTGTTGGTAACTTATTATAAATCTTTAAGGCCATGATGGAGAAGGCGACATGACATTGTATACCCAATTGACATAGGTACCGTTGTAAACGCAATTGACATGACATGACATTTGGAAGATTTGAATTTTTGTTTGCAAAATTATACCTATTTATTATCTTAAACTATATAATTTGTATATGTTATTTGACGTTATTATTTTTCATTGTTTACATATTTGATTATTATTATTTTTGACATAGTAGTTTTTTTTTAACATTCAATTTAATTATGTACAATTTTTGGTGTTAATTTGCAAGTTGTTTTTCTATATTTTTATCATTATATTGTAAAAATGACGACAAACAATGTAACGTTACATATTGACTACAATATGTAAACGTACATTCCTACTTTCATTCTAAAAACATCACTTTCATAGGAGAGATGTGTGTATTTACATACCAAAATTTTCATATCACTAATTTCCTTTAAATTGTGTCCATTCGATAGATAATAATTTTCTGGTTGTTGTGATATATTTCTTGTATCATATACCTTATTCTAAATCTATAATAATTACGTTTTTCCAAAAATTTAGTTTGTTTACATAATGTAAATACTTCAAAAAACTATTTGTCACTTAGCAATTTTTACTCTTTTTCATAAGGTTGTATAGTTTTTAGAATTAATCCTCTTTGAATTGTCAATATTAAAATAAAGTTTATTTTCTCCAGATTCAAATCATCAAAAGTTTACTTTATGAATCTCATCGGCTGAGAAGGTCAGTGAGAATCCGGCTTCCAACAGGGAAAGACTTAAGAACAATGAACTCCCAAGTGACCAACATCACCAGTAAACCTTGAAGGTTTATCATTCCTGACTGCCGGATGTGAACTCTACCGTGAACCTGCGAGCCATTCCAGCTGTGGGATGCTGAACGCTGTACCTGCTCCAGGCTGTTGAACCTGCGAGCCATGCCCAGCTGTGGGATGCTGAACGCTGTACCTGCTCCAGGCTGCTGAACCTGCGAGCCATGCCCAGCTGTGGGATGCTGAATGCTGTACCTGCTCCAGGCTGCTGAACCTGCGAGCCATTCCCTGATGGAAGTCCTCACTGAACGCTGTACCTGCTCCAAGCTGCTGAACCTGCGAGCCATGCCCTGCTGTGGGATGCTGAACGCTGTACCTGCTCCAGGCTGCTGAACCTGCAAGCCATTCCCTGATGGAAGTCCTCACTTAAGCCCCTTTTTTTATTATTTTTGTTCTTTTACATTCTCTTTATATCACTCTACTTTTTTCTACCTTCCCTTTTATCTGTATTTCTTAAATATACTTGTAATCACGAACATCTTATTATTCCCCTTCATCCACCACTCCTCTGTTGTTCACTGACGTGACATTTGGCGCCCAACCTTCCAAAACAACCCCCCCTCTCTTGCTTATTCTTTGATCCCTCAACCCTTGATTTCCTCAACCTTTACCCCCTTAACCTTTGATCCCTCAACCCCTGAATTTCTTCTAAATTCTAAAACATACTTACACTAGTATATATACCTAATATTTTCTTTTCGGCACTCTTTGGATAATAACTTCCCTCTTCACCCTCTCCTCATCTCTCCTCATCTCTCATCCTCATGATCTCTCTTCATCATTAACCTACAGTATTTTATTTACTCTTTAGTATTTTTCTAATTTTCTTACTTTCTCAAGTTAATGAGCTCTAAACTCATTAACTCTTTAACCAATGAGTATCTAACTCTTGGATTTTGTATGAGCCCTAAACTCATACGCTTATCTTGAACCCTACCGTTCAAGGTATCTCTTGAGCCCTACCGCTCATGTTAGCTTTTGAGTCCTACCGCTCGTGCTATCTTTTGAGCCCTTATGCTCATCCTTAATTACTTTCTTCCCCTTATAAAGAGCGGATGATAACTCTATAAATAAGCCTAACTATCAAGCCCTATGTTCATCCCTTTTATCATTCTTATTTTCTTCTATCCATAGAGCGGGTGATAACTCTTTAAATAAGCCGACTATTAGAGCGGTTGATGACTCTTTAAAAAAGCCTGCCATCGCCGAGAGTGTATGCTTTGAGTGTTCGTCATTGAATGTGAACTTACACCCAAACAGAATGGAAGAGATGAATGAAAAAACTTGAAAGGTTACTTGAATGGAGTTATGTTTGTGTGAAGGTAATACCTCTCTTAAACCCTTTAGAATTTCTTACCAAATTTTACAGAAGCGTAAAATTTCCGCAGTCGTGGGGAATATGTAACGTTACATATTGACTACAATATGTAAACGTACATTCCTACTTTCATTCTAAAAACATCACTTTCATAGGAGAGATGTGTGTATTTACATACCAAAATTTTCATATCACTAATTTCCTTTAAATTGTGTCCATTCGATAGATAATAATTTTCTGGTTGTTGTGATATATTTCTTGTATCATATACCTTATTCTAAATCTATAATAATTACGTTTTTCCAAAAATTTAGTTTGTTTACATAATGTAAATACTTCAAAAAACTATTTGTCACTTAGCAATTTTTACTCTTTTTCATAAGGTTGTATAGTTTTTAGAATTAATCCTCTTTGAATTGTCAATATTAAAATAAAGTTTATTTTCTCCAGATTCAAATCATCAAAAGTTTACTTTATGAATCTCATCGGCTGAGAAGGTCAGTGAGAATCCGGCTTCCAACAGGGAAAGACTTAAGAACAATGAACTCCCAAGTGACCAACATCACCAGTAAACCTTGAAGGTTTATCATTCCTGACTGCCGGATGTGAACTCTACCGTGAACCTGCGAGCCATTCCAGCTGTGGGATGCTGAACGCTGTACCTGCTCCAGGCTGTTGAACCTGCGAGCCATGCCCAGCTGTGGGATGCTGAACGCTGTACCTGCTCCAGGCTGCTGAACCTGCGAGCCATGCCCAGCTGTGGGATGCTGAATGCTGTACCTGCTCCAGGCTGCTGAACCTGCGAGCCATTCCCTGATGGAAGTCCTCACTGAACGCTGTACCTGCTCCAAGCTGCTGAACCTGCGAGCCATGCCCTGCTGTGGGATGCTGAACGCTGTACCTGCTCCAGGCTGCTGAACCTGCAAGCCATTCCCTGATGGAAGTCCTCACTTAAGCCCCTTTTTTTATTATTTTTGTTCTTTTACATTCTCTTTATATCACTCTACTTTTTTCTACCTTCCCTTTTATCTGTATTTCTTAAATATACTTGTAATCACGAACATCTTATTATTCCCCTTCATCCACCACTCCTCTGTTGTTCACTGACGTGACAACAATTCTGAAATCATTATTAACATTTCTTATGGTTCTTATTTTTGACAGATGATTTCATATCATGTTACTATTAATTTTATTACCATTATTATTGCTATCTTAAAATAATCAGTTAAAATGTTCTTCATACTTAGTCTAGCTTAACTCTCATTAGTGTAAGTCGTTGTTTGTAACGGTGCTAATTGATACAAGTAAATGATATAAGGACTATTATGGTACATACTGTTATTTATTTCTGGCATAAAGATGTTGTGCTTATGTTTTTTCCTGAGAATCTCTGATCGACTAGACTTAATTTCGAAAAAGTAGTTACTGTTGCTTTTGACAAAAATACAAATCTCATAAATATAAATACAAGTAAGAGTGAGGATATTGTTACTTTTGAAAATATTACGTAAACTGTCCTTAGCGTTGAGCTTGTATATTGTTCTTAAGCAACGCTTTTGAAGTATGAATGTTGATTCTATTTCAACAGAATTGCCCCAAAATATCACGCCGTAAATTAATTGAGGGTAAACATAACCATAGTAGGCGTTCAATGCAATTTCCTTTGATGATACGAGTATATTACTGAGAATTGCCAAAACGTAACAATATTTTGATAATTTAGTATTGACTTTATTTACATGTGATTTCCAGTTTAAGTGATTATCTATTGACACTCCTAAGAAATTGGTATTGTCAACGACTTTGACTTTATTCCCTCTATGCAATATTTCTAAATCTGTTGGTTGTTGTTTGTAGTTTCTAAATTGAATTATTTTTGTTTTCTGCACGTTTAGGTTCAAGTTAATTTCTCCTAACTTAGTTCCTACTGTGTTTAGTGTTTTGTTTATTTCTCTATTAAATTCTTCAAAATTGTTGCATTTAGGTATGTAAATAGTCGCATCATCTGCGAACATTACGCATAAGTGTTCTGTAAGTTTTGGTAATTCATTTATATACGGTAAGAATAATATTGGCCCTAAAATACTCCCTTGTGGAACTCCTATAGACATTATCTCTGATTTGGAATATATTTGTTCCACGGTTTTTGTAGATCTGTTGTAAGTATCTAACGCAACAATTTGAGTTCTATTGCTTAAATGTGACTATAAGTTTTAACGCATTACCTCTAATTCCTGTTGATTCTAATTTGTTTAACAATGTGCTGTGATCTACAGAATCGAATGCTCTAGACAAATCAAGAAACAAAGCAATGCCAGGTTTCTTTTCATTAATATCTTCACTTAGTTTTTTATCATTTTGAATATTGCACCTGAAGTATTCTTTCCTTTTCGAAACCCGAATTGGTTGTCATCTATAATACCATTCTTGGTAAAAAAAGCCGTGATCCTGTCATATATAACCTTTTCAAATATATTTGAGATACACGAAAGAAGTGCTATAGGCCTGTAATTGTTCGCGTCGTCTTTAGCACAGGTCTTCAATAGAGACCAGATTTCGTCCGGACATTCATGACCCGAACTGTACCGTCGTTTCCAGGTAACGTTTGCTCAATCACAACAAAAGGTCAATCCAAAATGGAACTATTCGATATTTCAAAAAGTAGTATAGTTCCCTTCATCACTGAAGGACTAGGTATAGTCAATTTGGACTGCGTTCGTGAAGTATAAGAATATTCAATTTTCCATCTTTTCCAGAACGATTAGACTATATGATCGATTACAAACCTTTCTTAAGTTGTCGCAATTTTCGCGAATTTTGTCGGAGTATTTATTTAAATTCTTTTGGGAATTTAGAAATTTGTATATTGGTTTCAAATACTTAGTAGGTATAATTTCCAACCGATAAAATTATTATATTATTATTCTAACCGAGGGCGGTTAGAATAATAATATAATAATAATGATTAGCCCTTTATTCTGTGATAAGAAATTACATTTTTTTTTAGATGCATTGCATTTTTTGTTTATAAAATATCCCTTAGCACAGTGTGCCTTTCGGCATAGGCCTCCTCCAGCAGCTTTCACTGTTCTCTGTCTTTTGCGACTCTTCTCCAGTTTGGTCCCCCGCTGTAAGTTTTAAGTCGCCCTCCCATCTGAAGTACTGTTTTCCCCGATTCCTTCTGCCGTCTCTTGGGTACCAATCCGTCACCTGTTTGCTCCACTTCCCCATTGTGTCCCTTAGCATGTGACCGGTCCATCGCCATTTCTGCTGATCGACGCGTGATAAGACATCGGTGACCCCCGTTTTGGTTCGAAGGTCAGTATTTCTCACCCTATCCTTTCTCTTATGGCCGGTCATGCTCCTCTCCATGGCCCTTTGGCAGCTGGCAAGTTTAGACCTTTGAGCCATAGTGAGCGCCCAAGTTTCACAGCCGTACGTTAGGCATGGCAAGATGCATATGTTGAAGGTCTTCCTCTTGATTGCCATGCTCAGTTATCTGGATTTCATTATCTCCTTTAGGGACCAATACCTTTTCCAGCCAATGGCGATTCTCATGCTGATTTATTTTGCCATTTGGTCCCTAAAGGAAACAACCTGTCCAAGGTATGTATACTCCGGCACAAACTTTAATGATTCGGTGTCAACGCCAATGTCGACCTCGGTGCTATTCGTCAATAGTTTCGTTTTCTCTGTGTTCATTCTAAGTCCGATTTTTATGCTCTCTTCGTTTAGATTCGAAACCATGCGTCCGAGCTTGATTGGGTCTTCTTCAAATAGCACCAGGTCATCTGCAAATCTGAGATGAAGTTTTTTGCCATTTACATTAATTCCGAAGTCTTCCCATTCCAGTTTGCGGAATACACCCTCCAAAGCAGCTGAAAACAGTTTGGGGGATAATGGGTCCCCTTGTCTCACACCTCTCTCAATTTTTAACTCGTTTCCCAAGCCTTCTAGTTGGATTTTAGCTTTATTTTTGTTGTATATCATTTTTATGATGTCAATATATGTTGCGGGCACTCCTTGTTGTTCCAAACTGTCTAAGAGGTAAACATGGCTTATACTGTCGAATGCTTTGGCGTAGTCGATGAAAGCTACATAGATGTTTTTGTTGTACTCTGAGTATTTTTCGAGTATTTGTTTGACAGTGTGGATGTGGTCGATTATCGAAAACCCTTTTGTGAAGCCTGCTTGTTCGACCGGCTGTTGTTCGTCCAGAATTTTAGTGACTCTGTCGAGTATTATCTTTGCAAATACTTTGTACACATTTGACATCAAACTGATTGGCCTGTAGTTTTCTATATAATCTTTATTACCCTTTTTATGCAGTAGAATAATGTGGGATTTAGTCCATTGCTCTGGAATTTTGCATATAATTATGATTTCGTTGAATAATTTTGTAAGAATAGGAGCCAGTTCTTCCATTGTTCCTTTTAACAACTCGTTTGATATTTTATCTGGCCCTGGGGATTTCTCCACCTTTTGGCTTTTTATTAACTTCTCAACTTCGCATTGTAATATTTCAGGTATTGGTTCCTCAGAGTTTACCCACGTAGGTTCCATAAGTGTGTCCTTCTGTTTGATTGTTGCGTTGGGAGTTTGTCTGGCATAAAGCTGGCTGTAGAAGTGCGTGGCTAGGTCCTTAATGTTATTTCTTTTCGAGGTAGTTGTTGTTTTTCTTTTAAGCCTAGGTATCCATTCCTTCCCTGATTCTCTCAGTTCTTTCAGCGCCTTTTTCACTCTTCCCGTCCTAGTTATGTGGTGTTCTAAAGTCTTCAGCCTTATTCTTTTTCTATCCTTTCGTACATTTTCCCTGATTTTTTTACTTAGATCTGATATCTTTTTAATTGTTTCCTTTCGCGGTTTGCTCGATATTAGGTCTTTTCGGTCCTTCAACAGATGTAGGGTGTAGTCGCTTAGCTGGTATTTATTATTTTGTTGATTTCTGTTAATATTTGTTTTAAGTCTTTTTTCCATTAGTTCATATTTTTCTATTGGGTCTAAACCTTCGCTTGAAACTTGTTTTTTGATTTCTTCAAAGTGGTTTTTATTTACAGTGGTCGGAAGAACTTTCTGTTCTTTGGTGAAATTTGTTATGTGATGTCTTGGTGTTTTAATCTGTTCCTTCCTTAGTGAGCAGCGCACCATTCTATGGTTTGTGTTGAAATTCAGCTTGCTTATGACCGTTGTGTCGGTGAATGCTTTGGGGTGATTGCTTGTAACATAATCGATTTCGTTTTTAAAAGTACCATCGGGTGAGATCCAGGTCCACTTATTCCGTGTGTTTTTCTTAAAAGTTGAACTATGTACTGTGAGGTCATGTTCCATAAGGAATTCGACTAGTTTTTGTCCATTGCTACTTCTTTTCCCGTGTCCGAACTTGCCAAGCACATATTCTTCATTATTTTGTCGAGCACCAACCTGAGCATTGAAATCGCCCATAAGTATGATGTGTTTATCTGCATTGTTACTTATCGCTTGTGACATCTCGCCATAGAAAGACTCCAATACTGCCACATCAGATTGTTCAGTTGGCGCGTATGCTTGCATGATCGACCATTGCTTCTTGTATCCTGGTAGATCGATGTTGAGAATCGCTATTCTGTCAGAAATTCCAGTCAGTTCACGTATGTATTTCTTCAAAGACTGTTTTATTAAGAAACCTACTCCCTTTTGACCTTCTGGTTCTCCTTTTTGGTATAATATGTACTTTTCATGATCTTCTATCTTTTCTCCTGCTCTTCGCATTTCGCTGATGCCCAGGATATCGTAGTTAGCTTCTTCTAGAGCTTCTTCTAGTTCTAGTAAGCTTTCGTGGGTTCTAAGTGTTCTAGTATTTAGGGTTGCAATTTGAAATGGGACTCATCTTTTGTTGTTTATTCTAGCTGGAGGGTTTTGATCGGACATCCCACGGGGATCAGCCGGATTGGGATCTTTTGTTGCTTTGTTTATTTTATTTTTAGTTTTGTTTTTAGTTGTGTTCTTCCGGTTCTTAGCATATAGTTTGCAGCAAATCTGATAGCACGGGTACCTTTAAGTAAAAATATTGTTTCATAAAAGTGCTACCGGTTGTTTGGCTGCTGAAAGAAATGGCGCCACTAGTCAATACAAAGAAAACCAAAAAAAAACTTTGAGGGGCCACAACTCAGTTTCGATATAGTTTGCAGCAAATTTGATTACACAGGTACCTTTAAGTAAAAATATTGTTTCATAAAAGTGCTAACGGATGTTTAGCACTTTTATAACATATTATTTCTAACGGATGTTTAGCACTTTTATAAAACAATATTTTTACTTAAAGGTACCTGTGTAATCAAATTTGCTGCAAACTACATTGGAGCTGAGTTATGGCCCCTCAAAGTTATTTTTTTTGTTTTCTTTGTACGTACTAGTGGCGCCATTTCCTATAGCGGCCAAACATTAGTTAGCACTTTTAAGAAACATTATTTTTACCTTAAGGTACCTGAGTAATCAGATTTGCTGCTAACTATATCGGAGCTTCTTTGTATGTACTAGTGGCGCCATTTCCTATAGCGGCCAAACATCCGTTAGCACTTTTATGGAACATAATTTTTACTTAAAGGTACCCGTGCTATCAGATTTGCTGCAAACTATATCGGAGCTGAGTTATGGCCCCTCAAAGTTTTTTTTGGGTTTTCTTTGTATGTACTAGTGGCGCCATTTCCTATAGCGGCCAAACATCCGTTAGCACTTTTATGAAACATTATTTTTACCTTAAGGTACCTGTGTAATCAGATTTACTGCAAACAATATCGGAGCTGAGTTATGGCACCTCAAAGTTTTTTGTTTCTTTTCTTTGTATGGACTAGTGGCGCCATTTCCTATAGCGGCCAAACATCCGTTAGCACTTTTACGAAACATTATTTTTACCTTAAGGTACATGTGTAATCAGATTTGCTGCAAACTATATCGGAGCTGAGTTATGGCCCCTGAAAGTTATTTTTTTGGTTTTCTTTGTATGTACTAGTGGCGCCATTTCCTATAGCGGCCAAACACTCGTTAGCACTTTTATGAAACAATATTTTTACTTAAAGGTACCTGTGTAATCAGATTTGCTGCAAACTACATTGGAGCTGAGTTATGGCCCCTCAAAGTTATTTTTTTTGTTTTCTTTGTATGTACTAGTGGCGCCATTTCCTATAGCGGCCAAACATTAGTTAGCACTTTTAAGAAACATTATTTTTACCTTAAGGTACCTGAGTAATCAGATTTGCTGCTAACTATATCGGAGCTTCTTTGTATGTACTAGTGGCGCCATTTCCTATAGCGGCCAAACATCCGTTAGCACTTTTATGGAACATTATTTTTACTTAAAGGTACCCATGCTATCAGATTTGCTGCAAACTATATCGGAGCTGAGTTATGGCCCCTCAAAGTTTTTTTTGGGTTTTCTTTGTATGTACTAGTGGCGCCATTTCCTATAGCGGCCAAACATCCGTTAGCACCTTTATGGAACATAATTTTTTACTTAAAGGTACCTGTGCAATCAGATTTGCTGCAAACTGTATCGGAGCTCAGTTATGGCCCCTCAAAGTTTTTTTTTTTGGTTTTCTTTGTATGGACTAGTGGCGCCTACATCTGTTGTTGTAAAAGCGACGACTAGACAGTCTTACCAACTTTGGGGGTTTTCCCCCCAAATTTAGGGGGTAAATGAGTGGGTTGGGATTTTTTAAGCTATTGCATAGCTTTTATATATATTTATATATATATTTTATATTTTTTTGGATGGACATATTGATCAAACTCAAAATCACAAGACAATATCCTGATGAAACACAAGACGTTGGCGAAATTGTGCTCACCAAACATTTATCTCACACAAATATACATCACCAAATAGAAGCCAGAAATGAATCGAAGATGAAGAATCAGATGACATAAATAAAAACCAGAAATTAATAGAAGATGAGGAAGAAGAAGACTTTAATCAGCTGACTATTATTTAAAAAAATTAAGACTAACAAATTGTCTTGCCAGACATATTGCATGCCTCTCGCAGAGGCCAGTTTGTATGGGGCAACTTTTAAAATGTTTTGTATTATCTTATCTTACCTACAAACAGCAATGAAGATTTTTGTATTTGTATTTGTATTTTATCGCGGGCCTGGAGACCGAATTTTTAGACATCGTAGAGCATTGTGCATCTCTTTCTTATGTTCACAAGAAAGAGGGATGGAAGACCGTAACGTCAAGTCTGCCTCCCCGCTCGGTCATTGGTCATTCGACTACGGCCCTTCAACATCGGAAAGTGACAAATGCACTGTTGCCAGATTAGTGGTTTTCCTCCCAAATTTGGGGGTTTTTAAAAGCCATGGGGTGATTTACGGGGGGAAAATGGAGACCGAAACGTAGTGTATGACGCCCTGAGACGCGATGGAGTGACTATATACGAAAGACGGCTGGTGGCGGTTGGAGACCGAATACCGAGGATCGAGGCGTAATATGGGAGAGGCCTATGAACAGCGCAGTGGACGAATACAGGCTGATGACGATGTTAATGAGTAAGTATATAATATGATTAAGGTTTATTACATTGTTTCTGAATGTGTGAAATCTCTGAATAATCATCTATTGTAAAATTGGTAGCGTAATAATAATAATGTATTATATTATTACTACGTATTTAAAAATTACTTCAAATAAAAAATATATTTTATTGCATATCTTTTTTTAATAAATTTAGTAACTAGCATTTATTGGAATTGGAATAAATGAGTAAGATTAATTAATTGCCTTTTTTAATGAATAAATTATAGTTTCGAAGGGGTTTTTAACTTAGGTTTAAGGATAAATATTTTCAGGAGATAATAGCACTGATTTACTTAAATATGGCGACTTGGCGACGGCTGTTGTTTACTTTTTACTTGTCCGAGTTCTCGTTCTCTGCATTTCTATTATAATTTGCGATCTTAGCAACGGAAATACTACAAATAACAATATGGAATCTTGATTTACTACAGGGAATAGATCCAATTTACCAAAGATTACTATTTAAGAAGACTATTTGATGGTGGCACAGACTTTTTTGCAAGAAACAAAGACTTTTGTGGTTCAGAATTCAGGAACATCTTTGTAAGTACAGTTTTACGTTTATTACTATTTATATTTACCTATGTATAATACATGAAACAGCCTAGTACATAAATATGTAATAAGTAGATGATTTTCGGATTAGAACTTGATCACTGATTACAAAGTTAGGTTATGTGCGTGAATAATAAGCGTTTGATTGCTTGTTTCAGATATTGAACTGACCGAGCCGAGCCGACCGTCGCGTCGGTCATTCGTTTACTCTACTGTCTACTAATTGAGTCTGAAAATAGAAGTGCTGCATTCTGCATTCGTTGTGACAAATAATTTTCACTCTCGAAAGAATGGAGGGTTGCCTCGAACATCTAAGCCAAACCACAGATCAGAAAATAGTTACTTCGTAAGAGATGCATCACTTCCATACAAAAGTGCAAATACCTACACGATAATAACCTAAACTGTCGTATACTACTTACCTACTGTTACTTGTAAGCAAAAATACACCTTAACACACCCACGCAGAGTTGTAAATGCCGTGCGCACCGTGTGACTTGTCGTCTGCTTACGTCATTGACCAAACGTGCTAGGGTTGTACGAAATGGTGGTAGGTGGTAGTAGTGGTAGGACTCTTGGCAGAGTCCGCCTGGAAAAGGACCACACCTTTGCCAGTTATTCTACCGCGAAGCAGTAATGTGCAAACGTTACTGTGTTTTTTTTAATATAAAGAGTTACGAGACGAGCAGGGCATGTGCCTGATGGTAAGAAACATGCCTGTCACATAACAGCACAGTGACACGCAGCTATTGGAACATGAAGAGTCCAAATCATTACCTAGCACTGCACTGCGCTCGTCACCCAGAGATCTAAGATGTAACATCTCTAAGCCCTGTAATTTCACTGGAAACATTGCCCTTCAAACCGGAACACAGTAATGTTTCCACATTACTGCTTGGCGGTAGAAGAACTGACAAAGGTGTGGTACTTCCTCAGGCGGACTCTGCTAATAGTCCTACCACTACAGTACTCCATCAGACAAGCCCATTCATTTGATACCCATATAGAGGTAGGTTGTGAAGAAATATTTTGTCCGCGATTTTGTGGAGGGGGCCATTTTGAATCGATATTAACCAAACATAGCTAAGAACCACCGCACAAAAATATACCTTTTTAAAAAAATCGACGTCAAACTTATAACACCCTTTTTTGATCGGGGGTTAAAAAATGGTTCACAATTATCTGAGCGATCGCGAAACATACTTACATCCAATAAAAATCAAGCCCAGAACCGCCTTCTTCTTTGAATTCGTTTAAAAATTCTATAGTTTTTTTTAAGTAGGTACGTTTTATAGTCAATTGATACTGAAGTTTACTTTGTTTATACAATGTAGGTAGTTGTAAGTTGTTTTCATACCGTCGAATAAATAAACAAATTAGTATCATTAATTATATATATGACTAGCGGCCCGTCCCGGCTTCGCACGGGGTTAATATTTTTTGTTAAGTAGGTATGCTAAATGAAACGTACATGACCAAATTTTTCCAAATTATCAAAATTAGAAACCAAAACTTTAAAGAGTAAAAACATTAAACTGGCTGGCCTGGTGGCTTAGTTGGTTGAGGGCCGTTTTGTAAAGCGGCGGTTTAACGATCAGCCGGATTGAATACGGCTGATTAAAAAACCGCCGGAATGTATTCGACGCCATACGTCATTCAACACGGCTAGCCGTTAAGTAATAAAGCGAGAGATTAGCCGCCTCTTTCACAATTTTTAGTTCCGATTCTTAACACTCATGGCACTGCCTGACATAACAACAACTATGGCATTGAATAGGTACTGCAAGTGTGTTGCTAAATTGCTAAAGTGACAGTGGATTCTGGAGTTCGGAGGGATTGTACACAATATTATTGGAGTGTCACTTGTCACCCTGGGTGTTACTTGGAAACTATTTCGTTTCCACCGTCCACCTTGTTAAGACTAAATCGGACCGGGTTGGTTACATGAGACCCAGATCCGACTCGGAGCACACCGACTCCATATAGTCTTGGCGCTACTACCTCTGGAGTGTATTAAAAAAAATGCGGGAGCCAGAAGCTCAAGGGAGGTCCTGAGTGGAGCAAGCCATGCAAGTAGCCGAAGTGTATCGCAGGCCGAGTATGGAGAAGCGACACTCAGGGCTGACGCAGAGCTTCTGGCGGGAGCCCACCCGGAGTCAAATCTGGATGATAGACCCTTGTCTATGGAAGTGCACCATGTTTCTTAGGTGTACCGTCACCGATATCAATTTATGGGCTTTCAAACTTTATGTGAGAGGTAAAATGTTGTAAAAAAATATTAAGGAATACCGTAAGTAATCGGTCAGTTTTTTCGGATGAATGAAATTAATTTTGATTTTGTTTATTTAAATTATGTTTTTTTAAATTTGGTCACCCTATAATATAATCAGTAATACAATACGGCTGAACGTGGGCCGCCATATTGAAGAACGTATCGCAATGACAATGCGGCTAATCGTTGAACCGCCGCATTACAAAAAGGCACTATTTTTCAAAACGGCTAGCTGTAATGTAATACGGCGGAAACAAAATAATAATATTACCATAAATCGTAGAACCTAAGATAGGCCCTACCAAACTTCAGGGCGCACGCAATCATGTCAACGTTGGGAAGAGTGAGCTCACTCTTTCCGTTCTAGTCGGTTGCAGGACGCGGTGGACGCCGGACGTTTTTACCTATCATTATTCGTTGTCAATAACCAAAATAAGTAGCACCACAGCAAATCTCGCCGCTAGCGATTGTACGGGTCAAGTAGATTGGTTTTATGTAAACCAGATACGATACACACAGAGACGCAGTTTATTACCGATGTCAAGGTGCTCTGGGCACATCTATTGATTTATATCGATGCATATTACCACAAACAACTCTCAGCCTCAACGGACACCGGGAAATTGAAGCTTCTCTCAAAGGGATTTCCCATTGGCTATAATTTTGTAACAAACCCCCGTCTCGGCATGCGGCTTGGTAAGTTTCTTTTACACGATTTTAAAGTCTTGGAACCATGTACCAACGCGGTACATGATAAAAAAGTATTCTGAGATAACAACACTCTGACTGGGAAGGATGAACGCTGTACACTCTTCCTTATTCTACATCTACCATAGATCGTAGAACCCAAGATTGGCCTTCCCAAACTTCAGAGCGCACGTAATCATGTCAAAGTTGGGAAGAGTGAGCTCACTCTTTCCGTTCTAGTCGGTTGCAGGACGCGGTGGACGCCGGACGTTTTTACCTATCATTATTCGTTGTCAACAACCAAAATAAGTAGAACCACAGCAAATCTCGCCGCTAGCGATTATAGGGGTCAAGTAGATTGGTTGTTTGTAAACCACTTACGATACACACAGAGACGCAATTTATTACCAATTTCAAGGTTCTCAGGGCACATCCATTGATTTGTATCGCTGGCATTGTACCGCCACGTTGCGCCGCGCCGCGCTACAGTCGGCGCGCCACGCCGGCCCGTCGCGTCGTTTATTATTATTTCGACAAGATGGAATTTTTTAACTTCGTAATATCTTTTGAATGCAATGTCCGATTTTAATAATTCAAAAAGGAATCAGTAGGTATTAAAGCAATCTTGAATACGAAATAGTTTATTTGGATAAGAATTAATACAAATGTATGGATAACATGGTCTGAATTTGATCGGCATTTTTATCTTCTTTTAAAATATAAAAAAACAGTTGTAGCGACGTAATTACAGTAGTTAGACATATGGTCTCGCGAGGTTTTTTGTAGATTTTAATACGTTTTATAATATTGTAGAACATTGTTTTGTTCTATCATTGGTACTTTCCGCAGCGTATGCGATGAAAGCCATTTTATGGCTGTTTTTTTTATACCTTGCGTTGGTTTTAGTAAAGAAATGAAAGTAATTCTAATTTTTTCTCGTAATAAAAGTAGCCTATGTTACTCAGTGATAATGTAGCTCTCTTTTGGTAAAAGAATTTTTGAAATCGGTTCAGTAGTTTTTGAGTTTATTACATACATACAAAAATACAAAAATACAAATCTTTCCTCTTTATAATATTAGTATAGAATACTAGCTGACCCCGCAAACGTTGTTTTGCCTTAGTGAACAACCCTTGTCACTTAGGGGTATGAAAAATAGCTAGTAGCCGATTCTCATACCTACAGAATATGCATATAAAATTTGGTTAAAATCAGTAAAGCCGTTTCGGAGGAGTAAGGAAACAAACACTGTGACACGAGAATTTCATATATAAGATTAAAAAAGTATCTCGTCAAATTTTTATTAACTTAATGCGACATAATAAAAATGGGGTAAATTACTACTACATTTCAGTTTCTTGCTATTGCAGCCATTCACAATACAATAACGCCGCGACATTATTTATGCGCGCACTCGGCGTTCGTTCGCACGTCAACTCGGGCAAACGGCCGGCGGCCTTGTGATTTTAGTACACTCGGGAGGACGCGAACGAGTAGGTACTAAGCTCGCGCCGTTTAGCCAGTGACGAGGGTGTGGCCAAACTAATATGGCGGTACATTTTGATCAAACAAAAATATAAAGATTGTAGGTACAATCCAACCAAAAACACTATCATCACCAGCAGAGATGTCATTGTCTGAAGAAAAGACTGGCGGGAACATTCAGCGAAGAGGCTATTATAATAAAAAAATGAGACAGCACAGTATAGTGTCGAGACACCCGAGATCAGGGTAGCGATTCTGAAACCATTCGGTTGCATCCGACACGGAATCTCATCTCTCGGTCTTTGTCATGCTAAACAGATAAGACAAAGACCGAGAGATGAGATTCCGTGTCGGATGCAACCGAATGGTTTCAGAATCGCTACCCTGTGCAGTGATTCAGTGGGGGCTTACTGTGTTCCAGAATTACTGAATTATAGTAGCTCTTCAGATTCTTCAGTACACACTGACGGTGAAGACACTGCATGAATATTCACCAAAGGACGTGCAGGTGCAGCAAGTCCAGACTATATTAATTCCAGAGCCAGAGCTTTGTGTTAGACTATAAAGTCAGAGAAAGCATGTGAGTATCCAGTTAAGTCGAACAGGAAACAAAAATACTGTCTGTAAAAATACAAGGATGGATCCAGAGTAGGGCCGGACCGTGACTTTAGGGGGCCCTGGGCTAAAACTACTTAGGGGCCCACCCTATTACTAAAAATATGAGAAAAAATACGACACTGAATATTTTATTTTCATCATCATCAGCCTATCCTACTCCATTACTGGACATCGGCCTCCCCTATGGTTCGCCACTCAGCCCTATCATCAGCTTTACGTCCACTGCGTACTGTCTTCCGTATAATAAATCATCACTCCATCTAGTCTCAGGGTGTGTGTTCTAGCACACCCTCATCACTGGCTAAACGGCGCGAGCTATATACCTACTCGTTCGGGTCCTCCCGGGTGTACTAAAATCACAAGGCCGCCGCGCCGGCCGGTTGCCCGAGTTGACGTGCGAACGAACACCGAGAGAAATAATGTCGCGGCATTATTGTAATATTGTGAATGGCTGCAATAGCAAGACACTAAAATGTAGTAGTAATTTATCTTATTTCAAATTGCCGAAACAGGAAGTAAGGGAAGTGTTTTTAATGTTAGTATTTATTTTTGAGCCAAATTTTGGTAGTTTTCAATCGCACAGAATATAGAAACAGTAGTGTGTAACGGTCGTTACGGCGATGCCAAATCGACTATAGGTATATCGAAGTGTTGAAATGTTTATACGATAAAGCCACCATGTCTATCCGTCTTCAGGAACAAAGCACAAATCCGATCCAAATGCAAAAAGGGGTGAGACAGGGAGACGTTATCTCTCCGAAACTGTTCACCTCGGCATTGGAGGATATTTTTAAGCTTTTGAACTGGAACGGATATGGTATCAACATTAATGGCGAATACATCACCCACCTTCGATTTGCCGACGATATAGTCATTATGGCTGAATCGCTAGATGACCTTGGCTCAATGCTCAGAGACCTCAATGCTGTCTCCCAACAGGTAGGGCTAAAAATGAACATGGGTAAGACAAAAATCATGTCCAATGCCCATGTTGCACCCATACCGGTCCATGTTGGGAACGATAGTATCGAAGTTGTTGACCATTATGTTTATTTGGGTCAGATGATCCAAGTAGGCAGGTCAAACTTCGACAAGGAGGTCAGCCGACGAATCCAACTCGGATGGGCAGCGTTCGGGAAATTGCGACACATCTTCTCGTCAAAAATACCACAAAGCCTCAAGACCAAAGTCTACAATCAGTGTGTGTTGCCAGTGATGACATATGGCACTGAGACGTGGTCGCTAACTGTTGGCATGATGTACAAGCTCAAAGTTGCGCAACGGGCAATGGAGAGAGCTATGCTCGGAGTTTCTCTGCGTGACAAAATCCGAAACGAGGAAGTCCGCAGAAGAACGAAGGTCACCGACATAGCTCTTAAAGTTAGCAAGTTGAAGTGGCAATGGGCAGGTCACATAGCTCGCAGAACCGATAACCGCTGGGGAGTAAAGGTTCTCGAATGGCGACCACGAAACGGCAGACGCAGTGTAGGACGGCCCCCCACACGATGGACCGATGATATTGTCTCGGTCGCGGGAAGTCGGTGGATGGAGGCGGCACAAGACCGGTCATTTTGGAAATCATTGGGGGAGGCCTATGTCCAGCAGTGGACGTCTGCAGGCTGCAGATGAGATGATGATGATGAGTGTGTAATATGTATATTGTATAATATCTGTTTAGAATAGATACAGTAGAGAATAATCTCTACTGTAGATTATGCATACAAATTATTTTGTCTAAAATACCTTTTTATCCCATCTTTATTATGTCTCATTAAGTTTAATATAATTTATGACGACATACTTTTTTGAATATTCATGTACATACTGAATGATACTAATTTGTTCATTTATTCGATGGTATGAAAACAACTTACAACTACCTACATTGTAGAACTAAAATATACTCCAGTATTAATTGGCTATAAAACATACCTACCTAAAAAAACCGACAGAATTTTTAACTGGATTCAAAGAAGGAGGTGGTTCTGGCCTTAATTTTTATTGGATGTAAGTATGTTTCGTGATAGCTCAGCTAATTGTGAATCATTTTTTAACCCCCGACCAAAAAAGGGTGTTATAAGTTTGACGTCGATTTTTTTAAAAAGGTTTATTTTTGTGCGGTGGTAGTTATGTTTGGTTAATATAGATTCAAAATAGCCCCCTCCACAAAACGGAGGACAAAATATTTCTTCACTACCTACCTCTATATCAAATGAATGGGCTTGTCTAATGAAATACTGTAGTGGCAGGACTCTTAGTAGAGTCCGCCTGGGGAAGTATCACACCTTTGTCAGTTCTTCTACCGCCAAGCAGTAATGTGCAAACATTAATGTGTTCCGATTTTAAGAGCAATGTTTCTAGTGAAATTACAGGGCTTAGAGATATAACATCTTAGAAGTCTGGGTGACGAGCACAGTGCAATGCTAGGTAATGATTTGGACTCTTCATGTTCCAATGCGTGTCACTGTGCTGTTATATGGCAGGCATGTTGCTTACCATCAGGCACATGTCCTGCTCGTCTCGCCACTCTTTGTTTAAAAAAACACAGTAATGTTTGCACATTACTGCTTCGCGGTAAAATAACTGGCAAAGGTGTGGTCCTTCCCCAGGCGGACTCTGCCAAGAGTCCTACCACTACTACCACCTTCCACCATTTCTTACAACCCTAGCACGTTTGGTCAGTGACGTAAGCAGACGACAAGTCACGGTATTTACAACTCTACGTGGGTGTGTTAAGGTGTATTTTTGCTTGCAAGTAATAGTAGGTAAGTAGTATACGACAGTTTAGGTTATTATCGTGTAGGTATTTGCACTTTTGTATGGCAGTGATGTATCTGTTACGAAGTAACTATTTTCTGATCTGTGGTCCTAGTCCTAGACTATGTTTGCCGATTTGCGGTCTCCACTCAATAACACGTCGGTTATAGGTTCTGCGACAGATGTGGCTGGACCATTGCCAGCTCATCGCTCCGAATTCGATCTCTTAGAGAAACTCCAAGCATAGGTCGTTCCATAGCTCGCTATGCGACTTTGAATTCGTGGACTTCGTGGATTTCGTGAATTTGAATTCTCAGATTTCACGTTTCGGCGCCGTAGGTCATGACAGATAGGGCATGTTGAAGATAGGATTGATCAAAACTTTTATCTTGGGTCATTGTGGGATAGACGATGAAAAGACACGGCGTAGTTTGCCCCATCTTTTTTTGCTTCCCTAGTTCCAGCGTCTGCCCTAGGTTCACATACTTCTGAATAATTTCTAGAGTGACGCCATTTATAGCAACCAATCCCTTTCCTCCTCCTTTTATAGCACACTTTCTCGTGCTTCACTGTAATTGTGCTTCAGTACCGATGATAGTGTCATTGATATTTAATTGTAGTGTAGTTCTCCAATCGGCCATGGTACTCTCCAGAAAAGAAATAATTTGGGAATTAATTTTATAGATTTTAAGCACTTTAAGTAACCAGGAGTGAGGAACACTATCAAACGCTTTTTTGTAGTCAATGTATGCTATGTGTAAATTTCGTCTATTTTGGTTGGCGTGTTAAAGTACAGCAGAATCAATTGTCAGTTGTTCTTTGCATCCTTTGTGGCTCCGCCTGCACCCTTTCTGTTCTTCAGCTAAGATATTGTGACGTGAGAGATGCTCGTTAATTCTTCGTGTAATGCATGATGTAATCAACTTATATAATGTTGGTAAGCATGTTATTGGACGGTATTGTGAAGGATTTTTTGTATCGCTGCTTTTCGGCAGCATGTATGTTATGCCTTTTGTGAGAAACTTTGGTATTTCATTTTGTCCTTTAATCAAACCTACAATGATTTTAGCTAATGTTGCATGCAACGTTACAAACTTTTTGTACCAGAAATTATGTACTCTGTCTATCCCTGCGGCTTTCCAGTTCTTCATTTTTCTAGTTATTTCTGATATTTCTTCTACTGTTAAGTCATTAAATTCCATTTCTTCGATATTGTTCCATCGTCGCTCTTCATCTTGAATCCACTCAGCCTGATCATTGTGATCTTCTCGTTTTTTCCAGATATTGGCCCAGTAATTCTTTAGGTCTTCAGGCTGCGGAGTTTCGGTGACGGTATTTTCAGCACTCCCTTTTTTTGCTCTTAAATTTCTGTAAAAGCTTTTTTCACTATTTGCAAATAATTTGTTATCCTCTTTTCTGTGGTATGATTTTATGTACCTAGCCAATCGTTGAGATTTTAAAGCTAATTTCTGCTTCAAAGTATCCAAATATTCTTCCGGTTTGTTATTGTTATTTTCGTGACGTGTGTGTACCTTATGTCTGTCATATATATCTTCCACTTTAGCTATCATATTTGGAGACCTATTCCCTTTAATATACTGCGTTAATCTTCCCAAATCAGCTCTTAATTTTTTGATATTTTCCTCTAACCGTATCTGCCAACTAGGAGTTTTTGTTTTACATCGCTTTTTACTTTGTCCATTAGGAGTGTCTGTTATTGTGTAGCCTAAGGTTTTGCTTATTACCAATGCACTACAGTATGTGAGTGTGTGAATTACATTTATATCGGATTCTGCTGACAAATACCGACTCAAAATGTGTTTGTTGAAAATTTTTATATAATAATATAACTCCTAATTTTCCTTTAGTCTGGGCAGTACAGGTCTTGACGCAGGGTCTGTATTTGAGTATAGGTAAATTGTTGCGTCTAATTGATCTGTAAGTTTCTCTATGATTTCATTTGTTTCTGGTGGTATTGATTGGTTGTCTGATTGTGTGTCTATTATGCCAGCTGACGTTGGTGTGTGAGATGATTGAATTGTGAAGGTTAAGTTGGTGGATCTGATTTGTCTTGTCGGATATATATATGAAGTAGTTTGTTCTGAGTTGTTTGTATTTTCATGGGTTGTGTTTTGTTGTTGTTGACATTGTGAGTGTGATTGGTGTTCTACATCGGTAGGACCTAACATTGACTCTTCACTTTTTTCGCGTTCTATTTGATAAGCTACTTCTTTTTTTATCTCGTCTATAATTGTATCGGATAACAATTTATTTCTAAGTATCGCTCGTCTTTGATCTCCTATCCTCTGTGATGATATATTGTTTAATTCCGGATATTTGGATTTAAATTCCTCGTATAATTTTTTGCAATGCATGGTTCTGTCTGTTTCTAATTTTGTGATATAATAGTAAGTGCGCATGATAAATCGATCAATACCATCATTCCACTTCATACGCACTCTTGGTTTTCCAGCTTTGGTGGTCTCAGATTGAGTGGCTACTGCCTCCTGAGAAACATCCTCTGCTGTGCTATCTTCTCTATTAGATGCCTGAGTCCCTACTAAACTTTTGATCCTATTTTCTGTAGCAGTTTTGTTCATACATACGTACGTACGTTGTATGGCTGTGGTGGGTGTCGAGACTATGTTCTCTCGCACAACGTGCTCAGCCGTATTCACAATGCTTAAATCGGTGTCCATATTACGTAAAGCATTCGTCGTCTGACAGTTTAAGGATCCCACCCGGAGATTCACCTTGTCCCTGACCCTGCGAGGTCGTAACCTACTGTCATCAGCCTCTCTCACAGAGTCCCCGGGCACTTGGGGCTTGTTTAATTCTTTGCTGTCCATGTAAATAAAGTGGACTAAAGAGCCTACATCGCTTGTCCAGGTCGCGTAGACGTGTAGTGAGCTAACCTAACTGAGCTCATGAGTGCCGCCGTTGGTATGAGAGCTACTCTTATACTCTTCCGCCACCACCCTAAGCCGACATCCTACACTAATGTCGTCTGTTCTACTACAGCCTCTTGAGAACACGTACTGTTTACGAGCCCGTAGCAGCTTCCAAAGGAACCAAAGGTGTAATTGTAATCGGAAGTTCCGACTTATCGGAGTAGAAGCTCATCCCTGGTACACACACCGCAGTCAAATCCGCCATCCGTCAACTACTTCAACTTTTTTGTATGGCCTCCATTTGGTAATGTTACCGTAATTTCGCCAATGTCCAGCGTTTGATTGTTGTTATAGTCTTCTGAAGTTTATTTTGTAGTAGAGATATGAGTCTTGCCACAGGTGATCAGTCCACTTCAGGTAGTCTTGGGTTTCATGATGGTCAGAAACGTCTGGTAATCGGTGAATAGGCAGGATTCTTGACTCTGATGATCGGTCAACTTTGAACACTTTTGTAAGTAGATATGTACTTCATATAATATGATAGATAAATTTACTGTATGGGACAAATACAAACATGACATCACAAAATAGACATAAAAAGATATAACTTATAGTAAAATTAAAATACAAATATATAAATATCTAATTTACACAAAAACTATCACAATTTAATATTATTTTTCTGAATATATTTACTAGGGACATACTGAAATGAACCGGAGTGTAAACCTAGATTATAAAGTTTTACTGGAGAATGAACTCAGGATTTATATATAGGTTTTTTTTTCATCCTGGTCACCTCACCAAATTGTACTGGCTGAAGGCCGTACAAAACACAAGCTATAAAGCTGAAGGCTTTAAACAAAAAAAGTACTGAATATAAATTGAATATAGTTAAGGACCTAAATAAAGAGAAGATAGTTAAAGAGTTGGCCAAGTGAACGTCTAGTGGAAAGTATAGGACTCTACGTTGTATCCGCATTACCCGAGATTCTACGAAAAGACCGGTTTACCTATATGTTCCTAAGAAATAAATAAATGACACAGATCTTATAGTTTACTAAAACGCAGTTAGAGATAATTTTGATAAATACCTAGGATGCTGGAAAGAAAGTGATAATTCTATCTACAAAGAGAGTTTATGGAGTATAGTTATTTTAATATTATAGATCAAAATCACAAAACGAGAAGTTTAGATTAATAGGTAGGTATTTGAAAATGAAAATCACCGTTTACTATAAATACATTTTGATTAGTTTTAATTAGCCTGCCTGCCTATAGAATTAAATAGTGAACTTCTTTCTACTTCAAACGAATAGCATGTTGATGAGTTTTAGTTTAGATTATTATTTTTCTTAAACCGTGTTAGTCGGGACTCTACGAGGATGCCCTCGCTTCAAGACTATTCCGCAATCCTAGCCGCGAGAAGAGAGACATAACATAGCACTCTATGGATTCACCGTGCGAGAGCCAGGTGTCCATCATGCAACAGAGAGAGAAAAACAGAAAACTGGAGTAGACCCCAAGACTTGTGACTTGGGCGTAGGTTTAAGGGGTACCCCTTTCGATGATCACCAACACTCACCTTAACTACTCTCAGCCTCTCTCTGCTCAGCCAAATCTGTCATAATCCCGCCAGTACAGTTTTAGATACTCGTTCTAGCATAGAACGTACTGCATTTCTGGACAAACCCAGTTCTTTCAGCAGGTTATAGTGAGATTTTGCTGGTATACCTCTCACTCCTACTTCTACAGCAACTTCCTATGTAGAAATTAACTACATTGCCGTTCTTGTTAACTTGTTTAGAAGATTAAAATACTTATTTGGTTTTATAGCATTTTCTTTAGAGATTTTATGTAGTCTAATTCTACGTTAATTTGTTTAGAAGGTTATAACACTTAATATGTCGCTTCGCGTATCTTTTAGAGATTATAGTCTAAATCTGTGTTATTTTGTTTAGAAGGTTGTTGAAGAACTTATTCCGTCTCTTCGCGTATGCTTTAGAGATTATGAACTAAATCTACGGTTAATTTGTTTAGAAGGTTGTCGAAGAACTTATTCCGTCTCATCGCGTATGCTTTAGAGATTATGAACTAAATCTACGGTTAATTTCAGACAGTAATAAAATTAGTATTTTGCTCTGCAAGTCCGGAAGAACAGCCTAATTGTCAAATTCTTGCTCTGTATTAGTAACAGGAATTCGACGAGCTTTATTTTATCTAGCCCAAGGACTGACTTCGAAGCCTTGTAGCTCAAAACACTCATCCCATTAGAGCCTAAGTATTATTAGTACTGATAACCATGTACTCGAAGTTATTAATTTACTTTAATGTCTCTATAGGACAAAAATTTTATAAGTTGTCGAAAGTTTGTTATTATGCACATATTGCAAAATAAGGATCCTCGCTTTGAGGGTTTCTCGAAAACTATATGTTTGTTACAGATATCTATCTTCATAAAATCATAAAATTACGTGTATTAACCTTGTTTCTCTCGAATCCAGCGCGTCTAGTCTCGGAACTAGAGCTCCGGATATAAATGCAACTATATTATAAACAACGATAAACTTACAGTTGCGGTAACCTTTTTTACCTAATTTCTCCAAGTATGCGCATCTCAAAGGTAATTATTTCCGTGGTCTCTCTATTTTTTCCTCGAAAGATCGAATCGTCTGTAATCGTTTCAAAGATTCAGAGTTAAAATACACTACATTATAAATGCAATTACTATTTACACCAATAAAATTAACATTTACAGGATAAATACCTTTTCTGTGTTTTACTTTTTCCACAGTTTTGTATCACAAAATATTCAAATTAAATTAAATTAGATTAAATTATTTATTTTTACACTGAAATAAATATTTGACATCAAGTTTTTTTCCTTCCGTCAAACAAAAAAGAACTCCAAAAAAATTCGAATATTTTAAACTGAAAATTTTGAAAGAAGGTTTTGCTCTCTGTCAACGAGGTCTTACTGTCTCGTTACAGTCAACCCCCAAAAAATTACGTAGATTTAAAAATTTACACGGAGTAATTTTTTCCCAAGAAAAATGAACTATCAAAAGAATCAAATAATCTAAGTATCAACTAAATTTATCAAAATTCTAGTTGTAGCTTCAATCTATGTGTCAAGAATGAATATATGTATCCCTACAACAATATGATAGTGTTTTTAAACCACCCAAGAACTATTGTCATGTCATCTCAAACCCGTGGTTTGATAGTGAGTAGCTATAAAAACATTTTTAACCTCGTCGTTGCCTTGGTATCTAGTCCGCTAACAAAAAGAGTTTGTGAGGCTCTTCAATCCTAGTGATACAAATTAGTGATTTCTACGCAAAACTCTTGTTTACATTAGAATCCACCAATTCATTGTCGCAGATTACCAGAGCAACTCTTGCGAACAGATAAAAGGATTTTAAATAACTGCTCTCCCTACCAAGACTTTAAGACTCCAATCCAATAGTCCAAAGTTGGAACCTGTGAAGTGTGCGTAAAGGTATTAGCCGCGTGTAAGCAACGAATTCAAGGGGCCTGCAATTGCAGTGACTCATACTGTAAGGGTATCCGGGGGTCAAGGGTTGTGAACTCAATTGGTGAAAATTGAATTCCCAAACCTCCCCGGAAAAAAAGTTAATGTTTAAGTATAAAATAAAAAAGTAAGACTTTTTCAAGCGTTTATTGATAGGACACAAAGGCATACATCAATACTAAAAAGGGTAAAAGGCCAGGGGTTGATCGTTGAGTTACTGTTCCTTCAAAAGACCAAAAAAAGGAATTTGAAGAATTCCTCGACAACCTCTAAATTAAAATTTGGTTATTCCCAGTACAGGGTCCTTTAGTAAAGATGGGTAAATTCCGAATACCACCCTAGGTTAGAGAGGGGTTCAGCAAAGGCAAAACTCCCCGGTTAGGTTAGATAAGTAATTGGGCAAAAATTAACCCCTCCTTACAGCCAGGAACCTATACTGTTACCGAGAACTGACAAGATCAACCAAAATAAAAGTGGCAATAGGCCTTCATCAGTATGGTGTAAGACCGTGGAATTTATAACTATAAATCCAGTTGACTAAGTATGGTAAGTGACCAAACCACAAATTACAAGTACAAAGTCAGTTCCCACGCACTAAGAATAAACCGTTGAAATAACATTATTAGGTAATTGGTGTAAGACCAAGAAATTTATAACTATATTTATAGTAGATTAAGTAAGGTAAAAGACAACATTACAAATTACAAGTACAACGTCAGTTCCCACGCACTAAGAATAAACCGTTGAAATAACATTATTAGGTAATTGGTGTAAGACCAAGAAATTTATAACTATATTTATAGTAGATTAAGTAAGGTAAAAGACAACATTACAAATTACAAGTACAACGTCAGTTCCCACGCACTAAGAATAAACCGTTGAAATAACATTATTAGGTAATTGGTGTAAGACCAAGAAATTTATAACTATATTTATAGTAGATTAAGTAAGGTAAAAGACAACCTTACAAATTACAAGTACAACGTCAGTTTATGACTGACTCTCAGTCACTTACAGGAAGTATGGTATCCAACGTATAGCGTTTACACCTAGTTTACTCGGGTGAAAAAGTATCTTAGGTTATAAAACATAGAAATTGGTTTATAGAGGTCAAAAAACCTGACCTTCACTAACCTAACACGGCCCCTAGCCCGGCCTGGCGAATAGGCCTCCACCACTCTCCATTTCACTCCACCACCACTCACTCCACCATTTCACTCACTGTCAACCTAACCAAAAACCTGTCGGGTTCCGTCCTGCGCTGGCGAGCGCTGTCCCGGCCACGAGGCACGAGCTCGGGGTCGACCGCCGAACTGGGCGCAGCCCGGGAAAACCGCCAGACACCACCACACCAAAACAAAACACCTCCTACAAAAGAACAAACAAAATTAACAACGTGTTCGTCAGACACCCGCCTGCCACGCGGCCTCTCGGTACATTTTTCTACATTCGACTTACCCCTTTAGGAAGGTGTGTTCAATTAGAGACGCTTAAGACAGGCCCTCCCATGCGCACGACGCGGATGGCCGCCGCCACGGGACACGTCACTAGAAAAAACACGTTATCACTTTTCTGCGACACGAACAATCGATCGATCGACGATCGAACCAGCAAAATCACAGCACATACTCACCACAATCAAACGATTCAGGACAATATAATAATTAATTAATAACGAGGCGGCGGTCCGTGACCGCCGCCCGTCAAGAAAAAGATGGCCGCTCCCTTCCCTTCCGCTGTCAAAAACCAGCTAGTGTTGCGGTAAAAACTCAACGATTATTAGGGATGTCCGTATATCGCTCGGCCGCATATAGAATCTATGCGTTCCGATTTACGGGGAAAAAAAAAGGGTTACAGTACTCCTCCCATCACCAGAATTTTTCGAAAGGAAAGAGAAAAATTCAGACGGCCCTCCGTCTATACACCTATCAAGCACAACACCCTACAGCTTCAAACTAAAATAACAAAGAAAACCGAAAACAACTAGCAAAAATCTGGAATTCTATACAAAGATATCCTTAAAAAGATGTAGATATTGTTCTTCCTTATGTCCAAATAAGTGGGCTGGTCATAAATAACGATGAGGGTCGCACAACAGCGTCTCGCATCCTACCATCCACTCGTCGAACATCCAGTAAAACAAAAATCCTAACAAGTAAAAACTAACTTAATCCAACAACAAAGTCTATTCAAAATATTTGCAACCCGAACCTAAGGTTCTCAAACAATTCAGAAGTTGATTAGGGTACACATAACTACTGCGACACATAATCAACCACAATAGTACAAGCTTGGCCAATTGGTTCAAAGACGAACAAGTCTTCTCAATCATCAACGGCACCTACAGCAGGAACAGATACTCGGAGAGACGACAGCCTCTCATCAGCAGGAACGACCTCCTTCAATAAAGTCTGGTAAACAAAATTTACCTAAAAGGGTATAACAGTACAACGCCCTGTTAAAAAGTCAAGGTTAAAGACACGAGTGGGGGGTAGATCCCAAACAACGTGTAAAACTACAGAATCTATCAAACAACATTCACATCTTCTGAGTTTATAAGTGTCAGCATACTACGGGTCAAACACCGGCGTATGATATAAGGTCCAGAACGCGAGAAAGCGTTCGGTACAACGTTCTCAGAACCCTCATTAGGTTCCCTTACAACAGCACATGTGAAACTCTGCCACACAATACTACATAAACCGCTAGAATACTACGGGATTCTACAAAAATCGACGTCAGCATCAGCACCACCACTTCCAACACATCAACAACATGGTTACCTAGAGCCTAGCTCAAAAGGTTTATCTTCTGATCGCGACATCCCAACGCGGATACAGATATAATATAAGTCGAGATTCTATACAAGAAATCTGCTAACTCGTCATACTCAAGTACAAAAAGATCTATCATCTGCTAACGATAACTCAACGCTAGTGCAGAAATAGTGAACAACAATAGGGTTACCTCAAGCCTAAGTCAAGAGGCTTATAATCTCTGATAGGGACATCCCAACCCTGATACAGAAATAGTACAATCAATAAGGTTATCTGCTCGCGACAACTCAACACGATTACAGAAATAGTAGAAACAATAAGGTTACCTCGAGCCTAGCTCAAAAGGTTTATCAACGGTGAGCGACAATCTAACGCTACTCCCGAAACAATATAGAAGGCGATTCTATATAAGAATACCGCTAAAACGTCATCATAAAAATGTTATAATATCAAAATAGCTAAAGTAAGAACAATATAGGCATAAAGCTTCATCAATTGAGCTCCCTATTTAAGTATATAGTTATCCGGAATGATATCACAGACATACATAGTATAAGAATTCATCCAAATGATGCAATCGATGCACCTCTGACACCACAGCATCTCGGGGTTGCTGAAAGAAAACCGAACTATCACGGCGATCTCCCAAGCTTAAAACAACTGGAGCTAAATTAAAAGCCTTCCAAAAATTAATACTAAATAATAAAAAAAGATAAACCACAAATATTAACCTTTGAATATGGACAAGCATCTATTCTATTCACACGAACAATTGCTGCTTCTAATCTAGATTGTTCAAAAAATCTACCTACAAAATTACACCAATCAGACCACTCTGCCTTAGAAGTTAAACAATGGCCCGTCTTGTTCAGTATTGTGGCTGAACACAACGAG
Source organism: Ectropis crepuscularia (assembly GCA_963693475.1). NCBI lineage: Eukaryota > Metazoa > Arthropoda > Insecta > Lepidoptera > Geometridae > Ectropis > Ectropis crepuscularia. The sequence continues at coordinate 3,488,824 of OY856367.1, forward strand.
AACAATTTCTAATAGTAACACCCTTCTCACCACAACGATAACAAATAAGAATAGGAGGCGCCTTACATGCCTTCAGGATATGACCCTTAGTCCTACACCTTACACAAAACTCGTCTGCCGTAGCCACTGCAACTTCGGCTCTTCGGGGTACCTTTCCTTTATAAGTCAAGTCCGGGGAAACAGCTGTAGTTAAATTAGGCCGAGGTTCGCTGAACAAATCCGCCTTCTGCTTCGCACCTTCCAACTGCCTACACCGTGCCTTAAACTCAGACCACGAGGTACAATCCACTAATGCCAACTGCGTAGTATAAAAAGGTCTGACGTTATACTTCACAATCTCCAGCCGCTCAGCTTCACTTAAAGGTCGCCTCAAGCGGGAAAAATAATTGTGCATAACGCTTAGATATTTCACCATCGATTCATCAGGCCCTTGGGTTCTAGAACGAATCTCCTGTAATAAAAGGTAATCAAAATCATGAGGCAGGAATTCCTCCAATAACAAGTTCTTCAACTCTTCCCAATTATGAACGTCATCGCGTATACTACGATACCATAATAAAGCATCATCCGCAAACAACTCCACAGCCGAGGTATACAATTTAGATGGGTTAATATGTCTAGACGAGCTTAACTCTTCCAATCTCTCCAGGTAAGCATGAACACTACCCTTTCCATTAAACTTATGGTTTAGTGCGTGAACATTTGAAACTCGGTCACACGAAACCAGGCGCACAGCAGGACCACTACGAACTTCCTCGGAGTCAGCGACTGCATCAGCTCCATCAGCAGTTCCCAGCTCCTCAACAGTAGGGTCACCTTGAGCTCCACACAACGGCTTATCATCTGCAAGGGTAAATTCGACACTACTCCGAAAATTTTGCAAAATGCGATCCATCTTCTTAGTGATAACACCCAAACGTTCGTCAAGCTGAGCTTTACGGACACAGTCTTCCTCGAGGGAAGGTGAAAGGCGACTCAACCGATGAAAGAGATGATTACCTAAAGCTTGTATCCTATTCAGATATTTTAATAGTAATGGGCGTCGAGCACAAGTCTCCTCTAGTTCCCCTAGTTTACCCTGAACACACAGTAGTTCGGCAGAAATATCACCCTCATAAGTTACAATTTCATCAGTTCTCATCTGAGCATTTAACTTTTTCACCTGAGCTCGTAACTTTTGTATATTATCCTCCGGAAGGGCATCGCGGATACATACTTCATATTTCAACTCATCAACATTCAGTAAATGGAAAGATATGGGACGTTCCTCCATATTCAAAGTCTTAAGTAAACAAAACTATACTTAAAATTAGATAAACTTAGTAATATAGCTTATGCTAAAAAGTTATAATACTAGCCGCACAATACAACAGTAGTTAAACAATATTAAACCGTTATTATTATAACAAACTCAAAGTTATAGGTTGAAAAGGTAACAGTAACACGATCCAGAATCGAGCAACAGACCGAAACCAGAGGTAGAAGACCACGATCGATGACTTATAGTAGTTAAGCACGTCTTGAAAGCTTTAAAATAATAAAACAATAAGAAAAATGTTATATAGTGTCATATAACCAGCATATAGTCATATATATGATCTATAAGTAGCCTAGAAAGGTAGAAAACTTCACATACAGTCGGTAAAGTTAAAAAAGTAACCTATAGTGTTATACAGCTAACATATAGTCAGGTATAGTAAAAGAATATAACAAACAGGTTGTGACAGCTCAACACAGCCAAAAAAGGTAGAAAACTTTACTTATAATAAGGAAAGTTAAAAAGAAATTGACATATAGTAGTATATAACTAACATATAGTCGGGTATAGTAAAAGAATATAACAATAAACAGGCAATGACAACTCAACAAAGCCTAAAAAGTAGAAAACTTTACATATATTAAGTAAAGTTAAAAAAAAATTAACATATAGTAGTCTATAGCTAATTGGTAGTCAGATATAGTAGAATAATATAACAATATCCCGGTAGTTATAACCTAAAACAGCCTAGAAAGAACACAGAACATCCTATAAAGCTTCAATAACGTGCAAAACATCCCATACAGTCTTATATAGCGTTATATAGTATATATATAGCGTATAAATGCTTGAAAAGGTCCCTGTTCGGGCGCCAAATTGTAAGGGTATCCGGGGGTCAAGGGTTGTGAACTCAATTGGTGAAAATTGAATTCCCAAACCTCCCCGGAAAAAAAGTTAATGTTTAAGTATAAAATAAAAAAGTAAGACTTTTTCAAGCGTTTATTGATAGGACACAAAGGCATACATCAATACTAAAAAGGGTAAAAGGCCAGGGGTTGATCGTTGAGTTACTGTTCCTTCAAAAGACCAAAAAAAGGAATTTGAAGAATTCCTCGACAACCTCTAAATTAAAATTTGGTTATTCCCAGTACAGGGTCCTTTAGTAAAGATGGGTAAATTCCGAATACCACCCTAGGTTAGAGAGGGGTTCAGCAAAGGCAAAACTCCCCGGTTAGGTTAGATAAGTAATTGGGCAAAAATTAACCCCTCCTTACAGCCAGGAACCTATACTGTTACCGAGAACTGACAAGATCAACCAAAATAAAAGTGGCAATAGGCCTTCATCAGTATGGTGTAAGACCGTGGAATTTATAACTATAAATCCAGTTGACTAAGTATGGTAAGTGACCAAACCACAAATTACAAGTACAAAGTCAGTTCCCACGCACTAAGAATAAACCGTTGAAATAACATTATTAGGTAATTGGTGTAAGACCAAGAAATTTATAACTATATTTATAGTAGATTAAGTAAGGTAAAAGACAACATTACAAATTACAAGTACAACGTCAGTTCCCACGCACTAAGAATAAACCGTTGAAATAACATTATTAGGTAATTGGTGTAAGACCAAGAAATTTATAACTATATTTATAGTAGATTAAGTAAGGTAAAAGACAACATTACAAATTACAAGTACAACGTCAGTTCCCACGCACTAAGAATAAACCGTTGAAATAACATTATTAGGTAATTGGTGTAAGACCAAGAAATTTATAACTATATTTATAGTAGATTAAGTAAGGTAAAAGACAACCTTACAAATTACAAGTACAACGTCAGTTTATGACTGACTCTCAGTCACTTACAGGAAGTATGGTATCCAACGTATAGCGTTTACACCTAGTTTACTCGGGTGAAAAAGTATCTTAGGTTATAAAACATAGAAATTGGTTTATAGAGGTCAAAAAACCTGACCTTCACTAACCTAACACGGCCCCTAGCCCGGCCTGGCGAATAGGCCTCCACCACTCTCCATTTCACTCCACCACCACTCACTCCACCATTTCACTCACTGTCAACCTAACCAAAAACCTGTCGGGTTCCGTCCTGCGCTGGCGAGCGCTGTCCCGGCCACGAGGCACGAGCTCGGGGTCGACCGCCGAACTGGGCGCAGCCCGGGAAAACCGCCAGACACCACCACACCAAAACAAAACACCTCCTACAAAAGAACAAACAAAATTAACAACGTGTTCGTCAGACACCCGCCTGCCACGCGGCCTCTCGGTACATTTTTCTACATTCGACTTACCCCTTTAGGAAGGTGTGTTCAATTAGAGACGCTTAAGACAGGCCCTCCCATGCGCACGACGCGGATGGCCGCCGCCACGGGACACGTCACTAGAAAAACACGTTATCACTTTTCTGCGACACGAACAATCGATCGATCGACGATCGAACCAGCAAAATCACAGCACATACTCACCACAATCAAACGATTCAGGACAATATAATAATTAATTAATAACGAGGCGGCGGTCCGTGACCGCCGCCCGTCAAGAAAAAGATGGCCGCTCCCTTCCCTTCCGCTGTCAAAAACCAGCTAGTGTTGCGGTAAAAACTCAACGATTATTAGGGATGTCCGTATATCGCTCGGCCGCATATAGAATCTATGCGTTCCGATTTACGGGGAAAAAAAAAGGGTTACAGTACTCCTCCCATCACCAGAATTTTTCGAAAGGAAAGAGAAAAATTCAGACGGCCCTCCGTCTATACACCTATCAAGCACAACACCCTACAGCTTCAAACTAAAATAACAAAGAAAACCGAAAACAACTAGCAAAAATCTGGAATTCTATACAAAGATATCCTTAAAAAGATGTAGATATTGTTCTTCCTTATGTCCAAATAAGTGGGCTGGTCATAAATAACGATGAGGGTCGCACAACAGCGTCTCGCATCCTACCATCCACTCGTCGAACATCCAGTAAAACAAAAATCCTAACAAGTAAAAACTAACTTAATCCAACAACAAAGTCTATTCAAAATATTTGCAACCCGAACCTAAGGTTCTCAAACAATTCAGAAGTTGATTAGGGTACACATAACTACTGCGACACATAATCAACCACAATAGTACAAGCTTGGCCAATTGGTTCAAAGACGAACAAGTCTTCTCAATCATCAACGGCACCTACAGCAGGAACAGATACTCGGAGAGACGACAGCCTCTCATCAGCAGGAACGACCTCCTTCAATAAAGTCTGGTAAACAAAATTTACCTAAAAGGGTATAACAGTACAACGCCCTGTTAAAAAGTCAAGGTTAAAGACACGAGTGGGGGGTAGATCCCAAACAACGTGTAAAACTACAGAATCTATCAAACAACATTCACATCTTCTGAGTTTATAAGTGTCAGCATACTACGGGTCAAACACCGGCGTATGATATAAGGTCCAGAACGCGAGAAAGCGTTCGGTACAACGTTCTCAGAACCCTCATTAGGTTCCCTTACAACAGCACATGTGAAACTCTGCCACACAATACTACATAAACCGCTAGAATACTACGGGATTCTACAAAAATCGACGTCAGCATCAGCACCACCACTTCCAACACATCAACAACATGGTTACCTAGAGCCTAGCTCAAAAGGTTTATCTTCTGATCGCGACATCCCAACGCGGATACAGATATAATATAAGTCGAGATTCTATACAAGAAATCTGCTAACTCGTCATACTCAAGTACAAAAAGATCTATCATCTGCTAACGATAACTCAACGCTAGTGCAGAAATAGTGAACAACAATAGGGTTACCTCAAGCCTAAGTCAAGAGGCTTATAATCTCTGATAGGGACATCCCAACCCTGATACAGAAATAGTACAATCAATAAGGTTATCTGCTCGCGACAACTCAACACGATTACAGAAATAGTAGAAACAATAAGGTTACCTCGAGCCTAGCTCAAAAGGTTTATCAACGGTGAGCGACAATCTAACGCTACTCCCGAAACAATATAGAAGGCGATTCTATATAAGAATACCGCTAAAACGTCATCATAAAAATGTTATAATATCAAAATAGCTAAAGTAAGAACAATATAGGCATAAAGCTTCATCAATTGAGCTCCCTATTTAAGTATATAGTTATCCGGAATGATATCACAGACATACATAGTATAAGAATTCATCCAAATGATGCAATCGATGCACCTCTGACACCACAGCATCTCGGGGTTGCTGAAAGAAAACCGAACTATCACGGCGATCTCCCAAGCTTAAAACAACTGGAGCTAAATTAAAAGCCTTCCAAAAATTAATACTAAATAATAAAAAAAGATAAACCACAAATATTAACCTTTGAATATGGACAAGCATCTATTCTATTCACACGAACAATTGCTGCTTCTAATCTAGATTGTTCAAAAAATCTACCTACAAAATTACACCAATCAGACCACTCTGCCTTAGAAGTTAAACAATGGCCCGTCTTGTTCAGTATTGTGGCTGAACACAACGAGAACAATTTCTAATAGTAACACCCTTCTCACCACAACGATAACAAATAAGAATAGGAGGCGCCTTACATGCCTTCAGGATATGACCCTTAGTCCTACACCTTACACAAAACTCGTCTGCCGTAGCCACTGCAACTTCGGCTCTTCGGGGTACCTTTCCTTTATAAGTCAAGTCCGGGGAAACAGCTGTAGTTAAATTAGGCCGAGGTTCGCTGAACAAATCCGCCTTCTGCTTCGCACCTTCCAACTGCCTACACCGTGCCTTAAACTCAGACCACGAGGTACAATCCACTAATGCCAACTGCGTAGTATAAAAAGGTCTGACGTTATACTTCACAATCTCCAGCCGCTCAGCTTCACTTAAAGGTCGCCTCAAGCGGGAAAAATAATTGTGCATAACGCTTAGATATTTCACCATCGATTCATCAGGTCCTTGGGTTCTAGAACGAATCTCCTGTAATAAAAGGTAATCAAAATCATGAGGCAGGAATTCCTCCAATAACAAGTTCTTCAACTCTTCCCAATTATGAACGTCATCGCGTATACTACGATACCATAATAAAGCATCATCCGCAAACAACTCCACAGCCGAGGTATACAATTTAGATGGGTTAATATGTCTAGACGAGCTTAACTCTTCCAATCTCTCCAGGTAAGCATGAACACTACCCTTTCCATTAAACTTATGGTTTAGTGCGTGAACATTTGAAACTCGGTCACACGAAACCAGGCGCACAGCAGGACCACTACGAACTTCCTCGGAGTCAGCGACTGCATCAGCTCCATCAGCAGTTCCCAGCTCCTCAACAGTAGGGTCACCTTGAGCTCCACACAACGGCTTATCATCTGCAAGGGTAAATTCGACACTACTCCGAAAATTTTGCAAAATGCGATCCATCTTCTTAGTGATAACACCCAAACGTTCGTCAAGCTGAGCTTTACGGACACAGTCTTCCTCGAGGGAAGGTGAAAGGCGACTCAACCGATGAAAGAGATGATTACCTAAAGCTTGTATCCTATTCAGATATTTTAATAGTAATGGGCGTCGAGCACAAGTCTCCTCTAGTTCCCCTAGTTTACCCTGAACACACAGTAGTTCGGCAGAAATATCACCCTCATAAGTTACAATTTCATCAGTTCTCATCTGAGCATTTAACTTTTTCACCTGAGCTCGTAACTTTTGTATATTATCCTCCGGAAGGGCATCGCGGATACATACTTCATATTTCAACTCATCAACATTCAGTAAATGGAAAGATATGGGACGTTCCTCCATATTCAAAGTCTTAAGTAAACAAAACTATACTTAAAATTAGATAAACTTAGTAATATAGCTTATGCTAAAAAGTTATAATACTAGCCGCACAATACAACAGTAGTTAAACAATATTAAACCGTTATTATTATAACAAACTCAAAGTTATAGGTTGAAAAGGTAACAGTAACACGATCCAGAATCGAGCAACAGACCGAAACCAGAGGTAGAAGACCACGATCGATGACTTATAGTAGTTAAGCACGTCTTGAAAGCTTTAAAATAATAAAACAATAAGAAAAATGTTATATAGTGTCATATAACCAGCATATAGTCATATATATGATCTATAAGTAGCCTAGAAAGGTAGAAAACTTCACATACAGTCGGTAAAGTTAAAAAAGTAACCTATAGTGTTATACAGCTAACATATAGTCAGGTATAGTAAAAGAATATAACAAACAGGTTGTGACAGCTCAACACAGCCAAAAAAGGTAGAAAACTTTACTTATAATAAGGAAAGTTAAAAAGAAATTGACATATAGTAGTATATAACTAACATATAGTCGGGTATAGTAAAAGAATATAACAATAAACAGGCAATGACAACTCAACAAAGCCTAAAAAGTAGAAAACTTTACATATATTAAGTAAAGTTAAAAAAAAATTAACATATAGTAGTCTATAGCTAATTGGTAGTCAGATATAGTAGAATAATATAACAATATCCCGGTAGTTATAACCTAAAACAGCCTAGAAAGAACACAGAACATCCTATAAAGCTTCAATAACGTGCAAAACATCCCATACAGTCTTATATAGCGTTATATAGTATATATATAGCGTATAAATGCTTGAAAAGGTCCCTGTTCGGGCGCCAAATTGTAAGGGTATCCGGGGGTCAAGGGTTGTGAACTCAATTGGTGAAAATTGAATTCCCAAACCTCCCCGGAAAAAAAGTTAATGTTTAAGTATAAAATAAAAAAGTAAGACTTTTTCAAGCGTTTATTGATAGGACACAAAGGCATACATCAATACTAAAAAGGGTAAAAGGCCAGGGGTTGATCGTTGAGTTACTGTTCCTTCAAAAGACCAAAAAAAGGAATTTGAAGAATTCCTCGACAACCTCTAAATTAAAATTTGGTTATTCCCAGTACAGGGTCCTTTAGTAAAGATGGGTAAATTCCGAATACCACCCTAGGTTAGAGAGGGGTTCAGCAAAGGCAAAACTCCCCGGTTAGGTTAGATAAGTAATTGGGCAAAAATTAACCCCTCCTTACAGCCAGGAACCTATACTGTTACCGAGAACTGACAAGATCAACCAAAATAAAAGTGGCAATAGGCCTTCATCAGTATGGTGTAAGACCGTGGAATTTATAACTATAAATCCAGTTGACTAAGTATGGTAAGTGACCAAACCACAAATTACAAGTACAAAGTCAGTTCCCACGCACTAAGAATAAACCGTTGAAATAACATTATTAGGTAATTGGTGTAAGACCAAGAAATTTATAACTATATTTATAGTAGATTAAGTAAGGTAAAAGACAACATTACAAATTACAAGTACAACGTCAGTTCCCACGCACTAAGAATAAACCGTTGAAATAACATTATTAGGTAATTGGTGTAAGACCAAGAAATTTATAACTATATTTATAGTAGATTAAGTAAGGTAAAAGACAACATTACAAATTACAAGTACAACGTCAGTTCCCACGCACTAAGAATAAACCGTTGAAATAACATTATTAGGTAATTGGTGTAAGACCAAGAAATTTATAACTATATTTATAGTAGATTAAGTAAGGTAAAAGACAACCTTACAAATTACAAGTACAACGTCAGTTTATGACTGACTCTCAGTCACTTACAGGAAGTATGGTATCCAACGTATAGCGTTTACACCTAGTTTACTCGGGTGAAAAAGTATCTTAGGTTATAAAACATAGAAATTGGTTTATAGAGGTCAAAAAACCTGACCTTCACTAACCTAACACGGCCCCTAGCCCGGCCTGGCGAATAGGCCTCCACCACTCTCCATTTCACTCCACCACCACTCACTCCACCATTTCACTCACTGTCAACCTAACCAAAAACCTGTCGGGTTCCGTCCTGCGCTGGCGAGCGCTGTCCCGGCCACGAGGCACGAGCTCGGGGTCGACCGCCGAACTGGGCGCAGCCCGGGAAAACCGCCAGACACCACCACACCAAAACAAAACACCTCCTACAAAAGAACAAACAAAATTAACAACGTGTTCGTCAGACACCCGCCTGCCACGCGGCCTCTCGGTACATTTTTCTACATTCGACTTACCCCTTTAGGAAGGTGTGTTCAATTAGAGACGCTTAAGACAGGCCCTCCCATGCGCACGACGCGGATGGCCGCCGCCACGGGACACGTCACTAGAAAAAACACGTTATCACTTTTCTGCGACACGAACAATCGATCGATCGACGATCGAACCAGCAAAATCACAGCACATACTCACCACAATCAAACGATTCAGGACAATATAATAATTAATTAATAACGAGGCGGCGGTCCGTGACCGCCGCCCGTCAAGAAAAAGATGGCCGCTCCCTTCCCTTCCGCTGTCAAAAACCAGCTAGTGTTGCGGTAAAAACTCAACGATTATTAGGGATGTCCGTATATCGCTCGGCCGCATATAGAATCTATGCGTTCCGATTTACGGGGAAAAAAAAAGGGTTACAGTACTCCTCCCATCACCAGAATTTTTCGAAAGGAAAGAGAAAAATTCAGACGGCCCTCCGTCTATACACCTATCAAGCACAACACCCTACAGCTTCAAACTAAAATAACAAAGAAAACCGAAAACAACTAGCAAAAATCTGGAATTCTATACAAAGATATCCTTAAAAAGATGTAGATATTGTTCTTCCTTATGTCCAAATAAGTGGGCTGGTCATAAATAACGATGAGGGTCGCACAACAGCGTCTCGCATCCTACCATCCACTCGTCGAACATCCAGTAAAACAAAAATCCTAACAAGTAAAAACTAACTTAATCCAACAACAAAGTCTATTCAAAATATTTGCAACCCGAACCTAAGGTTCTCAAACAATTCAGAAGTTGATTAGGGTACACATAACTACTGCGACACATAATCAACCACAATAGTACAAGCTTGGCCAATTGGTTCAAAGACGAACAAGTCTTCTCAATCATCAACGGCACCTACAGCAGGAACAGATACTCGGAGAGACGACAGCCTCTCATCAGCAGGAACGACCTCCTTCAATAAAGTCTGGTAAACAAAATTTACCTAAAAGGGTATAACAGTACAACGCCCTGTTAAAAAGTCAAGGTTAAAGACACGAGTGGGGGGTAGATCCCAAACAACGTGTAAAACTACAGAATCTATCAAACAACATTCACATCTTCTGAGTTTATAAGTGTCAGCATACTACGGGTCAAACACCGGCGTATGATATAAGGTCCAGAACGCGAGAAAGCGTTCGGTACAACGTTCTCAGAACCCTCATTAGGTTCCCTTACAACAGCACATGTGAAACTCTGCCACACAATACTACATAAACCGCTAGAATACTACGGGATTCTACAAAAATCGACGTCAGCATCAGCACCACCACTTCCAACACATCAACAACATGGTTACCTAGAGCCTAGCTCAAAAGGTTTATCTTCTGATCGCGACATCCCAACGCGGATACAGATATAATATAAGTCGAGATTCTATACAAGAAATCTGCTAACTCGTCATACTCAAGTACAAAAAGATCTATCATCTGCTAACGATAACTCAACGCTAGTGCAGAAATAGTGAACAACAATAGGGTTACCTCAAGCCTAAGTCAAGAGGCTTATAATCTCTGATAGGGACATCCCAACCCTGATACAGAAATAGTACAATCAATCAAATAATCAAATCAAATCAAATCTGCTCGCGACAACTCAACACGATTACAGAAATAGTAGAAACAATAAGGTTACCTCGAGCCTAGCTCAAAAGGTTTATCAACGGTGAGCGACAATCTAACGCTACTCCCGAAACAATATAGAAGGCGATTCTATATAAGAATACCGCTAAAACGTCATCATAAAAATGTTATAATATCAAAATAGCTAAAGTAAGAACAATATAGGCATAAAGCTTCATCAATTGAGCTCCCTATTTAAGTATATAGTTATCCGGAATGATATCACAGACATACATAGTATAAGAATTCATCCAAATGATGCAATCGATGCACCTCTGACACCACAGCATCTCGGGGTTGCTGAAAGAAAACCGAACTATCACGGCGATCTCCCAAGCTTAAAACAACTGGAGCTAAATTAAAAGCCTTCCAAAAATTAATACTAAATAATAAAAAAAGATAAACCACAAATATTAACCTTTGAATATGGACAAGCATCTATTCTATTCACACGAACAATTGCTGCTTCTAATCTAGATTGTTCAAAAAATCTACCTACAAAATTACACCAATCAGACCACTCTGCCTTAGAAGTTAAACAATGGCCCGTCTTGTTCAGTATTGTGGCTGAACACAACGAGAACAATTTCTAATAGTAACACCCTTCTCACCACAACGATAACAAATAAGAATAGGAGGCGCCTTACATGCCTTCAGGATATGACCCTTAGTCCTACACCTTACACAAAACTCGTCTGCCGTAGCCACTGCAACTTCGGCTCTTCGGGGTACCTTTCCTTTATAAGTCAAGTCCGGGGAAACAGCTGTAGTTAAATTAGGCCGAGGTTCGCTGAACAAATCCGCCTTCTGCTTCGCACCTTCCAACTGCCTACACCGTGCCTTAAACTCAGACCACGAGGTACAATCCACTAATGCCAACTGCGTAGTATAAAAAGGTCTGACGTTATACTTCACAATCTCCAGCCGCTCAGCTTCACTTAAAGGTCGCCTCAAGCGGGAAAAATAATTGTGCATAACGCTTAGATATTTCACCATCGATTCATCAGGTCCTTGGGTTCTAGAACGAATCTCCTGTAATAAAAGGTAATCAAAATCATGAGGCAGGAATTCCTCCAATAACAAGTTCTTCAACTCTTCCCAATTATGAACGTCATCGCGTATACTACGATACCATAATAAAGCATCATCCGCAAACAACTCCACAGCCGAGGTATACAATTTAGATGGGTTAATATGTCTAGACGAGCTTAACTCTTCCAATCTCTCCAGGTAAGCATGAACACTACCCTTTCCATTAAACTTATGGTTTAGTGCGTGAACATTTGAAACTCGGTCACACGAAACCAGGCGCACAGCAGGACCACTACGAACTTCCTCGGAGTCAGCGACTGCATCAGCTCCATCAGCAGTTCCCAGCTCCTCAACAGTAGGGTCACCTTGAGCTCCACACAACGGCTTATCATCTGCAAGGGTAAATTCGACACTACTCCGAAAATTTTGCAAAATGCGATCCATCTTCTTAGTGATAACACCCAAACGTTCGTCAAGCTGAGCTTTACGGACACAGTCTTCCTCGAGGGAAGGTGAAAGGCGACTCAACCGATGAAAGAGATGATTACCTAAAGCTTGTATCCTATTCAGATATTTTAATAGTAATGGGCGTCGAGCACAAGTCTCCTCTAGTTCCCCTAGTTTACCCTGAACACACAGTAGTTCGGCAGAAATATCACCCTCATAAGTTACAATTTCATCAGTTCTCATCTGAGCATTTAACTTTTTCACCTGAGCTCGTAACTTTTGTATATTATCCTCCGGAAGGGCATCGCGGATACATACTTCATATTTCAACTCATCAACATTCAGTAAATGGAAAGATATGGGACGTTCCTCCATATTCAAAGTCTTAAGTAAACAAAACTATACTTAAAATTAGATAAACTTAGTAATATAGCTTATGCTAAAAAGTTATAATACTAGCCGCACAATACAACAGTAGTTAAACAATATTAAACCGTTATTATTATAACAAACTCAAAGTTATAGGTTGAAAAGGTAACAGTAACACGATCCAGAATCAAGCAACAGACCGAAACCAGAGGTAGAAGACCACGATCGATGACTTATAGTAGTTAAGCACGTCTTGAAAGCTTTAAAATAATAAAACAATAAGAAAAATGTTATATAGTGTCATATAACCAGCATATAGTCATATATATGATCTATAAGTAGCCTAGAAAGGTAGAAAACTTCACATACAGTCGGTAAAGTTAAAAAAGTAACCTATAGTGTTATACAGCTAACATATAGTCAGGTATAGTAAAAGAATATAACAAACAGGTTGTGACAGCTCAACACAGCCAAAAAAGGTAGAAAACTTTACTTATAATAAGGAAAGTTAAAAAGAAATTGACATATAGTAGTATATAACTAACATATAGTCGGGTATAGTAAAAGAATATAACAATAAACAGGCAATGACAACTCAACAAAGCCTAAAAAGTAGAAAACTTTACATATATTAAGTAAAGTTAAAAAAAAATTAACATATAGTAGTCTATAGCTAATTGGTAGTCAGATATAGTAGAATAATATAACAATATCCCGGTAGTTATAACCTAAAACAGCCTAGAAAGAACACAGAACATCCTATAAAGCTTCAATAACGTGCAAAACATCCCATACAGTCTTATATAGCGTTATATAGTATATATATAGCGTATAAATGCTTGAAAAGGTCCCTGTTCGGGCGCCAAATTGTAAGGGTATCCGGGGGTCAAGGGTTGTGAACTCAATTGGTGAAAATTGAATTCCCAAACCTCCCCGGAAAAAAAGTTAATGTTTAAGTATAAAATAAAAAAGTAAGACTTTTTCAAGCGTTTATTGATAGGACACAAAGGCATACATCAATACTAAAAAGGGTAAAAGGCCAGGGGTTGATCGTTGAGTTACTGTTCCTTCAAAAGACCAAAAAAAGGAATTTGAAGAATTCCTCGACAACCTCTAAATTAAAATTTGGTTATTCCCAGTACAGGGTCCTTTAGTAAAGATGGGTAAATTCCGAATACCACCCTAGGTTAGAGAGGGGTTCAGCAAAGGCAAAACTCCCCGGTTAGGTTAGATAAGTAATTGGGCAAAAATTAACCCCTCCTTACAGCCAGGAACCTATACTGTTACCGAGAACTGACAAGATCAACCAAAATAAAAGTGGCAATAGGCCTTCATCAGTATGGTGTAAGACCGTGGAATTTATAACTATAAATCCAGTTGACTAAGTATGGTAAGTGACCAAACCACAAATTACAAGTACAAAGTCAGTTCCCACGCACTAAGAATAAACCGTTGAAATAACATTATTAGGTAATTGGTGTAAGACCAAGAAATTTATAACTATATTTATAGTAGATTAAGTAAGGTAAAAGACAACATTACAAATTACAAGTACAACGTCAGTTCCCACGCACTAAGAATAAACCGTTGAAATAACATTATTAGGTAATTGGTGTAAGACCAAGAAATTTATAACTATATTTATAGTAGATTAAGTAAGGTAAAAGACAACATTACAAATTACAAGTACAACGTCAGTTCCCACGCACTAAGAATAAACCGTTGAAATAACATTATTAGGTAATTGGTGTAAGACCAAGAAATTTATAACTATATTTATAGTAGATTAAGTAAGGTAAAAGACAACCTTACAAATTACAAGTACAACGTCAGTTTATGACTGACTCTCAGTCACTTACAGGAAGTATGGTATCCAACGTATAGCGTTTACACCTAGTTTACTCGGGTGAAAAAGTATCTTAGGTTATAAAACATAGAAATTGGTTTATAGAGGTCAAAAAACCTGACCTTCACTAACCTAACACGGCCCCTAGCCCGGCCTGGCGAATAGGCCTCCACCACTCTCCATTTCACTCCACCACCACTCACTCCACCATTTCACTCACTGTCAACCTAACCAAAAACCTGTCGGGTTCCGTCCTGCGCTGGCGAGCGCTGTCCCGGCCACGAGGCACGAGCTCGGGGTCGACCGCCGAACTGGGCGCAGCCCGGGAAAACCGCCAGACACCACCACACCAAAACAAAACACCTCCTACAAAAGAACAAACAAAATTAACAACGTGTTCGTCAGACACCCGCCTGCCACGCGGCCTCTCGGTACATTTTTCTACATTCGACTTACCCCTTTAGGAAGGTGTGTTCAATTAGAGACGCTTAAGACAGGCCCTCCCATGCGCACGACGCGGATGGCCGCCGCCACGGGACACGTCACTAGAAAAAACACGTTATCACTTTTCTGCGACACGAACAATCGATCGATCGACGATCGAACCAGCAAAATCACAGCACATACTCACCACAATCAAACGATTCAGGACAATATAATAATTAATTAATAACGAGGCGGCGGTCCGTGACCGCCGCCCGTCAAGAAAAAGATGGCCGCTCCCTTCCCTTCCGCTGTCAAAAACCAGCTAGTGTTGCGGTAAAAACTCAACGATTATTAGGGATGTCCGTATATCGCTCGGCCGCATATAGAATCTATGCGTTCCGATTTACGGGAAAAAAAAAAGGGTTACAGTACTCCTCCCATCACCAGAATTTTTCGAAAGGAAAGAGAAAAATTCAGACGGCCCTCCGTCTATACACCTATCAAGCACAACACCCTACAGCTTCAAACTAAAATAACAAAGAAAACCGAAAACAACTAGCAAAAATCTGGAATTCTATACAAAGATATCCTTAAAAAGATGTAGATATTGTTCTTCCTTATGTCCAAATAAGTGGGCTGGTCATAAATAACGATGAGGGTCGCACAACAGCGTCTCGCATCCTACCATCCACTCGTCGAACATCCAGTAAAACAAAAATCCTAACAAGTAAAAACTAACTTAATCCAACAACAAAGTCTATTCAAAATATTTGCAACCCGAACCTAAGGTTCTCAAACAATTCAGAAGTTGATTAGGGTACACATAACTACTGCGACACATAATCAACCACAATAGTACAAGCTTGGCCAATTGGTTCAAAGACGAACAAGTCTTCTCAATCATCAACGGCACCTACAGCAGGAACAGATACTCGGAGAGACGACAGCCTCTCATCAGCAGGAACGACCTCCTTCAATAAAGTCTGGTAAACAAAATTTACCTAAAAGGGTATAACAGTACAACGCCCTGTTAAAAAGTCAAGGTTAAAGACACGAGTGGGGGGTAGATCCCAAACAACGTGTAAAACTACAGAATCTATCAAACAACATTCACATCTTCTGAGTTTATAAGTGTCAGCATACTACGGGTCAAACACCGGCGTATGATATAAGGTCCAGAACGCGAGAAAGCGTTCGGTACAACGTTCTCAGAACCCTCATTAGGTTCCCTTACAACAGCACATGTGAAACTCTGCCACACAATACTACATAAACCGCTAGAATACTACGGGATTCTACAAAAATCGACGTCAGCATCAGCACCACCACTTCCAACACATCAACAACATGGTTACCTAGAGCCTAGCTCAAAAGGTTTATCTTCTGATCGCGACATCCCAACGCGGATACAGATATAATATAAGTCGAGATTCTATACAAGAAATCTGCTAACTCGTCATACTCAAGTACAAAAAGATCTATCATCTGCTAACGATAACTCAACGCTAGTGCAGAAATAGTGAACAACAATAGGGTTACCTCAAGCCTAAGTCAAGAGGCTTATAATCTCTGATAGGGACATCCCAACCCTGATACAGAAATAGTACAATCAATAAGGTTATCTGCTCGCGACAACTCAACACGATTACAGAAATAGTAGAAACAATAAGGTTACCTCGAGCCTAGCTCAAAAGGTTTATCAACGGTGAGCGACAATCTAACGCTACTCCCGAAACAATATAGAAGGCGATTCTATATAAGAATACCGCTAAAACGTCATCATAAAAATGTTATAATATCAAAATAGCTAAAGTAAGAACAATATAGGCATAAAGCTTCATCAATTGAGCTCCCTATTTAAGTATATAGTTATCCGGAATGATATCACAGACATACATAGTATAAGAATTCATCCAAATGATGCAATCGATGCACCTCTGACACCACAGCATCTCGGGGTTGCTGAAAGAAAACCGAACTATCACGGCGATCTCCCAAGCTTAAAACAACTGGAGCTAAATTAAAAGCCTTCCAAAAATTAATACTAAATAATAAAAAAAGATAAACCACAAATATTAACCTTTGAATATGGACAAGCATCTATTCTATTCACACGAACAATTGCTGCTTCTAATCTAGATTGTTCAAAAAATCTACCTACAAAATTACACCAATCAGACCACTCTGCCTTAGAAGTTAAACAATGGCCCGTCTTGTTCAGTATTGTGGCTGAACACAACGAGAACAATTTCTAATAGTAACACCCTTCTCACCACAACGATAACAAATAAGAATAGGAGGCGCCTTACATGCCTTCAGGATATGACCCTTAGTCCTACACCTTACACAAAACTCGTCTGCCGTAGCCACTGCAACTTCGGCTCTTCGGGGTACCTTTCCTTTATAAGTCAAGTCCGGGGAAACAGCTGTAGTTAAATTAGGCCGAGGTTCGCTGAACAAATCCGCCTTCTGCTTCGCACCTTCCAACTGCCTACACCGTGCCTTAAACTCAGACCACGAGGTACAATCCACTAATGCCAACTGCGTAGTATAAAAAGGTCTGACGTTATACTTCACAATCTCCAGCCGCTCAGCTTCACTTAAAGGTCGCCTCAAGCGGGAAAAATAATTGTGCATAACGCTTAGATATTTCACCATCGATTCATCAGGTCCTTGGGTTCTAGAACGAATCTCCTGTAATAAAAGGTAATCAAAATCATGAGGCAGGAATTCCTCCAATAACAAGTTCTTCAACTCTTCCCAATTATGAACGTCATCGCGTATACTACGATACCATAATAAAGCATCATCCGCAAACAACTCCACAGCCGAGGTATACAATTTAGATGGGTTAATATGTCTAGACGAGCTTAACTCTTCCAATCTCTCCAGGTAAGCATGAACACTACCCTTTCCATTAAACTTATGGTTTAGTGCGTGAACATTTGAAACTCGGTCACACGAAACCAGGCGCACAGCAGGACCACTACGAACTTCCTCGGAGTCAGCGACTGCATCAGCTCCATCAGCAGTTCCCAGCTCCTCAACAGTAGGGTCACCTTGAGCTCCACACAACGGCTTATCATCTGCAAGGGTAAATTCGACACTACTCCGAAAATTTTGCAAAATGCGATCCATCTTCTTAGTGATAACACCCAAACGTTCGTCAAGCTGAGCTTTACGGACACAGTCTTCCTCGAGGGAAGGTGAAAGGCGACTCAACCGATGAAAGAGATGATTACCTAAAGCTTGTATCCTATTCAGATATTTTAATAGTAATGGGCGTCGAGCACAAGTCTCCTCTAGTTCCCCTAGTTTACCCTGAACACACAGTAGTTCGGCAGAAATATCACCCTCATAAGTTACAATTTCATCAGTTCTCATCTGAGCATTTAACTTTTTCACCTGAGCTCGTAACTTTTGTATATTATCCTCCGGAAGGGCATCGCGGATACATACTTCATATTTCAACTCATCAACATTCAGTAAATGGAAAGATATGGGACGTTCCTCCATATTCAAAGTCTTAAGTAAACAAAACTATACTTAAAATTAGATAAACTTAGTAATATAGCTTATGCTAAAAAGTTATAATACTAGCCGCACAATACAACAGTAGTTAAACAATATTAAACCGTTATTATTATAACAAACTCAAAGTTATAGGTTGAAAAGGTAACAGTAACACGATCCAGAATCGAGCAACAGACCGAAACCAGAGGTAGAAGACCACGATCGATGACTTATAGTAGTTAAGCACGTCTTGAAAGCTTTAAAATAATAAAACAATAAGAAAAATGTTATATAGTGTCATATAACCAGCATATAGTCATATATATGATCTATAAGTAGCCTAGAAAGGTAGAAAACTTCACATACAGTCGGTAAAGTTAAAAAAGTAACCTATAGTGTTATACAGCTAACATATAGTCAGGTATAGTAAAAGAATATAACAAACAGGTTGTGACAGCTCAACACAGCCAAAAAAGGTAGAAAACTTTACTTATAATAAGGAAAGTTAAAAAGAAATTGACATATAGTAGTATATAACTAACATATAGTCGGGTATAGTAAAAGAATATAACAATAAACAGGCAATGACAACTCAACAAAGCCTAAAAAGTAGAAAACTTTACATATATTAAGTAAAGTTAAAAAAAAATTAACATATAGTAGTCTATAGCTAATTGGTAGTCAGATATAGTAGAATAATATAACAATATCCCGGTAGTTATAACCTAAAACAGCCTAGAAAGAACACAGAACATCCTATAAAGCTTCAATAACGTGCAAAACATCCCATACAGTCTTATATAGCGTTATATAGTATATATATAGCGTATAAATGCTTGAAAAGGTCCCTGTTCGGGCGCCAAATTGGTGAAAATTGAATTCCCAAACCTCCCCGGAAAAAAAGTTAATGTTTAAGTATAAAATAAAAAAGTAAGACTTTTTCAAGCGTTTATTGATAGGACACAAAGGCATACATCAATACTAAAAAGGGTAAAAGGCCAGGGGTTGATCGTTGAGTTACTGTTCCTTCAAAAGACCAAAAAAAGGAATTTGAAGAATTCCTCGACAACCTCTAAATTAAAATTTGGTTATTCCCAGTACAGGGTCCTTTAGTAAAGATGGGTAAATTCCGAATACCACCCTAGGTTAGAGAGGGGTTCAGCAAAGGCAAAACTCCCCGGTTAGGTTAGATAAGTAATTGGGCAAAAATTAACCCCTCCTTACAGCCAGGAACCTATACTGTTACCGAGAACTGACAAGATCAACCAAAATAAAAGTGGCAATAGGCCTTCATCAGTATGGTGTAAGACCGTGGAATTTATAACTATAAATCCAGTTGACTAAGTATGGTAAGTGACCAAACCACAAATTACAAGTACAAAGTCAGTTCCCACGCACTAAGAATAAACCGTTGAAATAACATTATTAGGTAATTGGTGTAAGACCAAGAAATTTATAACTATATTTATAGTAGATTAAGTAAGGTAAAAGACAACATTACAAATTACAAGTACAACGTCAGTTCCCACGCACTAAGAATAAACCGTTGAAATAACATTATTAGGTAATTGGTGTAAGACCAAGAAATTTATAACTATATTTATAGTAGATTAAGTAAGGTAAAAGACAACATTACAAATTACAAGTACAACGTCAGTTCCCACGCACTAAGAATAAACCGTTGAAATAACATTATTAGGTAATTGGTGTAAGACCAAGAAATTTATAACTATATTTATAGTAGATTAAGTAAGGTAAAAGACAACCTTACAAATTACAAGTACAACGTCAGTTTATGACTGACTCTCAGTCACTTACAGGAAGTATGGTATCCAACGTATAGCGTTTACACCTAGTTTACTCGGGTGAAAAAGTATCTTAGGTTATAAAACATAGAAATTGGTTTATAGAGGTCAAAAAACCTGACCTTCACTAACCTAACACGGCCCCTAGCCCGGCCTGGCGAATAGGCCTCCACCACTCTCCATTTCACTCCACCACCACTCACTCCACCATTTCACTCACTGTCAACCTAACCAAAAACCTGTCGGGTTCCGTCCTGCGCTGGCGAGCGCTGTCCCGGCCACGAGGCACGAGCTCGGGGTCGACCGCCGAACTGGGCGCAGCCCGGGAAAACCGCCAGACACCACCACACCAAAACAAAACACCTCCTACAAAAGAACAAACAAAATTAACAACGTGTTCGTCAGACACCCGCCTGCCACGCGGCCTCTCGGTACATTTTTATACATTCGACTTACCCCTTTAGGAAGGTGTGTTCAATTAGAGACGCTTAAGACAGGCCCTCCCATGCGCACGACGCGGATGGCCGCCGCCACGGGACACGTCACTAGAAAAAACACGTTATCACTTTTCTGCGACACGAACAATCGATCGATCGACGATCGAACCAGCAAAATCACAGCACATACTCACCACAATCAAACGATTCAGGACAATATAATAATTAATTAATAACGAGGCGGCGGTCCGTGACCGCCGCCCGTCAAGAAAAAGATGGCCGCTCCCTTCCCTTCCGCTGTCAAAAACCAGCTAGTGTTGCGGTAAAAACTCAACGATTATTAGGGATGTCCGTATATCGCTCGGCCGCATATAGAATCTATGCGTTCCGATTTACGGGGAAAAAAAAAGGGTTACAGTACTCCTCCCATCACCAGAATTTTTCGAAAGGAAAGAGAAAAATTCAGACGGCCCTCCGTCTATACACCTATCAAGCACAACACCCTACAGCTTCAAACTAAAATAACAAAGAAAACCGAAAACAACTAGCAAAAATCTGGAATTCTATACAAAGATATCCTTAAAAAGATGTAGATATTGTTCTTCCTTATGTCCAAATAAGTGGGCTGGTCATAAATAACGATGAGGGTCGCACAACAGCGTCTCGCATCCTACCATCCACTCGTCGAACATCCAGTAAAACAAAAATCCTAACAAGTAAAAACTAACTTAATCCAACAACAAAGTCTATTCAAAATATTTGCAACCCGAACCTAAGGTTCTCAAACAATTCAGAAGTTGATTAGGGTACACATAACTACTGCGACACATAATCAACCACAATAGTACAAGCTTGGCCAATTGGTTCAAAGACGAACAAGTCTTCTCAATCATCAACGGCACCTACAGCAGGAACAGATACTCGGAGAGACGACAGCCTCTCATCAGCAGGAACGACCTCCTTCAATAAAGTCTGGTAAACAAAATTTACCTAAAAGGGTATAACAGTACAACGCCCTGTTAAAAAGTCAAGGTTAAAGACACGAGTGGGGGGTAGATCCCAAACAACGTGTAAAACTACAGAATCTATCAAACAACATTCACATCTTCTGAGTTTATAAGTGTCAGCATACTACGGGTCAAACACCGGCGTATGATATAAGGTCCAGAACGCGAGAAAGCGTTCGGTACAACGTTCTCAGAACCCTCATTAGGTTCCCTTACAACAGCACATGTGAAACTCTGCCACACAATACTACATAAACCGCTAGAATACTACGGGATTCTACAAAAATCGACGTCAGCATCAGCACCACCACTTCCAACACATCAACAACATGGTTACCTAGAGCCTAGCTCAAAAGGTTTATCTTCTGATCGCGACATCCCAACGCGGATACAGATATAATATAAGTCGAGATTCTATACAAGAAATCTGCTAACTCGTCATACTCAAGTACAAAAAGATCTATCATCTGCTAACGATAACTCAACGCTAGTGCAGAAATAGTGAACAACAATAGGGTTACCTCAAGCCTAAGTCAAGAGGCTTATAATCTCTGATAGGGACATCCCAACCCTGATACAGAAATAGTACAATCAATAAGGTTATCTGCTCGCGACAACTCAACACGATTACAGAAATAGTAGAAACAATAAGGTTACCTCGAGCCTAGCTCAAAAGGTTTATCAACGGTGAGCGACAATCTAACGCTACTCCCGAAACAATATAGAAGGCGATTCTATATAAGAATACCGCTAAAACGTCATCATAAAAATGTTATAATATCAAAATAGCTAAAGTAAGAACAATATAGGCATAAAGCTTCATCAATTGAGCTCCCTATTTAAGTATATAGTTATCCGGAATGATATCACAGACATACATAGTATAAGAATTCATCCAAATGATGCAATCGATGCACCTCTGACACCACAGCATCTCGGGGTTGCTGAAAGAAAACCGAACTATCACGGCGATCTCCCAAGCTTAAAACAACTGGAGCTAAATTAAAAGCCTTCCAAAAATTAATACTAAATAATAAAAAAAGATAAACCACAAATATTAACCTTTGAATATGGACAAGCATCTATTCTATTCACACGAACAATTGCTGCTTCTAATCTAGATTGTTCAAAAAATCTACCTACAAAATTACACCAATCAGACCACTCTGCCTTAGAAGTTAAACAATGGCCCGTCTTGTTCAGTATTGTGGCTGAACACAACGAGAACAATTTCTAATAGTAACACCCTTCTCACCACAACGATAACAAATAAGAATAGGAGGCGCCTTACATGCCTTCAGGATATGACCCTTAGTCCTACACCTTACACAAAACTCGTCTGCCGTAGCCACTGCAACTTCGGCTCTTCGGGGTACCTTTCCTTTATAAGTCAAGTCCGGGGAAACAGCTGTAGTTAAATTAGGCCGAGGTTCGCTGAACAAATCCGCCTTCTGCTTCGCACCTTCCAACTGCCTACACCGTGCCTTAAACTCAGACCACGAGGTACAATCCACTAATGCCAACTGCGTAGTATAAAAAGGTCTGACGTTATACTTCACAATCTCCAGCCGCTCAGCTTCACTTAAAGGTCGCCTCAAGCGGGAAAAATAATTGTGCATAACGCTTAGATATTTCACCATCGATTCATCAGGTCCTTGGGTTCTAGAACGAATCTCCTGTAATAAAAGGTAATCAAAATCATGAGGCAGGAATTCCTCCAATAACAAGTTCTTCAACTCTTCCCAATTATGAACGTCATCGCGTATACTACGATACCATAATAAAGCATCATCCGCAAACAACTCCACAGCCGAGGTATACAATTTAGATGGGTTAATATGTCTAGACGAGCTTAACTCTTCCAATCTCTCCAGGTAAGCATGAACACTACCCTTTCCATTAAACTTATGGTTTAGTGCGTGAACATTTGAAACTCGGTCACACGAAACCAGGCGCACAGCAGGACCACTACGAACTTCCTCGGAGTCAGCGACTGCATCAGCTCCATCAGCAGTTCCCAGCTCCTCAACAGTAGGGTCACCTTGAGCTCCACACAACGGCTTATCATCTGCAAGGGTAAATTCGACACTACTCCGAAAATTTTGCAAAATGCGATCCATCTTCTTAGTGATAACACCCAAACGTTCGTCAAGCTGAGCTTTACGGACACAGTCTTCCTCGAGGGAAGGTGAAAGGCGACTCAACCGATGAAAGAGATGATTACCTAAAGCTTGTATCCTATTCAGATATTTTAATAGTAATGGGCGTCGAGCACAAGTCTCCTCTAGTTCCCCTAGTTTACCCTGAACACACAGTAGTTCGGCAGAAATATCACCCTCATAAGTTACAATTTCATCAGTTCTCATCTGAGCATTTAACTTTTTCACCTGAGCTCGTAACTTTTGTATATTATCCTCCGGAAGGGCATCGCGGATACATACTTCATATTTCAACTCATCAACATTCAGTAAATGGAAAGATATGGGACGTTCCTCCATATTCAAAGTCTTAAGTAAACAAAACTATACTTAAAATTAGATAAACTTAGTAATATAGCTTATGCTAAAAAGTTATAATACTAGCCGCACAATACAACAGTAGTTAAACAATATTAAACCGTTATTATTATAACAAACTCAAAGTTATAGGTTGAAAAGGTAACAGTAACACGATCCAGAATCGAGCAACAGACCGAAACCAGAGGTAGAAGACCACGATCGATGACTTATAGTAGTTAAGCACGTCTTGAAAGCTTTAAAACAATAAAACAATAAGAAAAATGTTATATAGTGTCATATAACCAGCATATAGTCATATATATGATCTATAAGTAGCCTAGAAAGGTAGAAAACTTCACATACAGTCGGTAAAGTTAAAAAAGTAATCTATAGTGTTATACAGCTAACATATAGTCAGGTATAGTAAAAGAATATAACAAACAGGTTGTGACAGCTCAACACAGCCAAAAAAGGTAGAAAACTTTACTTATAATAAGGAAAGTTAAAAAGAAATTGACATATAGTAGTATATAACTAACATATAGTCGGGTATAGTAAAAGAATATAACAATAAACAGGCAATGACAACTCAACAAAGCCTAAAAAGTAGAAAACTTTACATATATTAAGTAAAGTTAAAAAAAAATTAACATATAGTAGTCTATAGCTAATTGGTAGTCAGATATAGTAGAATAATATAACAATATCCCGGTAGTTATAACCTAAAACAGCCTAGAAAGAACACAGAACATCCTATAAAGCTTCAATAACGTGCAAAACATCCCATACAGTCTTATATAGCGTTATATAGTATATATATAGCGTATAAATGCTTGAAAAGGTCCCTGTTCGGGCGCCAAATTGTAAGGGTATCCGGGGGTCAAGGGTTGTGAACTCAATTGGTGAAAATTGAATTCCCAAACCTCCCCGGAAAAAAAGTTAATGTTTAAGTATAAAATAAAAAAGTAAGACTTTTTCAAGCGTTTATTGATAGGACACAAAGGCATACATCAATACTAAAAAGGGTAAAAGGCCAGGGGTTGATCGTTGAGTTACTGTTCCTTCAAAAGACCAAAAAAAGGAATTTGAAGAATTCCTCGACAACCTCTAAATTAAAATTTGGTTATTCCCAGTACAGGGTCCTTTAGTAAAGATGGGTAAATTCCGAATACCACCCTAGGTTAGAGAGGGGTTCAGCAAAGGCAAAACTCCCCGGTTAGGTTAGATAAGTAATTGGGCAAAAATTAACCCCTCCTTACAGCCAGGAACCTATACTGTTACCGAGAACTGACAAGATCAACCAAAATAAAAGTGGCAATAGGCCTTCATCAGTATGGTGTAAGACCGTGGAATTTATAACTATAAATCCAGTTGACTAAGTATGGTAAGTGACCAAACCACAAATTACAAGTACAAAGTCAGTTCCCACGCACTAAGAATAAACCGTTGAAATAACATTATTAGGTAATTGGTGTAAGACCAAGAAATTTATAACTATATTTATAGTAGATTAAGTAAGGTAAAAGACAACATTACAAATTACAAGTACAACGTCAGTTCCCACGCACTAAGAATAAACCGTTGAAATAACATTATTAGGTAATTGGTGTAAGACCAAGAAATTTATAACTATATTTATAGTAGATTAAGTAAGGTAAAAGACAACATTACAAATTACAAGTACAACGTCAGTTCCCACGCACTAAGAATAAACCGTTGAAATAACATTATTAGGTAATTGGTGTAAGACCAAGAAATTTATAACTATATTTATAGTAGATTAAGTAAGGTAAAAGACAACCTTACAAATTACAAGTACAACGTCAGTTTATGACTGACTCTCAGTCACTTACAGGAAGTATGGTATCCAACGTATAGCGTTTACACCTAGTTTACTCGGGTGAAAAAGTATCTTAGGTTATAAAACATAGAAATTGGTTTATAGAGGTCAAAAAACCTGACCTTCACTAACCTAACACGGCCCCTAGCCCGGCCTGGCGAATAGGCCTCCACCACTCTCCATTTCACTCCACCACCACTCACTCCACCATTTCACTCACTGTCAACCTAACCAAAAACCTGTCGGGTTCCGTCCTGCGCTGGCGAGCGCTGTCCCGGCCACGAGGCACGAGCTCGGGGTCGACCGCCGAACTGGGCGCAGCCCGGGAAAACCGCCAGACACCACCACACCAAAACAAAACACCTCCTACAAAAGAACAAACAAAATTAACAACGTGTTCGTCAGACACCCGCCTGCCACGCGGCCTCTCGGTACATTTTTATACATTCGACTTACCCCTTTAGGAAGGTGTGTTCAATTAGAGACGCTTAAGACAGGCCCTCCCATGCGCACGACGCGGATGGCCGCCGCCACGGGACACGTCACTAGAAAAAACACGTTATCACTTTTCGGCGACACGAACAATCGATCGATCGACGATCGAACCAGCAAAATCACAGCACATACTCACCACAATCAAACGATTCAGGACAATATAATAATTAATTAATAACGAGGCGGCGGTCCGTGACCGCCGCCCGTCAAGAAAAAGATGGCCGCTCCCTTCCCTTCCGCTGTCAAAAACCAGCTAGTGTTGCGGTAAAAACTCAACGATTATTAGGGATGTCCGTATATCGCTCGGCCGCATATAGAATCTATGCGTTCCGATTTACGGGGAAAAAAAAAGGGTTACAATACCAACAAAGGTATTTAATCCTAACTCCAAAGTCAATCTCCCTTGAAAACGTTTTGAAAAGTGTTAAGCTACTTTTAGAACTTGGAGAAATCCGTCTCATATTCTAACAGTGCTAATGGCCCAAGCCCCTCACAAATTCATAAATAATTTCATAAATATAACGCCCTTCGCCTTTCGAATTCATTTAAACTTTAATTAAAACTCTCGAAAATTTATTCAATCCCCTCCTTTCATCGAAACACGCTGACTCATTTCATCAGCAACTGTTGTCTAGGATATGAGACTACGTTGAATTGTTTTATTTTATTTCGCTCATATAATTTAAATTATTATTTAATCGAACCCCATTAAACCTTTCAGAAACTTTTTTTTAAATTAATCAACATTTTATAAAATATTTACTATTATTTTCCAAAAATATTTTTTTGTGAATGACCAGTATGACCACGCTCTTATAAAAGTCAAAGCCAAAGTTCTTTTCCAATAAAGATAATTATTATTAATAATGAATATAATTATTTATTTTGTTTTAAAATCAGTTAGGTATTATTACTTCAAAAAGTTGAGACAATCCTGTAATTTATTTAATTTTAATTTTATATTTTTAGTGTAATGTATAACTATTATTTTTTTTAATGTAATGTTTGATTTTTTTTTTTATGTATGAATTTATTTTTCTCCCTTTCGTTGATAATTAAAAACATTTATAATTACAAAAAAAAAAAAATTATCATGATCTAAATAACTCAAGATGCATCCTATTAGAACATTCGTTACTAAAGTATGTTTTTTTTTATTATTGTTTAGGGTAAATTATTTTTATTCATATGGTAACCCTATTCTTGATCTGTTATTTTCAAAATATATGTTACATATTATTAACCTAATCCAAGTGAACCCCTAACAAAAATTATGTTTACTTAAACTTAAATATTTTATCCGTACACGCCTATGAAACGTTAAACTTGAATAATAATGTTTGGTTTGAGATAAGTTTGTAATTATAAAATAAATCTGTAAAAAAAAACTTATGAAAACCGGTATCTAATATTGAACTTTTATTGATACCCGTATCTATTTATTTACCTATTTCCAAAAATAAGTGTTATTTTTTTATGATTACATTCACAAATTATTTCATCAATGAAAGTTATTCATAAATTTACAATCTACTAGCGGTCCGTTCCGTTTCCGCTCGGATATTTTCAAACAAACTATCGAAATAAACTATCCTATATATCGAGTTGGTTTAATCTATCGGTGTTAAAATTTGATTGAAATCGGTTAATTGATTTAAGAATCATAGTGAACAACCAACATGATCGTATATTTAATTACTATTAGTTATACTTCGCAATCAAGTTTCGCAAATATTTATTATTAAAACCCTGATTTGACAATAATCGACACAAATCTATTTTACTCTTAAATAGCCTCAAACTGTCAAAATTTCCGCGCGAAACTATAATACAATTAATACTTGTACTCATCTTAAACGTAACTTTACTTGTAACCTGATAGGTGGAACTACATATTATAAATGAAAAGCTACAAGGTGCAATTGATTATAAGTTTGAGTAAATTGCCAGTGAAATTAGCCCACTTTCAAAACAAATTCAACCCCCAGTTTGTTAAACCCGTTTTAATTTCCTGAACTATGTATCCATAACTTATGAACCATGAAAGAAATTCCAAATAAATTGATAAGATCACCAAACAACAAAGACAACAATCAAACATGAACTAATATTAAGATGAACCCAAATGTATTATTTAGTCAAAGTTTCCAAATAAATAGATAACACAAACTATAAAACTCGATAACTGAAATATTACGTATATAATTGCTACTACATACATACTTATGTCTACATATAGATACTCAGATAGAAAATCTTCGACCTTCATACAAACTTTTTTTATCTAACTGAGAATCGAACCCAACCTACTGAACCACAAAAACAATTGTTCGATTCTATTACAGTTTCCAACCCTAAAATAAATATTAGAAACTATGTATTGAAACTATTTACTATTAGTTGCTATGGTAACTTTGTTTACAAACAGTCTTGTCATTTTATTAGAAATTACATACTGTCATAACAAAGATGGTTCGAGGTAAACAAATTAATTTTCAATGATTAAAGAAACACAATTATAAATTAAGCAGAATCTCGTCTTTAAGTAACCTTTACTCAACTGCAAAAATAATTAAATACAGATTACAGATTCAATAAAAATTTACGCAAAGCGAAAGGTGATTTGCAAGTAAGTCTCACTAAATTTATCCTATAATCTACTATGTTTCCAGCGCTAATACTTACGAAGTATATTCCGTTTAAGATAATCATGATCCAAGACTACTTTACTCTTTACTGATTTTGGTTTAGCAATAGACCAGATTACAAGATTTTATTGCTTTGCAGTTTCGTCACGACGCTTTCCTTCACCGCTAGTGACATGAGCTATATATATAAAGAAAATATGATATCATGATATTAACTCCCGTTTCCTCGTATTGTTTTCCTACACCGCCAGTGAATGACCTATACCTAAAAAATGATTGATGGAACTCGCCTATTTCTTCGCCTTATTTTCCTTCACCACTAGAGAATGACCTATAGCTAAAAATTTCAACCTGTCGTTTCTTCACGATGCTTTCCTTCACTATACCTATTATAGCCAACAGTTTAAAACTGTCAGTTCCTTTACAATGTTTTCGTTCACTGGAAGCAAAAGGTCAATAACTACAAAATACATTATTTGCTCATACCAGACTCCTTATAATGTTTTTCATCACCGCTAAACTTGGTAGTATAAGCTTTATAGTTTTAATAATTCTTGTTAGTTGACCTTACATCATTATTTTCAGATTAATCCTGTCCAAGAAATTCTCATAGTACCTATACTCCTGCACTAGAAGAAATTAATCTAAGGAACCCTAAAAATGAAATATTTTAATAAACCAACCAAAACAAATGTCTATTATTTTGCTATAAGATGTTTATTCTCTAACTACTGTTATAAAACCACTAATTTACCCGACTACATGAAAAGCTATGTGATATGTGATATATGTGTATATAATGTCACCAAACTGAAAACAAATTACATATGCTAAATAGATCTAATATGTATTGGATCCTCATATTTATTGTTGCCTAATGTCTGGTGAAGAGAGTTTACTTACCTACTTTTATAAAGTGACAGATGAGCAAGACAAGTGCCTGATGGTAAGCTACTTGCCTGGCCAAAACGGAACAGTGTAACACAATATGGAACACGAGTTTATAAAAGAAAATCTTTACCTAGCATTACACTATGCTCGTCACCCTAAAAATAAGATTTTACCCGATTACAAAAGGAAAGGAAAGTTAAGCAAATTACTATATCTGTGATTACCTAAGGCATTTTAGTTATAAATTTTATGCATTATCACAGATTGTACTGAATGACATTTTAACCGACTAAAGAAAACTAACATGTTATTAAGTAAAGTTTGAGATATTTGTTTGTTTTGCATTTTAATACTTTATACGTTTTCTAAAGATTTCTAGATGAATTTATTTTTAGTTTAACTTATCTACTAGTTGTAATACAACCCCCCATGTTTTCGTATTTAATTATTTTAGTTCTTTAACCGACTTCAAAAGAAATGTGTCAATAATCTAAACCGGTCTTCCGCATCCATTTCACGTCAACAAATTGGTCCATTGGACCTTGTGTTTGATTCTAACCTATGAGCAAAATGTGTTATTAACCTAATATTACTGAAGAAAAATGTGTGAGTTTGTTTGGTTTTACAAATTACTTGAGAACAATTTTAAAAACCTACTGAGTAAGTGAAGTTATGAAGTATTTCGTATCCTGGTCGTAGGCACAAAAATTTGTAATGAACCAGTGTGTAATGGACCACTCTGTGATCCTGGTCTCGGCACCAAATTGAAATGAACCGGAGTGTAAACCTAGATTATAAAGTTTTACTGGAGAATGAACTCAGGATTTATATATAGGTTTTTTTTTCATCCTGGTCACCTCACCAAATTGTACTGGCTGAAGGCCGTACAAAACACAAGCTATAAAGCTGAAGGCTTTAAACAAAAAAAGTACTGAATATAAATTGAATATAGTTAAGGACCTAAATAAAGAGAAGATAGTTAAAGAGTTGGCCAAGTGAACGTCTAGTGGAAAGTATAGGACTCTACGTTGTATCCGCATTACCCGAGATTCTACGAAAAGACCGGTTTACCTATATGTTCCTAAGAAATAAATAAATGACACAGATCTTATAGTTTACTAAAACGCAGTTAGAGATAATTTTGATAAATACCTAGGATGCTGGAAAGAAAGTGATAATTCTATCTACAAAGAGAGTTTATGGAGTATAGTTATTTTAATATTATAGATCAAAATCACAAAACGAGAAGTTTAGATTAATAGGTAGGTATTTGAAAATGAAAATCACCGTTTACTATAAATACATTTTGATTAGTTTTAATTAGCCTGCCTGCCTATAGAATTAAATAGTGAACTTCTTTCTACTTCAAACGAATAGCATGTTTATGAGTTTTAGTTTAGATTATTATTTTTCTTAAACCGTGTTAGTCGGGACTCTACGAGGATGCCCTCGCTTCAAGACTATTCCGCAATCCTAGCCGCGAGAAGAGAGACATAACATAGCACTCTATGGATTCACCGTGCGAGAGCCAGGTGTCCATCATGCAACAGAGAGAGAAAAACAGAAAACTGGAGTAGACCCCAAGACTTGTGACTTGGGCGTAGGTTTAAGGGGTACCCCTTTCGATGATCACCAACACTCACCTTAACTACTCTCAGCCTCTCTCTGCTCAGCCAAATCTGTCATAATCCCGCCAGTACAGTTTTAGATACTCGTTCTAGCATAGAACGTACTGCATTTCTGGACAAACCCAGTTCTTTCAGCAGGTTATAGTGAGATTTTGCTGGTATACCTCTCACTCCTACTTCTACAGCAACTTCCTATGTAGAAATTAACTACATTGCCGTTCTTGTTAACTTGTTTAGAAGATTAAAATACTTATTTGGTTTTATAGCATTTTCTTTAGAGATTTTATGTAGTCTAATTCTACGTTAATTTGTTTAGAAGGTTATAACACTTAATATGTCGCTTCGCGTATCTTTTAGAGATTATAGTCTAAATCTGTGTTATTTTGTTTAGAAGGTTGTTGAAGAACTTATTCCGTCTCTTCGCGTATGCTTTAGAGATTATGAACTAAATCTACGGTTAATTTGTTTAGAAGGTTGTCGAAGAACTTATTCCGTCTCATCGCGTATGCTTTAGAGATTATGAACTAAATCTACGGTTAATTTCAGACAGTAATAAAATTAGTATTTTGCTCTGCAAGTCCGGAAGAACAGCCTAATTGTCAAATTCTTGCTCTGTATTAGTAACAGGAATTCGACGAGCTTTATTTTATCTAGCCCAAGGACTGACTTCGAAGCCTTGTAGCTCAAAACACTCATCCCATTAGAGCCTAAGTATTATTAGTACTGATAACCATGTACTCGAAGTTATTAATTTACTTTAATGTCTCTATAGGACAAAAATTTTATAAGTTGTCGAAAGTTTGTTATTATGCACATATTGCAAAATAAGGATCCTCGCTTTGAGGGTTTCTCGAAAACTATATGTTTGTTACAGATATCTATCTTCATAAAATCATAAAATTACGTGTATTAACCTTGTTTCTCTCGAATCCAGCGCGTCTAGTCTCGGAACTAGAGCTCCGGATATAAATGCAACTATATTATAAACAACGATAAACTTACAGTTGCGGTAACCTTTTTTACCTAATTTCTCCAAGTATGCGCATCTCAAAGGTAATTATTTCCGTGGTCTCTCTATTTTTTCCTCGAAAGATCGAATCGTCTGTAATCGTTTCAAAGATTCAGAGTTAAAATACACTACATTATAAATGCAATTACTATTTACACCAATAAAATTAACATTTACAGGATAAATACCTTTTCTGTGTTTTACTTTTTCCACAGTTTTGTATCACAAAATATTCAAATTAAATTAAATTAGATTAAATTATTTATTTTTACACTGAAATAAATATTTGACATCAAGTTTTTTCCTTCCGTCAAACAAAAAAGAACTCCAAAAAAATTCGAATATTTTAAACTGAAAATTTTGAAAGAAGGTTTTGCTCTCTGTCAACGAGGTCTTACTGTCTCGTTACAATACACAAATCAAAGGGGAGTAAATTGGAAAAGTTAGTGGGACGGGGAAGGTCAGGTGGGATCATGTCATAGAGGGACAATTGATTTCTACTACACTAAAAAAAAATGTGGTCGGTGGTACCATCAGCTAACCCACATTCACAGTTAGAGAGTTATCACGGATTCTTAATTTTGAGAGGAACACCGGAGTGCAGGCACCCCAACCGCAAGTGGAAAATGGTAGATGTGGTCCCTTTGGGGATATTTTTGTATTAAAAAAACCAGGGTTTAGGGGGAATTGTAGGCTGTACTTGACCATAAAATTTGCCAGTTATAGACTTTGTACGAGACCAGAGTGTATTCCAACTTTCAAGTAACTTAGGTTGGCACGTTGCAGATAAGTCATGGGAGTACACATGGTAGTGGTCTTTATTGCCCAATGTGGTAGCCTGTTTAGCATGGAAATCGGCGCACTCAAACTTTCTAAAATGCCTGTATAAGCTGGGATCCAGGCTAAAGTTATTTACAACTGTCTAGCTATCATCATTCTTGAGGTATAGTCTGGTGACAGACAGACGGACGAACGGACGGACAGCGAAGTCTAAGTAATAGGGTCCCGTTTTTACCATGTACATATATTATATTGAAAACAGGGAGGCGGTTTTTTGAATATAAACAAAAACTGGATGACAAGATGTGCAAGTCCACTACCAGTCAAAGCGTCTTAGCGTGTAAAAACGCCAGCATTTTAGTCACGCGTTGCGTCGGCCAAGCGCTCGGAAAGGCTTTTGAAGATGAGGTGAGCATGGCCCCCACAGGCACGATGTCTTAACCCCAAAAGGCTTAAATATAAAACCATTACCGAGGGTTGCATATTTGCGCCGTTTGGCCCGCTCAGCTGAATTAGCCGCTGCACTGGCCCCTACTATGTGTCCCTGGAAGATGTGATGGTGCCAGAGTATCGCCGCAGCTTGCGTCAGCACCAAAAAGGTCATCACCATCGTAATGTATCGTATAAAAATCCTACAAACTTAACACTGCGGCTATGTTCGATATTCCACAACCTATGTTTGATGTTGCTAAAAATATAAAATATGAAGTTGCTAAACTCGAATAAGTATATTTTTGTGTGGAAAAACAAATTCACTCGGTTTGTGTAATGGCCACCCATCCAAATATTTTTACGTAAGTAGGTACTACTAAGTTCGCAAGAACAACGTACGCGAACGAAGTAGCGGGTTCAGCTAGTTTGGAAATAAGAGGGAAACGGGACGAGGAACGGAAAGGACTAGATGTTATGGGTTGAAGGCAGCTTGAGTCTGAGAAGATAATTGACTTGTTTAAATTATGGGCTTTGATAAACCGGACAGCTTCCAGGAGGGCGAGGGCCTCTCCTGTGAAGATAGAGGTAAGGGAGGGACATTTAAAACTTAAACATATTTTGGTGGCTGGGATCCAAACAGCAGCACCCACAATGCTATTTTGAGAGAACTTGGAGCCATCTGTAAAGATTGGATACCACCCATGATATTTGGTGTTGATGAGGTCTGTGAAAAGTGTGCTTGCATTAACGTCATTTTTATTGATACCAAAGTGGGTTAGGATATTCGGTTTAAAGGTCAAGGCTTCATAAGGAATTAGGTACAAAGGGTTGGAATCTGGCAATCGGATCAGGAAACCGTGTAAGTTTAAGGTAACTATATACCAGGCATGGGATATCATCGGAGGTCTGCGATCCATATAGGCGGAAAAGACGTATTAATTTCGGAAGGAGCGGATGAGACGAATTTTGAAACAATTTAAAGAGGAATCTATCAGATAGGTATTGATTGCGAAAAATAAGAGGAGCTTCACCACATTCTACTTGCATTTATGGGTGATGATTTCATAGCTCCCAAAATAATGCGCATACACTTAGATTGGATTTTTGCAATTTTGTTATGTCCAGCCTTGTTATTAACATTGAGGAGGAACGACCCATAATCCATATGGCTCCATACAATGGAATTATAGAGCAGCTTTTAAGAATAGGGGTGTGAGCCCCACCAAACTTCAAAAAGTGATCTCAAAGCATTTATGTTTTTCTCGCATTTTTGTGCTACATAATCAAAATGCTGGTTGCCAGATAGTCTGGAGTCAAAATATATACCCAGAAATTTTGTCTGATTGGTTTGAGGAATTTCCTCTAAACCAATATGTAGTCTAATCGCTGGAATTATTCTTTTTTTGGTAAATACCATTGCCGAGCTTTTAGAGGCCGATACATTCATACCCTGGTCAAACAGATAGTTGTTCAGGTAGTCAAGCGCTGTTTCCATCCTGACTGTAATTTCCTCCAAAGATCCACCACGTTGGTACAAAGCAAGATCACAAATTGCAACGAAGCACATTGCAAAATGGTCTGACACTAGCCTCTAGATCATAGGTGTACAAGCTATATAGAATCGGGCTCCAGACTGCCCCTTGGGGCAGGCCTTTCCAAAAGGTTCTTGGTGGAAAGAGTTGACCGCCAGCTTTTACTACAACAGAGCGTTCCATGAGCATTCTGCAAATGAACCGAACAAGCTTCACAGGGATATTCAGCTGAATGAGTTTATTCCTGAGCACCGGAAGCTGGACGTTATCGTATGCAGAGGCAATATCTAAGAAGACTCCTATAAGGTATTGCTTTTTCTTGAATGCTGTCTGTATATCTGTTGTGAGTATGCTGAGGTTATCTAGAGTACTCATACATTAACATCAGTTTAGTTAAAATTACTTGCGGCCACTTATTGATTGGCAACCTATTATCAATGTATTCTCCTAATCATTAATGTTTGTTCAAATGTGAATTGAATACGCAAAATACGCGATGAACGTAGAGATTCTGCAGCCGGATCTTAGACCATGAGATGTGTATAGCTATGAACATGGGGCAGCTTGGAAAAATTAGCGGTCATGAAATGACGATTAACTCGCAGAGCGACAAGCCGGTGCAATTTAAGCCGTATAGAACTTCAAATTTGGATAGACAAACATTTAGGGGTATTGTTAATGAGCTCCTAGAGAATGGAATCATTCAAGAAAGTCACTCTGCGTATGCTAGTCCAGCGCTACTCGTTAATAAAAATAACGGTGAAAAGAGGTTATGTATTGACTATCGCGCCCTGAACAAAGTTACCGTCTTAGACAAGTATCCGATGCCGCGTATCGAGGACTTGATAGATAGACTTCAGGGTTGTAAATTCTTCACAAGCTTAGACTTAAAAGTGGGTACTATCAAATATCAATGTCAACGGACTCGATTCACAAATCTGCATTTATAACAGAAGACGGGCACTATGAATTTCTAAGACTACCGTTTGGTCTCGTTAACGCCCCGTCATGCTTTCAACAGATGATGAATAAAGTTATAGGTAATCTGAGATTTGGCAAGGTTATACTCTATCTCGATGATATATTATTGATTAGCGAAACGGCGGAAGAGAATTTAGAACTACTCGAAACCATAATGCGTATTTTCAAGGAAAATGGCCTCACAATAAATTTAAAAAAGTGCCATTTCTTGAAGAATGATATAGAGTTTTTGGGTTACATGGTAAGTTCAAAAGGGTTAAGACCAAGCGAAAACAAAGTAAACGCGGTCAAAGAGTTTCCAGTTCCAAGAACTGTACATCAGCTACGTAAATTTTTAGGGCTCATCAATTATTTTCGCAAATTCATTAAAAATTGTGCGCTACTTTCGAGGCCCTTAACCAAATTGTTGAAAAAAGATAGTCCCTGGACCTGGAAATCTCGGCAAGAGAACGCTTTCGTAACACTTAAGGAAGCACTGACCTCGGATAACATTCTCACGTTGTTCGACCCGGCTAAAGAATCGGTCCTTTATACTGATGCTAGTAGAGAGGGGATAGCAGGCATTCTAATGCAGGTTACAGAGCAGGGTGAAAAACCAATCCACTATTATAGTCGCCAAACAACGGAAGATGAAAAAAAATACCATTCTTTCGAGCTTGAATTACTAGCAATTGTACAATCACTGGCAAAATTTCGACACTACTTACTAGGGTCTCGTTTTCGAATAGTAACGCCGTACGTTATACGTTAACAAAGAAAGACATAATTCCTAGAATTGCCCGATGGGTGCTATCCACTCAAGAATTTTCGTACGAAATCATTCATAGGGAACCCTCCCTATGAATGATTTCGTATGCAACATGCAACATGCCCTTAGTAGAAATCCCCATAATGTAGGAGAAAAATCGGAAGCCGAAATAGTTATGTCTATCACTGAGGCAGATTGGTTACTCTCAGTACAACTTCAAGACCCCAACATCAACATCAACAGCCCACTAAACGTTCCCACTGCTGGGACTCGGGGCCTTCTCTCGCAAAGAGAGAGTTAAGGCCATAATCCACCACGCTGGCCCAGTGCGGGTTTTCAAGACCCCAGTTTAACCAAAATCAGAGATATATTACAATCCGGTGAAGCCGACGAACATAAGCTCATTATTTAGTAAGTATCAACTATTGGGTAACAAAGTGTATCGCAGTACTAGTCATATGGCGGTGGGTGGTACCTAAAAATTGTATATGGCAAGTGATAAAATGTAACCACGACGACCTCGGACATTTCTCAGTCGATAAAACGGTAGAACGAATTGCATCGCGATACAGGTTCCCTCGCATGCGCCATGTTATCAAAAAGTATATAAAAAACTGTATCAATTGTATTTTTTACAAGAGCAAAGATGGTCCAAAAGAAAGTGAACTATTTCCATTGATAAAATATGCTCAACCGTTCCATACTTTACATTTGGATCACTTAGGCCCTTTTGTGGAAACCAGTAATCAAAATAAGTATCTATTAGTAGCGGTCGATGCTTTTACAAAATTTGTTTTCATATCGGCTGTACGTAACACTAACAGTGAAAACGTGATCTTGGAAGTTATCCGTTCATTTAAAAAACTTTTTTTCACAAACCGACTTGTGATAACCAACGTTACAGTACGTTACAGTAATGACAGAAACAAATCAGAATTGATAGTTTACAAAAACAATGTTTCGGGTACTTTTGTTAAAATATTTGTTGTAAATTCTGTTTTGGGAAATGCTAAATTTGTAAAAAGAATCATTTATGAAATGAAAAATTTACAAAAAATAAAATGTCATTCGATACATTGTCTAAGTGAAACGTTTGCCATGTAATTGGTTATAAAATGTTGGTTTGTAAAATAAACATTTGTTTTCGTACGGTATTTTTGAAATAAATATCATGCGAAACGTTGTTTGTAGAATGAATAATTTTTATATTGTTATGTTTTTGCAATGAATATTATACGATTAGTTGGTTTTAAAGTGATGTTTTGTCAAAATTTTTTTGTAAAACATTAGTGAACCAACTAGATCATTTGGCTAAAATATTCGGTAATCCTAAAAGATTAATCTCAGACGCCGGATCTGCTTTTACATCCAAATTATTCAAGGAATATTGTGTTGATAGAAAAAAGCATAAAAAACCAAACAAATACCACGAAGGAGAACTTGTCCTTCTAAAGATACATACCAACGCGAATGATGGCCGAAGCAGGAAACTTCTACCGGTATATAAGGGTCCATTTCAAATAAAAGAATGTCTGGGAAAAGATAGATACAATGTTCAGGATATGAGAGGTAGTGAGAGAAGTACGAAGGCCTACAACGGGGTAGCTGCCGCAGAGAATATGAAACCGTGGATAAGAATTGATAATTGATAATAAATTGGCGAGTGGATTGAATAAAGCCAATAAATATCTGACGTGTTGGCAAGCGCAAGGTAATCATTTGGCAGTATTTATACAGATTTAAGTTATGGTTACCCATTTTGTGGTACATGTAATACCCATGGAGATGTATACTTTGAATTTAATATCACCTTATCATATTATTTTGAACAAATCTATTTTCTTTTATCCATCTTGTATGACTAATGATTTTCTTTTGTTAAAAGTTAGTTGTTGAACAACCTGGGATGATTAGAATTGACACATTACTAGAGGCCAACAGTGAGCTAACACAGGCATTTCCTAAGCCTAAAGGAAAGAGAAACTGTAAAAGGCACTGATTGACCTGGGTAATGACTGACTAATAGTATTGGTTGTCTAAGTCTAAAGGCAACATCCCTCGCTCTGGTTGTTCAACAATAACATTTTCAAGGATGCCTAAGACTAAAGGTATACTTGAAGTGATTAGTAGCTATCATTGTCGTATCAAGGAATTAAATATGACATGACAGGCTGAGCTTAGTTGTTGATCCGCATAGTTTGTAATGCTGAATTTTAAACCTTACAGCTTTGTCGTGCCTGAGGGCATGCACGTGCAGGAGGGCCGCGTTGGCAACCCCATGATCGAGGTGGAAAAGGCGTATAGACTGGCAACACCGTGCGCCGGAATCGAAGTTGAGGTGGTGGGGCCTAGCGGAGCGGACATCACTTTCGCTCCAGCTTGCAGTAGTATATAGTGATCTGTGGCTTGCAGCCACGCCATACATACTGTGTTTACTTTCGTGTGTTCGTTAAGAGTGATTTACTAATTAATTATAATTATTGCAGTTCCTTAAGGTTCCATTAAGTAAATGTTCTGCTTATGTCTAAATATTGTTTACATCACTCTCCCAATCTTCTGATGTAGATTGCTTACATAAGTCAGAACTAAAAACAATAATTACAAAATTCATAACTAATTATCAAATGTCAGCTTAAAAAAATAGATAAAATAATGTCAATTGTTATAGAAATTAATAAACAATAGTATTCAGATATTAGAAATACAGATTTAAAAATAATAATAATACATCATGGCCAACAACAAATTAGGCTAAAGTTCCTAAAGGTAAGTACCTCAGTGTACCTACATTGTCTCCTTGCGTGACATGTATTCCGTTTCAAAGTCATACAAAGCTTGGCCAATAAGCCAACATTTGAGTTTACTTTTGAAAATGGGCAGTGTTGAGGACCCAAGTATATCGTCAGGGTCAGACAAAACACAATCACGTCTGCTTACACATTCGTCCACAAATCCTCTTTACACACATGCGCAGTTTGCTTTTTCACGATGGCCAGTGTGGGAAATAGTTCCTTTATTTTTAGGGTTCCGTAAAACGTAAAAACGGAACCCTTATAGATTCGTCATGTCTGTCTGTCTGTCTGTCTGTCTGTCTGTCCGTCCGTATGTCACAGCCACTTTTTGCAGAAACTATGAGAACTACACTGTTGAAACTTGGTAAGTAGATGTATTCTGTAAACCGCATTAAGATTTTTACAAAAGTTTTTTAAAAAAACAAAAATTAGGGGTGCCCCCCATACTGAGAACTGAAGCTCAAAAATTTTTTTTTCATCAACCTTACGCGTGGGGGGTGTCTATCGATAGGTCTTAAAAAATGATGTTGAGGTTTCTAATATAATTTTTGTCTACACTGAATAACTTGCGCGAGAGACGCTTCCAAAGTGGTAAAATGTGTGTCCCCCCCCCTCTAACTTCTAAAGTAAGAGAATGAAAAAACTAAAAAAAATATATGATGTACATTACCATGAAAACTACCAACGAAAATTAGTTTGAACTCGATCTGATGAGCAGTTTTTTTTTAGTACGTCATAAATACACTATTATTAAAACTTCGATCAAAGTTACAACGAACTACAAGAACTATGTGTACTATGTATATTATGTTACTTGCTGGAACGGAACCCTTCATGGGCGAGTCCAACTCGCACTTGGCTACTTTATTTATTCGTACATAACTTTTGTTTTATTTAATTTCTTATTAATTATTGGGACTAAAGACAAGATTTCATTGCGTTTTACAAGTCATTACATATAATAGGTATTTGCACAAATTAAATTACATATTTATGTCCATAACTGTAATTTAAATTCAGATTTAAATAAAAAGTGAATGCTTAGGACACGGCAGAAGTGAACACTTCAAAATAAAAATGATTACATAAATTGAATATGGTAAACACGGCGATACGACATGGCCATCTATGTGTCCATGGTCCCGAGTTGAACCAAACATGTCTTTAATTTACGAGCGCGACGATGATCTTCATTCACAGCCCACGAAAAATCTGTGCGTGGGTCGCAAAAGAAGTTTTCACTTCAAAAACGACATCATTTTGGTCATGGGTCGAGTCAACAAAGCGCTCGAAAAGGCTTTTGAAAATGAAATAAGTTCCCCATGAGCCTCTATATTCTGTGTCACAACCTCAAAGAGCTCAAATATACGACCACTTCCGAGGGTTGCATATTTTCGCCGTTTAAGATTTTAAATTTTAGCCACTGCACCGACCTTACTATGTGACTCTGGAAGATGTGTTAGATGTGATGGTTGTTGATACTCTGGTATCAACGCAAGTTGCGTCAAACACCAGGGGCCGACCCAACTTCCAAGGCACAACAGTCATGCCGTGAAGTCATTTGCCATCAACACGCGCAAGACCATTTGGTTAGAGTATTACTGGGACATCGGCGGTGGAAAAAGCCCAGCGTTTGATTTTGTGCAGATCTGCAGACTTTCTGACTTTTAATTAGAGATTAGAAAAGCGCTATTACACGATTATTAAAAAAAATGTAGTTAAGTAGTAGGTATAGGAACTGCCGATAGAAGTGAAAACTTATAAACTCAGAATTTGATAGCTTACGAAACTACACGGGTGACACTGGAGGGCATGACCATGAATGCTGGCGCATTTGTAGATGACCAATGGCCATGGTTTCGAGTTCACCCGAAAAATTCTGGTCATTCCCGAGCGTGACGCTAGAATTCAATGCACAGCCCACGAAAAATCTGTTTATGGTGTGCCAAGACAAGTTTTCACTTAAAAAAACGCGGGCTTGATCGTTCGCACGCAAGATGTCGATGTAGTTGGTTGTCAAGTTGTCATAGCTCATGCATTTTCAAAGCCTCAAAATATAACCGTAGCACTAATTACAACAAGTGTAACTACTAATAAAATTATTGTGTGGTTGGATGAAACTACGGCAATAGTGAAACAGAATTTTATATTGTGAACATTAAAAAAAAATCGGCAGTCATAGGAACTGCCGATAGAAGTGAAAACTTGTGACTCAAATGTTTTCACTTTTAATGTTTCTGTTACCCTAGTACCTACCTGGCCGTTTTTACCGAGTTTACCCGAAGATTTCATATCCGATCCGATCCGATCCATTATCATATCCAAGCGTGACGATGGATGCATCCATTTCACAGCCCACGAAAATTCTGTCTATAGCGCGCCTAAAGAAGTTTTCACTTCAAAAAAATATTGGAAAAAATTCGATAATTTAAGTAACTTAACGAGTAAAGCCGCCATATTATTGGCATCGGCTGCTCTGTGGAGTGCTCCACAGCCGACCGTCACGCGGCATGCAATAGATGAAAAAAATTGAGGCGATGATGGTGATATTAAAGTTTCACTTTGACATAGTAACATAAAAATAAATGACTTGAAATATTTTTCGGTATGGCATGGAAATACTCAGTTTATGTTTTAGTTTGAGAAATTACTTCTAAGTAGGAACGGCCGAGTTTAGTTTTCTGTTGAAATAAGTCAATCATACTTAGAATAAGAAATACAATACAATCATAATTATAAAAGTGACGCACGTGTAGGACTACTACCACTACTACCTTCGGACGCGAACTCAGGTCAAACGGTCTAAATATTTTTACTCTATACTATAGAGTAACAATAGTTAGACCGTTTGACCTATAGAGTCTATAGGCATTTAGACTTAACTCTTATTAGATTTCGATACTTAGACTAAAGCGTGTCACACACTACGCAGATACGCTAATATTTTATCTGCGTATAAAAACTTATTTATCTGAACGCATCACACACTAAACAGGTACGATAATATACGAGACGATACATTCAGTCGGTATCTTTCAGACTGAGTACATTTGTTTTTTTGCTATGGATTGCTTATACAAGTTGATACAATGAGTTCGCGTTTTACGGCAGAAACCCGATTATTGCTTCTGGATTTATTAGATAGCTCATCAGATGATGATTTTGATTTTGAATTTGATACACGTTTTGCTTCACATACTAAAACGCGAAAAATTTGGATAGAACGTCATATAAAGCTTAAAAAGGACCGAGGCGAATTTAATATCTTCCATGACCTGTCAGACAACAAATTTACGACCTATTTCCGAAATCCAAGAGTAACTTTTATGGAAATTCACGATTTGATTAAAGAAGAGATTAAAAAATATGATACTAAAATGCGAAAATGTATTTCTACCGAAGAACGACTTGCTGTTTGCTTAAGGTAGGTACGCAATACTTATTTATATTTTATTGTACACTTGTAAAGCCTTATCAAGCCATTTGAAATCGGTTCCCGCGCCCCTCTTACCGCAGGACCCGCCCGTGCGCATCCATCCTGTACTTACATGCAGATAAAATATTTGTATCGGCAGATGTTATCTGCAGATATATTTGTATCGGCAGATGTTATCTGCAGATATATTTGCATACGCAGATAATACTCTCACCATCTTTCAATATATGTCGGTATCTACAGATACTTTACGATAAAATATAAATTATCTGCGCTGTGTGTGATAGTTCATAATGAATGTATAGAGAGCGATATTGAAAGATATATGCTCAGATACAGATATCTTACCGTATCTGCGTAATGTGTGACTCCCTACTGTCCGAATATCTAGTGGTGTAAATAATGGAGGCTTAAAAAACGTAAAATTTTATAAAGCTTGCTGTTTAAGAGAAACAGTTTTTTTTCTGCACAGAGCATATAACAATTGCTAACTGTCAAATATCACCTTACTGTCACTGTCACTGTCGAATGTCATTGTCAAATCAAAAAACTGCGTGCGTTTATCCCTTCCGCTACCATTTACATAGCGTCAGTGTGACCAGAGTTAGTAGATTTCTACTTTTGTGGTAGATTTTAGAGTCCGTCAGCTCATTGTGAGTAGAATTTAAAATATATTTTAGTAGATTTTGGAATTTCGTGGTGAGCAACATTTTTCCTTGGGTTCATCTCTCGAACTCGTTCTGGATTTGAATGGGGAAACGGGGATTCCCATGTTTTCCCGCAGGTGCTTGAAACCACTCCCACTTGCTATTTTTACCCGACTGAAAGAAGGGTTATGTTTTTCGCGCGTATCTTGTATGTTTGTAAATTTCTTTATTCCCACGTATCTTCCAAATGGCTGGATGGATTTTGACGATTTAGATATCGTTAGATTTGTCTGAACTACCCAAGTGTCCTTAGATAAGTATTAAATAAAATAAAAACAACATAGCCGATTTTTAACGCAAAATTGTAAGTAGTTGAAAAAAAAATGTTATCTAGCATATCGAGTAGGGAGTAGGGACCCATTCTATACATATCATACATTTTCTAACGATTAAAAATAATTTACAAATGGGATCCGCCTGCCACTCAACATAATGTAATTTATTTAACTTAGACTTTCAGCTTATCATGTAGTAATGTTTTAGTACATACTTTATTTTGTCAATCTTGTTTCGATCTTTGTAGTGTTTCTTTTATCTGTTATTGTCTTTAGTCGGGTTTTATTATTTTTTAAATTATTTA
Source organism: Ectropis crepuscularia (assembly GCA_963693475.1). Taxonomy (NCBI): domain Eukaryota; kingdom Metazoa; phylum Arthropoda; class Insecta; order Lepidoptera; family Geometridae; genus Ectropis; species Ectropis crepuscularia. The sequence goes on from OY856367.1 coordinate 3,533,700, forward strand.
TTTTATTATTTGTCTGAATTATTCGGTTGTCATCCAAGTAACGTCAAATTGCACGAATAACTATTTGTACATAAATATCAAGGGTGTCGCTTTCCGTTCTAGTCGGTTGATCGGTTGCAGGACGCGGTGGACGCCGGACGTTTTTACCTATCATTATTCGTTGTCAACAACCAAAATAAGTAGAACCACAGCAAATCTTGCCGCTAGCGATTGTAGGGGTCAAGTAGATTGGTTGTTTGTAAACCACTTACGATACACACAGAGACGCAGTTTATTACCAATTTCAAGGGGCTCAGGGCACATCTATTGATTGATTTATATCGATGGACAAGACCTTTTGTTCAAAAATTGTATTACAAAGTCCAACATAAATTAATCAAGTGCTCATGACAAGGCTTGCATTGTGATATTATATTGAGGAGAGTTGCTTATTTTAAAGAATATAAATGTAGCATTCCAAGAACATAAAAGGATTTTCAGGAACCAACTTTATATTTTCACTAGCGTTCCGCCCCGACTTCAACCATGATATGTATAATATAGCCTTAGCATTTAGTGAAAGAATTTTTGAAATTGGTCTCGTAGTTCCTGAAATAAGCGCGATGTTCAGATTTAAATAAAATATTTAATTATTAAATTAGTACATATATTAGGGTGGAGCACGAATGTATGGACAAAATTTTTTTTTTAGTTTCGTAGTTCTAATAGGGGGGATTTGTGCGTCATAATGAAGTTAAAAGAAGTGTAATTTTTCATTCCATTTAATGAGAATCTTCTGTGACAGTGTGACTGTGACGCAGTGACTTCAAAAATTTTATTTTTTTACATAAAGTTTAAAGTCGTATAATGTGAAATGGTGTCCTTATTTACAAGTAAGAAGGTAGTTAATTATAGATAATGTATGGTTTAAACATTTATTAGAGTAAAACTGTGACAATGAACATGAAAATACTAAGAAGGAGTTGAAAAATTACATTAATAATTAAGCTTGAAAATCCTTATTTGTTTCAAATTTAGGCATCACGTTCCAAGATTCCAACGTGGCTTTTATTGCACCTAATCGTGACTTTTGTGTGCACCGAGTTAAATAAACTGCGGTCGTAATCTTCACAGCTCTCTCAACAGCTTCAGTAAGCCAGGGAACCTAAAAACAATGGTTTGCTCTCACCACTAGATTCACCAATGTCCTGAATTCTTTGGTCAGATACTTTTTATAAAGCGTCGGTTCGGTTAAGTTTTCCTACCAGTACATTAAGTAATCAATATAAACTAGAAGTAGCATTAAAATTTATCAATGTCACTTGAAAAATTCTAGATGTTGAAGGAAGGCTCACACTGCGTGCCTTTAGTATGCGACAAGCAGCTAGCTCTTTAATATTATGCTTCCTCTCATCTGTTATCATCGCAAGAAGAAGGCTTTCGGGAAGCGCAAAATACGCGTTTCTTTGGATAGTCGGATCTATAATGTTTCTTAAAGTTTATGGGCAGATTTCTGGAGTCCATAACAATGTTAAACAAATGACGAGTGACATATTTTTGCAGGACGATTGGATCCTAATTAAAAACCAAGACTGTCCAACTTTATATACGAAATTTTGCTAGAATTTTTTTCATTGTCAGTCGGATTTTCAGTTGCCACATACAAACGTAGTATTTCGTTGGCACGTGTGATCCAACGGGCATGTGAAAGTTTATCTGAAGATTTATTTTCGAAATCTGAATTTAGTAATTGGCCATTGCGAGTAATATTTGTCCTGCAATGTGCTTAAATTTCTTTACAGACAGTTTTTCCCATGTTCCTAGAGATTTTCCTAGTGGACCTAGGTAAGATATGTGTCCCGAAGTACAGTCTTCGAGATGAAGAAATAAATGTCTTAGAGCAGTTCATCAATGTGGAGCAAACTGATTTTTCACTGCAATAGTTTTTGTACCAGTTGTAGTTTTCTGAACCAGTTTTATAAATCCATCATACTTTCCAGTGTCAACATTCGTTGTGTCACAACCAGTGGCCATAATACATAATACTCGCCATAATACTAGCTTGGAAAATATCTTCACGTACCAGAAAATCTGTGGTCACAGTTTGTATTCCTCTAGATGTACCGTAATAATCGATTCTGCCGATAATCATCTCATGCGACGTTCTTTGATAAATAATAGAAGCCTGTTCTTATTTAGGAACCTTTTTATCCTTAGAACAGACACACTGAGCTAATTTATTGCATTTACTTGCTGAAATACCAAAAAGTATCTTACTGCTTTGCTGAAAACTTTCGGACTCCTTTTAATGGATTTGAGTAGATTTTTGCATTTTAAATGATATGCTTTAAACATTTGAATGATCCTCATTCGTGTTACTATCAGAATTAATACAGTTTGTTGTATATTTCCAACCCTAGATGCTACGATGTCTCTCTGAAAAAGTTGGCTCTTTTGCTCTTTCTAGTTGTAATTTTAGTTGATGTCTCGTTCGTGTCAATTCGTAATAATTCTTTACATATTCGTAAGTAGTTAACACTTTCCCTTTTATCCCCCAAATAAGGACATTTAAACACACTTTGAGTTCTTTAAATAGTGTTAAAAATAGGAACTGAAAAGAACAGAGCACTGTAAATGACGAGTGTCGTGACAAGCGCCGCTAGCGACTCCTCCCGCGCTCCCACACTCCCCTTATTAAACTTATAAACACATAATTTGGTTTCCTTGTGTATTCTACATCGAAAATATAGGATCCCAGAGAACAATTCGTAATAAAAATAATGTCTGTTTATGAAAATATAGTACTGATATATGGCGTCTATGTGAGGTCTAAAACCAATTATTTTTATAAAATGAGTGCCGATGCGGGGGCAGTTACTCTAAACGGAATTGATTTATATTGTGTATTGCTTAATTTAAGCCCAAATGGCACCAAATTTTTACTATTACATTACAGTTAAACGAAAAAAGTTTTTTCGCTCCACCCTAACATATATATTGTTAAATATTACATTAAATAAGTGTATAGAATTAAAATGCATTTTTATTTCACACATAGGCTTTTCCACTTACTTTTGGTTGTGAGTAGATATTTTAGTAGATTTCTGCATTTCGGTAAGTAGAATTCAGTAGATTTTGGCCTTACCGTGAGTAGATTTGTCAAACTAAATCTGGTATTCTGGACATTCTGGTCACACTGCATAGCGTAGTTGCGTGTTGCGTAGTGATTACTTAGAACTTAGTCAGTGATTCCAAATTCCAAAGAGAAATTGATTCCTATTCTTACGTCGGCGTCGGTGACCGCTTGTTATTACCTACTTCATTACTGTTTAGTGTTTACGAAACTGTTATGAAACGGACACTGTTAGAATAACAACAAAATCGTAGAACCCATATAAACATAAACCAAGAACTGAAGACTGGACTAGTCTGGTAGTACCTACTTATGCATTAGTTACTTATATCTAAATTGAAAACCTGCTAATAATGTATTTATTGTTGTAAAATTGGTCCTGATATTACAAGACTCAGTCAACTCATAGATGTACACCAACCCATCTAACAGACTGCCTATTTTGGGATAAATGGCAATGAGTGACCAAACATGTGATTATCTCTTCAAACTCGCTACAGTTTACACAGTACTTTGATTCTCAAGCATAAGCCATAAAATTGTAATCTGCTTTTACCACATTACTTGTAACATTAATATCAGTACACATCGATTTATTTCATTGTCTTGGCTCGTTTGTCTGTTGGTTGAAAATGGCGAGTGACCCTGAGCCTATGGACACAGCAGATACAAAGACTCACTTGTCACTAACTGATGACTCCAGCAGAGACGAGAGCATACCTGCAGCAGTAAATCCTCTGCCTTTCGAACAGGAACACAGCCACACCACGTGCGAAACAACACCTCCATCCAGTGGTTTAAGCGAACAAGTCCAAATACACTCCGAAGGAAAATCATTACAATGTGGGTATAAACCAACAAAAAAAAGTATTTTAAAGAAAAAAAGCATGTTACTTACTGGAGAAAAACCATACAAATGTAATATGTGTGATTATAGAGCATCACATGCATCCACTTTAAAACGACACATAGTAACACATACTGGAGAGAGACCATTTGAATGTGATATATGTGATTATAGAGCATCATGTGCAGGCAAATTGAAACAACACATATTAACACATACTGGAGAAAAACCATACAAATGTAATATGTGTGATTATAGAGCATCACAAGCATCCAGTTTAAAACGACACATAGTAACACATACTGGAGAGAAACCATTTGAATGTGATATATGTGATTATAGAGCATCACGACCATTCAGTTTAAAACAACACATAATAACACATTCTGGAGAAAAACCATACAAATGTAATCAATGTGATTATAGAGCATCACAAGCATCCAGTTTAAGACAACACATATTAACACATACTGGAGCGAAACCATTTGAATGTGATATGTGTGATTATAGATCATCACGAGCGGGCAATCTAAAGCAACACAAATTAACACATACTGGAGAAAAACCATATAAATGTAATATGTGTGATTATAGAGCGTCACTAGCATCAGGTTTAAAACAACACATGGTAACACATACTGGAGAGAAACCATTTGAATGTGATATGTGTAATTATAGATCATCACGAGCAGACCATCTAAAGCAACACAAATTAACACATACTAGAGAAAAACCATTTAAATGTGATATGTGTGATTATAGAGCGTCACTAGCATCCAGTTTAAAGCAACACATAGTAACACATACTTCAGAAAAACCTGTCAACTTGAAAAGACATAGAGTTATACATACTGGTGAAAAACCATTTGAATGTGATATGTGCGATTATAGAGCATCACAAGCATCCAGTTTAAAACAACACATATTAACACATACTGGAGAGAAACCATTTGAATGTGATATGTGTGATTTTAGATCATCACGAGCAGGCAATCTAAAGCAACACAAATTAACACATACTGGAGAAAAACCATATAAATGTAATATGTGTGATTATAGAGCGTCACTAGCATCCGGTTTAAAACAACACATAGTAACACATACTGGAGAGAAACCATTTGAATGTGATATGTGTAATTATAGATCATCACGAGCAGACCATCTAAAGCAACACAAATTAACACATACTAGAGAAAAACCATTTAAATGTGATATGTGTGATTATAGAGCGTCACTAGCATCCAGTTTAAAGCAACACATAGTAACACATACTTCAGAAAAACCTGTCAACTTGAAAAGACATAGAGTAATACATACTGGTGAAAAACCATTTGAATGTGATATGTGCGATTATAGAGCATCACAAGCATCCAGTTTAAAACAACACATATTAACACATACTGGAGAGAAACCATTTGAATGTGATATGTGTGATTATAGAGCGTCACTAGCATCCAGTTTAAAGCAACACATAGTAACACATACTTCAGAAAAACCTGTCAACTTGAAAAGACATAGAGTAATACATACTGGTGAAAAACCATTTGAATGTGATATGTGCGATTATAGAGCATCACAAGCATCCAGTTTAAAACAACACATATTAACACATACTGGAAAGAAACCATTTGAATGTGATATGTGTGATTATAGATCATCACGAGCAGGCAATCTAAAGCAACACAAATTAACACATACTGGATAAAAACCATATAAATGTAATATGTGTGATTATAGAGCGTCACTAGCATCCGGTTTAAAACAACACATAGTAACACATACTGGAGAGAAACCATTTGAATGTGATATGTGTAATTATAGATCATCACGAGCAGACCATCTAAAGCAACACAAATTAACACACTAGAGAAAAACCATTTAAATGTGATATGTGTGATTATAGAGCGTCACTAGCATCCAGTTTAAAGCAACACATAGTAACACATACTTCAGAAAAACCTGTCAACTTGAAAAGACATAGAGTAATACATACTGGTAAAAAACCATTTGAATGTGATATGTGTGATTATAGAGCATCACAAACATCCAGTTTAAAACAACACATATTAACACATACTGGAGAGAAACCATTTGAATGTGATATGTGTGATTATAGATCATCACGAGCATCCAGTTTAAAAATACACAAATCAACACATGCTGCAGAAAAACAATTGAATGTGATTATAGGGCATCATAAACAATTGGTCTAAGGGCGCCTTTACATTAGGGCGCAAGCAGCGCTGCTCACAGGCGGCAAACTTCTATACTAAACAGAGCAGCCGCGTGTGATCAGTCGGCGTCGAGCCAGTGTTGCAAGCGCATGTGCGAACCAATCTCACACTGAGCGAATTTGACACAACAATTTATCATTAAAGTTCAAAGGTGTCCCCTGCTTTGTGGGATTCAAGGATCGATGATTATAGCAACAGGACCATAAAAAAGAAAAGCTGGAATAAAATGTGTGAATTGTTTGTTGGAAATTTCAATAACAAAACCAGGCCAGAGAAAAGTGCAGCAGGTATATTATTTATGTGTATTTAACACGTATGAGTGTGCAAACATTATTGTGTTCTGGTTTGAAGGGCAATGTTTCCAGTGAAATTACAGGGCATAGAGATAAAACATCTAATATCTCGGGGTGACGAGCGCAGTGGAGTGCTGCAGGTAATGATTTGAACTCTTCATGTTCCATAGCTGCGTGTCACTGTGCTGTTATGTGGCAGGTATGTTGCTATCATCAGGCACATGGCCTGCTCGTCTCGTCACTCTATAGCTCTATACTATAAAAAAAAAAGTATTGTGAAATTCACATGTTTTTTTCATACATAATATCACGATGTACGCTGTGATTAGACATTATTTCGACGTGTATACCAGTTGTTCACCCGCTCGAAGCGCCAGTGGGTACTTGCGTTAGCTATTTTGGCGGGAAAACGGTATCCGTTCTTTTAATAAACCTTTTTTTCACAAATCGACATGCGATAACCAACGTTATTGTAGACAAACTCACGGGTAGTGAAATGATTATATTAAAAATGTATTTAACAGATTGGTTATATTTCAAAGTTTTGGTTAAGTATATTTGACAAAACATTCATTCGATAACGTATTATTTAACTAATGATTCTTTTAATGTTTTGATACCTACCAAAACAAACCAACACTTGAAATTTTTTAATTTAATCATGTGTTGTTTAGCAAGTGTTGCGGACGGCGGGCCTCTCCGCTGCTGAGCGGGACGGAGCGACGTGCGAGCGAGACGGGACGACGGCGCTGCGCGGCCTCTGATTGGTCGGCGCCGCGCGAGATCGCTGCGGCACCTCTAGACTAGTCGAACCACTGTAAAATTGTATAAATCGCACTACTAATTCAACAAAGGCGTAACTTGAAAACACCAACTTAGGAGAGCAAAAAACGCTTGTTTTTGTGTGCTGCATGGATCTCCATGTATCCTACATCAAATTATAGCTTAAAACTGGATGCTTAACACTTTCACAGTCCACGTTACAAAAACAAAATCTAGTCCCTCGAGTCCACTCCAATATTCATTGTAACTTATTTATTTATAATCGGTTATAAGGATTATTATATTGTTTAGTAATTTTTATATGTTTTAGTGTGTATTTTACAAATGTATCCAAATGGATACTGGGACTTGAACCTATAAATATGTGTGAATCCACTTGGACACACTTACACCTATTACTAACCTGTTCTCATAGCTGGGCACCGTTAATCAAATAGTTAACTTCGTTAATCCGTTACAAAAAAAGTTAACTTCGTTAAACGTTAAAGCGTTACATTTCGTAAGAATTAACGGAAGTTAACGTTAATCGTTAATATGCGTATTGGATTTTTATATCGTTGCGTTAGTGAACTTATAAAACCTGTTGGTTTAGGTTCTGGAAGTTAACAGGTTAGGAAGAAACTAAATACTTGTGGAGTTTAATTTTATTATTGAAGTGAAAACTTCTTTAGGCGCGCCGAGACAGATTTTTCGTGGACTGTGAATTGAATTCTAGCGTCACGCTCGAGTATCATAAGAAATCTTTGGGTAAACTCGGGACCATGGCTATTGGCCATCTAGAAATGCGTCAGCCAATGGGAAATGCTGAAAGGGCGTGGCCTGGCCATCATGGCATGGCCATACAGAAATGCGTCAGGCAATAGGAAATACTGCTGCTTTTCTAGATGGCCATGCCATGATGACCAGGCCACGCCCTCTGGTTACACCCGTGTAGTTTCCAAGGTAAGCTATCAAATTCTGAGTTATAAGTTTTCACTTCTATCGGCAGTTTCTATGGCTGCCAATTTTTTTATTTAATTTAATTTAATGTGTAATTTAATCGTCGGGCATAATGCGCATAGTTATTTATTTCCTCTCATGAACATTAACATGTCGAAGTTCTCGTCTGAAAGCGAGGCTCGCTTTGGTGTTAAAATGTCTTTACCCGTGGATAGCAGACGTTCAACTGCAGCGTATGAGGGCTGTTTTCCAAATTTCAACCCAATCCTTTCCCGTTCCCAGACGCTCTGAGCTCTGACGTGATGAAACAACAAACATTACAACATCCAAAAATTGCCATTTATAATATTAGTAACATGTTAAACACTGGAATTTTCATTGTATACCTCTATTTCTTCATCCTTATTCATTGATTTGTTCATTTTATTTAACTTTTCTTTGGTTAGTTGAAATGAACTACCACCGATTTTATTAAAAGAAAGTTACAATACAGACAAACGAAATAAACGATCGAAAAAGTATGATTGAATTTATCGGGGAGTTACCCACTAGCTATGGATTACTATAATCTACTTGGTTTACTAGGGATGTGTGAGAAATATTCAACTAAATTGTAAACGTCAGTCAAATTCGAGTATGTCTATTTGTCTATGCTCAAATTTTTAGCCAAAAAGAACTCGAGATTATCGGAAATTTGACTTATGAAAACAAAAATATTTGTTTTCATATAACGTCAACCGATCATGCCACAGGCTAAAATGACGCCTCAATCCTGGCAAAATTGCAGGAACCTGCCACATATGGTCACACTGCGCCCAGCACTTTTCGTTTCATACTTGTCTGAACCTGTTTTTGCGCCGCGCCGAGATGCCGTGCGGTAAATAGTAGGCATTGGATTAACGATTAACAGACTTCTGCATAATTAACGGAAGTTAACATGTCCGTTAACATTTTTAAAAGTTAACTTAAAAGTTAATTCGTTAATCAAAATGTTAACTTCGTTAATTAACGATTAACGGATTAACGAGTTAATGCCCAGCTATGCCTGTTCTAAGGAGTACTTATGGCTAATCAATCAATCTCTTTGAAAACCACTTCAGATGTTCATACTAATGTCTACTTACTAATCCGTTTGACAAAGTCAAATATTGTGTGCAGTCCATATTGTTCGTTTTGCATGCGTGAAGATAATATGTAAAATAAAATATTAATTTGTGCAAGAATACTGAATACCAGCATGAATTATTATCATTTAACTCGTAAACCTCGAAAATTACACTCCATATGTTTGCTTAGAGTAACAAAGTTATTACAGTCAAGCTTCGATATCATTTACAATTCTCCGGAAGTCAGTGTCCTGGAAAATGTAACATCATTGTTTGTTTCGACTGACTTTTACTTATGTTGTTATTTTTTTAATTTGTATTCTTAGGTAGGTATATGTTTTAGATTGAAAAAGTGAAAAATGAACTATATGCTTTGAATATGCCACAGGTAATATTAAAAGTCAATCTATTTTTCGAATGGCTCCCTAATGAATATATATCTCTAAAAGATGAAGAGATTTATCACAGCGGGCACTGCGAGGATTGTTTGCGCCAGTTTGGCTGCCCTCAGGGTGTTGTAGATATAGATCTGGTCAATCTTTATTGTCCAATATGTACCTACTAATTGTCTGTATTTTGGAATTGAATACATGTAAAATAAATTTCTTGCATGTTTTAATTATTCTTTTTATTTGGAGTTTTTGACCAGCGGTGGGAACAGGCTAGCAAGAAATGCCGCAATAATGTATCAAAATGGATACATGGACTTATTGGTGACAATTAAAATGAATCCATTTGGATGCACTTAGGAACAAATGACCACACGCGGCATATGTACCTATACACATGAGCATCACATCGCATTGCTCAAATAACTTTAGACATAGAGTTTCAGATGTTACACGAGTACAAATTTAAATATAATTTACAGATTCTCTAAAATTCAGTGCCCATGCATCCTTTTGGATACATGGACTCCACGGTAACCCTGTTTTAATATCCATGTGGATACCGTGGACTGTGAAAGTGTTAAACAATAACATATTGCGTTTTGATAAAATTCGTTAGGAATTATGTTTTTCACAAATAAAGTGATTAAGTATTTATTGAATTACACAAAGAAATGCATACTATACTATACTAACTATAAAACCGTCTTTTTTTTACAAATACATAGAAAAACAGCAAATCTTAATTGCATTTACTTTGTTGCACATTATTTGCTTTTTTAAATGATCATAATCACGCCTTTATTGCTAGTCATATTGTTTGTTTTTGTTTTGCGTTAATAGAAATAAGTATTTAATGCAAAGAGATATAACGAATCGTTTTTTTCGTAAGCGACTTACCACTTTTTTGCATAAGGAAACCATTTTGGAAAACATGTTTATTTTTATACATTTATAATTCCTGAAAACAAAATGCTGTTTGATAACTTCTAATTTCGTGCAATTTATATACCTACAGTTTAAAATTGATCCTTAGACTATTTACAAAAACATGATTATCTGTTTTAGTATTAAAATTAACGTGGTTGTTACACATATTGATTAGGTTAACGGGTAACTCACGTGTAATGAGGTCGGTCGAGTGCCAAACGGGAAGCCATCGAGCGCGTACACTCTCCTTGAAAAAGGCCGCCGGACGCGGCCGAAACTCGAGTCGGATTGACCGACCTCATTACACGTGAGTTACCCGTTAACCTAATCAATATATGATTATCTGTATTTTAGATTAAACAAATTAAATTTCAAAACCAACAGTAAGTACCTATGGCACAGTAAAGAACAGTAAAACATCTTCACACAAACGTGCCGCTCTTGGCTTGAATGTCTGCGTGCGCGCCGCGCGCCGTGTCGGCACGCGATTACATGACCGCTCGCGTTCGTCAACTCTCGCCGGCCACTTACCATAATATTAATTATAACGAGTATCATGACTTCAAAAAGTGTCACGTGAGTGAACAACAAAAGTTTAGGTGGGAGAGGTAGGTGAAGGGAAATAACACGATGTTCACAAAAAATTACAAATATATTAAAGAAAAAATGATGAAGTGAAATGAATAAGTTTTTAAAAAAAAAAGACGTAACTTAAAATAAGAAATTTTGAAATTAACTGTCTTGAAGGGCCAGCGAGTGTAGTTGCTTCCAAACAGGTTCACAGGATGTAGTTGTTTCCAAACAGGTTCACAGGATGTAGTTGTTTCCAAACAGGTTCACAGGATGTAGTCCTTGAACGGTAGGGGCTCACAGCCGTCAGCGAGGATGGCTCCACCTTGCACGGTAGAGTTCACAGCCAGCAGTCCTCGTGAGTGTAGTAGCCGTCAGCGAGGATGGCTCCACCTTGCACGGTAGAGTTCACAGCCAGCAGTCCTCGTGAGTGTAGTAGCCGTCAGCGAGGATGGCTCCACCTTGCACGGTAGAGTTCACAGCCAGCAGTCCTCGTGAGTGTAGTTGCTTCCAAACAGGTTCACAGGATGTAGTTACTTCCAAGCAGGTTCACAGGATGAAGTCCTTGAACGGTAGGGGCTCACAGCCGTTAGACCTTCAAGGTTTACTATTGATGTTGGTCGCTTGGAAGTCCACTGTTTGGTAATGTTACTCTGTTGGAAGCTGGATTCTCACTGACCCTCTCAAACGACTTGATAAAAAATGTAGACTTTTAGTGTTTTGAATCTGGAGAAAATAAACTTTATTTTAATTTTAACAATTCAAAGAGGATTAGTTCTAAAAACTATACAACCTTATGAAAAAGGGTAGAGGTTGCTAAGTGACGAATGGTGTTTGAAGTATTGACATAATGAAATGTTGTAAACAGATCAGATTTTTAGAAAAACGTAATTATTATAGGTTTAAAAAGAGATATATAATACCAGAACAATATCATAATGATGAGAAAATTATTCTCTATCGTATGGACACAATTAAAAGGAAATTAGTGATATGAAAATTTTGGTATGTAAATACACACATCTCTCCTATGAAAGTGATGTTTTTAGAATGAAAGTAGGAATGTACGTTTACATATTGTAGTCAATATGTAACGTTACAAAAGGGGAAAAAAATATTGTAGTGTTTTCGGGTACCTCAATAACGATTTCGCAAACCCGTGTTAAGTACCTAATTTATTCTAAATTAAGAAGACAATTAGTCCATAAATAAAACAGCTATGATCAGTCTACAGCATTATATTTCGAAATCAATCCTTCATCATACCAACTTATTCACAGCTGCCTTGTGCAGCTGAAGTAGTAAATTTTGTAAAATAGGTATTACAAAATTGAAGAAAACGCTTTACAGTACCTTAAATTCAGTAACAGATGTACAATAAAATTATCACTTTTATTTCAATATTTATCGGTTTACTAGTACTTTTAATTTAAACCTTTCGCTTAGACTTACTGCTGCATATGATTTTTCTTATTAACCCGTTTTACGAGCCAAAAAACAAGAGCTTGATTGTTTCCCGCCAAAACGATCAAGCCACAGACTATAAATATACCAATCGGACCCGGAATTGTAGGGTTGCCACAGAGTGCATTTCGGTATTCTTACTATTCTTTCAAAAAGAACTTATATAAATTACCAATATTGCTAACAGCTCGGCCATCCTGCAGAAGCGAGTCCTCGCGCTTTAATAATATATTGTTAAGTATACATGCTGAAGGATTTTAAGTTTATTTCACATATCTTGACTAAATTATACGAGTACTTCTGTTCTATTTCTATAGTAATAATAATAATAATAGCCTCTATTCAGGTAATGCTTACAATTTTTCATTGTTATTACAATTTAAAATTCTTAAATTTAGATTGCCATCGCACCGTCTGTTTACTTATTGACAAAGGCCTCCTCCAACTGCCTTCAAACTTCTTCCAACTTCTTCCCAAACGTAAGCTTTTCTGGTCCATGTAGCACCTGCTGTCGCTTCTATGTCATCGACCCATCTTCTGAGTGGTCTGCCACGATTTCTTTTCCTCTAATTATTATGTATTCATTTCCATTTAAGGTTTCTAACAGTTATTGTAACATCTTTTATTTTTGATTTTGCTCTTAAAGTTGTTGTTATTATTTTATCAGATAGCCTTTTTCCCATCATACACTTTTCCATGGCATTTTGAGATGTTTTTAATTTTCTTATGTGGGTATTGTTGGTCGCTCAGGTTTGACAGCCATAATATAATAAGTACGTTATAGCCCGTATCCATTATCATTTAGTTTCTATCTATATTTTAAATAATATGTACGTTACAAGTAGTTACAATTTGTGTTTCAAATTAAGGAACATCATTTATTAGAAATGTTCGAAAGAAAACAAATTTAATTGAGCACATGGCATCATCAGTCACTATAAGTTTCTTTAAATGTGTCACTATACTTAATAAGGAAAATATTTTCGTAGTTACATTATCCAATCAAATCATGCTTTATTGACACGCACAGTTTAACAATGTTTATTATATTTATATTTACAATTCACAATAATAAGATTGTACGACAAGAACATAGTAGGTATTATTGTTGCATAATAAATTAAGCTTCTGTCAATAAATCTCAAACTAGGCCTAAGCCTGTATCTAGTCACCTGTTTACCATGTGTCCATTTTGTGAAATAATTGTACTACAAAAATATGGGCTAGCTTTATATAATAATAGTATTCCATTCAAAATACCGAATCAGCTAATCAACGGTAGGAACAACCTTGTAGGTAAGTCAACGGTAGGTAAACCTTGATATATTATTATGCTTTAATTTCTGACAATTATCACATTAAAATTATAATTAGAAATATACATATCTCTAATTTCAGTCATATACGATAACATATCTACTTTATTTATTTAACATATAGTGTTGTGTGTGAATTGTCCACCAATATTTATTTATTTATCCATTGCAGTCAAAAGATAACCTGCATTTCATAAGAAACAAAACAATTATAACCGAATTATTCATATTTTATACCTAATATATTATAATATTGTTACGCCATAACACAGGTTTAACCCTAGCTTGGGTAACAATGCTTCTCAATCTGAATTACCAATCAAGGATAGATAATCTGTACTAATTTGTGAACTTCAAATGTTTGTTAATGCCTAATAAATTTCATTTCATTTCAAATTTCATTTCATTTCAATAATTAAGTAACGTAACCATTGTTTACAACATTTTTTGGTCTTAGTTGTAATAACTTTACTAAAAGTTTTATTCGTTGAACATAATCCAAAGTAATGATTTACTCACAAATTAATGATGATGAATCACGTCAATGCTTTCTCTACTAGGCAATGTATTTATTTTAGCGTATCTAATCATTTAGCATTATAACCTGCTTCACATGGGCGTAAATAATTTTTACTTATAGGTCATCATCAACAGCCCACTAAACGTTCCCACTGCTGGGACTCGGGGCCTTCTCTCGCAAGGAGAGAGTTAAGGCCATAATCCACCACGCTGGCCCAGTGCGGGTTAGCGGAAGACACATGACTTCGAAAGATTCTAGGTACATGTCGGTTTCCTCACGATGTTTTCCTTCACCGTTTTAAGTTAGCGGCATTACGCACATGACTTCGAAAAGACAGTGGTGCGTGTGGCAAACCCCACAGAAACCCGGGGTCTCCGGATCGGCAGCCGCCGTTCTCCCGACTAGACCACCGTAACTTACTTTTTACTTATAGATACTTATACGGAATTCTTGATTGTTTCGTGATCAACAATCTGATAATCTCTATTAAAATTTTATTTGAATATAAAGTATGAAAACACCCATTAAACATCATCGATGACTTGAGTTTATCTGCGGCTACCACGTCTTCACATCAACCGCGGCTATTAAAGGCATATCATCAATCAGATTTTTAATATTTGTCAAAATTTCTAATACGATACAGGCCTTGAAATTTAATAGCTAATTTTATTATTACTTGGCGTTCCGCGCCTTACATTTTCACTAAACCCTCGTCGTTGAACCTTATTGATGAAGTATGCACGTATGTTTTGGATCTGATCATTGTCATTGATTACTCTATAGATGATATCTTAATTTCGACGATATACTTCTTATACTATATTTATTATTTATACAACATTCAATTATTACTACTTTCGGATTATTTTCTTAACCGTAGATATCTTTTCAGCCTCGTTTCATAAACATGTGCGTATTGTCCTTTACGCGTAGGTATTCTATGTTATGAAGTGTATGTAAGTATATTTTAATATATTATGTTCATGCATTATTTTATTTATTAGCCATCCACCCCAGCTTCGCTTGCGGTAGGTATATTTATAGCCTAAATCCCTCGAAGACTACGCACACATCCAACGGTGTAATAACTAAAATCAGCCTGGTTGTTCCAGAGATTAGTGCGTTCAACAAACAAGACCTATATCTTTATAATATTAGTATAAAGTAGGTATAGCATTATATATGTACCATATCTGTATAACGCATTTACTATTAAATGATATGTATTCTATTTGTGTCACTATTTATGTACGTAAGTACCTATATCATGGATACCACACCCATACCTTTACTTGTTACCTTGTCCTAGCAACCAAAAGGTCATCTAGAAGAGATCTCTATTAGCGGTAGGATAGACTTTTGTGTACGACATTTTAATCACAAGTTTACTCACTTTTTTGTATTGTTTCGTGATATAATAAAGTATTTTGTATTGCATTGTATTGTTTTCTATACAATCTTTAAGAATACTCTAATAAAGTCTAGGATATGAATCTATAACTTTTCCTTGGGACTCCTATTCAAAACCATCCAAATGTGGGTTGACAGCTCGATATTCGATGTCGCAATTGAATTCTTGGAACTACACCCTTCAACGAGCAATACACGGTACTAGATCTCTGTTAGTGAGTGTGGTTCTCGGCGCATTGCGGTCTGACAATATTTTAAGTTGCATACTCTGAAGGTTAAATCTAAATTTACCAAAAGAGGATGATAATGAGAGGGTTTCAGGTTCGGACGAGTGGAGCTTTTGCTCCTCTTTGTCTTTTTACTGTTAAAATAGACTGTCCTAGGGACCCAAGAATACTTGCCACGCCGTACTTAGTTGAATCTGTGTGGACCGGCCAAACGGCCCGCAAATCATGGAAAGCTGTTTAAGCCCAGTTGGTTCTTCGATGTACTTAGAGTACCTACTTCGGAACCCTCTTCAAGTCCAGGCTTTAAACAGGTAATACTGACGCCAAACCCCAGGGAGAGTTATTTTAGAGCTACATTTATGAATTGAACTGTTTGTTTAAATTGCCTCTTTATACTTGTGATTTTATTGGAACAGTATGTGATTGTATTGCTCGCTCCGGACCAATAATAACTTCATTATTCAAGTTAAGAAAAACTCTTGGTTCAGACCTAAGTATTTTCGAAAAGAGGTCATCTGGTGTATTTGTTATTTCCATATTAAATTCTTAATACAACTAGTACATGCCAATTTTACACCACCATTCGATAATACCAGAGTATTATATTATAAGCTATTTTATCAAACACAAAGTAACATTAACATTATTAGGAATAGCGAGTTCTAGTTTTTGTTCAGTTAAACCGTGATCAACTAATCCATTAAAAACTGGTCCTCGACAATATATATGTCGACATTTTCTGATACAAGATCTCTTTTATGTCTACGTTCACTTTGAGCAATGGGTCTAATGGTTTGCAATTTGATGCTCTTGGTCGATCGTCAATTTCGTGTAATTAACAGTCTGCTACCTTCCGTATCTCTCTCTATATCTGCGATATTCTTATTGTGCTTTTAAGTAACAATATTGCCTTCATTAGACCATGTCTTGCAAGTTTGGTAAGCTTTAAAGCCTAATAATAATAATAGTAATCCGGCATGGTTGTCTCAGCGGCCGCGGGAGAATGCCTAGCTTTGCTAAGCTTTGTTATCCATTCGGCCCAGCTATTAGAGTAACGTTTCTGAGATTTTGTAAGGCCTGGTTATTGTGTAAAGCAAAGTGGGCTATTTCCTTTTCGTCCCATTCGTAAATTTTGACACATTACTTTGTAACTCAAATCATTTTGGTTCAAAATGCGATGAACAGAAGTGATATTGCAAAGAGTAAAACAAACTTTTTTTTTTTAAATTACTTAATGCGTCGCTAAACAACTCTTCGTTAAACCACGTCAAATTTACACCATCAATCGAATCTATATATTTATGTGCGGCTGTGGACTTGCCTGTTAAAATCCAGACTACCTTCCACATCCTCGCCTTGGTTCTAAACCGTGTCAATTTACACCATTACTTAAACAAATTCAAATTAGAGCGCTTGTGGACTCGCCTGTTATCCAGACTCCCTTCCACTTCTTGGCTGCGGATTTCAGTATCAATTTACACCATTACTGAACAAATTTAAATGAGAACGCTTGTGGATTTGTCTGTCATTCAGACTGCCTTCCACTCCCTCGTTCCGGTCCTTGTCAATCGGTGGAATACTCGTTATCTGAGCGCACCCTTTGCAGCGCTCGATTTCAGGTTCACTTTCCATGTCGCAACTTTCGACGCTATCTTTGCGGCCTTGGTACAGTCTAACCATAATCTGGAACTTCCAATAAAGGTATTAATAATTGCTCAACCTACTTTTAACTCCATCTTTCTCATTTATGAGCAAGTACTTTCATCAGATCACTTTAGTTTAGAACACTGCTAAACTGCAATGAGAAGCTCAGGTACCTACTTTCTACCTTGATAATACTAGGCACGTGTGACTCTAGTTTTAACCCGTTTAAATGAACAATCTATAAAAGTTTAACTCTTTACATTTTGTACATACACACATTGAGTTACACCTTGGCTGAACAATAGCCACCTCAGTCGCAGTTCACTGCTCAACTCCATTCTCAAAGAATGGCATATGCTGTGACTTAAGATCAAATTACTGGCAATGTCAATTTAGTTCATAGCTATTGGTAGAAAAGTGGAGTTTAATTTAATATACGTCACATGCCCATGGTTATCAGACTCAGCAGTTAAATACAGTTTCTTTAAAATATTCTACGTGCAAAAGATTATCTCTCAAATTGAATTAATCGCTAAAACGACTAGACAAAGACAATCTTTACTCTGTCCGGATCTCCATGTAAGTTATAAATATAGTACCAAGAAGGCAAAAGCAAGTGACAGACAATGAGCGAGTCGACGTCAAACAATTTGAACTGATTTATACATATACTAAATGCATTACCGCTTCGCTTCGTTATGGTACTCTACATTTAATAGTTCGATTCGTTATAGTACTCTACATTTAATAGTTTCATAGTAATCTGAGGATATTTTATTATGATGTGTGATACGGTTTGTACATACAGCTTCAACGTCTGACCCATGATCTGACATGCATGTCTATTGAGTCACTATTTTTAATCCCACGGCTGGGACTAAAACGGTACTTCTCTTAAAAGAAGACAAACGCCATTATCCATCACTCTAGCTAAGTGCCGCTGGACGGATAACAATTCCCTGAAAGATATCGTTCTAGGTCCATACCGGTCCCCTTGTGACTTACAGGACATGTGTCATCAGGCATCATCATAATATGACTTTAGTGGTCATAACAAAGTTTTACTAACAGAACATGGAAAAATACTCAAACATGCGGTCGGGATTCGAACCTCGTGTAAATCGAACGTTCTCACAACTAGGCGACCAGAGTTTTAAAAATAACGCTTTAATAAACCTCAAAGTAACGTTAATGGTTTGTCCAGAATTACTGACATTGCGGTTATTGGTGTTACATACATATTTATCGAGGCATGATTTTCGAAAACTATAATTATGAAAGAGAATCTTTGTAAAATGGCATACCCTTTTTAAATTGCATAGACAATATGAATAGCCGTCATTTACACATTAATTATTATGTGTAATATTGTGTGCACAATTAGACGGATATATATTGTTTTTATATAAAAATAATAACAAAATCACAACTGGCTTGGCTGTTTGCATAATTATAGCCAGACTATGTTTGTATTTTGAACATCTCGAAAATGCAGTATAGGTTGCAGTCTACTTGACTTATTCCAGTAATAGAGTTAGTGAGAACCGCATTGCGTGAAAAATTCAAAAATGGTAAGTACCTATACGGACAAAATCCACTTAAGTGATATTGTTCACTCCAACGATCTTAATACACAGATGTGCCCTCCCAAACATCAGGGCGCACCGAATCATGTCTTCGTTGGGAAGAGTGAGCTCACTCCTTCCGTTCTAGTCGTTTGTCACTATTCGTTGTCAACAACCACAATAAGTAGAACCACAGCATATCGCGCCGCTAGCGATTCTAGGGTCAAGTAGATTGGTTGTGTGTAAACTACTTACGATACACATAGAGTCGCAGTTTATTACCAATTTCAAGGTGCTCAGGGTACATCTGTTGGTTTATATCGATGGTTCACTCTGCAACTCATTAAACCAAATTAGATTGTTTCATTAAACCGTACATTTTATAACAAATTAAATAGGTACTGATCATAGAGTTTTCGTATTAAGTGACATTAACAAGCACATGATAAGTGTGGAGAGAAAAAAAACATTGAAAAGAAAAAAAATATATCACATGGGCGGGATCAACGGACAATTATATAATTTTCTATTATTGATTTTATTATAGTCTTCTTGTCCGCCGATCCCACTTCTGAATTGTTAAGTACCTAATTTATTCTAAATTAAGAAGACAATTAGTCCATAAATAAAACAGCTATGATCAGTCTACAGCATTATATTTCGAAATCAATCCTTCATCATACCAACTTATTCACAGCTGCCTTGTGCAGCTGAAGTAGTAAATTTTGTAAAATAGGTATTACAAAATTGAAGAAAACGCTTTACAGTACCTTAAATTCAGTAACAGATGTACAATAAAATTATCACTTTTATTTCAATATTTATCGGTTTACTAGTACTTTTAATTTAAACCTTTCGCTTAGACTTACTGCTGCATATGATTTTTCTTATTAACCCGTTTTACGAGCCAAAAAACAAGAGCTTGATTGTTTCCCGCCAAAACGATCAAGCCACAGACTATAAATATACCAATCGGACCCGGAATTGTAGGGTTGCCACAGAGTGCATTTCGGTATTCTTACTATTCTTTCAAAAAGAACTTATATAAATTACCAATATTGCTAACACCCGGATTTATCATTCTTCATAGTTCCTACTGAAACAGAAATGTAAGTAGGTACCTACTTATACTTAAATCTTATTAGAAAATGTGGTAGGTATTGTATTATTGTTTATTTCACAGTTTATTTGCTTTATTAATAGCGTAGCCGAGTCAACGAGCAGGGCATGTGCCTGATGTTAAGCAACATGCCTGCCACATAGCAGTACAGTGACACGCAGCTATCGGAACATGAAGAGTCCAAATCATTACCTAGCACTGCACTGCATTTATTGGTAATTTAAAGAACACACATTACAAAAAATTGACACATTTAAAGAAATATTTAAAAAAAATATATAGTGACTGATGATGTTATGTGCTCAATTTTATTTGTTTTCTTTCGAACATTACTAATTATTTATGTTCCTTAATTTGAAACACAAATTGTAACTACTTGTAACATACATTGTATCGTTCTCACTAGCGTTTGATTAATTTTGCGATGGGCTAACATGAGGGTAGTTCAAGACACAGCTCTAAACAGCTGTCAAGCACCGCGCACTCGTCTCTTGGGAGCGCGCCTCAGTGAACGTGGTGAAAGTAACAAGAAGATATCCTCACAAAAGTGTACTGAATTTACCCTTTTGCATCAACGTGATTACTCGTGTCATCTAAATTCAGAAAACCAACAAAAACAGGAACGTATACGTTTAATGTACGATCTGGAAGCGAGCGCAGCAGTGATTTGAGGAAACATCATCGACGAGGCGAGCAGTCCCAGGTACGTGGTGCTTGAATACTACTCCCTCTAAGTCTGTGAACATCGCAACTATAATATAACGGTTTTACATAAAAATAAAACCGATATTATGTGCCGAGAACGGAAAACATACAGCATTATTTGAAGAAGCAGTATGTATACTTATCTTAATAATCTGTGGTCGACGTCTATACCATAGACAATTAGCTTCATCTTGATGCCACCAGAGGGCGCCACAGGCGCGCCACCAGCAAGGGCACCCGGTGGTGCGATCCTTGGGATTCATAGTCTTCACCAGAAAGAACTTTCTAGAATGCTGTATGTTTTCCGTTCTCGGCACATAATATCGGTTTTATTTTTATGTAAAACCGTTATATTGATGTGCCTCAGGAAAACATACAGCATTATTTGAAGACGTGTTTGTTATCTGCTGGTGTATATCCAAAAAAGAACAACGCTATGATGACTGAAACATTTGAATACTTATTAAAATAAAGTGTTCAATAACATTTTGTAGTTAGGTAAATTAACAGTTAGTTTATTTATGTCTGATGTAAACTTTGAAGAACATGATGTAGCATTTCCGTAAATTTCTAAATAAATTAACCTGATATGCTTAATGTATTAAAATATTTCCATATTTGGGTTAATAATGTCTCATCAGTCGTTTGGGTATTTTTTCATCACCCAAAGGTTACTGCTATACCTGATCTACGTCTACTAGTTGTGCGTCTATAGTCTATAACACTGTTTTAATAGACTGAACATATCTAATTTTTCAATAACAGGATGTTAAGCAACTGCTATAAGTAAAATTTATTTAATTTGAATCGAAATTTATTCGGGTTTTCTTAGATAGGGACTAGTAATCTGTGATAGGACACAAATTATCCTCGTTTTCTATGATTATACTGCCACCGCAACAATACTAACGTGTATTCGGTCTGTAACATTTAAAAAAGGTGTCGTTATATACATATTATAAAGAACCGTTCCAAAATTATACCAATTTAGAGGAATTGGAAAACGACTAATCCAAAGTAACTCTTAGATATCAGGTACCTTTTATCGCTTTCGCAAACTTTTAAAATGTACCATAAATTTATGGTTTTAACTTAATGTATTGTCTGCAAATAATTAGGCGACATGGGGTGAGTACATACCATCCATATGTGTACTAATACTGTTTCAAGTGATAAACTGTTATTTTAAACCAAACTAATCAGTGTTTTAGGTATATCAGCAATTTTTGAATTTGTAATATCAAATTAAAATATATAACAATACTAGCTGACCCCGCAAACGTTGTTTTGCCTTAGTGAACAACCCTTGTCACTTAGGGGTATGAAAAATAGCTAGTAGCCGATTCTCATACCTACAGAATATGCATATAAAATTTGGTTAAAATCAGTAAAGCCGTTTCGGAGGAGTAAGGAAACAAACACTGTGACACGAGAATTTTATATAACAATATATTATGACATATTTAACGCATATAAGTTCTCGCTCGGCCACCGTCTTGTCTGGTACCGAGTGACAGTGCTGTTGACAATGATTCGCACTGACCTAGAATTATTTTATAAATTAATTCTTCTGTGAGTTTTTCACTCAATTCTACCCTCATTCTCGGATGTCTAGGGTATTATCAATCCTCGTGAAGATTTTAATGTGATGACACATTTCAGCGACATGTAGGTGCGCGGCGGGCCACGGCCTTGCCCCGAGTTCCAATGGTGGGAACGAGCCAGAAGGCTGGTAATGGACATCTTCCGGCATTTATGGCATGTCCTGGGGTTTGTGCTTGACATAACATGGTATTTACTCATGGTATTTTGGTTGCCTGGAAGAGATCGCTATTAGCGACAATGTCGCCACCCGATTCACCGGTTCTAGGCCAAGTCTCTTTGTTGTTTAAGTATTATATTGTGGATAATAAAGAGTTTCAATCTTTTTAAATTCTTTTATAATATTAGTTGGCTAGTAGAGAGCCACCACTTTAAACGTCATTGTTGTATAGTTCAAATGTATGGTATGTATTTGTATAGTTCGAAATGATTATTTTGAATCTGTTAATGATTAAAATATGGCGGTTCTTTGTAGTTATTTTAAATCTCATCTTCAAGCTTAAACTTAAGATACCGTTCATTTAATCGTTCTGCTACAATTATTTCATGTTACTTTTCACCGTATCTATAAATTTGGTGTCGGTGGTATTTCGAAAAGATTAAAAGATAATTTTCATCAATATTTAAACTTATTAGGGGCTCAGGTTTATATAATCGACGAGCATACGGTTTCTCTCTTCAGAATAGAACCTATACGGCACGCTGGGCACTCTTTCACAAAGACTATCGCTCATTGGAGTTGACAACACAATTGCGTATAGACGCGTGTTTTCAATTTATCATGTGTTTTAGGAGTCTTAACATCACAGGGAGTGTCTGATGAATGTCTGAGAAACTATTCCTGATCATCGATTCCTTCGTTGTTGCAAGAGAATATTCATCGTTAAGCAACGATTGCTCATGGGACCTTGTGTGGAAACATATTGAGAAGTGGCTCCGCGCCACCACACCATTACAAGTACAAGTCATACTTGACGAAGCTGTTACTGATTAAATCTGGGATGGCAGACGTCGCCGACATCGTCGCCGCAGACAAAGTCTGCCGTTTGGTACCAGAAAAATAGTAAAATTTGAGCAACCCTTCAATTCCAATTTAAGCAAATGAAATCTAACTTTTGCGTCAGACGCAGATTCATGTACTTTTCTATAAATGCTGTTATATGTAGATATCTGTGCGCCATAGTTGACCTGCTTCTATTTTCTATCAATAACCTTCCAGATAAATACTTTAAATCTTACAAACATGTGAATATAGATACCTGCTTTATAGATCATATTTTTGAGGAGTTTCCAGTGTCTCGCGGCTTCCGCAGCCTAGAGACGTAACTTGGAACACTGCACCAGAAGGAAGTCGTCCAGTAAAGACTGACACGGCCCTTCGAACGCAAGGTCTCCGCGACCAAGCGTGTTCTAATAGTAAGATATGGTGCGGGACCAGGTCCAAAACGAGTATCGGCCAAATATATTGACACGAGTTTGTTCCAAGTGTTTCATGGCTTCCGCAGCCTAGAAACGTAACTTGGTACTGCACCAGAAGGAAGTCGCGCAGTAAAGACTGGCCCACGACCCTTCGAACGCAAGGCCTCCGCGGCCAAGCGTGTGTTAGTAGTAAGATATGGTGCTGGGACCTGGTCAAATGAGAGGTATCAAGTGTCTCGTGGCTTCCGAAACCTAGAGGCTTATTTAAATTATTTGTTGCACCAGAAGGAGGTCGTCTTGTAAGATTAGTGCGACCCTTCGTACGCAAGGTTTCCGCGACCAAGCATGTTATAAAAAAATGTGGTGCTAAGAAGAGGTCAACATTAAGATATGTCATTATGTATTAAAATAAAACATCTGATAATAAAATGCAGAGGTACTTTAACGATATATTTTTTCATATCTATGAAAAATCATCATAATATATTATCATATCTCTGAATTGGCGACAAGGTTCGTTTCAAAAAGCAGGGCCTCCTCCCCTGAATGGGTATTTATCGACGTGACGAGTTGGAGGTAGTTTTGAATTTTAAATCTAATAAAATGGGTTTATGTGAAATTTTATTCTCCCAAATAGTTATATTGGCGCTCAGAACTCGTCATTAAATATGCAATACTTATTATTTTGTATGTAAGAATTTGAATATGCAATACATTCACGATGGTATTGTATTAAAGATCCAAACTTAGAATATCCTTTCATAAATATATGGTAATGCATGTATGTTTGCAAATTTGTAGCTTTTGGCAATGTTGTAGCTGCTTAAATTATTCGAATCTATAAAATAGTGCAACTGAGCTTAAGTTTCGTCAAATAAGCTTTGACTAAGCTAATAATGCGTATAATTATTATTTATCCATTTCAGACCCCATTGGCACGTCTATATGTATTTGTATACGTCTGAATTATTTCGGTGGACACCGAAGGGTATAGAATGTAATTCCGTGTATACCTGTATAAGATGTTTTGAAAAATTTCATAGAATATTATGCAACAGCCATCTTTCCCTTCTTTTTTGAAAAATGGAATTAGTTGCCGTTATTATATTATGTAATATTGAGATACTCTTTAATAGAGTTCTTAGCTTCTCAGATGTTACTAAGCAGTAACGTATCAAAAGTGTGTTAGAAGGTAGTTGAGAAAAAGTTCACAATAATTATAAATAATTCAGTTAAGATAAAAACTGGGAGATACTCCTAAAACCATTAAAGGTTTTCTTTTAGCGGACACGGTGCCAAGCGAGTAAACGCTGTGGGTTTGTGTAGCAATTAATCGTTAGTTGGTCTTATAATTGTAGTCTTCAAAACCTTTTTAAATGTCCAAAGAGTATCGGTCATATACTGTGTTGGTAGAAGTGTGTTCCAAATATTTCACGGTTTTCGCAACTTAGAAACTTTACTCGGAACTGCACCATAAGGAAGTCGTCCAGTAAAGACTGGCACGACCCTTCAAACGCAAGGTCTCCGCAACCAAGCGTGGAAGATCGACATTTTTTTCGATATATTGGTCAAAAACATACATTAAGTATCAGGTAAAATTCGCATTAGTGAGCCAATTGGTCACTTTTGATAAAATGCATATAAATGAATGAAGACTGACCTGCATGTATAAGACCTTGATCCTGGGATCGGCCGATCTCACCTTTTACCACGCAGAAGATTTTCCATTTTTCTTCGCTGGATGAATTATCCGTTTCACTCACGGGTACTTCGAAAATCTAACTCCGTTGAGATTTCAATAAAATTTTGTGTAATGTATAAACACATATTAAAATATTTTTCAATAGTTATCCAATAAATGATAATTGATTTAATGTTATAATTTCGACCACTCGTGGCGAAAGTATACAACGCTATGAATCCCAAGGATCGCACCACCGGGTGCCCTTGCTGGTGGCGCGCCTGTGGCGCCCTCTGGTGGCATCAAGATGAAGCTAATTGTCTATGGTATAGACGTCGACCACAGATTATTAAGATAAGTATACATACTGCTTCTTCAAATAATGCTGTATGTTTTCCTGAGGCACATCAATTTACCGTATTGCCCCCAAGTATGTGCAGAAAGCCACCTATTGGTGCGACGGTACATATTTAATTGGTGCCGAAACCCGGGATGTTTCCATCTAAATCACCGACATCATCGTGCGTTTGGTATTTCTGATCATATATAGAAATAACTTACTTGATATCTAGTACGTAGGTACCTAACGTCTTAAATTGTTGGAATTTTCCGTTAAATTGCGTTTCGAGTTATTGCGTCATCAGCTAATTTACCTATCTACCTACGTTTCTTTCATATTCACACTGAGTTTCCGATATCACCACCGAATTGTTCCCATCACTTTCACTAAGTCCTATCCGGAATTATTACAAAATCTAATTAGGCAAACATTCAAACCTATCGGTGCCTAATTCTACCGGCTTGTAATAATTCAAATTCATTTCTTTTATGACCCGTAACTTACCTACCGACATTCATAATTTATTGTGAGATCATTTTTTTTAAATCAAACTTTATTTTGTGCAAACATTACGTAATATCGGTGCACAAAATAAAATCGTATCGGCTCACAATAACATTCATCCAGATCCATTTTATCGAATTTATTTTAAATACGCCACCGTCATCAGTCATCACGTAAAACCGTTAATGTATGTATGTATACCTACCTCTTCCAATTATTGTAAGATTTCATTCTCGTTGACTTATCTTATGCAAACACAATTCACAATCGGTGCATGAAATAATAAACGTCAAGTTATTGCCTTACAATAATTAATTAATTAATCTCGGTATTCTATCGGTCAATCAATTTAAAATACCTACATACATACATTTTCTAGTGGTAGGACTCTTTGCAAAGTCCGCCTGGGGAAGTACCACACCTTTGCCAATTATTCAGCCGCCAAGCAGTAGTGTCCAAACATTACCTACTGTGTTCCGGTTTGAAGGGCAAAGTTTCCAGATACATTACTGGGCTATGAGATAAAACACCTTATATCTCTGGGTGACGAGCGCAGTGCGGTGCTAGGTAGTGACTTGGACTCTTCATGTTCCAATAGCTGCGTGTTACTGCGCTATTATGGTAAGGCATATTGCTTACCATCACACACACATCCTACTCGTTTTGTCACTCTAAAATATATCTTATATTTATATCCTTAAAAATACAGCATAAACATCAATAATTAACTTGATACACTCGACTAACGAATCTAAAGGTACTTAACGAAACACCTCCTGTTATTATCGTGCAATCACTAACTAAACCGGTGCACATGTCATAGCAGTAGGTATCGATCTATAATTATTATTCACTGGTCCGCCTACTTTTCGTTATTCATGAATCCACGTACCTACTTATCTATTGGATTTGTGGTTCATGGTATTTAGTTTAACATTATAGCATACTTACCTACCTACATTAATTCGTCATAGAATTAAACCGTTCGATCATAATTCATAACTTCATAATATTTTGTTGAAGGTACATTACAACAAATAACCTTTTCTTGTTAAATTAAATACTACAAAAATATTATTTTCCTATTCCATCTATATTCTACAACTACTCAATAAAATAATATCGTTTTTGCATTCATTCATATTTTGTACCTGTTTTTTGTGCTCGTCCCGCATCAATACAATAGACCATTTATCGGTAACCAAAGGTCGCAATCACCAAGTAGCATCTTGGGATTATAAGCCGTATTTTTAAGCTGATACGGTTGAAACAAATTACGAACTTATTTTAGCTTCTCGGAATTTACGCATCGTTATCAGTTCTTTACAACGTTGAGTTTTAATTCATTCTATTTTATATTCTTATTTCATTGCGTTTAACAAGTTGTTCGAGAAATTTTAAATCATGTCATTGTTATCAAAAGGTTCGTGTGCTCGTAGAGGTACACTTACTAAGACTAAGTCTAGGGATAATATTGTTTTTACCGTTAAAGATTTGCCAGTTTTGCGTCGGAAGCGAACTATCGCTTTTAAGCGAATGACGAAGGCTTTAGAAATAGGTAACTCATACGTGGATGAGCCTCTGCAACGGGATTTATTTTTATCTTATCATCAGGAACTAAATCAAATAGTATCGAACTTTGAAAGTGCACACTTTACAATTCTTCAGCTTGTATGTAACGAAACGGACTCTTCTGAAACAGAAGATAACGAAGATGATAAGCTTCAGCAACAGTTCGACGATAATTATTACCGCGTGTTGTCAATTCATCGCAGATTTTTTGTGACCGATTCACATCAATCTCGAAACGAACGATTATCATCGTCGGCAACGAATATCAAGCTACCAAAAATTAATTTACCCAACTTTTCGTGTAATATCAAGGAATGGCCTAAGTACTTCTGTTATCACCTGTATTTTGTTTGCCGTGTATTTCACTATAGTAATATTTTTAATACTGGGATTTGAGTCTAAATATGTGTCATTTAGTGTAGAGGGCGCCGGTGGGATACCATTCGCTTCTACCCGCCATCTCAAAAGAGTTTTAGAGGGGTTGGCGCTATAAGTAGATGGAGCTAAGCCGTTGAAGGGCATTCCGTTGTGAAATTTTATATGAGAAAGATCTAACAGTTGTCGATATAAACCCTTACATTTATTTAATTGGTTTACTTTTACTCAGTTGATAACACTTCGATCTTTTTAACGCTTTAATTCACAATTCAGACACACTTACGGATACTGAGAAATTTCATTACCTGATCTCCTCGCTTAGTGACGAGCCATTGTTAGTCGTAAAGGCGTATCCTATGACACACGAACATTATCGAGATGCATACGATTCTCTCGTCGCGCGTTATCAAAGTACGCGTTCATTAGCTTTCACGTGTTGGCGAGACATACTGAGCATTGACTTCAAAATCACTAATCCCCGAGAGTTTCAAAAATCATTAGACCTTTTTGAAGAAAACCTAAGCATTCTAAAAACTTTAAACTTACCGACTTCAAAATGGGATTTTGTTTTGGTATATCATATTCTATCGAAACTAGACAAAGAGTTACGTTGCGATTTTGAGGAGAAACATGCAGATACCGAACTTCCGTCCTATGAACAATTACAATGTTTTCTTCGGAGCAAGTGCAAGGCTGTGCTGCATGACACTCATTTTACCGAGGCATCCTCGGTGAGCAAGCATGCCCCTCTGGCCGCCGCCGCACACAGGCCCGCCGTCGCGTTACCGAAACACCAACGTGGTACCTGGTCACATTCACTCTTAGCGGCTAATCCACAACAATACATAACTGATAAACAACCGCCAACAGATAATTGCTCATTTTGTAACGAAGCTCATTCATTGTTATCGTGCCAGGCATTTCTTGCAAAATCAGTCGACGAACGCATGGCTGTAGCAATTGAACGTAACTGGTGTTTTAATTGCTTAAAATCATCTCACCAGTTAAGGGACTGCAGATCAATATTTTCATGCCGAACTTGTAAACGAAAACACCACACGTTACTCTGTAAACCTCCAAACCACTCTAATCGCCCAGAGTCGGCGTTACTCTCGAAATCTCAAGCTGATGTTGGTGTTTTACTGGCTACAGCTGTCGTGCAGATTAAAGATACTTCAGGCAATATGCAATCGTTTCGCGCGTTATTCGATACTGGAAGTCAAGGCAACTTTATAACTGAATCTGCTGCTAAACAATTAAACTTAAACGTTACAAATCCGAGCATTAATGTTAGCGGATTGGGCGAAGCAGTGACTCCAATTCTTGGTGACGTCAATTGCAGCATTGGAGCTAATAATAAACTCTTGTTCACTCTTGATATGCATGTCATCTCAAGTATATGTGGTAATCAACCTACCTCTCGATTGAACACCTCGGATTGGTCCCACATAACTTCGTTACCATTGGGCGATCCAGGATTCGACATTCCTGGACCGATTCACTTATTGTTAGCCGCTGATGTATTTGCCGATTCCGTGTTGGGGGAACGTATTAAGGGAAAAATCAATCAACCTACCGCATTTAATTCACTTTTCGGCTGGCTTCTACTCGGCAAAACTAGCCTGCCTACAAGTAGTCTTTTGCAAAATATGCCAGATGATATTACCCCCATCGAACGGTGGCCTCACTGCGTTTCCACCACCAATGCTGTTGACGTCTGTTCTCGTGATCAAATGCCCGTTAACCTTGTAAACAACTTGCCATGGTGGGCGGGGCCGCAACGGATATCAAAGGAATATGTTCCCTGGCCTTCCGATTCACATGCTCTAAAATCACACGAGGCCAACTTGCTTGCAAAAGGTGAACAACGTAAACCAGATCTAGTGGCCAACGCTGAAACATTTGAGCTTGCTCCTTCTGATTCTTCGACGAACCGTTCTTCTTATAATTTAGAGCTTATACAGTTAGCCACTCACATCCGTAACGCACAGCAAACGAATCATACCAAATTTCTAACTAACGTTGAGTGTCATCAAGCTTTGCTACGCATCGTGAAACACGTGCTAACCACTATCTGCTCAGCGGAAATCAATAACTTGAAAGTTCACAGACAGTCATCAAATCAATTTTCGAAACTCAATCCGTTCCTCGACAGTCAGGGAATCCTCAGGGTGGGCGGCAGGATCTCTAGATCAGATCTCGGATTTGAACACAAGCGTTCTGCCTTTTTACCGCCAGATCACCGACTGATCTCTCTCATAATCGGATTCATTCATCATCATTATCTACATCCTGACACCAACACAACACACTTTCTACTCTTCCAACAATTTTGGATAATTGTATTAAAACATGCAATCTATCGTCAACTCTCCAAGCACATCAAATGTTTTCGAACAAATCCTCAAACATTACAATCGTTTATGAGTGATTTACGCGTCATTGAAGACCAAGATTTCACTTTTGAAGAGTTGACTATATTCACACAAATCGAACCCATTTTTAACTCAAGATCTCTGTCCTCGATTAGCTCCGACCCTAACTATCTGTCCGTTCCAATACCTAATCACTTCCTCTCCTTAGAACCTTCGATAGCTGTTCCCGATGATGACTTATCTAACGTAAATCTGCGACGTCTTAATCGGTGGCAGCTAATTCAATCGTTTCAACAGAATTTCTGGTCCAGATGGAAACATGAATATCAAAACTCTTTAACGCAACGCGCCAAATGGCCTAAAAATTCTAAGCCTTCACAAATTGGTTCGATGGTGATAATTAAGGATGGTAATCGTGCTCCCTTATACTGGACTCTTGCCAGAGTGGTGGAACTGTTATATGGCTCTGATGGGATCGCTCGAAGCGCAGTAGTTAAACTCGCTAATCATCAAACAATCAAGCGACCGTTGGTTAAGTTGTGCCCCCTACCAATAGAGGACTAATTTAAATCGTATGTCAATTATCGTAACCTATTGTATCGTTAGAATATTAAATTAGTTCATATTATTTAGTCGTAATTTTAATGTAATTATTCTTTTTATCGTTTATCAATATTTATCATCTGTTATATGTATTTATCATCTGTTATATTTACATAACTCAATTCGAATCTAACTTAACTCTTTTACCGAAGTCATTAATACTGTCCCTAACTTATCTATATTGATCGGAAAATACCATAGGCATTTTGGTGGGCGGTATGTATCGTTCTCACTAGCGTTTGATTAATTTTGCGATGGGCTAACATGAGGGTAGTTCAAGACACAGCTCTAAACAGCTGTCAAGCACCGCGCACTCGTCTCTTGGGAGCGCGCCTCAGTGAACGTGGTGAAAGTAACAAGAAGATATCCTCACAAAAGTGGACTGAATTTACCCTTTTGCATCAACGTGATTACTCGTGTCATCTATATTCAGAAAACCAACAAAAACAGGAACGTATACGTTTAATGTACGATCTGGAAGCGAGCGCAGCAGTGATTTGAGGAAACATCATCGACGAGGCGAGCAGTCCCAGGTACGTGGTGCTTGAATACTACTCCCTCTAAGTCTGTGAACATCGCAACTATAATTTACCGTATTGCCCCCAAGTATGTGCAGAAAGCCACCTATTGGTGCGACGGTACATACATAATTATTATTTAAAATATAGATACAAACTAAATGATAATGGATACGGACTATAATACTATAACGTACTTATTACATTATGGCTGTCAAACCTGGGTGACCAACAATATCCACATAAGAAAATTAAAAACATCCCAAAACGCCCATGGAAAGGTGTATGATGGGAAAAAAGTTATCGAAAAAAATAAGAACAACAACTTTAAGAGCAAAAACAAAAATAAAAGATGTAACAATAACTGTTAGAAAGATAAGTGGAAATGGGCAGGATACGAGGATACATAATAATTAGAGGAAAAGAAAAATGGTCAAAGTCAATTATGTATCGGTTCACTAGAGATCGGAAAAGAAATCGTGGCAGACCACTCAGAAGATGGGTCGATGACATAGAAGCGACAGCAGAAAAGCTAACGTGTGGGAAGAAGTTTGAAGGCAGCTGGAGGAGGCCTTTGCCAATAAGTAAACAGACGGTGCGATGGCAATCTAAATTTAAGAATTTTAAATTGTAATAACATTGAAAAATTGTAAGCATTATCTGAATAGAGGCTATTATTATTATTACTATAGAAATAGAGCAGAATTACTGGTATGATTTTGTCAAGATATGTGAAATAAATTTAAAACCCTGCAACATGTATATTTAACAATTTATTATTGTAGCGCGAGGACTCGCTTCAGCAGGATGGCCGAGCTGTTAGCAATATTAGTAATTTAAATGAGTTCTTATTGAAAGAATAGTAAGAATACCGAAATACACTCTATGGCAACCCTAAAATTCCGGGTTTGATTTTATGTTTAGTCTGTGGCTTGATAGTTTTGGCGGGAAACAATCTAGCTCTTGTTTTTGGCTCGAAAAACATCTCAATAAGGAAAATCATATGCAGCAGCAAGTCTAAGCGAAAGGTTTAAAATAAAAGTACTAGTAAACCGATAAATATCTAAGTAAATTAATACTTGATAATTGTACATCTGTTACTGAATTTAAGGTACTGTAAAGCGTTTTCTTTAATTATGTAACATTTACAAAATGTACTACTTCAGCTGCACGAGGCAGCTGTGAATAAGTTGGTATGATGAAGGATTGATTCCGAAATATAATGCTGTAGACTGATCATAGCTGTTTTATTTATGGACTAATTGTCTTCTTAATTTAGAATAAATTACGTACTTAACAATTGGCTAGGTATTTTAGTCAAAGATTTTTTACTTTTATTTTATTATATCAACAAATAATCCATGATATCGACTGTACACCCGTGCTATCGAAATTGTACTGGCGGCGCTGCGAGAGGCGGGAGTCCGTCGCTGACGTCCGCGACGGGTAAAGGGCAATGCCCACGTCCCATACATTGAAAACCCTGTCAAACTTTTTGATACTGAAAGTGCATAGAGATGAATAGTGTCTAATTAGGATTGTTCATGCTTCTTAAAACGTCTGCTGTTGGTGTTTTTTATTTTCCAAATACCAAAAATTAGTTACAGTTAAACCAAAAGTAAGGTTATGTTTACTGTCAAAATACATTAGAATTATGTTTTCTTTAGGATTAGAACAGAAAAGAAAGAACTATGGTATTATCTTTCAAAACATATTTCTTATCAGAATAAATAGGAATAATAATAGTACTGCTCACTACCAACTGATTACCATACGTATGAACACTTCATTTGCATAGAAATATTGTCACAGAAGGGAATATCTTAATTGTGATATAAATATCTCATTATTTTGATATTCGAGACAGTAGCCTTAGAAGGTCCAGAACAATCGAATAGTTTCCATCACACAACACAAGCATATATGGTTTTATGTAATTATTACCACAATTATGTACCTAAGTAATAAGGAACACTGAATCACATAATTCCGTCACAAAAACTTGATGAGTTGACTTGACTTAAGAAAACATTGGAACTGGTAATCGGAGTTTGTTGTGGTGAATAATCCATAAATATTACACCGCTTAGAAAACGAGAAGAAAACTAAATATATAATATTATAGGACGAAAACAATTCATTTTGCTTGTTTACTTTTTTGATTTGACAACTTGTCAATTTGACATTAATGTTTGACCACAAAGATTGTTTTACCTCTTTGTTTAACCAATTTGGTTTGGTGAAAACGTTTCGTTTCACAATTGCATGCCAACTTCTTTCTCGTTTACATTGCTATAAAATGCAATGATAATTTCTTTGTCGCCGTAATTACATATATCGTTATTTAAATATGTAAAAGTAGTAAGTAAACGACATTGTGAAAGAAATTGACATACATAACATCTATATTCAATCTCAATCTAACGCGGATCAATAAAACGAAACGCAAGTACCGTTTCGTTATTGCAATATTTTCCAAGTCAGCTTTGTTGGAAAATGGTAGGTTTAATTTAAAGAAATGCAAATTATTTTATTTTGTAATGTTAGAAAGTTATAAAACTTCGCACACGAGTACAACAAAAAAATCACCGATTTTTTAATATATAACTCATATGTCTACACGGGAAATATTTTGGCAAGTCAAAAATGGACATTGTCCTTTGTCCGCGACGGAGCACGGCGCGGGTCCCCGCGACGGACACCCGCGAGCCCGCGACCGACGGACTGACGCCCGCTTAACGCAGCGGACGCCCTTATAGTGCGTTCCACCGTTAACCGAGGTTAAAAATCTTTGGTTCCACCGGTCCAGTAAGGCGTGTAGAAAACAAAAACAAACGGTGATACCATAACATAAGCATCGTTTAATCTTAGTATTTTTATGAAATTGCCTTAAAATATTTTTCACAAATAGGATTCGACTTTATGGCGAGCTTAAATACCATATAGGTACTTAGATTTGTATTGATCAAATAATTCTATACTATCTTATTTTAAAAGTTATAGAAAGCAATGGTAGGATGATAGAAATATGATTTTAATACTAGCAATTTGATCTGTGTTTCTCAAACTCTTAATGTTGCATTCAAGACATTTATACTTCTTTTCATCAAATTATTCTTAACTAGCTGTTACCCGCGACTTCGTCCACGCGAAATAACTAAGGTAACTCAGGCAGTACCTATTTGCATACCCAGACACATAATATACGGTTACTAAAAACAGCTCATAATAAAACAATTTTATAAAATTTCATCAAAATCGGTTCAGTTGTTTAGGTGTGAAAGCGTAAGAAACATTCGTCCCCCATTTCAACTCCCAATTTCATCCCCATACAGTTCGAAATTACAAAATTGCTAGAACAAACATTCGTTTGCTTCGTGTCAAGTGTCTATATACAGAGTTTCATGGTTTTATCTTCAACGATTGGGAGCTTCCATATTGACATTCCTCCTCCATTTCAACCCCAATTTCACCCCCGTACAGTTTGAAATTACAAAATTGCTAGAACAAACATTCGTTTGCTTCGTGTCAAGTGTCTATATACAGAGTTTCATGCTTTTATCTTCAACGATTGGGAGCTTCCATAAATACTTTCCTCCTCCATTTCAACCCCAATTTCACCCCCGTATAGTTTGTAATTACAAAATTGCTAGAACAAACATTCGTTTGCTTCGTGTTAAGTGTCTATATACAGAGTTTCATACTTTTATCTTCAAGGATTGGGAGCTTCCATAAATACTTTCATCCCCCTTTTCAACCCCAATTTCATCCCCTTACAGTTCGAAATTACAAAATTGCTAGAACAAACATTCGTTTGCTTCGTGTCAACAGGGGCGCCGCTAGCTGTTTCGTCGCCCGCGTGCAATACCGATTATGCCGCCCCAAGACTACTTACTCTAAGTTTTGTCAATAGCAAAAAAAATGTGAAAAATTTCGATTAACTCCTGACTACCTTTTTTTTAACTTTTATATGTTTACACTTAACCGCCATCTCACCTGATGTTAAGCGACGATGCGGTCTACGATGGAGCGTGTTTACCTAGAAAAAAAAAACGATTCACTCTCGATTTGAAGACACAAATATTTAATTGTAAATGTAATGTAATTGAAAAAAAAACATCGGGGAAAACCCACTCAGGCAACGTATTCCACAGCCTAGGCGTTCTTATCACAAAAGTATAGTCAAATCTCTTCGTTCGTGGTTGATGTTCCAAAGACATCACTTTTTCGAGCTACGAGCATTCCGATAGAAAAAAGGACCACCTTGGTACTAGATCATGTAAATCACCTTGGATTTGAAATTTGTACAGTATTCTACTAGTCAAGCCCTTTCATTTGATACCCATATGGAGGGAATGAGGGGAGTAGTGAAAAAAATGAAATCTGCTATTTTGTGGCGGCTATCTTGAATCGATATTAACCAAACATAGCTAAAAACCACTGCAAGGAATCTTTACATTAAAAAAAAACATCAAAATCGGTTCAACGCGGTCTTGGGTTGCACGGTGCACGGTTAGGGGTGGGCATCGCGGCTGTGAGGTGGAGGCCACGGCGGGAGAGGATGGTCAGAATTACGCTGTTCGCCCTGCCTGCCACGGCCTTGACAGTGTCACAACCGTTAGATGGCGAATGCGGTGGGGCTGCAGGGAAAGAGGACTGTCATTATTGCAGTGCACCGCTGTTCCTATCCACTGCAACCGAAAAGTGGTAAGCGCCGGGACCACAGACCTGACCTGTCTGAGGCCCAGGGGTGTCCAGATGAGGGGGCGTCTGACACTCACTTACTGGTAGGTCTCCGGCGTATCCTGGGTTCATGTGCATCGGTGACGAGACAGTGACGCGCCGCTGGTTTCCGGCGCATCCCTGGAGCTAAATGCGCGGATTCCGTCCCCCAGTGAGGCCAGGCCAGCCCAGCAAGGTAGGCCAAGGTTGGTCGAATGCGAGACGTGACGCCGTGACTCGGACCCCGTAAATTAGGTTAGGTTCATCTCGAAACCCTCCCGAAGAGTTCTCGCATTGACGAAGTGGAGGGCTCAGTAGTCGTGGCTTGGTCTTCCACAGTGAAGCTAAGAGAAATCGCGACGGGGGCCGCTCGTGTAGGCCTTGCCTCTAAACTGGCGCCGATGCGGCCATGTAAGTTGTACGGTGTATGCACACCAGCGCAATCAGTTGCGCTGGTGCGTGGAGTGGTTGGAGGGTTGGCATCGTGGTTGTGGGTTCTGCAGCAGGAGAGCACAGTTAGTATTAGGGTAAGCCACTCACCCAGCGCGCCATAGCCTTGACGGGGGGCGACAACGTTAGGTGGCAAACGCGGTGGGGCTGCAGGGGATCAAAAAACGGGGGGGTGCCTGGCACCCATTTACTAGTTGGTTCCCGAGGTGGTCGCGTCGTATCCTGGGTTCATGTGCGTCAGTGACGGGGTTGTACCCCATAGGAGAGCCCAGAGACGGGCAAGCCGAGGTTTCGCGGAAGAATGCGATAGCAGCCCAAAAATGGAACCCCGTTGAGGTTCTAGTCAGTAGGGACACCATGGCCACCCATGATATCGAGTCTGACATAATCCGACCGTCTCTACCAGGTGGTGTAACCACACCCCACAAAATCCACCACAAAAAAGGGGTAAGATAGAAAAAATACATTTCGAATTTGTTGTTCGCCGTCGCCATTTTGACAGATTAGGTAGTTTCGGCATTAGGAGGCAGACAGTTAATCTAAATCAGTGGTGGGTAAACTTTTTAAAGGGGGGGCCGCAAAGTTTAATCAATTCTAGAGGAGGGCCAGAGTTATAACAAAATGCATTTTGTGTTAAACCTTTTAATCATAATATATTAAAAACATTGCAGTGCACACACAAATGTTACAAATTAGCATTTACCTTAAATAATAATAAATTTAATTTTTGTTCAAAGGCCCCGCCATGTTAGGCGTCTCACAACATATGGAATTGTTTTTGATTTTCCATAATATTTTCGAAAGCAGGTTCCAGCTGTGAAGAAGAAACTTTCAGCAGTGCGAAAAGATGTTCATCAGTCAATCGGTTTCTGATTGAATTTGTCAAAACGTTATTATAGCGGACCATATACTGTCCATGTCGATGGACCCTTGGCGGGCCAGATTAAATACTTTCGCGGGCCGGAGTTGGCCCGCGGGCCGTACTTTGCCCATCACTGATCTAAATGAAATGAACAGGATAGGCAAGTAATTACATATCAAATATCAGTAACGACGTTAGGGTAAAGCTAAGGTAGGACGACCACCCAGAGTGCCGTACACAAAGTTCACTTGCGGCGCGGCGCCCCTTCCTCCTACGCGTTTATAAAGAAAGGGGGCGCCATTAAAAATCTCTAAGTAGTACTAAAACTGGCCTTGTCAGCGATCCAAGTTATTTGCCTAGCTGTTTGACGAAATTGCTGATTTAATAAACGAGCTAGGCTGTTAAAAATGCTTTTATATCCTACCTACTAATACGCCCACAACACCTGTGTACGCGAATGAAGTAGCGGGTTAACGAAGTAGTAGTTAGTTGAAACTATAGCTAAATAAGTTAGCCTTTGCTTGAACATGGTAGATCGTAGCATTGTAAATCATAATTTGAGAACTTTTAATTTTGAATTGCGTGATTAATCCCTCGATTTGCCGCCCCCCTGAGCGTGCCGCCCGCGTGCTGTGCACGCCTTGCACGCGTGCTTACGGCGGGCCTGCGTGTCAAGTATCTATATACAGAGTTTCATGGTTTTATCTTCAACGATTGGGAGCTTGCATATTGACATTCATCCCCCATTTCAACCACAATTTCACCCCCGTACAGTTCCAAATTACAAAATTGATAGAACAAACATCTAATTGCTTCGTGTCAAGTGTCTAGATACAAAATTGGATAACTTTGAAAATTACGAATTTTCATACAACAGTTCATCCCTGGTTTCACCCTCTTAGGGGTTGAATTTCGCAAAACCCCGTCTTAGCGAGCGTCTACGTGCTAAAAGGGACCTCCATGCAAAATTTCAGATTCCTAGCATTTGTAGTTTCTAAGATTCCTTGATGAGTGACCTTTCGCTTTTATATATATAGATAAGGACGCACCTATTTTTCTAACATCCTGCCCATAATTATTGTGAAAATGCCCATTTCCATTATATTCAAGTATGGATTAATTTTACTCTATATATTTTTGTCATTTATTTGGAATTTTTAATTGCAATTTGTGTAAATTCCATTATTCCAATAATTTGATTTTAATGTAATGTATTAAGTATTTTTATTGTAATGGGATTTTAAATTGACGTCTTTGTTTGATTGTTTTTCTTTAATTATAGACTTGTATTGGTAATATTTGAATATCTTGAATATTATGACATGTAACTACTCGTTATCAATAAAAGAGTATGAGTATGACTAAAGAACTCCGAGAAAAAGGTTTCTTGTGTCGTAACGAGTTGAGAGAAAATCGCAAACCTCTAAATACGTGTTCCAAATTACGCTGTTTACTATCAAAAGCTTGTATAATTTTCACTCTAAAATGCTAAATTTTGTGTTATTTTGACGAAACTTTTGTATGTGTTTCCAGAATATTATATCATAGTGTTATGATCAGTTTTGGGTAGTACGAGGACAATTCGAACGAGTTTTGATTTTTGTTAAAAATAAAAGGAACGTTTTCATATAAGGAAACATCTAAATTACTTTTCTAAGTCACTGGTTCTAGTGTTACATTCTTCTCCGAACTCAAATGCTTTGTCTTTCCTTTTTTTACGCGGGGGAAATAAATGTACGTATGCCCGCCGTACTCTCATTATGAAATGAGAGGAGATCTTCATCTACCCTCATTTGGGCTTCAAAATTTGTAGGGTGACCAACACTACACACAACACTAACCATACCTATCAGGTTTCTTCAAACTCAGTGCGCTATGCACACATTTATTTATTAGAGGATTCCGCGACGCCGATAACCGTAAACCGGGTAGTTTTCGGTTATTGGCATCGTGGTCATCGCGTCGTAGTAGAAATAATATATACCTACCCATGTTTTTTATTTTTCAATGCTTCCTGATTCCTGAACCATTCTTGCGTAGTAATGATATTCGGTAGATAGAACCTTCGGGTCGTGGATCTCGATCCAATGACCAGTTTTAGCATCAATCAAATATTCAGCAATTGCAGATTCTTGTGCCTGACGATTTTTTACAGCGGCAATGTGTTGATTGTTCCAAGTCCCAGCAGTGGGAACATTTATTTGGGTGTTTATGATTTATGCATACATATACATTTAGCCTTGTTATGCGACGAAAGTTTAAAAGGGCAAGCAATGAAAGGTAGTACAAAAAAAAAAGATCTTGTAAAACAATGGTTGAGAAATGCTGGTCTGTCATATTGAGAGTGACATTGGTTTGTTTACCTTTTATTCACATCGATTTGGAATGAGGTATAGTCAGTGATTCCTATTCTTACTTCTTACGTCGATGACCGCTTGTTATTACTTCATTACTGTTTACAAAACTGTTATGAAACGGACACTGTTAGAATAACAACAAAATCGTAGAACCCATATAAACATAAACCAAGAACTGAAGCATAGACTGAAGACTGGACTAGTCTGGTAGTACCTACTTATGCATTATTTACTTATATCTAAATTGAAAACTTGCTAATGTATTTGTTGCTGTAAAATTGGTCCTGATAT
The DNA here is from genome assembly GCA_963693475.1 of Ectropis crepuscularia. Taxonomy (NCBI): domain Eukaryota; kingdom Metazoa; phylum Arthropoda; class Insecta; order Lepidoptera; family Geometridae; genus Ectropis; species Ectropis crepuscularia. The sequence goes on from OY856367.1 coordinate 3,574,551, forward strand.
TACAAGACTCAGTCAACTTGTAGATGTACACCTAACCATCTAACAGACTGCCTATTTTGGGATAAATGGCAATAAGTGACCAAACATGTGATTAATCTCTTCAAACTCGCTAGGTACAGTTTACACAGTACTTACTTTGATTCTCAAGCATAAGCCATAAAATTGTAATCTGGTTTTACCATATTGCTTGTAACATTAATATCAGTACACATCAATTTATTGCATTGTCTTGGCTTGTTTGTCTGTTGGTTGAAAATGGCGAGTGACCCTGAGCCTATGGACACAGCAGATACAAAGACTCACTTGTCACTAACTGATGACTCCAGCAGAGACGAGAGCATACCTGCAGCAGTAAATCCTCTGCCTTTCGAACAGGAACACAGCCACACCACGTGCGGAACAACACCTCCATCCAGTGGTTTAAACGAACACGTCCAGATACACTCCGAAGGAAAATCATTACAATGTGGGTATAAACCAACAAAAAAATGTATTTTAAAGAAAAAAAGCATGTTACTTACTGGAGAAAAACCATACAAATGTAATATGTGTGATTATAGAGCATCACATGCATCCACTTTAAAACGACACATAGTAACTCATACTGGAGAGAGACCATTTGAATGTGATATATGTGAATATAGAGCATCATGTGCAGGCAACTTGAAACAACACAAATTAACACATACTGGAGAAAAACCATACAAATGTAATATGTGTGATTATAGAGCATCACATGCATCCATTTTAAAACGACACATAGTAACACATACTGGAGAGAGACCCTTTGAATGTGATATATGTGATTATAGAGCATCACGACCATTCAGTTTAAAAAAACACAAATTAACACATACTGGAGAAAAACTATTGGAATGTGATATGTGTGAATATAGAGCATCATGTGGAGGCAACTTGAAACAACACAAATTGACACATACAGGAGAAAAACCATACAAATGTAAAATGTGTGATTATAGAGCATCACACCCATCCAGTTTAAAACATCACTTAGTAACACATACTGGAGAAAAGCCATTAAAATGTAATATGTGTGATTGTAGAGTGTCACAAGCATCTAGTTTAAAACAACACATAATAACACATTCTGGAGAAAAACCATACAAATGTAATAAATGTGATTATAGAGCATCACAAGCATCCAGTTTAAAACAACACATATTAACACATACTGAAGAGAAACCATTTGAATGTTATATGTGTGATTATAGATCATCACGAGCAGGCAATCTAAAGCAACACAAATTAACACATACTGGAGAAAAACCATATAAATGTAATATGTGTGATTATAGAGCGTCACTAGCATCCGGTTTAAAACAACACATGGTAACACATACTGGAGAGAAACCATTTGAATGTGATATGTGTAATTATAGATCATCACGAGCAGACCATCTAAAGCAACACAAATTAACACATACTAGAGAAAAACCATTTAAATGTGATATGTGTGATTATAGAGCGTCACTAGCATCCAGTTTAAAGCAACACATAGTAACACATACTTCAGAAAAACCTGTCAACTTGAAAAGACATAGAGTAATACATACTGGTGAAAAACCATTTGAATGTGATATGTGCGATTATAGAGCATCACAAGCATCCAATTTATAAAAACACAAATTAACACATGCTGCAGAAAAACAATTGAATGTGATTATAGGGCATCATAAACAATTGGTCTAAGGGCGCCTTCACATTAGGGTGCAAGCAGCGCTGCTCACAGGCGGCAAGCTTCTATACTAAACAGACCAGCGCGACAGCCGCGTGTGATCAGTCGGCATCGAGCCAGTGTTGCAAGCGAATGTGCGAACCAATCTCACACTGAGCGAATTTGACACAACAATAATTTATCATTGAAGTTCAAAGGCGTCCCCTGCTTTGTGGGATTCAAGGATCGATGATTACAGCAACAGGACCATAAAAAAGAAAAGCTGGAATAAAATGTGTGAATTGTTTGTTGCAAATTTCAATAACAAAACCGGGCCAGAGTAAAGTGCAGCAGGTAGGTATATTATCAGAGACGAACTTCTTAGCATTCCATGGATTCACAGTGCGGGTGCCGGGTCCACAGTGTGGCAGAGAGAGAAATCTCGAGTAGAAAGTTGTAACTCGGGCATAGGTTTAAAAGGGGATCCTTTGTGACGTTTGTCAACACTCACCTTCACTACTCGTATTTCTCTCCCTGCCCAGAAGCCTCTCCCAAATCTGATATGATCCTACTAGTGCAGCTTTAGATACTCACTTCTGGACAAGCCAAGGTCTTTCAGCAGGTTATAGAGAGATTTTGCTGGTATACCTCTCGCTCCTACTTTTACAGCGTATAAATTAACTACTACATAGCCATTTTTTGTTAATTTGTTTTAAGGTCGTAATAGTTATTTTGTTTTATCGCTTGTTCTTTTGGTATATTAGTTGCCCACGGTACGGTAAGTTCTACAAGGACTATGCGTTTCGTAGCTCTAGAAAAAAGGGATCCTCTGGGATTTTATAGTGCTTTTCATGTGTCCATTCAAAAAGTCCAATCAGGTGCTGAACCCAGGATTGAGTAAGGCTTGTTCTTAGAGTTTGAAATTAAGCCCTCTTTTACACAGTTAATTTGCCTTTTGTTTGTCGTCAATCTCTTTTGGGCTCTAGCTACCGAAAGGCTTATGGCTTCACGTATGATTTCAAGTACTCTGTCATGGCGCTGTGAGTAATGACCCCTATTATCCTTAATACACCACCACCTTGCATCCCACCAATATGTGCCTTGCTGTACATATCGCCTCACCACAAGTATAGCAACATTTTTCAGAGGCTTTGCCCCACCTTACCAAGTTACTCTGGTCAGGGAGGGTCATTTGGAAAGCATTTAGACAAAATTTTAATAAGGCAGAAGACCAATCATATTATAGCATGGTGCGCCACTTCAGAGCTAATGGGATACAAAACTCACCTATTGTTAACCACTCACTTTTCATTTCTAAATTTATAGTGTGCACTTTGTAACTCATTTTCGTCTTGTTGTAGAAAGGTTTTTAATAAGTCTTCCCTTGTCTTTCTCGCACCCAACCCAGCAGTATCTACTTGTGCAACTGCCATAAATTGTTTATGGAATAGAAATTTAGATTCAAGGCCCGAAGCGCTGTTGTCGTTTGGGAGAGATGCAATTAATTTGTCTTGTGACTTTCCCAACATGCGTTTTTGTAACACTTAGGCGTTTGTAGAGTTCGGATGGTTTTTTTAGTTTCAGCCCAAAACTATTGTGATAAGAGAGTAGAGGGATCAGCCGGATGTGCCAATCCAAACCATGACTCCAATATCTTTATGATATTAGCATCTAGCTTTGCCAAGAGGGTTTTACCGATGTCATATACTAGGAAAGGCCAAGTGAGACGTGATGTGAGATAGTTGTCATATATCCATGCTGTTTTGATATTGCTGATAGGCTGTTGGTCTACCTTATTGAGGATGTTCATGAAATTTTCAATAACTACCTCTAATGATGGTGTACGTCCTTTGTAATCTATCTTTCTACCATTCTACCAAGAAATTTGAAAGGCATTGCCTCTGCAATTGTGGCAACTCTTTGGCCACTTATAGAGAGTCCTGGATCGTAAGAAGTATATTTGGTATTTTGTCTACCCAGACATAAACAGTGACATTTACTTAGTTTTGCCCTCATTCCCTCCGTCCATGTACAGAACTCATTGACATCATTCAACAATTCCTGACACTGTTTGGGATTGCATGTAAGTATTGCAAGGTCGTCCACAAAGGCTAAGATTGACTCAGTGTACTTATTGTTGATTTTAAACCAGTAGCCCCATTTCTTCTCACGGGATATTAATTTGTCTACTAGAATATTTTTTTATATCTATATTAAATTATATTGGTGATAAGCAGCACCCTTGGAATAGTCCTACATTGTATTTAAGTGGTTTTGTGTATTCCTTGTTTACTGCTATGACGAATTCTAAGTGACAATAGTATTAATTAATTATGTCAATAATTACAGCAGAAAAGTTATACCATTTTAGGGCAAATATCATAAGTTCATGCTGCACAGAACCAAATGCGTTCTCTAGGTCTATCCAGCAGACTGTTATTTGTCTCTCATGTGTTCTGGCATCTTTCAAACTTTCTGGCTAGTAATGTATTGTGTTCCAGGCATCCAGAAATTATTTATGAGTATTTGACATGTATGAGTGTGCAAACATTACTGTGTTCTGGTTTGAAAGGCAATGTTTCCAGTGAAATTACAGGGCATAGAGATAAAACATCTAATATCTCTGGGTGACGAGCGCAGTGGAGTGCTGCAGGTAATGATTTGAACTCTTCATGTTCCATAGCTGCGTATCACTGTGCTGTTATGTGGCAGGTATGTTGCTACCATCAGGCACATGGCCTGCTCGTCTCGTCACTCTATAGCTCTATACTATAAAAAAAAGTATTGTGAAATTCACATGTTTTTTTCATACATAATATCACGATGTACGATGTGATTAGACATTATTTCGACGTGTATACCAGTTGTTCACCCGCTCGAAGCGCCAGTGGGTACTTGCGTTAGAAATTTTGGCGGGAAAACGGTATCCGTTCTTTTAATAAACCTTTTTTTCGGCAGTTCCACACAGGGGTGGTCGACTCTCTTAGGGCCGTGTTAGACAAAAGTACATACACGTGGGGGCACCAAACGAGTAGTGGCAATATATACGCGCGTCTCTTTCTAACGTTTCATTTTAGAGATAAGTTACCAGTGAAAAATTACGATTTTATTTTACGATATACGATTTGTTGTTAATTTACAAAAATATCGAATTTGAACCAATAAATAATTCTCATAAAATTAGTACCATTTGTCGATAAAAACTAGATGTTGAAACCATTAATTGTATGTAAGTATGCCCGTCGTCCTACGATTTCATAGGACTGCAACATTAACTGCGACTTGTACCAAAAATTACATCTACCGACGGAACGCCGCTCTTTTCTCAATTTCTCTTGATAACTCGATTAGTAAAATAAAAATAAGTATCGAGTCAAACATTTTCGTGATGTCATTACTTAGGTATCTCTAAAAGTCTAAAACGACCACAAGAAAATGACGTCGTGTTTTGTTTACGTGCTTTTTCTTGCTTTTTTTGCTAAAATCCAGTTTATTTACATTTTATCCATATATTTCCGCTATATTTCGTCATGAAAGAGAGCCAACGAAAATGTGCTAAGTGTGGCAGATCGCCTGCTGGTGATTCTACCATCACGCTACATCGTTTTCCTAAACCGTATCGTTGAATAGGTATTTAAAAATAATGTTTAGCTTTCTCTCAATGTTTTTCGATTTGACTGACCGTTTAGGATGTATATCGATTTAAAGTTGAGTAACAACCATTCTCACATTTATAGGTTTTTAGGTAGCAGAAAACTTCGTATAACTAACTGTACGTGTGAATGTGGATGGACATTATATACTAATGTATCTAGTAGGCATCGATATATATCAATAGATGTGCCCTGAGCACCTTGAAATTGGTAATAAACTGCGTCTCTGTATGTATCGTAAATGGCTTACAAACAACCAATCTACTTGACCCCTATAATCGCTAGCGGCGAGATTTGCTGTGGTTCTACTTATTTTGGTTGTTGACACCGAATAATGATAGGTAAAAACGTCCGGCGTCCACCGCGTCCTGCAACCGACTAGAACGGAAAGAGTGAGCTCACTCTTCCCAACGTTGACATGATTGCGTGCGCCGTGAAGTTTGGGATGGGGCCCATCTTGGGTTTTACGATCTATGCTAATAGGTATATTGGACTACCTTATTTTCGTACGTGCAGGAAATGTATTTACGCATACCCTACTGCCCCGCCCGGGAGACACACCCGGGTTATGTTGCACTCTATATCATGTATGGACATGGTGCCCCTATCTACTAATAAACCTCCATGGGGTTTCAACTCTGCCGCTGATAGTGAGAACACGGAACCGCTCTCGGATTGCTCCGCCTCGGTCGCCCATCTCCAACTTCAAACGATTTAGTAGGTACTCAACGTCAATCGAAAACCTATACTAACACAAAACTATAAATATGAATTACATGCAGTTGAAAATCCTACATATTTATTATATCAGTAGAAACGAAGACATTCGGTCAACAACCAAAAGATGCATATTATTATGTTGAGCACATTAACATTCACAACATTGTTCATAACTAAAAAGTATAAAATAAAAAAATATAATTTAAAAACTCAAAAACCCGACTGCGTAAAAAGTGAACCAAACTACGTACTCGCATACTAAAAAAAACTGAAAAGAATAAAACAAGCATTTAGATTTCTGGTGGTCTAGAATTCTATAATATGTTATTGTATTAATACTATTGAAATATATACAATATTTTCTAATAAAAGAACATTACAACTGAACAGTCGGGATCCATTGAACAATTACATTTGAACAATTAGATTGTATGTCGAATAATAATGGATCCCGACTCTTCAGTTGTAATGTTCTTTTATTAGAAAATATTGTATATATTTTAATAGTATTTGTTCCGTATAATCGGGCAACATTATATCGGCCGGGAAAAATCATAGCGGATCTATGGTTTGACAGCCGGCTGTCACTTGTACGTTGTCTCTGGTCGCGGGAACGACAATCACTGGTTTTTTTGGTTAGTTTTTATAACTGGTGCTTTTCTGGATAAAAGTGTTATAGTTCGCGGGAACGACGAGTTTTTCGGGATAAAAGTTTTAGTATTGTGCGGGAACACATTATTAACGTTAAGTGTGTTACTACTGGATTAGTGCTGGACTATTTGTACAAGTTGGCTACTGGACTGGCCCCTTCTCCAACGCAGGATCGTTGCATCGTTCTGGAACGGGAAGTCTACGGAACTACTGTCTGGTTTGGTGTCCACATATTCCCTTTTCTGACCCCGTTCCTTTTTCCTAACGACCAAACTGGACTTTGGACGACGCCGGGAACCCTATGTAAGTAATTTCTTTTCGGTACCTTGTTTGCAATTAGGGGGTAAATATTAAAATCGGTATAAACGCAAAATAATGTTTAATTCTCGCTTATGGGCCCCGAGACGGTAATTTCTGGATAAAATACTGTACATTTTTTGGTAGACAGAGCGTGGTTAACCGTAAATACCCCCGTAATAATATATTTCTTGTTTTTAGTTTTCTGGGAAAATATATCGGGTAGGCCAGATATTTGGGGGTTCCCAGTTTATAATTTCTCCCCAAACTGTCGGGAAATTGGTATTAAGTGGTATCCGGTTTAATAGGTTGCGGATATATTTGTTGTGACATTGTCCGAACTTTAGGTTAATTTAAAATTTAAATTTAAAAATGGCTTCGGATTTGGCCAACCAGCTCCGGTGGTTTGAATCCTTGCAAGGATTGGTCGGCAGGAGAGACCGGGAGGAGGCGCTATTAAACAGGGCAGCGCACCTCGACAGGCGCCTGGAGGTCGCTGAGAGGAGCACAGGATCGCTGCGGGACGCAAGGCCGTCTCCACCTGAGGAGCAGATGGCGAGGATCGAGGCGGACATGCGGCGCATTCTGGATTTGTACGACGAGGTCTCCGAAGGGGTTCGCCAGCTGGAGAGGTCTCGTCAGGGAAGGGCGAACTCGGGACCCGTCATCAGGAATGCGGGTTCGGGTGTAGTGGGACGCCTTCCCACCCTGGACTTGCCCAGGTTCACAGGTAACCTGCGAGAGTGGAGCGGCTTCCGGAGTATGTTCGCCTCTCTCGTGGATTCACGCACGGATTTGACAAAGGCGGAGAAACTGGCCTATCTCCGCACGTCACTGGAGGGTGAGGCACTCTCCCTGATCCAGCACCTGGAGCTGGACGACGACAACTTCGGCACGGCGATGGAGTTGCTGGATACGAGGTTCCAAAACCCTCGGCTCCTCGCCGACGCTCACGTGTCCCAAATACTGGGGCTGCCGAAGGTGACTGAGAGGTCTCAGTTGAGGCCGCTAATCCTCACGCCCGTGAAGGTGGCGTACAACGCCTTGCGCAGCTTGGGACTGCCAGTAGAACACTGGTCGTTTCTGCTGGTCCACATTCTGCTGGGCAAGGTGCCGCTGGAGTTGCGCGCCCGGTTCGAGCGGGAAAGGGGCCTTCACGGCGACCCGAAGGTCTTCCCCACGTTTGAGGAGCTGCTTCGGGTCCTGGAGTGGGAGGCGAGGATGGCAGAGTCGGCGCCTCAGGAGGCGCAGCCCGCCGCGTCAGCTCGTGGCCCTGCCGGAACAGGACCGCGACCTACCAATCCCCGCACTCTGGGTGGGGTAAAGCGGTCGGCGACTGTGACGACTGCGTCGGAGCAGGAGTGCCCGAACTGTGGCCAGCTTCACGCGCTGGTGCAGTGTCCGGCCCTGCTTGCGCGGACGACTTCCGAACGACGAGGGATCGTTCGGCGGTTGCGTCGGTGCTACGGGTGCCTGGGGGGTCATTTGTACAATGACTGCCCCACGGCACGGCCGTGTCCTGGGTGTGGGGGACCACACCATCAGCTCTTGTGCGTCAGGAGCGATAGTGCTGGTCGACAGCCCTCAGGGAGGGGGCCCTCCACGGGCGGGGGCGCTCCCACGCAGAGCCACGCATTGTACAACAATGAAGTGGCTACAGCTTGGAGCACACCCCCTCCACCCCAACCCACGGCAGCACCGGGCAGCCCAACAAGGGGCGTCCTACACGCGGCTCGGTCACCGACCTCACAGCCCGCGCGGACGCGGGCGAACTGGAGAGGTGGAAGGGTGATACCGGAGTCACCACGGGGGCCACCTCCCCAGCGTTATCCTTCTCCGCCGCTGGATCCGCGATTAATGCAATGGAGGGCGTACACGCCTCCCCTCCATGAGCATCCGAGGCTGGACTACCACCCGCCCTACTTTCAGTATGGCAGGGCAGCTGGATATGCCCCCCCTCCGATGGCCCTTATGACTCGGCAGCCATATTGGGCTGGGCCCTGTAGTCCGACGGGTTCGGACGGGCCTCGGAGGGATTGACTAGCCTCCGTTCCCTTGGCACAGGATCAAGCGGTGGTCCTGCTGCCCACCCTCTGGTTAAGGGTTTGGGGTCCAAGAGGCGACTACGTCCGGATACGAGCGCTCTTGGACACAGGGTCCCAGGGGTGTATTTTGACAACCCGGGTTGCTCATCGCCTGGGCCTGGCTAGGTTTCCGTCACCGACTCCGTTGCGAGGAGTCGGGAACACAGAGGTGAGGTTGGCTGGACAGACCCGCCTCTCCTTCTCGTCCGTACATTCCTATTCGGAAAGGATTGCGGTCAGGGCCACCGTCATGGATTCGGTTGTCGGTTGGCTTCCTCAGGCGGACATAGATCCGGATCTTTTGTCCTGTACTAAGGGTCTCAGGTTGGCGGATCCCCGCTTCGGGATGGCGGGTCCGGTAGATCTTTTGTTGGGTTCTGATGTACTGGGTTACATCATGAACGGGAAGCCTAGACTGTTGGACCAGTCTTCGCTGATGGCGCTGCCCACCATCTACGGGAACGCCATTTTGGGAATGGTGGATGAGTGGCAGCAGTCGAATCAGGCTTCTTTTACGGGAACGGCCCTCGCTCAGATCATGCAGAGGTTCTGGGAGATCGAAGAGCCGCCTACCGTGTCTCGGCTGGATCCCGAGCACGTGGAGTGTGAGAACTTTTATCAGGCTCACACTCGGAGAATGGTTTCTGGGCGATTGGAGACTAGGCTGCCCTTCCGGGATAACCCCCCGCGTCTGGGCCAGTCTCGATCATTGGCCGAGAAAAGGCTCAGGTCCATGGAGCGACGCATGGCTCGAGATCCTGTACTTCGGGAAAAGTACATCGAGTTCATGAGGGAGTATGAGGCACTGGGCCACATGTCTCCGGCTCGCGACGACTGGTCGACCATGGACCACTACTTTTTGCCTCATCACGCTGTTTTGAAAGCGTCGACAGGCAAACTCAGGACGGTGTTCGATGGATCCGCTCCGACTTCGACAGGAGTGTCACTGAACCAGTGCCTCCACGCTGGACCGAAGTTACATCGGGATATTGTAGACATCATCCTGAATTTCCGTAGGCATCAGGTGGTGTTGGGAGCGGACATCCGTATGATGTTCCGACAAACGGTCATACACCCCGAGGACAGGAGGTTCCAGTTGATCCTCTGGCGGGAAAGTCCTCAGGACCCTATGATGGTGTATGAGTTGAACACCAACACCTATGGGTTGAGATCAAGCCCCTTCATTGCGATCCGCTCACTGCTGGAGTTGGCGGAGCAAGAACGGGCTCGGTACCCACGTGCAGCCGCAGTTCTGGAACGCGACCTGTACGTGGACGACGTTTGCACTGGTGCGCAGACGGTGGAGGAAGCTCTGTTGCTCCGGGATGAGCTTACAGAGCTTCTCGCATCTGGAGGCTATGAGCTTCGGAAATGGCTCTCTAACGACCCCAACGTCCTGGCTGGTATCCCGGACGATCACCAGCAGGATCCGGGGCTCTTCGAGGAAGGTGACGATCCGCACGGGATTGCGGTTCTGGGCATGCAGTATCAACCGGTTGCTGACATCTTCACCTTTCGGGTGGCACTGGAAGCCACACGCTCGTGGACAAAACGGACGGTTTTGTCCACCATCGCTAGGATGTTTGATCCAAACGGTTGGATCAGTCCGGTTCTGTTCGCAGCCAAGTGTCTGTTACAGCGACTTTGGACTCTGAAGGTCTCATGGGACGACCCCCTGGTTGGAGACTCGCTTAACACTTGGCTTCGTTTAATATCTGACCTCGAAACGGTTAATCGAGTGGCGTTGCCCCGTCGCATTCTGCCACCAGGCTGTAGCCGGATCAGCCTGCACGGGTTCTGTGATGCGTCCGAGCTGGGCTATGCCGCATCTGTGTACTTGCGTACAGTTGACGCTGGAGGCCACGTCAATGTCACGCTCTTATTGGGGAAGAGCAAGGTAGCTCCTATCAGGACACGACTCACCATTCCGAAACTGGAATTGAGCGGAGCCACATTACTTGCTCGGCTGCTCAAGCATGTATATCAGGAACTGTCCACCTCGATAGACATCCGGAATGTCTATGCGTGGTCCGACAGTCAGGTCGTGCTTGCCTGGGTAAGAGCAGCCCCTCACACTTTGGAGACCTTTGTGGGAAATCGGGTTTCCCAAATCCAAAACATTGGACTGGACATTGTTTGGAGACATGTCCCGGGTGAGTTGAACCCCGCTGACTGTGCTTCGCGCGGCTGTTCCGCGCCCGAGCTAGTTGATCACCCCTTATGGTGGGGTCCGGACTGGCTGCGGGAGCCAGAAGCTTCCTGGCCAGCTCTCGGCGCGGACTCGGAGCGAGCGGAGCTGCCCGGAGTCCGCGTGCATGCGATTGTGGCGGAAGTGCCCCCAGACCCTGATTGGTTGACGGGTCGTTACAGCAAGCTGGATAAGTTGTTGGGGGTAACTAGCTGGATTAAACGCTTCATCCACAACTGTCGTCACCCTCGTCAGAGGAGGAGTGACCAGATCGCCACTGTGGAGGAGCGTCGGAGTTCCTTGCTGCACCTCATTCGGCTGGTGCAGGGTGAGAGGTTTCCGACGGAACTTGAGGCGCTGCGCTGCGGACGCGCTCGCTTGAAGGGTGCGGTCGCCAAGTTGAACCCTTTCACAGATCAGGATGGTCTTCTGCGCGTAGGAGGTCGGCTCCGGAAAGCCAACCTGCCGTACGGCAGCAGGCACCCCCTGTTGCTACCGAAAGGAGGTCCTCTGGTGGACCTGCTGATCACCGATCGGCATATCGGTAACGCGCACGCTGGATGTGGCGCTCTTCTCGCTGTGTTGCAGCGTGAATTCTGGATCTTGTCGGCTCGCAGGGCGGTCCGAAAGGTGCTGTTTAGATGTGTCCCTTGTTATAGGCTCAAGGCGTCTACCATGCAGCCCATGATGGGAGATCTTCCTCCGGATAGGATTTCTCCCTCGAGGCCGTTCGACGGGGTCGGAACGGACTTCGCTGGGCCCTTCTCGGTCAAGTCATCGACGTTGCGTAACGCCAAGGTCGTTAAAGCCTACCTGTGCGTCTTTGTGTGTTTGGCCACCAAAGCAGTCCACCTGGAGCTGGTCTCTGCGCTGTCTACGGAGGCCTTTGTCGCGGCGCTGGATCGCTTTGTAGCGCGAAGAGGAGTACCCTCTTTAATACGTTCGGACAATGGCACAAATTATCGAGGGGCGGCGAATTATTTACGCGAAGTTAATAATTTTTTAAATTCTGGTAATAATAGTTTAAGTCTGGCTCTCGCCCAGCGGGGAATCAGCTGGCAATTTAGTGTGCCGGCCTGTCCTCACTGGGGAGGAATTTTTGAGGCTGCGGTGAAGTCTGCTAAAACCCATCTCCGCCGTGTCATCGGGGAGACCGTGTTAACTTGGGAAGAGTTAGTCACGGTACTATGCCGCGTGGAGGCAGTGCTTAATTCCCGTCCTCTCTGTCCAATCTCGCCTGACCCTAACGATCTAGAAGTCTTGACGCCGGGTCACTTCTTGATCGGTCAGCCTTTAACCGCGTTGCCGGAGTATCCCTGGAAGGATGAGCGCCCCGGACGCCTGTCCCGTTTTCAGTTATTGCAGCAAATAAGTCAAGACTTCTGGAGGCGCTGGTCGGCCGAGTACTTGCATCTGTTGCAACAACGGGTAAAATGGACAGATAGGACGGAGGCCCCTCGGGAAGGGGACTTAGTATTATTAAAGGAGGCAAATTTGGCCCCCCTACTTTGGCGTAGGGGACGTATTTTAAAATTGATATCTGGTACTGATGGCACACCCCGCGTGGCGGAGATTCTGGTTTCTGGTTCCAGACTTCAGCGCGCGGTGTCCTCTCTGGCCCGCTTGCCTCTTTATTAGATATACGTATTTGTCAAGGTTAAAATTTAATTTTATTTTATTACTAAGTTTTTTTTTTGGTTTGATTTCCACTTTCGGGTCAAAGTTGGGAATTTCGTTTTTATTTGGGGTCCGGATACTGCTAAATACTGGTTTTCTAAAATTGAACAGGAGTTCAATTGGTCGGGGGTTTTGTTCCGTATAATCGGGCAACATTATATCGGCCGGGAAAAATCATAGCGGATCTATGGTTTGACAGCCGGCTGTCACTTGTACGTTGTCTCTGGTCGCGGGAACGACAATCACTGGTTTTTTTGGTTAGTTTTTATAACTGGTGCTTTTCTGGATAAAAGTGTTATAGTTCGCGGGAACGACGAGTTTTTCGGGATAAAAGTTTTAGTATTGTGCGGGAACACATTATTAACGTTAAGTGTGTTACTACTGGATTAGTGCTGGACTATTTGTACAAGTTGGCTACTGGACTGGCCCCTTCTCCAACGCAGGATCGTTGCATCGTTCTGGAACGGGAAGTCTACGGAACTACTGTCTGGTTTGGTGTCCACATATTCCCTTTTCTGACCCCGTTCCTTATTCCTAACGACCAAACTGGACTTTGGACGACGCCGGGAACCCTATGTAAGTAATTTCTTTTCGGTACCTTGTTTGCAATTAGGGGGTAAATATTAAAATCGGTATAAACGCAAAATAATGTTTAATTCTCGCTTATGGGCCCCGAGACGGTAATTTCTGGATAAAATACTGTACAGTATTAATACAATAACATATTATAGAATTCTAGACCACCAGAAATCTAAATGCTTGTTTTATTCTTTTCAGTTTTTTTTAGTATGCGAGTACGTAGTTTGGTTCACTTTTTACGCAGTCGGGTTTTTGAGTTTTTAAATTATATTTTTTTTGTTTTTATCACTGATTTTGAAATGCCATGATTCCGCAAAATTATTTGTTCTGTGCCTTTTTACAAACACGCACCATTGTTTCTGGAACTTGTCATTTTACATTCAAGTTCTTTTAAAATGTTACATTATATAATGCTTCCATTTTAAATTCATCTAAAACGTGACTCTCAATGAATGACAATCCTTGTTGTATTTTATCCAAAGGTAGCAGAGGTAACGTCGCGGTAAATGCTAGTATTCTTCTTTTGTCTCTCGTTTTTCAATAGTTTCAGTTGTTTCCCCTTTTTCCATATCATCATCATCATCAGCCGCAAGACGTCCACTGCTGAACATAGGCCTCCCCCGTAGATTTCCACAACGAACGGTCCTGCGCAACCTGCAACCAGTGGTTTCCAGCGAACTTTGTGAGGTCATCTTTCCATCTAGTCCATCTAGCACTTATACATTTTCGATATGATGATACTTATTTCTGGATTGATGATAACAGTATATATAAGTGGAAAAGTATCCCCACTAGTAGTAATAGGTGGAAAAAACATCCATTTTTCTCTACCAGTAGGGATAGATCAGTAGGGATATGTGGAACTGCCGCTTTTTTTCACAAATCGACATGCGATTACCAACGTTATTGTAGACAAACTCACGGGTAGTGAAATGATTATTTTAAAAATGTATTTAACAGATTGGTTATATTTCAAAGTTATGGTTAAGTATATTTGACAAAACATTCATTCGATAACGTATTATTTAACTAATGATTCTTTTAATGTTTTGATAACTACCAAATGCTTAAAAACAAACCAACACTTGAAAATTTTTAATTTAATCATGTATTTAGCAATTGTTGCGGACGGCGGGCCTCTCCGCGGCTGAGCGGGACGGAGCGACGTGCGAGCGAGACGGGACGACGGCGCTGCGCGGCCTCTAATTGGTCGGCGCCGCGCGAGCTCGCTGCGGCACCTCTAGACTAGTCGAACCACTGTAAAATTGTATTACACTATTAATTCAACAAAGACGTAACTTGAAAACACCAACTTAGGAGAGCAAAAAAACGCTTGATTTTGTTAATAAGTTTTTGTGTGCTGCATGGATCTCCATGTATCCTACATCAAATTATAGCTTAAAACTGGATGCTTAACACTTTCACAGTCCACCTTACAAAAACAAAATCTAGTCCCTCGAGTCCACTCCAATATTCATTGTAACTTATTTATTTATACTCGGTTATAAGGATTATTAAGTATATTGTTTAGTAATTTTTATATGTTTTAGTGTGTATTTTACAAATGTATCCAAATGGATACTGGGACTTGAACCTATAAATATGTGTGAATCCACTTGGACACACTTACACCTATTACTAACCTGTTCTCTGTTCTCATAGCTGGGCACCGTTAATCAAATAGTTAACTTCGTTAATCGTTAATCCGTTACAAAAAAAGTTAACTTCGTTAAACGTTAAAGCGTTACATTTCGTAAGAATTAACGGAAGTTAACGTTAATCGTTAATCCGTTAGCATAGCATTCCACTAAATATTCTCGCAGCTGGGATTCGGGGCCTTTTGCTCGCAAGCAGAGAGTCAAGGCCATCATAATGTACCACGCTGGCCCGTGCGGGTTTGCGGATGACGCGCGATCTTAAAAAAAACTCGGAACTTGCCAGTTTCCTCGCGATGTTTTCTTTTCCTTCACCGTTTTTAAATTAACGGCAATACGCACATGACTCCGTAAAGACAGTGGTGCGCGTGGGATTCGAACGAGGGGCTCCGAATCAGCAGTTGCCGTTATCCCGACCTGCCGTAACACTCATGACTGGACCATAATGGTGACCACTCTCATGATGGGACTCGAGGCCTTCTCTCGCAAGGAGAGTCCAGGTCTTAATCCGGCACGCGAGCCCAGTACTGGTTGGTGGATGACACATGACCTCGAAATATTCTAGGCATGTTTTTTTGACGTGATAACGTCTTATAATTCGATGAAGCCGGCTCCACGCCCGCAAAACATGACGACATGTAACGTTACCGCCGTTACCTAGCCTTATAACTTTTCGCACCATCTAGTGAGTGAAATGTGTATTACGTTCAAGGAGTCTGTCCATGTTTTAGAAAAGCGACGATATGAAGTTAAGAACTTGTGCTAGTACAATGATGTACCCAGAGATGGCGCTTTGAACAGCTTTTCAAAAAGCTTCAGAATGTTTTACCTAGATGGCGCTTAACACAAACTCCATCAGTATTTTCTTAAGACGTTGTCACGTTCAACTATCGTCAGTAAACCGACTTTACAGACAACCATTTTTTATATAGTTCAGAGTGACGAGGCGAGCAGGATATGTGCCTGATGGTAGGCAATATGCCTGCCACATGCCACATAACAGCGCAATGACACCCAGCTATTGGAACATAATCATTACCTAGGACTGCACTGCGCTCTTCACCTAGAGATCAAAGATATTATATCTCTAAGCCCTGTAATTTTTCTCTGGAAACATTTCCTTTCAACCCGGAACAAAGTAATATTTGCCCAATTCTGCTTGGCGGTAGAATAACTGGCAAAGGTGTGGTACTTCCCCAAGAGCCCTACCACTACTAAACTGTAGTCGGGTTTTCTCACGATGTTTTCCTTCACCGTTTTTTTTTAATTTAGCGGCATTACACGCATGGCTTCGAAAATATAGTGGTTCGTGTGGCGTGTACGATCGACTAGCCGTACGCGCACGCTTTGCACCAGTAGACCGTTCTTGTGTATCTACCTTGGTCATTTGTCAATCATATTTATGAGGTAACGTCTTATTTCGGAAACAATCCGTTTTACCTTTAAAATAAAAAATAATAATTTAAAAACTCAAAAACCCGACTGCGTAAAAAGTGAACCAAACTACGTACTCGCATACTAAAAAAACTGAAAAGAATAAAACAAGCATTTAGATTTCTGGTGGTCTAGAATTCTATAATATGTTATTGTATTAATACAATTGAAATATATACAATATTTTTTAATAAAATAACATTACAACTGAAGAGTCGGGATCCATTATTATTCGACATACAATGTAATTGTTCAATGGATCCCGACTGTTCAGTTGTAATGTTATTTTATTAAAAAATATTGTATATATTTCAATAGTATTAATACAATAACATATTATAGAATTCTAGACCACCAGAAATCTAAATGCTTGTTTTATTCTTTTCAGTTTTTTTAGTATGCGAGTACGTAGTTTGGTTCACTTTTTACACAGTCGGGTTTTTGAGTTTTTAAATTATTATTTTTTATTTTATACTTTTTGTTATGTTGTGAATGTTAATATGCTCAACATAATAATATGCATCTTTTGGTTGTTGACCAAATGTCTTCGTTTCTACTGATGTAATATGTAGGATTTTCTACTGCATGTTATTCATATTTATAGTTGTGTTAGTATAGGTTTTCGATTGACGTTGAGGACCTACTAAATCGTTTGAAGTTGGGGATGGGCGACCGAGGCGGAGCAATCCGAGAGCGGTTCCGTGTTCCCACTATCAGCGGCAGAGTTGAAACCCCATGGAGGTTTCTTAGTAGATAGGGGCACCATATCCATACATGATATAGAGTGCAACATAACCCGGCTGTGTTTCCCGGGCGGGGCAGTAGGGTATGCGTAAATACATTTCCTGCACGTACGAAAAAAAGGTAGTCCAATATACCTACTAGCATAGATCGTAGAACCCAAGATGGACCCCATCCCAAACTTCACGGCGCACGCAATCATGTCAACGTTGGGAAGAGTGAGCTCACTCTTTCCGTTCTAGTCGGTTGCAGGACGTGGTGGACGCCGGACGTTTTTACCTATCATTATTCGGTGTCAACAACCAAAATAAGTAGAACCACAGCAAATCTCGCCGCTAGCGATTATAGGGGTCAAGTAGATTGGTTGTTTGTAAACCACTTACGATACATACAGAGACGCAGTTTATTACCAATTTCAAGGTGCTCAGGGCACATCTATTGATTTATATCGATGCCTACTAGATACATTAGTATATAATGTCCATCCACATTCACACGTACAGTTAGTTATACGAAGTTTTCTGCTACCTAAAAACCTATAAATGTGAGAATAGTTGTTACTCAACTTTAAATCGATATACATCCTAAACGGTCAGTCAAATCGAAAAACATTGAGAGAAAGCTAAACATTATTTTTAAATACCTATTCAACGATATCCCTCTTGACATATTTTGGTGATTTTTTTTTTTAATTTGGACAATATGGCGTCTTGAATCCGCCATATTGGACTTACACTAATGTCATGTCTTTAGTGTCACTCGCCAGGTTAACGGCCGGCCGGCTTACAACTTGCAAGAATTTGGTTGGATATACACAGGTATAGTCTAATTTTTACCCGACTGCGCGACGCAAAGGAGTGGTACCGTAAAATGGGGTGATTAGGGAACAAGAGGTGAATAGGGAAAAAACCAGGATTCATTTTCAATGTTTGATAAAATTGGTATCACGCAATAATATCCTACCTTTTTTTTAGTAAATTGTAGTAGATTATTTGAAGTTCTTATGGTAACACTAAAGAAGCATAAAGTTAGCTGCAAACTGTCAAAAACATTACTTGAAAATAACCATTCATGGTGATAGCTACTAACAGGTACAAAAACTTTGTTGAATTAAGTTGTTTCTGCGTATATGAAGATGTGACTTTCAAGTAGAAAAATTATTTAATTCTTAAACTTTTGTATACAATCAAGAAAAGTCTCAATTGTTGCTTAATTTTTATGTTTTTGATAAATCTTGAAACTTATTGAAAAATCTGTTTTTTTGGGGTGAATAGGGACGACTTCTGCCTGAATAGGAACCATGAGAAGGTTAAAAGGGACGCTAAGTAGTTGAATAGGGACGACTTAAGTATAAATAGGGATAGCTTTGTAGGGTTTTCACTAATGCAAATATGGCTATAATTATAATAATTTACCTTTTGTTTTTGTTTGGATTTACTTGCACAAATAAATACGTAATAAAATGAATTTTCATTGGCTCGGGTCTGCAATATTTTGAGTGGTAAAGATTTAAGCAACATTTGTAAGTGTTTTTTAAGTTATACATTTTATTGATAGTTTAAAGTGTCTGTGTGTGTGTGTGTCTTTCTGTCTGTGGCACCGTAGAGCTAAAACGGATAGACTGATTTGGATGTGGTTTTATTAGTTTCCTTGTGGTGGTTAACTATTTTTGGGCAATATTTATTCAAGATGGCCGTCTCCACAAAATGGCGGACAAAATATTTTTGCACCTCCTTCAATATGGGTATCAAATGAAAGGGCTTTACTAGTAAAATACTATACAGTAGGATTAATTTCAAATACAAGATGGCCGCCACCACAAAATGGCGAATTATATTTTTTTATTCACTACTACCTCAACATGGGTATCAAAGGAAAAAGCTTGACTAGTAGAGTAATACATACCTACACTATAGTAGTAGTATTAAGTATAGTACCCATCTAACTCGCAGTAAATGAAATTTCATTTCAATGTCCTTTTTTATTTGGTGTGTAATTTTTATATATTTAAGAAATTAAACTGAAAATATACTGACTCAAGAAGTAACAAGACAAACTGATATGAACACAAGTAAGAGTAACATTTAATTAATCTTCTTAATATATATAAATCTCCTGTCACGATGTTTGTCCGCGATGGATTCCTAAACTACTTAACCGATTTTAAATTAAATTGGCACACCGTGAGCAGTCTGGTCCAACTTGAGAGATAGGATAGTTTTTATTTCGATTAATAGTCTTTAAATGACAATATCCGAGCGAAACCGGAACGGGCCGCTAGTATATTAATATTTCTATCGTACCAGCCCTAGCGAATTTCCCTAATAACCCCATTCTCATCCCTATTCACCCCAGATTGAAGGTGAATGGGGATATCATATATTTTTGCATTTTTTTCTTAAATCTTTGAGATTATTACATATTTGTATATTTAATAACGAAGATGCTACCAAGACTCATTCATAGATGTCCTGAAATAAATTCGTATCTTAGAAACAGTACCTCAAAATACTCAATGAAGTTCGAAATTGTCCCTAATCACCCCATTTTACGGTAATGTGTTTAACAGTCTATGTATGTATGTATGTTCCTTTGAAGCTCTATACAGACCTAACGCCGGGGCCGATTTTTATGATTCACACGTCAATCGATTCCTCTTAAAGGCCGGATCACACAGAGGCGATCCGATAGCGATAGCGATCCGATAGCGAGACGGGATTTTTCGTAATGTTCGAATTTGTATGCAACCTGACACACAGCAAGCGGGCGCGATCCCATACTCGGTATCGGATCGCTATCGCTACCGGATCGCCTCTGTGTGACCCGGCTTTAAGCAAAAGCTAATAGTTGACTATCGGGTAAACAATTTCTTTAAAATAAATCCATAAGTTGATTTATATAACAACGCGTGGAACAGTAAAATCAAACAAACATAAATAAACATGGAATATAGTAACATTTTCACCATATTAGTATATTATTTCTATCGGTACATCTAATTGGTTTCCGTAGGGGTAGGTACTTACCGTGCCTACTGTGTGCCAACACTGCCAACCTTCACAAAATTTAAATCTTTGAAATTTAATAAGATTTGACAGCTGACACCTGACGGGGTTGCCAGCTTAAAAAAATATCTACCTATCTTCGGGGAAACGCACTTTTACTATAATAATGGATAAACAAACTGAGTTATTGTTCGAGAAACTGAAGCTGGAGCTAAAAATGCAAACAGAAGCAATAAATACGAACCTAGTTGAAACATTTGATGCAAAAATGAGACCTCTAGCCGAAGAGAACATAAAACTAAAAGCAGAAGTAGTCCAACTAAAATCACGAATCACGAAACTAGAAAAATCGTCAAGGCGCAGTAATTTCGTCCTACACGGAATACCAGAGACAGAAACCAATCAAGCACAGCTGATTGAAACTGTAGTACCCTATCTCAATGGGATAAGTGGGAATGCTAAAGAAAACTATTGACAAAACCAGGCCAATTTTGATAACTACAACACTAGTGTGGAGAAAAAACCTTATAATCAAAAACAGCGCGCTGTTTCCTAAGGGCGTCTACGCTACAGAGGACCTACCCAAAGACGTCATTGCAGCCAACAGGGCCCTGATCCCAAAAATGAAAGCGAGACTTGCAGGCATATATGCAGTAATTAAAAATGGAGCGACCAATAGATAAACAACCCACGAAACTCCCAAAAATAAATCCATTTCAAGACAAGAGGGACAACCGAAACCAGTCAAAAAACTAGACAAACATGCTACGGAAACAAGTCCAACAACAACTACAGCAACAGCAACGAGAAATATAAACATATGGATAAATAAAACGAATGAAAAAGAAAGTCACGAACAAACAACAACTACTGTATTCACAACAACCAATTGCCCAACCCGGCTGGTCCCCGTGGGGATAGCGACCACTACCCTTCAACTCAAACAGAACAAACCTTACCAGTAGGTACGTACAACGTGAGATCACTTGCATCAACAGAAAAGCAAATCGAGCTAACACACGCTTTGGAAAATATTAAATGGGATGTCTTAGGATTGGCAGAAGTTAGACGAACGGGTTGCAAAATAGAAGAATATCCAGAATACATATTCTGCTACTTCGCAGAAGCAGTAGGCCTCTATGAGGTTGGTTTCCTAATCAAGAAATGGCTAAAATCAAATATCCTAACCTTCACAGGAATTACGGAACGGGTGGCTATATTAAAACTCAATCTCAATGGGAAAGTTATATCGGTAATCCAATGTTACGCTCCAACCTCAGACTCAAGACGAAGAAGAAATAGAAAAATTCTACAATGATATCAAAACAGCCTTAGAGATGAGCGAAGGAACTATACTCGTCATGGGCGACTTTAACGCCAAAGTCGGACAGCCGTTAAGCCACGAAAGCCTAGTTATGGGAGTAAATGGGAAGTTACGGATACGGAACTCGCAGTGATAGAGGCGATAAAAATTGGTACAATTTGCTCATGAGCAAAGACTGTCAATAACGAACACATACTTCAAGAAAAAACCCAGTCGAAGATGGACGTGGATCTCACCCGATCAGAAAACGAAAAATGAAATAGACTTTGTGATGTGCAATAAGACCAAATCCAACCAAGGACATGTAACAGAACCAGATGAAGAACAAAACATAAAGGAACCAGATGAAGAACAAAACATAAAGGAAACAGACGAAGAACCAACTACACCAAAAGACCAAGGGGAAGTACCGCCGTTCACAGAACAAGAAGTAGTAAGACAGCTGAAAAAACTCAAAAAAGACAAAAGTCCGGGTCCGGACAACATAAGAGCTGAAGCCCTTGTAACAGGCGTATCTTCACTGCTCAAGTATATTACCTTACTCTTCAACTTAGTACTACACCAGGAAAGGATCCCCAAACAGTGGAACAGCTCGGAGATCGTACTTCTTTACAAGAAAGAGGATCCCTCTGGATATTGGAAACTATAGACCAATTAGCTTGCTTTCGACAATGTATAAACTGTTTACATCATTACTTCAAAACAGACTAGCGCCCCAAATAGACAACAGCCAACCGAAGGAACAGGCAGGCTTCCTTCAGGCTTCTCAACTACTGATCATATACATACTATAGAGCAAATTATCGAAAAATATAATATATAGAATTCAACCAACCATTATACATCGCATTTGTAGACAGTAGTCTACAAATGCGATGTAAAAAAAAAACGATGCAAAGCTTTCGACAGTATTTCACACGACTCAATTTGGAGAGCACTACATTCGATCAACATAGAGACAAAGTACATAAGAGTCATAAAAAATATATATGCAAACAGCGAAAGCAGAGTAAGACTCGAAGACACAGAAGTAATAAAAATAGAAAGAGGAGTCCGGCAGGGCGACCCTCTATCAACAAAACTGTTTATTGCCGTCTTAGAAGATATATTCCGAAAAGTAAATTAGTCAAGGACAGGAATAAACAACGCTCGCCTCAGTCACTTAAGATTTGCAGATGATATCGCACTCTTTACCGAAACAGCTGCAGAAATGAAACGAATGCTACAATCGCTAAATGACGAAAGCGAAAAGGTAGGGCTTCAGATGAATGCTACAAAAACTAAAATTATGACAAACAGTAACACCACACCAATTGAAGTCAAAGGGGAAACTATTGACTATGCAGAAAGCTACATTTACCTGGGCAAACAAATATCATTCAACAAAAACAGCAACGAGCAAGAAGTAGATAGAAGAGCCAATATAGCATGGAAAAAATATTGAACACCAAAAGAAATTGTAAAAGGAAATTACAGCCTTAAACTAAAAAAGATAGTGCTAGACACCTGCATTCTACCATGTCTCACATATGGATGCCAAACATGGACATTTACTAAGAGGATGGCAAATAAAATAAACTCATGTCAACATGCGATGGAAAGAAGTATTTTAAAACTCAGAAAGATCCAACAGGTTACATTTTAATAAGAGAAAGAATGAAGCTGACGGACGCTCTCAAGCACGCACTCCAGAAGAAATGGAGATGGGCAGGGCACCTAGCCCGATATACAGACAGAAGATGGACAATTGAAACTACAAAATGGAAAGGCCCCATTGGAAAGAGAAAAGTTGGAAGACCAAAAATGAGATGGGAAGATGATATCAAAGAAATCGCAGGGAAAAAGTGGATTGAAATTGCAAAAGATAAGAAAAGGTGGAAAGAGTTGGAGGAGGGCTTTACCCGAAAAGGGACTATACAAAAAAGAAGACACTAATACAACTAACTTATTAATAAGGATAGATACTAATAAAACTAACAAATAAGAGACGTACTTCTTAGCATTCCATGGATTCACCGTGCGGGTGCCGGGTCCATCGTGTGGCAGAGAGAGAAATCTCGAGTAGACCCCGAGACTTGTGACTCGGGCGTAGGTTTAAAAGGGGCCCCTTATATATTGACGTACGTCAACACTCACCTTCACTACTCGTATTTCTCTCCCTGCCCAGCCAAATCCGATATGATCCTACTAGTGCAGCTTTAGATACTCGTTCTAGTATAGAACTTACTGCACTTCTGGACAATCCAAGATATATAAGATATGAAATGAAATAAGACGATAATATATAATAGATTATAAGATATGAAATAAGACGTATAGGTTTGAAGGCTTAAATAAATAAAATAAAAAATAAAGTGACATTACCAAGTGTTCTTTTGAAATAATGGTTTGAATAAATAAATTGAATTGAATTGGATAGTTTCAGTAATTGTCATACAATTTTCTATATTCTGTAACAATAAAGTGGCGCACCTTGCTATATGACTGGTCTCCTGCCTTATTAAAATTTTATCTGAACGCTTTCCAAATGACCCTCCCTGACCAGAGTAACTTGGTAAGGTGGGGAAAAGCCTCTGAAAAATGTTGCTATACTTGTGGTGAGGCGATATGTACAGCAAGGCACATATTGGTGGGATGCAAGGTGCTCCTTAATAGGGGTCATTACTCACAGCGCCATGACAGAGTACTTGAAATCATACGTGAAGCCGTAAGCCTTTCGGTAGCTAGAGCCCAAAAGGGATTGACGATGAACAAAAGACAAATTAACTTTGTAAAAGAGGGCTCAACTTCAAACTCCAAGAACAAGCCTTACTCAATCCTGGGTTCAGCACCTGATTGGACAATTTTAATGGACACGTATGAAAAGCACTACAAAATCCCAGAGGATGTGGGTGTTTCGTCATCCAGACCGGACATTTTCCTTTTTTCTAGGGCTACGAAACGCATAGTCCTGGTAGAACTTACCGTACCGTGGGAAACTAATATACCTAAAGACCACGTGATGAAACAAAATAAGTATTACGACCTACAAAATGAATTAACAAAAAATGGCTATGTAGTTAATTTATACGCTGTAGAAGTAGGAGCGAGAGGTATACCAGCAAAATCTCTCTATAACCTGCTTAAAGACCTTGGATTGTCCAGAAGTGCAGTAAGTTCTATACTAGAACGAGTATCTAAAGCTGCACTAGTAGGATCATATCGGATTTGGCTGGGCAGGGAGAGAAATACGAGTAGTGAAGGTGAGTGTTGACGTACGTCAATGTAAGGGGCCCCTTTTAAACCTACAGCCCGAGTCACAAGTCTTGGGGTCTATTCGAGATTTCTCTCTCTGCCACACGATGGACCCGGCACCCGCACGGTGAATCCATGGAATGCTAAGAAGTACGTCTCGTCTCTATTAATTACAATAACATAACATAATATAACATTACCAAGTATATGCAATCTTAGATTACCCTTCATGCCAGAAAGCGAAAGCGACAAATATCACCTTAATGTTGTTGTTAAAAATCTAATTTTTAATTTTAAAATACCAGACATAATGATAAAACGTATACACTTATTTAACTTTATATTATTAGCGACAATATCACCCTAAATAATGCCATTCACAAAGCTACAGTAAACAAAATCAGTAAACACATCTCTTAGAAATTGTGGAACCTGTGAAAATAGTGGTGTCAGGAATTTCAACGTCCACACTAATTTTATTCATTATGTAGTTACACACAAAAGGTGTATAAAGCTGCACTAGTAGGATCATATCGGATTTGGCTGGGCAGGGAGAGAAATACGAGTAGTGAAGGTGAGTGTTGACGTACGTCAATGTAAGGGGCCCCTTTTAAACCTACAGCCCGAGTCACAAGTCTTGGGGTCTATTCGAGATTTCTCTCTCTGCCACACGATGGACCCGGCACCCGCACGGTGAATCCATGGAATGCTAAGAAGTACGTCTCGTCTCTATTAATTACAATAACATAACATAATATAACATTACCAAGTATATGCAATCTTAGATTACCCTTCATGCCAGAAAGCGAAAGCGACAAATATCACCTTAATGTTGTTGTTAAAAATCTAATTTTTAATTTTAAAATACCAGACATAATGATAAAACGTATACACTTATTTAACTTTATATTATTAGCGACAATATCACCCTAAATAATGCCATTCACAAAGCTACAGTAAACAAAATCAGTAAACACATCTCTTAGAAATTGTGGAACCTGTGAAAATAGTGGTGTCAGGAATTTCAACGTCCACACTAATTTTATTCATTATGTAGTTACACACAAAAGGTGTATAATAGGTAAGGTGTAGGTAATTTAAAATTTTGTTTCATTCGGTGTCCATAGATACAAATTATTTGGTAATTTACATTAACATATAATTTAAATTACTTGTGAAATCAACACACACTCACACACTTCAAATTTTGGTAAATTTGGGGAAATCGGGCATCGGTAATCCTGGTTGTCTAGACGACAGTGTTAGTTCCCTTTTGGCCACGTGCCATTAGATTATTGAGCACCTATAGATGATACTAACAGTTTCCACTTCATACTGTTAACAACTGTCTCGCGGGTTATGCTTAACGCTCACATAGTATAAGTGATGTTTTAAATCGGATGCCTGTGATGGTCTATAATCACACATATAACATTAGTATGGTTTTTTTTCAGTATGTGTTAATTTGTGCTGTTTCAAGTCTCTTGCCCGTGATGCTCTATAATCACACATATCACATTCAAATGGTTTTTCTCCAGTATGTGTTACTATGTGTTGTTTTAAACCGTATGCTTGTGACGCTCTATAATCACACATATTACATTTGTATGGTTTTTCTCCAGTATGTGTTACTATGTGTCGTTTTAAACTGGATGCATATGACACTCTATAATCACACATATTACATTTGTATGGTTTTTCTCCAGTATGTATAAATCTATGTCTTTTCAAGTAGACTGCAAATGATGTTCTATAATCACACATATCACATTCAAATAGTTTTTCTCCAGTATGTGTTAATTTGTGTCGCTTTAGAGTGCCTGCTTTTGATGATCTATAATCACACATATCACATTGAAATGGTTTCTCTCCAGTATGTGTTACTATGTGCTGTTTTAAACCAGATGCTTGTGACACTCTATAATCACACATATTACATTTGTATGGTTTTTCTCCAGTATGTGTTTCTATGTGTTGTTTTAAACTGGATGCTCGTGAAGCTCTATAATCACACATATTACATTTGTATGGTTTTTCTCCAGTATGTGTTAATTTGTGTTGTTTCAAGTCTCCTGCACGTGATGCTCTATAATCACACATATCACATTCAAATGGTTTCTCTACAGTATGTCTTACTATGTGTTGTTTTAAACTGAATGCTCGTGATGCTCTATAATCACACATATTACACCTGTATGGTTTTTCTCCAGTATGTGTTAATTTGTGTTGTTTCAGGTCTCCTGCACGTGATGCTCTATAATCACACATATCACATTCAAATGGTTTTTCTCCAGTATGTGTTAATTTGTGTTTTTTCAAGTCGTTTGCACATGGTGCTCTATGATCACACATATCACATTCAAATGGTTTTTCTCCAGTGTGTGTTAATTTGTGTCGCTTTAGATGGCTTACTTTTGATGTTCTATAATCACACATATCACATTTATATGATTTTCCTCCAGTAAGCAATATTTTTTTTTTCTGGACGTGTTCATTTAAACCACTGGATGGAGGTGTTGTTCCGCATGTGGTGTGGCTGAGTTCCTGTTCGAAAGGCAGAAGATTTACTGCTGCAGGTATGCTCTCGCCTCTGCTGGAGTCATCAGTTAGCGACAAGTGAGTCTTTGTATCTGCTGTGTCCATAGGCTCAGGGTCACTCGCCATTTTGAACCAAAGATAAACAAGCTAAGACAATGATGTGTACTGATACTGTTGTTACAAGCAATATGGTAAAACAGGTTACAATTTAATGGCTTATACTTGAGAATCGAAGTACTGTGTAAACTGTAGCAGGTGTGAAGAGCTTACTCACATGTTTGGTCAATTATTGCCATTTATCCTAAAATAGGCAGTCTGTTAGATGGTTTGGTGTACATCTACGAGTTGACTGAGTCTTGTGATGTCAGGACCAATTTTACAGCAACAAATACATTAGCAAGTTTTCAAGTTAGATATAAGTAAATAATGCATAAGTACCTACTACTGTATCAAGATTAGTAACGACATTATTGCTATTTTTCACTCTGACTTGTAATTTATCATTATGAATAAATAATTTGTATCTACCAGACTAGCCCAGTCTTCAGTTCTTGGTTTATGGTTATGGCTTCTACGACTTTGTCATTATTCTACCAGTGTCTGTTACATGATAGTTTCGTAAACAGTAATGAAGTAATAACACGCGGCCATCGACGTAAGAATACATGGACGTCTGAACCTCTGAACTCCGGGTGTGTTGATTCTGGTGGTTCTGCAACAAAACATGTAGAATGGGTTATGTGTGTTATTCACTAATATTTCAAGTGGTCATAAGACGAAATCTTTTTTGTAAATACATTAACGCTTATCTATTACTGGCAGAGCCCCGCGGTTTTTCAATGATAAGTACTTTTAATCATCTGTGAAACACTGAAACACACAAACTTTTGTAATACCTACTTAACAGGTTATTGAATTGTTTTGTTGTGTCAGAGACCAGGGAAACGTAGGCTAGTTTGTTGTTTTGTTTTTCTCACAGGTTTTTATAAAAATAATATGTACACAATACGTAGGTATTCACAGAAGTGTTACCTTTCACTTTCTGCATTATCTCTCAGCAAACTAAACGGCTGCACCTATTTATTGTATTTATAATTTTATATCATTGATCATTGTGATTGTGATGCATTGCAGTTCGTTCATACCTTCATACATTCATACCACAGACTAAGTAGAGAGATACTCTCAGACGGACATGTCGGGAACAAGGAACATTGGTCTATGGTTACTAGACTAACTTCACTTTATCTGTGCTGAAAATGATATGGCGCCATTTTTTAGGGTTCCGTAAAACGTAAAAACGGAACCCTTATAGATTCGTCATGTCTGTCTGTCTGTCTGTCTGTCTGTCTGTCTGTCTGTCTGTCTGTCCGTCCGTATGTCACAGCCACTTTTTGCCGAAACTATGAGAACTACACTGTTGAAACTTGGTAAGTAGATGTATTCTATGAACCGCATTAAGATTTTTACAAAAGTTTTTAAAAAAAACAAAAATTAGGGGTGCCCCCCATACTGAGAACTGAAGCTCAAAAATTTTTTTTTCATCACACCTACACGTGTGGGGTGTCTATCGATAGGTCTTAAAAAATGATGTTGAGGTTTTTAATATAATTTTTGTCTACACTGAATAACTTGCGCGAGAGACGCTTCCAAAGTCGTAAAATGTGTGTCCCCCCCCTCTAACTTCTAAAGTAAGAGAATGAAAAAACTAAAAAAAATATATGATGTACATTACCATGAAAACTACCAACGAAAATTAGTTTGAACTCGATCTGATGAGTAGTTTTTTTTAATACGTCATAAATACACTATTATTAAAACTTCGATCAAAGTTACAACGAACTACAAGAACTATGTGTACTATGTATATTATGTTACTTGCTGGAACGGAACCCTTCATGGGCGAGTCCAACTCGCACTTGGCTACTTTATTTTAATTAAACAAACTGCATCAACACAAAGATCTATTTGCCAACTCGTTGAACTCGTGCATTCGCGCCAGTAGGTAGGTATAACATCATACATTATTTAATTTTTTTAGTTTTTTACGCCTAAAATGAACCAGTTTCTATGAGAAAAATATAGCGCAAATTGGCTTGATACATTTATTGACTAATTACAAACATCACACGTTGTTATAAATCTATGGTAAAACAATAACATTTCACAATAATTCAAGTTAGACAACCTTGGTACCCAAACTAGGTGTAACCTGTATGATGGCATACCAAGGCCCTCCACCGGTTCTACATATAAACAAGATAAAAATAATTTGTAAAAAAAAAACAAATTTAAAAATAAAAGTAAAAGGCATGCACTCTAAGTAATAAAACAAATCACGCTAGAATAATAATAATAAAAAGAACATCTTAGTTTATAAACGCTTAATTTAACTTAATAAAATAGTCATTAACTGTTAATTATTTAGGGAAAGGGAGGGGAAGGATACAAAAAAAAGGAGAGGGAGGGAAAGAAGATATTCTGCTTGTCCGAATGGATTCATAAATTAACTAAGACAGGATAGTGAAAATTGATTCCGTTGCATTATAGTTCATTGAAAGTAACCATTTAGTTAATGAGGTTTTGCAAGAATACCGGTTCATCGAGTAAATTTTTAAAGAAGTGTTGAGTTTATTATCAAGGTAAGCTCTCAGATAGCAAGACTGGTTTCTGGCAAATGTGGTATAAATACGCATTATTTCACAGACATTCGCTTTGGTCGTACGGGATATAGGAAGATCCGTACGAAACTTAACCACTTTATGGTGTAAAAGAACAGCGTGCAATATAAAAAGTTGGCGGACAGTCAGGACTTGGGCTTCCTGATATAAGGATTCAGTAGGATAACGAAAAGGTCTGGATAACATAACCTTCAGGACAGAGCGCTGGGCTCTTTCTAGTTTAATCAAGTGAGTTTTACATGCCCCGCCCCATACAGACACACAATATCCTAGAACTGATTGACAGATAGCAAAGTAGACTGTTTTAAGCAATGACAGTGGTAAAGTATCTCTTAGGTTTTTAAACACCCAGATAAGTTTCCTGATACGTACCGTCATACTTGCTATATGAGGGACCCATGAGAGGTTTTCGTCTATAACGACTCCGAGATATTTGAGGGAAACCACACGCTCCAAGTACATGCACTTACACGACTTTTTCCCATAGTTATGACATGTATGAGCCCGTATTTTGAAATTTTCCTTGTTTGGTGAATTTTTCTTTTTCATACTAAAAACGACTACCTTACTTTTGGCACAATTTAGGGATAATAAATTAAACTGTAGCCAAGAGATTACATCTCGTAGACCTCTCTCAGCCCGATCCTGAACCTGCTCCCAAGTACAACCTTCAAAAATTAATGCAGTGTCGTCAGCGAAGGTAAAAATTTTACCATTCTCTGGACAAAAACGACAGAGATCATTAATAAATACAAGAAACAGTGTGGGGCCTAAAATGGATCCCTGGGGCACACCATACGTGATAGATTCGTCATCACTGATAGCTTCACCTATTTTTACTTGTTGAGTTCGGTTAGATAAATAATTTTGAAATAAAACGAATGGTGCTCCCCTTATACCTAGTTTTTCAAGTTTGTAGAGTAAGAGTGGGGTAGAGACGGTGTCGAATGCTTTAGCCAAGTCAAGGAATATCGCTACACATTTTTTCTTTCTATCTAGGCTATTAGTGATATATTCAGTCAAGCCAGACACTGCCTGTTCAGTTGACATATTGGCTCGAAATCCATATTGGGAATCAGCTAGAAGTTTTTCTTGTTCTAAATACGTCATCAGTCTTTTGTTTAAAATCTTCTCGATAACTTTAGACAGAGCAGGTAGAATTGAGATTGGTCTAAAGTTGTTGACATCGTCCCTGGGCCCACTCTTATGGATTGGTAGAATAACAGCTCTTTTGAAAGGCATTGGGAACGTGCCCGAGGAGAAACATAGGTTAAAATTATATGTGTTAGTGCACGCACAATTTTACTTTTTACCAGTTTTAGAAACATAGACGATATACCGTCCCAACCCGGAGCAGAATCATTTTTCAATGAAAGAATAGTTCTCTCAACTTCTCCTTCATCTGTATCTAATAGTACAAACGACCGTAAACTGGTTTGTTCCGAGATTTTGGTCTTATTAGTTGTGCTAGTCGGAGAACTACGAGTAACAATGAATTCCGCCAAGTTCTTACCCACATTTGCAAAAAAATTGTTAATGTAATTAACGGCTGCTTTAGCATTTGGTTTCGTTTTGAGTAAATCAGAGGGAGGGCATTTGTTTGGAGAGAAGTTTCCTATCCTTTTAATAGCATTCCAGCTTTGTTTTGCATTATTACCGGCCTTTAGTATTTCAGATCGCTCAAATTCATTTTTAAGTTTTTTTAATAGAGAATTACAGAAATTTCTGTAGCGCCGATAGCTTTGACTAAGGGTGATATCTTCCGGATGCTTTTTGAGTTTAAGATGCATATTGTCTCTATGCCTAATGCATCGCAGCAAACCTGGAGTTATCCAAGGCCTAGAGACAATATATACGAGTGATAGTTTTTGTAGTTGAGAATTTTTGGATAGACTCCCTGAGAGTATTTACTAAGATATCGGCGGCAGCGCAAGGATCTGTCATGGTTAATATAAGGGATAGGTTGGACTCATTTAGAGATAGCGCTGCTTCCTGGTAGTCAATCTTAGTTTTTAGGAAGTAATCTGGTTTTACCTTACTTGAGGTCGTCTTGGGAAGGGACAGAAGAACCGGATAATGGTCAGTTATAGTAGTCTGGGTTACTATAGATGTAGCTTTTGCTTTTGATTTAAGTAGCGCATGATCTAAGCATGCTCTGTCCCTAGTCGGGAAAGTGTGGGTTGGTAACAATCCATACTCCGCCATGAGGTTTAGGTAGTGTGTACACGGTGGTTCAGTAGTTCCTTCTAGAGAAATATCGATGTTGATATCACCTGTTATAATAATATTTTTAAATCCCTTTAAGGTATCCAACAGAGCTTCTAGAGATTTTAGGAACGTTGTAGTCTTACGGAAGCAGGGTGGACGGTAAATACCAACAATAGCCGTATGGTTCTCTATTTTGGCAACAACAATTGGCTTCAGGAAAAGAGGGTTCTTCAACAACACAGGAGATATTATTTTTGTGGTATATAACAATGCCATCGTTTTGATTATAATATGATAGAGTGGTCGTAAAAGTATTGTAATTGGGCAGTTGTGGTAAGAGTTTATTACTGTTTAACCAACATTCTGACAAAACGATGAAATCACATTCGAATTTCAAAGCAGTTAACATAATAATCAGTTTGTCAAAATTTGCGTTAATACTCCGAATATTCTGCGCCAAAATTTTAAGATGCTTGTCAGGCTGTGTGATGAATTGAAAACATTGATCGATTTTACAGTAGTAACACTCTGAAGGTTTGACCTCATCAATTTCTTTGAGCATGGAATGGAGATTTTTATCCATTATTAATATTAGGGATGATAATAGTGTTGTAGTTACATTCGGTTGCAGTTATCCTGTATTGTTCATCTGTAGAATGGTCCATCGGACATAAGTAATATTTACTTTGTAGGTTAGGAATGGGTATTTGGTATATAATTTTGTAGAGTTTGTAAAGCGCGTTTATAGTAGAGATTAATAAATGCATGCAAACTAGATAGGACTTAAATATAACTGGGTGAGATAAAATTATGATACAATAAACATACACGATAAATAGGAAAATTATAAATAGTCACAGATTTAGTGATTGCACATTAGTTATATCTTGCTCTCTCTTGATTGGAATCACAGGAGTGCCATCCGATTTTCTTAGGAATATTTTTCCATTCGCCGTCCAGCAATATTTAAACTGGCCAGACTTTTTAAGTTCCCTGGCTAGATAGTAGAGCCGGTTGGCTTTGCTAGTAAGATGTTCCGCCACATATATTGGCGAGTGGGATGTTCGAATACCCAAATGAGATGCATTCAGCCTATTAGTTCGATTCGCTTTGTTAAAGATTTTAACCGATTTCATTACATTATTTTTATGTAAAGACGACGATAGTTCAACGATGACTGGCTTATTTGCCTCAGATTTCCCGGGGACTCTAAAAATGTCTCTAATATCAGTACAGGCAATTTTCCCGTTTGTGGCAACACTCATGTTAACGAAGTACTCGGAAAGAACTTCTCTGGTCTCGTTTACTGAACGTGGAACATTCCGAAGCTCTATTGTAGAGTTCCGTGAGCTCCGCAATAACTCCTCCACAGTATCCTCCAGGCGGTCAATCCGACTCAAGTTGTACTCAACTGTTTCTGAAAACTTTCCACTTTTTCTGTTATTTCGTTTTGTTTGGCGCTCATAAACTCTACCGACTTAATGATGTCAACTTTTAGCTCTGAAAACTTACTCTCGATGTTTTTAAATTTGGCATCCATATCTGCCTTCCAAGTGGAAAACATCTTTGAAATCCTGTCTTCAAAACATTTTAGCTTCCCGTCTATGTCAAAATCAGGAGAGCGACGTCGCTTGAGAGCCCGTTTCTGTCGCTCATTTATTTCTTCTTGAACAATTTCTTTTAAAAATATTTTAAGCCGTAGGTATCAATAAACTTTCTGTTATTTAATTATTTTAACTACGATAATGCGAGTCCAATGTTAGAGTCAGAACTCATCTTGATTAAGTTCCGCAACAGTTTTTTAGCAAAAGAATCACCACTTCACAGGATATAAGTCATATTTGGAGTGTTTTTCTTTCCAATGTGGAAATGTATGTACCAGACGTATTTTCCGTAAGTAACTGCAGCCTGGTACAATACACTTGTTATAACTCTTTTGCTTGTTGCGAAAGTAACATTTGCACCTAATAAAGAACAAAAATACACGAAAATGTAAACAATAATAATTATTTTGATCAACACACAAACGTTATATTGACCATAGAGTCCATAGATAAATACTAAAATTTTATGAAAAAAGTATACCAATATTACCAATAGTGTCATAGAGATGCCCGATAATGTGATAATTTTATCGTAGAGTGCTCGCAATATAACTCTGCGCGTAGCAAAATATGGAACTAATTGACAGGCCGTCAACTTCTTATTTACGTCAGTCAACGTCAGTTGACAAAAGTTTGTTTACAATTTGGTGTATTTATTAATTTCCAAAATAATTAATAGCTTTTATTATGCCGAAAGTGATTAAAAGTGCTGGCCGGGGCTGGTTCTTGAAAATCAATCGTGGTTGTGGAGAAGAACGATACAATAACGGGCCAAAAGTGCAGTTTTCCAAACGCAGAGCTATTTGACAACTAACATGTAGGGATACCATAGCAATCAAATCTCCACCTATTATCGGCATATTTTAAAGCTCAGGCTTTAGGTTGAGGTGCGGCTTTGGGTTTGATTGTTTTATCGCCAATTTACCCGTGGGAAAAAATGTGTGTTCCGAATGTGAGAAACTAGTTATAAATGTTTTTTTTCATAATATACAAATCAAAATAGAAAACACAGTGACACAGCAGTGAAGATCAGCTGATTGTATCTTTCTCGCTCGGGTACACTCGGCGGTTCCATGTTCACCCGATCGACCCTTTCACCTAACAGCGGTGCGCCAAAAGAAATTTTACTTAATTTTTTTTTCAACGTTAGCTTGGATGCTCTTTGATCCTTAACTCTGTATTAATTACTGTATTTTTATTGTAGGCGTTTCTGAACGTACTGTCACGTGGTAATGGACAACGCATTATACCACTGCACTCAGATAAATAAAGCGGCTACAATGGGCAATGTAAAAGAAGAAAACCAAAAGTGGCTTAAGAAAAATGAAATAGATTTCGACGATTGTAGGACAAATCCGCAGTTACTCGAATAAAGAGGCACAAAGAAGACCCACAATACCAAGTAGAATAACTATTAAAGGAACATGGACAGGAACTTTTGCGGTTACCGCCGTGATTCATCGTGATTTTAACCCTATTGAAAAAAGAAGATGATTCTATGGAAGCCAGTGACTCATTAAAAGAACGTTTATGCGCCAAATTTTCAAATAGTGTTATTTATGGTCTCAATAAAAGATTTACAAGTTTAAATTAAATTCTTGTTATTTCGATGTTGGTGTAGGTTGAAAATGACAGATTTTTTATAATGTAATAAACTATAATAAAGTTTTCCTGGTGGTAAGAGACTCAGACAGCCTGTACCAATTACCAATGATACTTGGTCATACTGAACCAAACCAGCACTTTGCAGTGCTGGTTTGGCGTTTATTACTTCGAGGCATTCGTTCTTGAGTCTCAGTTGTCGTGTAGTTACTTAAATTGCTTCCTTGAAAAATCCCTTCCCGTACCTGTTTTATGATGTTGTGCGTTCCCAATGAACGGGAAGGGAACCTATTAGCTTGACCTGGCAACATTAAGTACGCCACCAGTCGCGCGCAGACTTATACTGCGAGCACTATAATATCAAAACTAAGTCAAATATCGATTGATCGATTACAAAATTTGGGCTATGAGATAGGTTCCACATTTTAAATTGACTCTCTGTGTGTGGGTTATTTATTTATTTTGTATGCTGTAAAAAATCAAAATTTTGCTTTTGACCTATGTGTTAATACTGTTTATTACTCAGTGAATGAAATTATTCCATAAAAAACATTGAATCACTTGGCCAATTTTCTTTCATGCAGTCCTTACTTACCTTTGATCTCTGTGATTTTGTTTGAGCATGGTTCAAAAAAAAAAATAGCAGTCATAGGAACTGCCGATAGAAGTGAAAACGTTTAACTCAGAATTTGATAGCTTACTTTGGACACTACGCGGGTGAAATCGGAAGGCGTCACTATGATCATGGCCATCTAGAAATCCTGACGCATATCTAGATGGCCAGTGGGAAATGCTAACGCATTTCTAGTAATGGTAGGACTCTTGGTAGAGTCCGCCTGGGGAAGTACCACACCTTTACCAGTTATTCTACCGCCAAGCAGTAATGTGCAAACCTTACTGTGTTCCGGTTTAAAGGGCAATGTTTCCAGAGAAATTACAGGGCTTAGAGATATAACATCTTAGATCTCTGGGTGACGAGCGCAGTGCAGTGCTAAGTAATTATTTGGACTCTTCATGTTCCAATAGCTACGTGTCACTGTGCTGTTATGTGGCAGGTATGTTGCTGTTCATGTGTGTGTACCATCAGGCACATGTCCTGCTTGTCTCGTCACTCTTTATTTAAAAAAAAAAACATGGCCAGTCCCGAGTTTAGCCGAAGATTTTTTATCATTTACGAGCGTGACGTTAGAATTCAATTCAAAAAGAAAGCCCACGATAAATCTGTCTGTGGTGATCCAAAAGTTTTCATATCAAAAATGACGACAAAAACACGGTTGAAGACAATGTCACAAATTTTAAATATACATACATGTTTTACAACCATAGAACAGACCGCGTTAAAAAACACGCGATATTGTTTCAACACTATAAAACGAATACTATGAATTTGATCTAGTGACAATGACAATGGATAAACCGATACCGTCCAATTTATAGGTATCCCTAACGTGGAATTTTGGATTTTTTTAATTCACAGACTAAGTACCTAGAACTCTTTTAAACTATACAAGAAGTGACGTTGGCATGAAATCAAATTGTGACTACTGAAGTAAAGCGCGGGGAGCAGAAGTGTCAGCTTTGTTAGTCTGGTTGTCAAACTCAAATGAAATAGCGAAAAGAAAAAAAAACAGCGAGCAACACGGAAGGGAGTAGCCTTAGCTAAAAAATATTGTTCAAATCTTTCTGTCATTTCTTGCGGGAGGGGAAGTTGCACACTACCGCAAAGCCGCACTATTACATACAAAACATACCTGTACCGATCCATTGCCGATCATACTCACACAACCAAATCACTAACACATAAAAAATAAAGCACCATTCACAAATCTAGCCCCGCCCTCACGCCACAGTATATTATCAAACTCCATGGTCCACGCCAAAGATAGTTTGTCCACGCGGACTTGTACTTTGACAGAGGGGAAACGCTGTGTATTGTGTATGCCTACTCCCTTCCGTGTTGCTCGCTGAAAAAAAATGACATAAGATTTGTATGAGGTTTACCCCCGGTGATTCATACAATGCCAGATGCCAGCTTGCCAGCACAGAGCACAGATAACTAATTTATCGTTCATTCAATCGTTCAATGCTGCCATGCAAAACCTTAAATAAATAACTCCTGTCACGAAATGTTAAATTTGCATTTCACATGCATTGCAAAAAAGTTTTGGTTGTAAATGCCTATAAATATGCAAATGCTTAATAATTATTCTGGGTGATTAGAACGCCAAGATCGGAGAAAACGCTCACCAGCTGAGCAAATGCGCAGGGAGATTTGGACTCGGGAAACGAAACCACAGAGGTGAACGCTTCCGAAAATGACCTGCTGATTTCAAATAGCCCTTTTCAACACCACCCTCGAAGGCTATACACTTGGGTATCGCCCGATGGAAAAACCCGCAATCAAATAGACTATGTACATCATGATTCACATGCAAAGCAAACGCTCTACCACTGAGCTACATCCCCACTTAAAATATCGTCCGATACAACCCTTCGTTGAGTTCTTCTTGCGTACTTGAGGGGGAGGAAGCTTGAAATTGGCGGGGGGTGGGGAGTGTCCGTTCTATCTATATTATCTATTCTATGCCGGAGTTCATCAAATTGGACGATTTATGGATTATTAATAATCTACTTCTGGAAATATCTAATGATAAATACTTAAAAGCTTATGACGATTTTGATCAATAGAAAACAACAAGAAAAGTAAATTGTCTCGCACACGATATGAAAAGTAGAGTATTCACCTCAGGCATTACCAGGCCCATTACACAAGGCAGTGCTTTACTCCCTTGGTGAATAATCTACTATTAAATCATAGTTACGCTCGATAATTATTTCAATTGAATAGTAAAGCCATCGATTTTTTACTCATCGTGAAATAGTTCTGTTAACTTATTGTTTTAATTTTGTCAATTATAGCATAACCTACAATCGCTGCACTAGCGGACCGATGCTATTCATTTTAATGATGAAAGCACGAATATTCGACAATATATCACTGAATATATAATTAAGCTGTCTAGCCCCGGGAGGCCAGATTTGGGCAAAACCGGTTTTGAGACTTAAAAACCTTATTTTTTCATTATATACATACTTGAATATTAGTTTATTTTGATGCCTAAGAGATAGGCGATAATATTAATTAATTCATTGTCGTTTACAGACACACAAAGTTTGGTTTCATTTTTTAGTAATGATTTTTTGTGTGACGTCACGACGCCGGCCGCGTCGCGAGTCGGGCTTAATGGGTTAATATCGACAGAATCATTACCTTTATCGCTGTAATTATCGTTGCTTCACTTTTCACTGCACTTGATTTCATATTCAGTGAAATCATAATGTTTTTGTTTTATTATTTTCATGATCTATCATCGATCATTTCAACCGAATAAAAAAAATCTGGTAATACAATTCATAATCTGCATCTGTCATCTATCGCATTAGAACAACGGAAGTAAGCTCCGCGCCATCACTGAAGTCCTATGGCGAAATTATTGAACTAAGCCATTATAATATCATAGGTTTCATCTGTCATTGTAGAATACGACAGTGGCTCTTTTCGCCAACGGTCATGAGTGGTGGCGCGGACTCTATAATATGATGTCATCTAGCGGCAAGTAGCTGGTAAACTACTGCCGCTAGATGGCATTATCATATTTGAAAATAAAATGTTCTCTGTACAAATTCTAATCATATAATTTCATATAAATTTTTAAACTGTCTTCCATTTCAATGCATTTAAAATATAATATACGTATATTTCCTAGCTAATAGACACTTTCCTGTGTGTCAAAAATAGCTCCTATTCGCCGGCAATCAACGCAACATGCGATGGAAGTTTCATACAATGTTGTTACGACCGATACAGTATAGATGGCGCTAAAACAATATTTTTTAAATCACTCATATCTTCAATTGATGTTTAAAACAAATTGTTACATACTAAAATAATTAACTGTTGTTTTTTTTCAGATATTTGTTAGACAACGCGATCATTATAAAAGGCCGCCGTGTTTTAGACATCGGAGCCGTCTTTTATTCCGCTTTTATTGATAGTCGTTGTCAAATTGTCCTGTATTTAAAATTGTTTTGCATTACAAAAAGTAATCAGTAGAATTTAGTCATTTTCAATCAAAACAATGCAAAAAACAATGCAAAAAGAACATTTTAATTTAATTTGTTTAATAGATTTGTATGTAAAAAGTAATCAGTAGAATTTAGTCATTTTCAATCAAAACAATGCAAAAAAGCTTTTAAATGCCGGGGTTCGAACCCGGGGCATTTCACATGCAAAGCGAACGCTCTACCACTGAGCTACATCCTCGCTTGAACTACTGGTCGAAATAATAAATACAACTGTAACAAGGTAACGCTACATGACGTCATGTTTTGCGGGCGTGCAGCCGGCTTCATCGAATTATAAGACGTTATCACGTCAAAACTAAAGGCAGCCAGAGTCATTAAAAAGTCAAAGAAGCTGATGGTGAGCGATGTTCTGGGTTTCCGTTCGGTTATCGAGCAAAACTGGTCACAGTGGATTGAAGCAGATCTGGTTACCGAAACACCAGATGAGCTTTGGCATCGAGCAAAAACGCTCATTGCTACAAGTGTGCTGGAGACTGCACAACCAATTGCAACTCAAAAAAGGCAGCACTGGATGACTGATGGTACCTTTGAACTCGTCGAAAAACGCCGTAATATGAAAGCAGCGGGAATTAACATCAAGGACCTCAATAAAATATCGGCGCAAATTCAATTAAAATGACAAGACCACAATGCCTACCTGCGAAATATGTGCAAAGAAGTTGAAATCCATGCAGACAGATATGAGTCTAGAGACTTGTATCGCAAGATCCGCCTCATCACGAAAACGCTGTCGTCTAAAAAAGATTAGAATGGCCAAGTAGTCACTGAATTGGACAAAAGGACATTGTTCAAAATGGGCTATCCGTGGACAAAATGTTCTTGATAATTTTATTTTGTCAAAAAATCGATTTATTTTTGTAATGAATTATGATGTATTATTTTAGTACCCAGATTAATAGACAAAAAGTTCATTATATAAGTAATTTAATCTTTATTTCCGACTTCTCAACCAATTATATTGCCAGTCTATAAGCTTTGAATGATGTCGATTTTTTTCTCGAATAAAATCGATTTCTGTAAATCGATAGAAAAAGTCGTCTTAATAATTATGCGTGAAATAAACAATTGATATCGTATTTAAGTTGTTTTCAAGCGAAACTGTAGCTAGCTTTTTTGTGCACTTAATGGTTTTTCGTCGCACCCGCTTTTACAACGCCACGAAAAACAAAATAATCTACTTAAGCAGTTTTCCTACCACCGCCGCCGGCGAGAAAACGAGTAACTATCGACTATTTTCTCGCTCAAGAAACGTACAATAGATATACATTCCGTGTACCTAAATAAAAGAGATGCATATACAAACAGTTGATCGCTGACTGTTCACACTCCCGGCGAGCACTCGCTTCACTAGTTAGTCGCTGAGCGACAAGAGCTATGAAAGATAACACTCGCTCAGCGATACTCGCTAAGCGATTAGAATTAGAACACGCCGAGAGAGCAACCAGCGGTTCATTTCTGTCTATTCCGTGTGAACGTACGCGAACGTACGATCTGAACGTACACGTTATTTTACGCCGCGAGCGAGTGATGCGAGTAATCGCTCGCCGCACTCGCACAGTCGCATAGAGCCGAGGTACACAACTATGGGAACTACGCACTCGCTCCCCGCGGCTCGCCAACTCGTGTCTAATTCTAGCTTTACTCGTTCATCGTTGCCGATGAGACAACTGCCTAATGCTGAATAAACAGTAAACAATAATTCCGTAGAGCAGTATTAATAATCATCTACTCATTTTAACCACTAACTTGTAAATATTTTAGTTTTAGTTTTAATCAGCAGCCACCGTAATAGAATTGCATCGATTTTATCCACACGATCACTATCGATTTTTTTAGATCGATATTAATATATTTTTTTACAATGGCAGCACTGAATACGTCGATGCAAAATGCGTAGTTATCAGCTGTTTGTTTATGTTTATTGTGTCACGTGTTTCGTATTTGGAAATTGTGTTGTGATGTGTTTTTGGTTGATGAAAATGCATTCTTGGGACCCTAGCTGACCCTCGGAAATCGATGGCATCGTCCAATAACGACTCTGGCCCTCCGATGGTACAAAATGTTGTAGTTTTGTTTAAAAATAACCTCGTCAACGTTCGCATTACTTATGGGAAATATGCGTAAGTAATTTTTCTGCTACTACCAAAAGATAATATTCTGATATCAACTGCTAGAAGCCATCAAGTTTAATATATGATATCAGTGACAGTCAATGGCCACGTTTAGCCCAAAGTCCCTTATAAATGAACAATGTCCTTTCGGAAGTTTGGAGGATTTACTGTCAGTCATTAAATAATAAATAATAAATAAAATTGTTTATTGTTTTCTCTCACATAGAAGTTTTACATTACAGAGATATAAATCAAGTACATTTATTAGAGGTAGATTATCTATGTGAGAGACTGGTGTCTGTACTAGGAAAACCTGTATGACAGATCACCAGACTCTCCAACATTAGTGGTGACAATGGATAGGTAAGTAGTTTTTTAATATATGAACATGTAGATGTTAATTATTATTAGATGTAAGAGAGAGCACAAAATGTAAGTAAATATAGTGTGTGTGTGTGTGTGTGTGTGTGTGTGTGTGTGTGTGTGTGTGAAAGAGGGTGTGTCGATGTGTGTGTGTGCGTGTGTGTGAGGTATTTGAGGGTGTGTTTGAGTGTGTGCAGATGTATGCTCGTGTGTGATTGTATATGGGATGATTTGATCGTTACATGGATTTCATATTTAATTATTTCAGTATAGCGAGTAATTGTTCAGTGTCGTCATAATTAAGGGTCTTTAAAAAGTTTGAGGTATTTTTTTTACATTTAAGTTTTTGTAGGGGGTAAATTTCGATTTTAGCATTAATTTTGTTTTATAAATAGCCCCCAAGAAAGCCAAAGAATTTTTCAGAGAAAGCTGTGGACCACTGGTACGTTGAGGGGCATACCAAGTGTTTCAGCCGTTTATTGACTAAAGATGATGGGTTATAGTCAAGTTGAACATGTTGTTTTAGGATAATGTTCAGGATAAACAATTGACGTACCGACAAAACATCGGATTTGGCGTACAAATCTTTTGTGGGAAACCTAAACGGCAAGGAGAGGCTCACTTTTAGAACTGCTCTTTGAGCTCTTTCTAGTTTTAGCAGAACAGTCTTACCCACTCCACCCCATACTGTTATGCAGTAGGTCATAATTGACTGTCCTAGGGCCAGGTAAACCATTTTAATAATTTTAGGGTCTGCAATGTTTCGGAGATTTTTGAACAAATATATCAACCTACGTGTTCTACAGGAAAGAAGATCAATATGCTGCTTGAAGTTCAAGGTATTATCTATCATAACTCCTAAATACTTTATGGCAAAAACACGTGATAGATGGTTACAGCTACATGAGGAACATGTTGCAGAGGAGTGGGCAGTTATGAAGAAGTCATCGTGAATATTAAGGTGCTTATTGACTATGGAGAAAGGTATGTATTTAGATTTCTCAACATTTAGTGTCAGATCATTATGTATGAGCCAAGAAGACACAGTATTAAAACCCTGTTGTGCGGCACTATATACCTCTTCCCAAGTATCGCCATGGAAGATGAGAGCGGTGTCATCAGCAAAAGTCACGATCTTACCATTGATCAGCTGAAGGTTACACAGGTCATTAATATAGGTCAGGAACAGAGTAGGACCAAGGACGCTGCCCTGCGGTACACCATAGGTGATGGGAAGATCATCGCTTACAAGGTCACCCACTCTGACTCTCTGAAACCTTCCTGAGAGGTAATTTTTAAATAACTTTAACTGAGTGTCACGTATGCCTAATTTCTCTAGCTTGTTTAGTAGGAGTGGGACAGAGACCGTGTCGAATGCTTTAGCTAGATCTAAGAAGATAGCAATCACTTTCTTCCTATTATCCAACTTGGTAACTATGTGGTCAGTGAGTTCATGAACTGCATCACTAGTAGAGATTTTGGTTCTAAAGC
This sequence comes from Ectropis crepuscularia, assembly GCA_963693475.1. Classification (NCBI taxonomy): domain Eukaryota; kingdom Metazoa; phylum Arthropoda; class Insecta; order Lepidoptera; family Geometridae; genus Ectropis; species Ectropis crepuscularia. The sequence continues at coordinate 3,618,212 of OY856367.1, forward strand.
CAAATTGAGAAGTTGACAATAAGTTTTTAGTTTCAAGAAAATGTATTAATCTTTTATTTATAATTTTTTCCAAAATTTTTGATAAGCTTGGAAGAATAGAAATGGGTCTGTAGTTGTTAACACGGTCTCTGGCACCACTCTTATATATTGGTATGACTTCAGCAAGTTTGAGCTCGGAAGGAAAAATTCCGGAGGAGAGAACAAGGTTGAATATGTATGTCAAAGGTGGTACTAAGATATCAATATATCGCTTTAGGAAGTTACCAGAAATCGTATCGCGTCCTGTAGAATTACCTTTTTTAAGATTTACGATGAGGTTACGTACTTCAGACTCATCGGTTGGCAAGAGTACAAATGAATGAAGGTGAGTGGGAAGGGCTGCGACATTTTTGTGCGGCTTAGAGCCCTGAATGGTTTCAGCGAGATTTTTGCCGATTGATACAAAGAAGTCATTAATACTATTGATGGAGTTAGTAGGGTTAGTAGCTGATATTAAATCTAGTGCAGGGTTATGTTTTTGATTAGTATGTGTTACTTGTTTAATTGTGTCCCATAACATTTTGTTATTGGTATTTGCAGCCTTTTGTAATAAACTTTTTTCGTATTCTCTTTTTAGTTTCATTAATAAGCAATTGCAGAAATTCCTATATCTTTTGTAAATTGTTTTAATGACTTCGTCATTCTGATTTTTTTTTAATTTTTTGTGTAGGCGATCCCGGTTTTTTATACATCTTAGAAGTCCTGGAGTTATCCAGGGCTTCTTAATTCGTTTACGGTTTGGAATATGTGAAACATGGGTATTGGATTTTATTTTTGATTTTAATATTGATATTAGGCTTTTTGTAGCTAGGTTTGCGTCATTGGTTTTATAAACGTCACTCAACTGAAGCTTTTCCATGTCATGATCAAGACTTGCGTAATCAATTCTCATAATAGGCAATGTTTTATTAAGATTGATTTGTTTTTCTAGTATAAAAAAGAGAGAGTCATGATCAGTGACAGTAGTTTCAGCAATGTAACATAAGGCCGGTTGCTTACTTTTAAGCATTAGGTGATCTAAACAAGTTTTGCCGTGTGTCGGTAATTGATGAGCAGGAAGAATACTAAAAGAAGCTAATAGGTTTAGATAATTAGGAGCATTGACGTCATTATTGCCCTCCATGATATCTATATTAATATCTCCTACGAGGATTATGTTGCTATAGTTTAGGCTCGAAAGTAAATCATTGAGAGACTCAATGAAAGAGTCAGTATTTTTGTAACCTGGGGGTCTATAAATAGCAACCACAATAGTATTGCTATCAAGTTCAACAGTCAGACAGTTGGCGTTGAGAAGGTTTGGTTCATTTACTGTTACCCGAATATTATTCTTATAATAAACCACTACCCCCTCATTTTGTGTTTTATTATTATGCGTTTGAGCACAATTGTATCCTTCTAATGTCGGTATGTGATGAGTATGACGCAGCCAACATTCTGTGTGAATAATGAGGTCCCAGTCTGTCTTAGCCCTGTCTAATATGGTAAGAAAATCTGGAAAGTTGCGATTTATGCTACGAATATTTTGGTGTATTAGTTTTATGCTGGCATTAGGTTTATTTATTAAGTTTTGACAGTTATCAATATCGCAAACCGCAGATTGGGCTATAGTAAACTGGTCAAGTTCAGTATTTACTTCATTTATCCAATCGAATTTTAAAGGTTATTTTTAATAAAGTGTTACAAAAATAGTACACAATAAATAAGTAAGTAACTATTGAGTTGAATATAGGCCGAAATAATAAGGTAATAGTGAGCGCTAGCGTGCTGGAAATTCTTTGTTTCATTTGATGTACATTATATTTTTTTATTGTATGAAAATTGATAGGTGTGGAGTTGTAGGATTTAGTGTAGTATGTTGATGGAATGTAGGTGTAATATGCAATATACATAGTCACCAAACAGTTCTCCACATCTGCATATCGCTGCCCATGTGGAAATACCGAGTATGTATATGTATAATTATGTTCATAGTATATAACAAAAAGTAAATTCACTATAAGCATGTAAGCGCTAGTCTGAGTGTGTAAGTTTTGCAAAAAATGTTCGGGAGGGTATGATGAACTAATTAAAAATGAGCAGGATATCTTGATAACGTCATTTTCTCTAGAAAAAAACCGGTAAGAAAGAGACAGTTTGTACTCATGTACATGATAACACAAACAAAGTATACGTATGATGTGCTGACTCTTGATTTTAGTTAGTGTTTTGTAGTATTGTGTAGAAATCTTTGTAACATTTATAGAATAAATTCCATAGAAATCATTATGTTTCGGTAAGTTGTGTGTGCATTTTGTGTAAGTACGAGTAAATAAATAAGTAATATTGTATGAAGTAGGTATGTGTTTAGTGTGTCTGTAGTGAGGTAAATATAGTTTATTATTATTATATAATCTTAGTGTGTAATTAATATGTATTTGTAAGTATATATAATATGTGTGTGTAGATTTTATGTTCTGTTTTTTAAATAAAATAAATATTATATGAAATTTATACACGCAGACGAATAAGATTCCAGTGTAAAATATTAGTATTGAATACAAAAGGTTGACAATAGTTATTAGAATAGCCGGTACAGTTGCCTTCATCGCGATGCAGCAGGAGCTACAATAAGTTACAAGTCACTTTTTTCTCAGTTTTTCAATATCATCGTCGTGGTTGATTTTGTATGCTACTGCTCCTTCTTCTTTCCTCAGGTAAATTTTCCCATAAGAAATCCAACAGTAACGGTAATTATTCTCAGAGGCAAACTTACGGGCGTAATAATAAAGGCGCCTGTCTTTAATAGTCAAGTTTTCTGAGATAAAGACTCGATTACTTGGTCCAGAAATCTTCAAGTTAGAAGTATTTAGTGTTGAATCAATATGCATCTTGTTATATTTTTTGAACGACATAATAAAGCTATCCCGTTTGAAAACTGTAGTAAAATCCGCTATTATAGGTTTAATTGTAGATTTTGTATTGGCGCGATATATATCCTTTATTTCAAGATCTTCTAGAGTTATGTTCAAAACTTCAGCTGTATTCTTGATGATATCCTTTAATTCATTTTTGGATTCGTCGGGCCGTTGAGGTACGTTTCTGATTTCAATACTGGTACTTTTCGTTTGTCTGTTTTGAAATTCCAATTGAGCCTCGAGAAACTTAATACGACTAGTCAGATCCTTATTAGCATCTTCTACTGTATGTAGTCTCGTTAAAACCTCATCGTACTTGATCGACATGAACTCAATCGCAGCTTTTATCTCGCTAGTAGATTGCAAAAGCGTAGAATATTTTTCATCTTGGTTTTCTCTCAATATTTTGAACATATCCAAAACCTCATTTTTACTAATGTCCGTCTGATCTATGCGCTTACGCTTTGAGTTTGTTTTGCGTAATTTTGTATATGAGATACTCGAGCCAGACTCATCATCTTGCATCTCAGAATTAGAGTCAGTGATATCCTGAGGCTCATTAAGCTGAAGGGCCTGTTGAATTGGCGTTTTAAAAACTGCTGGTGATTCTACTGCTTTAGGCGGAGTACGCTTCAGAGGCATATTTTAAAAATAGTTTTAGTGAGCAAAAACACTTAGTAATTTTTCTCAAAATAATTCACAAGGCGTTTTGTCAGCTGCTGTGTTCGGCACAGGTCTTAAAGTATCCGGAGTGCAGAAACTGCCAAGCGGTTGATTCGGCCGTAAACAACTGCTATAGACTACGCATTGATGCACACATGAAGACAAATAGTATGAATGGGCCTTACGTATGTGCGTCAGCTCAACAGGTGAAAGTCTTCCAAGGCCACGCCTTACGGTCGTCAACTTGCGGTCGGAGTAGACTCGTTGTTGTCGTCTTGCTCAGGCGCAGGCTGTTTGTTATTCACACTTCTTGCAGACTTCTGTTCTCCTAATTTTTTACTCGAATTTAATTTAGAAAATGTATGTTAAATTTTAATAATAAAATTATACAGTAGTGACCAAAACGTCTACTCAGTGCTGAGGTCCGGAGGGAGAGGAAATTATTTCAGGATCATCAGTCGCAAAATTTCACATCCACGGAGCCCACGAGTGATTTATGCTCGAGCCAAATATTCTAGAGTCAGAAGTAAGAGCCGCCATTAAACATCTTAAGAATGAAAAAGCCACAGGAAAAGATGAGATCCCAATTGAAACTATACGAGCGATAACATCTGTAATAAGATATGGCTCACAGGCAAATGGCTCTCTGAATGGGCTCACACAGTCTTCACTCCTCTTGATAAAAAAGGCTCAACGAAAAAGTGTAGCAACTTTCGACTTATAGCTCTAAAAACACACGGAAGCAAAATAATGCTACACATAATAAACGAGCGACTGAAAGCATATTTGTCCAGAGAAATTGCACCAGAACAAGCCGGATTTGCGAAAGTGAAAGGAACCCGTGAACAAATTTTTATCGTTCGTCAAATTATTGAGAAAGCTCGAGAATTCAACAAGCCGACCTACATATGCTTTGTTGAGTTTTCCAAAGCGTTCGACTCGGTGAAATGACCAACCTTGTGGAAAACACTACTGGACATGGGTACACCACAACATCTCGTACACCTACTCAGGGAGCTCTATGAAGAGGGAACTGCTTCAGTGCGGACAGATGATCTCCTCTCAGATACCTTCTATCCAAGTGCAGGCGTGCGACAGGCATGCATAATATTACATCTACTGTTTAACATCTACACCGAGCTTATAATGCGAATCACTCTCGAAGGCTGGACCGATGGGATTGCGATTGGTGGATACAAAATTGCAAACTTGCGATACGCGGATGACACCACATTGTTCGCTAGTAACGCGGTTCTTATGGGAGAATTACTTCTCAAAATGGAGCACGTAAGCCTAACGTTTGGATTAAGGACAAACCGATCTAAGACCAAGATTATGATCGTGGATCGAGTCAACAACAACTCGCCCGAACTGAAACAAATTGCGAACTGTGACGTGGTTCAGACCTACGTATACCTTGGGGCCTTAATCTCAAACAATGGCGGCTGTGTAGATGAAGTAAAACGACGTATGGCTATTGCCAGAACCGCAATGGAGAAGTTGAAGAAAATATGGAACATTAACAAAGCCACCAAAGTCAGGCTCATGCGAACGCTTGTGTTCCCCATTTTTCTTTATGCAGCGGAGACGTGGACAGTGCGTGAGTTGGAAAAGGTGAAGATAGACGCTCTAGGAATGTGGTGCTGGAGGAAGATGCTCGGGATATCGTGGACAGAGTTCCGCACCAACGTGTCCATCATTCAGGAGCTCGGCATCAAGCAGCGTTTGTCGGCTGTAGTACCTACAGTATCGCATACTACAGTATTTTGGACATGTCTCCAGACGAAATGACGACTCCATAGAGCGGCTGGTTGTGCAGGGAAAAGTGAAAGGAACCAGATCCCACGGCAAGTCACCTATGCGCTGGACTGACCAAGTGAAATCCACAATAGGAAGCCACGTGTCTTACTGTTCACTGTTCACCACTCGTTATGCAGACAGTCTTTCTCTAGACTGTCTGCATAACGAGTGGTGTAATAAGCGTCAGACTGTTAGACTCTGCATTCAGACAGCAAGATCGGGTTCGGCGAGTCTTACTGGCTTACAGTCTGAATAACGAGTAGTGTAATAAGGCAAAGTCTTGGCAAAGACTGTTAGACCGACAAATACATGACACTGACATTGACATATAGTCTTATAATATCATATATTATAAGACTAATAGATAAATATAGAATGAACACCTTACAAAGGAAAACCGGTTGCTTTTTCGTGACGCTAGATTACGATCGCGAGGCTTCGGTTACAAGTACTGCTGGATCAAAAGAGGAAAAGTTTACTTGCGTAAAAAGGAGGGATTCCCACCTATTCCAATCAATAACTACGCAGATTTGGAACAAGCGGTACCTCTCATTAACCAGAGTGACAATCCTCAAGGACCATCTCTCGCCGGTCAATCTACTGAAAAACATTAATTTTTACGCCTGCCAAGGTCTTCCAATGTACCATAAAATATATTTTTGTGTTTCTGTAACTAGCTTTAATAACACTGTAATTGTCTATTTTTACTTTCTATACCATTGTAATTTGACATCCAGGTTGATAAAAAATCTAAAAATTGTAAGCAAAATACCATCTAGTTATTCTGATATATTACAACCAGTCTTGGTGTTGGGATGCATAAATATTGATGTAGATATAAAAAACATACACCACACCTCACGACTTTCATCACCACAACACACGAAACACACGCCAACAGTCCGATTTCTGAGGGTTCTACTCAGTGTTGCCTCCGAATTTATGCACCTAATTTTTTTGCGAACTCATTTCTCTGAAAGTGTAATTGCTGAAGTGGTTCAAACAGGCGCTAATTTTGATATGGGAAAAAATAAAATTGTTTTTGAAAATGGCTAACATAGACATATATGAAGATCTGGATGATAACTTGCAAGTGGAGTGTCGCGCTATTGATATACCTGAACATTGTAGAGAACATATTGCTCCTTACAATGTAAAGATTTTGTCTCACAACATCAGAAGTTTGAATCACAACTTTGCAAACATACTTCCGACACTATCTAGGTTGAAATGTGAATTTGATGCGCTGGTGTTTTCGGAGTGTTGGCTTCATGAGTTTTCTAACATTCCACAGCTTCAGGGATATGACGTCTTCCACACTTCGAAAATAACTAACAAGTGCGGAGGTATCGTCGTATACGTCAGAGAGTGCTGGTCGGCGTCGGCATACGAACCAGATTTACAGGAGGCAAACTGTCTCGTAGTGTCTCTGGGGAAGTCGCTAAATATAATTGCTCTATATAGATCCCCGGCGGTAAAAAACCTGGAAAACTTCAACAATAGTCTAGATGACCTTTTACTTAGTAACAAGCATTGCACCGGGACATTGGTTACTGGTGATATAAATATACTGGAAGAACCACCAAGTAAAGACAATTCTGCTTACCAGAACCTTATGGCTGGACATGGGTTTCTATCTGCCGTCACGCGACCGACCAGAGGGTTAACATGTGTGGATCATGCCTTTATAAAGTCGCCGGGCAGGGGACTTGGTTTAGTCTGTAATTCATCAGTTACTGATCATGATATTCTGTGCGTGGGAATTTCACTAAAAGTAGAAATAAATAGAAATAAAAGTAATATCATCAAAACTAATTTTATGAATGTGGCCGAAGACTTAAAATTGGTGGACTGGAACAGGGTACTCAATAAACGTTATGTAAACGAGGCAGTTTCCACCTTCAGTAAAATATTAACAGACTGCATAAGCAAACATACGCACGAAGTGATTGTTGGCCGCTCAAAGCGAAACCTGAAACCCTGGATCACTCCTGGATTGCTTAGGTGTCTGAGACATAGGGATAATATACACCTGAGGCTGAGAAATGATCCACTGAATAAAATGCTTAAAACTACATATGTCCGCTACAGGAATTTTTGCAACAAACTAATTCGTAAACTTAATTAAAATTGAATATGCCAATACTCAACTGGCCCAGAACAACAGCAATCCTAAATCGCTGTGGAAGCCAATAAAAGAAGTATGTGACATACCAAATATAAAAAAGAACTCAGACGAACTCTTAAATAAAGCGGTGAGCGACTCCCAGACTTCTCTGGACAACTGTAATGAGCACCTTGCCACGACTGGTTCCAAACTCGCCTCAAACATTTTGGAAAACCTAAGGGTGTCACATAAAAATCTAGCTCTACATAAATCGTATAAAAGCCGTTGTCGGAACTCACTCTACATGTCGCCTACAGACAATGGAGAGATACTAGGTATTATCCAAAACCTTAAAAATCACAGCGCTCCTGGACTAGACGGCATAACTTCTCTGTTATTGAAATATGCCAAAGAGTCGTTAATAGAGCCCCTTGTTTACATATGTAATCTCAGTTTGTATTCAGGATCATTTCCTGACTGCTGGAAGACATCATTAGTTATTCCAATATATAAATCTGGTGACAAAACTGACCCAAATAACTACAGACCAATAGCTCTACTCAGCATAGTATCAAAAATACTAGAAAAGCTAGTTAATCGGAGGCTAGTGGACTTCCTCGAGAAGTACAACCTACTGAATTCGAGTCAATTTGGTTTTAGAAGAGGGAAATCCACTGAAGATGCAGTTCAACTTTTGTCTGAGACAGTCGGCTCCCACCTGGACAGCAAGAAAAGGTGCATCGGTGTTTTCCTCAACCTCTGTAAAGCTTTTGACTCTATATCTCCTTTAATTCTATTAAGAAAGCTAGAGTCATTCGGTGTGCGTGGGATTTCCCTATCTTGGTTTACTAGCTATTTAAAAAACAGAAAACAAAGAGTAAAAATAGGAGAATTTACTAGTAGCGATGTAGACATAGAGTATGGAATTCCACAAGGTGGAATTTTGGCCCCAACCCTGTTTATTTTGTACATAAATGACATATTTCACTTACATATACCTTAATTAATTGTAAACTTATCTGTTATGCGGACGATGCCGTGGCTATCTTTCATGAGAAGAGTTGGGACTCTGTCGCCGAGTGTGCTGAGCGTGGTTTGACTATGCTTACTCGATGGCTTGACAACAATCTTCTGACTCTTAACGTTAAAAAGTCAAATTTTATAGCGTTCCACATTACGGCAGCTACGTGCACCCCAATCTCTAAACTTGCTCTACATAAAAACTGTGATAGTGACGGATGCTCCTGCAGCTTAATGACCAGAGCTAGTGTCATTAAGTACCTGGGAGTAATGATAGATGAGAATCTGTCATTTTCACGGCATATTTCGTATACATCGGGGAGAGTTAGGAAATTGCTATATGTGATGAGAATTTTGAGAGCCACTACTTTCGATAGCATTAAAATGTTGATTTACAAATCCCTTTGCCAATCCTTACTTCTCTATTGCATAGGCGCTTGGGGCGGTGCGGCTAAAACCCACATGGAAAACATCGAAAGAGCACAAAGAGCTTTTCTTAAGGTGATGTTAGGCAAGCCACGAAAATACTCTACAGACAAGCTGTATCAAGAAGCTTCGGTCCTACGAGTTCGCCAACTGTTTGTCATGCGGGCAGTAGCTAAGTGCCACGGCTTGTCTTATGGTGACATCGCAATCAGACAGAGTCGTTCACGTGACGTACCGCTACTTAGAGTCAACACTTTGTTTGCCGCTCGGTTGCCCCCGTACATTCATATTTATACATACAACTCTGTTTGTAAAGTAGTTGAAATCAGAAACTGCACCTTCGACGAATACAAACCTAAATTGGTAAAATGGTTAAGTTTACTCTCAGCTGAACAAACCGAAAAACTTATACTGCATACAGAAATGATCCGCAAAGAAGTTTTTCCATTTACAGCTCCTTTTTCTCTACAAATTCTCTCATGCCATACGCCAACCTAGAGGCTCTCTCGTATATGTGTACATAAAATTGACGCAACAAAAATATATACACACAAACACACCTTCTCATACACAGACACACACATACACTCACCCTCATACATGCACGCATCACAACATATGGCATCCTCATCAGAATTTTCATGTTTGTATCGTCAAAATTTATCAAAAATAGTTAGCAGAGCTGTGTTACTTTACTATTATTATTGCATCTTGCTCTTCTCTTTTTTTGGGTGGAATGAGTGGAAAGATTCCAAACGCGGCTAGAGGAAAACTCAAAACAGATCGGGTCTGTACAAATTATTTGTTCGTTCTCTACTATATGCAATTCCAATGCACCGGAAAAAGACAGTTTTCTTTCCACTATTCTTTCCTGATGAGGCTTTCATTGCTAATTGAAGCAAACTTAATTTCACTTAACTTTAACTCAGCTTTGTTTGACTTTGATTTAATTTTAATTCAATTCTGTTTTGATTTTGTTTTGGTTTGAATTTCATTTGATTTTAATTTAATTTTGATCTGATTTTAATTTGATTTAGTTTAAGTTTTAGGTTACTTTTTTTCTGATTTTAATCTGTTTTTGATTTAATTTTAATTTAGTTGTAGTTTAATTTTGATATGATTTTAATTTAATTCTGATATTTTTACTTGATACACGGACAGATGAAATGAAATGATAAATATCTATTAATTTAATTATGTAAATGTAATCCGTTGTCTTTAAATTCATTAATTTTATTATTATATAATACATAATTGTCAAGTCATAAAAATTTCTTGCAACCCAATCAGCGCTAAATGTACTGCATTAAACTATACTCTCGGGTGCCCAAAATACAGGCCAAGCCTAGTTTGGAACCCAACGCATAAACTGCGGAGCCAGCTATGTATGACACTATTTCAACCACAGAACAGATATCAAGAAGAAGAAGCAAGTAGGCGGGGCAATCGTAGTACTAAGTAAGCGCAATCTCCGCATACTTTGAGAGTACGCCCACTTCCGAATACTTAGTCGTGCTCTGCCACTACTGCAGTACTCCTGAATCCGCGATTTTGAATAAAAAGTAAGCAGTCATGCCATATTGTGCAGTTATTGAGTGTAAAAACGATAGCCCTGCCAAAACTTTATCCAAAGGAGGCATATCGTACCATCGGTAAGTCCTATTTTATTTAATTTTGATTTTATTGTGAATATAAATTAATATTAGCTTAAAGAGAGAAATGATTTAAATGAAGTCAACTTTAAAGTCATTGTAATAAGGTCCATTTTCATTCAAACTATATGTGATATTCTCGATCATTCTATGCATGCGAGTAGCGCTACTCAGTGAAGGATGGGACGCAAGCTGTTGAAATTGCTAATATCGATATTTCTAACTTGTACAGTTGTGTGAACAAAATTTATTATTTAGTATTTGAATAATTTAACTTATAAAAAAAATAATTTAATTTGAAAAATGTACATTTTATCATTTCAGTGTTCCTTAAAGTCCCGTTGTTAAGGAGAAATGGATAGAAGCTACAGGAAGGCAAAATTGGTTTCCTTCCAAAACAAGCACGATTTGCTCTGAGCACTTTTTAGACAGCGATTTTATAATTTAAAAAAAAGGAAATAGGTACATAGACGAAACAGCAATACCGACAAAAATAATTATATGTTTTCGTGTATGCGTGTTTATTTCTTACATTAAACCCCCATTTTGGCTATGGTTCATTTTATAAAAACCTAAAATCCTGTAATCATACCTTTAACCCCATATCATAGTTGTTTCCACATAAAATATTGTGATAATTTCCACATAAATTCAGCGGCTTCTACTCCTCGAAAAAAGTTTCTATTCATGGTCATAAAACATCTTGAATTTTTACTGACAACAACTTAAATGACAAGGTCGTCCCTCAAAGAAAATAACTATTTCCTTACATTGTGTAACAGCTATCTGGCCGCCATATTACAAGCTTAGCTTAGTTTAGCGTCAGATGGTGTTGTGTGTAAATGTTTCACCTATATTTATTTATCTTTACCTCACTCAAGAAAAATATCATTCGACTAAAATACAAATTTTAGTGCTACTTGCCAAGACCAATTTCATAATTACTTTATTTACTTAAGATATTTATTTAGTTTCCTCCGAGTATTTTTGTAGTTTCTTCCTAGTAATAACGTTCTTTTACAAAACTCTGTTACGCTACACTCTATAGTTAATAAAATTAAGATGGTACAGTTAGTTAGTTAGATTAGCGGGGCCTTTTCCGCACCTAGCCTCTTTATTGGGCCATTGTACGTGTCTCATACTTCCCTTTACTCCAACCAGCCCAGGCTGTCCCAGAAGGCAAGCATCCTGTTAAGGTTGCGACAGGCATCCGGAACAGACGATGGAGATTGGAGGAATTCTGCCCGTTGATCTGCCACACTGCTGCACTCCACAAGTACATGCTGTGGCGTTTCTTCTTCCTCCATGCATCCTCTGCATAGAGGACTGTCTGTTACACCTATGGTATATAAGTGCTTATTTAGGGGACAGTGACCAGTTATTATACCTATAACTTTACGAATTTTGTCCCTGTTTAGTCTGATGAGGTTGCGGGCAAGCTTTTTAGATGCTTCCGGAATAGCATTCTTTGTTTGCCTGCATCCTTCATTGTTATTTCATTCAGTTAAATGGGCTTCTTCGGTATTTCTACGCAGCCATGTTTTTATTTGAGCCTGGGGTATAGGCATAAGTGGTTCCGGTCCATGTACCTTTGTCTTTGCTCCCCTTTTGGCCAGCTCATCTGCTGCGTCATTACCTAGTGAGTCGCTGTGTCCTTTAATCCATTGGAGGGTTACTTTGTTCGCACCCGCTATGGATTGGAGTGCATTGTGGCATTCCAGTATAAGGACAGAGGTTATAGTATTGTTTTTAAGGGCTTGAAGCACGGAGGCACTGTCGGAGACAATTTTAATGTTTAGGTCTCCAACATCTCTGGCTTCAACTGCCTGTGCTGCCCTGGTGATGCCGATACATTCAGCTTGAAATATTGTGTTTAAGTTGCTTAAGGTGTTTGATATCCTTATTATCAAAAAGTTCAAATCCAACGTCGCAACGTAAGCACGTATCTGTGTATCGTTCTCCACAAACAATTTGAAAAGTTTAGTTCAACGCAGTGTTTACGAATAAAATTAACAGAAACGTGATCTTCGTAAAATCATAAAGTGAGTGATATTTCTTTAGTGAAAATCAGTGGATAAAGGAGTAATATATAACCGAGTTAATATTAATTTTCGTCGACCCCTAAGAGCGCTAGTCAACGGCCAGCTCGACGCAACTGACCAGTGGGCATGACTCATAGCGGACGCATCGCCCGCTAGACGCTCGCCACAACACTAGGCGCCCGCTACCCAGCCTGCCTGAGGGGAACAGTGTTGTGTTTGTTTGTTAAGTTTTTTTTTTTTTTTTTTTTTTTTTGGCGTTCCGTTATTTTCTGTTTTGGATGCTGTCGATGTCTTTATCATACAGCAAAATGCAAAGTTTGGCTGAAGCTAATAACAAAATTAAGGAACTCAAAACTGAATTGCAGAAAATACAACAGCTTAATATAAAGTTGTTAAAAGACCACGAGGAGTTTTCCGCGGATTATAAGGAACTGTTAAACAGGAACTCAATCTTAAAAGGACAGATAGCTAGCCAGGAGATATTGCTGAGTGAAATCGCATCGGATAAGACCGAATTGCAAAGTATCCTTAACGGAAACTATATAAAAATGGACGAATATGAAGATGTGTTACAAATTATACGTATGCACGAAAAAAATGCAGCTATGTTTGAAGAGCTTCAGAAAACTATACAAATTGACAACGAAAGAAATGTGACAAAGTTAAATGAGGAAATTGACACGTTAAAAAATGAAATTTTGAAATTACAGCAAGAAAATTTGAATCAGCGACGACTAAGTGGTGAAACGTTTAATGATACTTTTGGAAAAGAGGGAGTAATATACGACCGAAGGAAAAATGAGGACATACAAATAGAAACTAATTCAATGAATACACAAGGAAATGAGAATAATGAAATAATTGACATACTCTAATGAAGTGAGGTATAGTAACTTTAATTCACGTAAAAAGATGATTTTATGTGACAACTTCGGAAAAGGGCTTGCTCAATATGTTAACCGTAGATCACCTGAATATGACCATGTACTATCAATTTGTAAACCTGGAGCATCATTAAAAAATATTGTACGAGACATCATACAGTTAGTAAAGGATTTGAAACCAGTCACCCGCCCGGCGCGATCAAGGTCGGTCGCGTTGTGCGTTTGTTGCGCTAGGTTTGCCGCCTACAGTTATCGTCCCCACGTACCACTGCCGGCTGGGCGGAGTCCTCCCTCGCGGGAGTTGATTCCCCGCCGCAGTGCGCGCGCGCCGCCGATAACACCTACCTGCGACTGTCTGGATTACGGGAGCTCCGTCCGCGTGTAGCTGGCCCGAATCCAGACCCCCACCGCCTCGTGTGCCTACGCACGCCCGGGCGCATCCGACGTGCTCAACCCGTTTCTTGAAGAAACGGAGGAAGCCGTCGGCCCGTTCGAGCACCCCCCTACCCCTCGCACCCCCCCCTCGTCCGCCTGCGAGCCCCGAACCAGGAAGCGCTTTGGAGTGACCGGCCGTGTCGCGATCGAGTAGCCGGACCTCTTTCGGTTCGCCGAAAGTCTCATCCGGCTAGCTCTGTATCGCCAGGCATTCAAACTCCCGAGTGCTGGGCTCGTGACTCGGACGGTGCGAGTGCTAGCGAACTTTATCTACTGTCTACAGACGTCCTAGTTCAGTGTGTATTCAGTGATCTTCACCTACCCACACGGATTGCAGTGATCAGTGTTTTGTTGTACTAGTCTCTGGACGTTCGCGCGGGCTAGTACAACAACGGTATTGTACGCCGGTACAAATGCCGTAAAAAGTGAATTGTTATGTACAAACATTATTTCCCATCTAAGATGGACAAAAGCAAAGGCTCGGGCATGTCGTCTTCGGCGGCGTTCGGGTCTACAGCCACCTCCGGCTCCGGCTCAGGGAGCATGGAGATCGAGGAAGGATCGCAGGCGCGATCCCCCCGCACCTCACCCCCCGCACCCGCGGGACCTTCGACCGCCGTCGCAGAGCCGGGAACGCCGACAGGGCGCATCTCAGCCGCCGGCGGAGTAATTACAACCATCGGGCCTCAGGGAGAACCCTCCCTGATTACCCGACAGGAGGAGCAGGAGCGCATACGAGCGAAGCGAGAGGCGCGCGAGCGCTGGATGCGAAGCCTCCCATCGCCGCGCGCGTATCGTTACATGCGAGAAGAAATGCGAGCACCGGGACGCGGCGCCGTACTCAAGCGCGGTGCTCAGCGCTTGATAGCGAAGCCGCTGCTTGTCTCGCCGCCTGCAGCACAGCCTACCATTCCGAAGAAGAAGCCTTCGCCACCTCCGCCCCCTGCTCCTGTTAAAAGATTGAACATCAGCAGGGAAGATTCATCGAACGATGACAAAAGAGGGCGATATCAACAATCGCTTTCCTCCCCCGCATCGCCTTCACCCCCGCAAGCGCCTACAGCGTATGCGAACAAGGCGGCCACGCCCCCTCTGACGTCACAGTCGACTCAGAGGTCAGTCACCCCGGCGTCGATGCCCACTGCTGGGAGTCCGTTGCCCACTATCGGCGACGCGAACCCGCCGCGCCCGCCGGCGCAGATAGCCGGCATTAGACAACCGGGAAGTAATAAATACCCCCCCATAGTGGTCGACCAGTTGAAAGATTGGCCGATGCACTTGGGGGAAATTAAGAAGTCACTAGGCTTCCCACCCAACGTCAAGCCCTACCTTAAGGGCTTGAGATTTCGACCCAAGAACGAAGACGAATTCCGAGGTGTACAGCGCTACCTCGTGGACCTCAAGAAGAGACGTCCCGAGGTAGAATTTTACTACTACGCTCTGGAGCGGGAGAGGCCCCACAAGGTGGCCTTATGGGGCCTCCCCGAGGGCACGGCTCCAGAGATGATCACCGGGGCGCTGCGAAAGCTGGGGTTTCCCGCCAGCTACGCGCGCCTTCTCCCAAGACGACCGCGGGCCACCAAAACAGTGGTTCACATCCAATTCGACCCGATGTCGCGAGAGCAGCTCGGTCGTTTGTACGAGACGACCGAGCTGTTAAACATGCCGCATATCGTCATCGAGGCCTGGCGGGGCAAGACGACGGTGCCACAATGCCACCGTTGTCAGCTCTTCGGGCACGCGTCGGCGAATTGTCACCGCAACGCTAAGTGCGTTAAGTGCGGTGGCCCCCACGCCGGCGCCGAGTGCCCCCGCGCCGATGACGATCCATTACACTGCGCTAACTGTAAGGGCGCGCACGCGGCTAACAGCCGCCAGTGCGCAATCTTCCGGGGTGAGGCCAGACGCCGGAAGATCGCCCTTCCGGGCGCGCGCCCTCCCCCGCCGCCGCCAAAGTCACAAGCCGCCAAGCCAGCGCCGCCTCCGAAAGGGGGCCCGGCGCGGCTCAACCAAGGGTTTCGGGCGGACCGACAGGACGGTCCGCCGCGGGGCCCTGCACCGCTGAGAACATGGCCCATCGCTGCGCCACCCCTCGACTGGGGCTGGCACGCGGCGGGTCCCACCGCATACATGTTTCCTGCCCCGACGACACTCAATCCCCCGGCCAACTCACCTGGCCAGGGAGGGCGAAGGAAGAGGAAGAGGGGCAGGAGGAAGAGGCGCAACAACTCTCCTGCGGCAGTCTCGACATTACTGCCGCAGTACGAGAGGCCGCCGCCTTTCACACCCTTCAAGCCGGGGCCTCAGCCCCAGGCAGGGGCGCAGCAGGGCGCGGCTAGGGCCGCGCCGGCTGACCCCCGCATCCGTCCCAGCACACCCGCCCCTATGCCTGTGACCTCCACGGCCAAAGGCAAGGGGGCGGGTAAGAATAGTAAGGCGCCGGCAGAGCAGTCTGTGGGGCCCGCTGCGGTTGGGCCGCAGCCTGGCCCCTCCACCGCCGCCGACACCGCACCGCCGCCGGTTACGACACCGACGGCCACACTACCGCCCGCGAGTGCCGCAGAGGCCGCGCTGACTAGCGCGGACCCGCGCTTGTCGCGCGCCCCGGACAGGCGCCGCGAACAAGAAGAGCCCAGGCCGCGGCGGGGAGGCTATCAACCCTTCCCCGACCCGCGGCTAGGGCAACAGCCACAGCCGCCGCCCGGCTTCGGGCCCCCGGGCTGGGGTCCCTACCCCGGCAACGAAGAATGCTTCCCACGCCCACCCGTGGGACTACCACCATCGCACGGCCCACTCGGGACCCAGGTCATGTCCGTGATCTGGAGTATCCTGAGGGGCGCGTGCGCCTCCGCGGCAGCCGGCGAGGACGCCGAGCAAGCCGCGGCCCGCGCGTTGTTCGCCGTCGTCCAGACTCTCTATGGATAGACGGCGAACCGCAACAGCGAGCTACACAAAAAAAAAAAAACAGGACCACTAGCCTAGACGCGGACTGTCCGCGTCAGGCGAACCGGGCCGACTACGGCCCGCTAAAACCTCTGGTGCTGTGCCGCCAGAAGCCCTACCGCGGTAAAGAGGTAAACCTCGAGGCCGCTGTCCTGACTTCCCCCGCGGGGAGGAAGAAGAACAACGATACGGATTTGAATGTAGGAGATGATATAATTGTCATTGCGTCCGATTCACTGACTTACGAATTAGATTTAGTTAAATATGTAAGAGATATATGTAAATGTAAGAAAATTAAATTACAAGTGACTACCTTGCCGTATGTAGGTGTTAAAAATGAAAAACTAAATGAAAAGATTTATAAACTAAATCAGCAACTGTATAATTTCGTCTCTAGGTCAACTGGAGTGTCTCTCATCGACATTAACCGGTACAAAAACAATTTTTACACACCGACAAATAAATTATCACTCGAATTTATACAGTTTCTATACAGAAATGTGGTGACTAACACTATGTATGAATATACTCATACTTTTAATAATGTAATTGACCTGACATCTAGTGTAACTAGTAAATGTAATTTCGTTAACAGAAATGTAACTCAGACAGACGGCGACAATATCACTTTTTTAGATCAAAAAAATTCCCAAATGACAGATTTATAAAAAAGGATCAATTATGTTTATTGCATCAAAATTGTAGAAGTATTAAAAGTAGGGAAAAGCGTCTGAAGTTGCAAAATTTAGCTAAAACATATCAGCCAGATGTACTTATTTTAACTGAGACCTGGCTCTGTCCAAATGATGTTGATGCTTTTATTATTGAGGGCTACAAACACGCGAATTACTTTATTAGACATAAACGTGTCCATGGTGGTGTGTCAATACTGACACATAATCATTTAAAATTTAAGAAGTTAGATGATATCGACAAATTATCAGTTGAATACCATTGTGAGCTTGCAGCTGTTGAAATATGGAAAGAAAATTATCCGGAAAAAGTTATAGTAGTTGGGGTGTATAGAACTGGTAAAGGAAGTTTCCACATTTTTTCGGAAACTATGACGAAATTGCTAGACCATTTAGGTGAATTATCAAACGCTAGTGTTCCGTATAATCGGGCAACATTAAAAATCATAGCGGATCTATGGTTTTGACAGCCGGCGGTGAAGTGACGTCTCGTTACGCCGGTATCGTTCGAGTGACTCGTTGTTTTTTCTAACTGGTGTTTTTTCGGGTTTAAAACGTTAATATTGTGCGGGAATGCGTATTGACGGGAACATATCGCTACGGGATTAGTGCTGGACTATTTACTCGTGAAGGGGCTACTGGATTGGCCGTTTCCAGAACGCAGGATCGTTCTGGGAATTCTGGACCGGAGTTCGCCTGGAGATCGTCCGGTTTGGGTTCCACATTCCTTTTTTGTCCACTTCCCTTATTCCTTCGACCAAACTGGACTTTGGACGACGACGGGAACAATAGGTAAGTGGTTAACTTGGTTTGCAATTAGGAAGTAACGTTAAAATCGGTATTCGGCATTTATGAATGTTTGAAAGACTTGCTAATGGGCCCCAGGTCGGTATTTCTGGTATAATACTAAACATTTTTTGGTAGCAGGAGCGTCGTTGGCCGTAAATACTCCCTTTTTGTTTTATTTTTCTGGCAAAATATACCGGGTAGGCCGAATATTTGGGGGTTCCCAGTTTATAATTTCTCCCCAAACTGTCGGGAAATTAGTATTAAGTGGTATCCGGTTTTTTAGGTTGCGGATATATTTGTTGTGACATTGTCCGAACTTTAGGCTAATTTAAAATTTAAATTTAAATTTAAAATGGCTTCGGATTTGGCCAACCAGCTCCGATGGTTTGAATCCTTACAAGGATTGGTCGGCAGGAGAGACCGGGAGGAGGCGCTATTAAACAGGGCAGAACACCTCGACAGGCGCCTGGAGATCGCTGAGAGGAGCACAGGATTGCTGCGGGATGCAAGGCCGCCTCCACCTGAGGAGCAGATGGAGAGGATCGACGCGGACATGCGGCGCATCCTGGATTTGTACGACGAGGTCTCCGAAGGGGTTCGCCAGCTGGAGAGGTCTCGTCAGGGAAGGGCGAACTCGGGACCCGTCATCAGGAATGCGGGTTCGGGTGTAGTGGGACGCCTTCCCACCCTGGACTTGCCCAGGTTCACAGGTAACCTGCGAGAGTGGAGCGGCTTCCGGAGTATGTTCGCCTCTATCGTGGATTCACGCACGGATCTGACGAAGGCGGAGAAACTGGCCTATCTCCGCACGTCACTGGAGGGTGAGGCACTCTCCCTGATCCAGCACCTGGAGCTGGACGACGACAACTTCGGCACGGCGATGGAGTTGCTGGAGACGAGGTTCCAAAACCCTCGGCTCCTCGCCGACGCTCACGTGGTCCAAATACTGGGGCTGCCGAAGGTGACTGAGAGGTCTCAGTTGAGGCCGCTAATCCTCACGCCCGTGAAGGTGGCGTACAACGCCTTGCGCAGCTTGGGACTGCCAGTAGAACACTGGTCGTTTCTGCTGGTCCACATTCTGCTGGGCAAGGTGCCGCTGGAGTTGCGCGCCCGGTTCGAGCGGGAAAGGGGCCTTCACGGCGACCCGAAGGTCTTCCCCACGTTTGAGGAGCTGCTTCGGGTCCTGGAGTGGGAGGCGAGGATGGTCGAGTCGGTGCCGCAGGAGGCGCAGCCCGCCGCTTCAGCTCGTGGCCCTGCCGGAACAGGACCGCGACCTACCAATCCCCGCACTCAGGGTGGGGTAAAGCGGACGGCGACGGTGACGACTGCGTCGGAGCAGGATTGCCCGAACTGTGGCCAGCTTCACGCGCTGGTGCAGTGTCCGGCCCTGCTTGCGAGGACGAATTCCGACCGACGAGGGATCGTTCGGAAGTTGCGTCGGTGCTACGGGTGCCTGGGGGGTCATTTGTACAATGACTGCCCCACGGCACGGCCGTGTCCTGGGTGTGGGGGACCACACCACCAGCTCTTGTGCACCAGGAGCGATGGTGCTGGTCGACAGCCCTCAGGGAGGGGGCCCTCCACGGGCGGGGGCGCTCCCACGCAGAGCCACGCATTGTACAACAATGAAGTGGCTACAGCGTGGAGCACACCCCCTCCACCCCAACCCACGGCAGCACCGGGCAGCCCAACAAGGGGCGTCCTACACGTGGCTCGGTCACCGACCTCACAGCCCGCGCGGACGCGGGCGAACTGGAGAGGTGGAAGGGTGATACAGGAGTCACCACGGGGGCCACCTCCCCAGCGTTATCCTTCTCCGCCGCTGGATCCGCGACCAATAGAATGGAGGGCGTACACGCCTCCCCTCCATGAACATCCGAGGCTGGATTACCACCCGCCCTACTTTAGGTACGGCAGGGCAGCTGGATATGCCCCCCCTCCGATGGCCCTTTGCACTCGGCAGCCATACTGGGCTGGGCCCGGTAGTCCGACGGGTTCGGACGGGCCTCGGAGGGATTGACTAGCCTCCGTTCCCTTGGCACAGGATCAACCGGTGGTCCTGCTGCCCACCCTCTGGTTAAGGGTTTGGGGTCCAAGAGGCGACTACGTCCGGATACGAGCGCTCTTGGACACAGGGTCCCAGGGGTGCATTTTAACAACCCGGGTTGCTCATCGCCTGGGCCTGGCTAGGTTTCCGTCACCGACTCCGTTGCGAGGAGTCGGGAACACAGAGGTGCGGTTGGCTGGACAGACCCGCCTCTCCTTCTCGTCCGTACATTCATATTCGGAAAGGATTGCGGTCAGGGCCACCGTCATGGATTCGGTTGTCGGTTGGCTTCCTCAGGCGGACATAGATCCGGATCTTTTGTCCTGTACTAAGGGTCTCAGGTTGGCGGATCCCCGCTTCGGGATGGCGGGTCCGGTAGATCTTTTGTTGGGTTCTGATGTACTGGGTTACATCATGAACGGCAAGCCTAGACTGCTGGATCAGTCTTCGCTGATGGCGCTGCCCACCATCTACGGGAACGCCATTTTGGGAATGGTGGATGAGTGGCAGCAGTCGAATCAGGCTTCTTTTACGGGAACGGCCCTCGCTCAGATCATGCAGAAGTTCTGGGAGATCGAGGAGCCGCCTACCGTGTCTCGGCTGGATCCCGAGCACGTGGAGTGTGAGAACTTTTATCAGGCTCACACTCGGAGAATGGTTTCTGGGCGATTGGAGACTAGGCTGCCCTTCCGGGATAACCCCCCGCGTCTGGGCCAGTCTCGATCATTGGCCGAGAAAAGGCTCAGGTCCATGGAGCGACGCATGGCTCGAGATCCTGTACTTCGGGAAAAGTACATCGAGTTCATGAGGGAGTATGAGGCACTGGGCCACATGTCTCCGGCTCGCGACGACTGGTCGACCATGGACCACTACTTTTTGCCTCATCACGCTGTTTTGAAAGCGTCGACGGGCAAACTCAGGACGGTGTTCGATGGATCCGCTCCGACTTCGACAGGAGTGTCACTGAACCAGTGCCTCCACGCTGGACCGAAGTTACATCGGGATATTGTAGACATCATCCTGAATTTCCGTAGGCATCAGGTGGTGTTGGGAGCGGACATCCGTATGATGTTCCGACAAACGGTCATACACCCCGAGGACAGGAGGTTCCAGTTGATCCTCTGGCGGGAAAGTCCTCAGGACCCTATGATGGTGTATGAGTTGAACACCAACACCTATGGGTTGAGATCAAGCCCCTTCATTGCGATCCGCTCACTGCTGGAGTTGGCGGAGCAGGAACGGGCTCGGTACCCACGTGCAGCCGCAGTTCTGGAACGCGACCTGTACGTGGACGACGTTTGCACTGGTGCGCAGACGGTGGAGGAAGCTCTGTTGCTCCGGGATGAGCTTACAGAGCTTCTCGCATCTGGAGGCTATGAGCTTCGGAAATGGCTCTCTAACGACCCCAACGTCCTGGCTGGTATCCCGGACGATCACCAGCAGGATCCGGGGCTCTTCGAGGAAGGTGACGATCCGCACGGGATTGCGGTTCTGGGCATGCAGTATCAACCGGTTGCTGACATCTTCACCTTTCGGGTGGCACTGGAAGCCACACGCGCGTGGACAAAACGGACGGTTTTGTCCACCATCGCCAGGATGTTTGATCCAAACGGTTGGATCAGTCCGGTTCTGTTCGCAGCCAAGTGTCTGTTACAGCGACTTTGGACTCTGAAGGTCTCCTGGGACGACCCCCTGGTCGGAGACTCGCTTAACACTTGGCTTCGTTTGATATCTGACCTCGAAACGGTCAATAGAGTGGCGTTGCCCCGTCGCATTCTGCCACCAGGCTGTAGCCGGATCAGCCTGCACGGGTTCTGTGATGCGTCCGAGCTGGGCTATGCCGCATCTGTGTACTTGCGTACAGTTGACGCTGGAGGCCACGTCAATGTCACGCTCTTATTGGGGAAGAGCAAGGTAGCTCCTATCAGGACACGACTCACCATTCCGAAACTGGAATTGAGCGGAGCCACATTAATTGCTCGGCTGCTCAAGCATGTATATCAGGAACTGTCCACCTCGATAGACATCCGGAATGTCTATGCGTGGTCAGACAGTCAGGTCGTGCTTGCCTGGTTGAGAGCAGCCCCTCACACTTTGGAGACCTTTGTGGGAAATCGGGTTTCCCAAATCCAAAACATTGGACTGGACATTGTTTGGAGACATGTCCCGGGTGAGTTGAACCCCGCTGACTGTGCTTCGCGCGGCTGTTCCGCGCCGGAGCTAGTTGATCACCCCTTATGGTGGGGTCCGGACTGGCTGCGGGAGCCAGAAGCTTCCTGGCCAGCTCTCGGCGCGGACTCGGAGCGAGCGGAGCTGCCCGGAGTCCGCGTGCATGCGATTGTGGCGGAAGTGCCCCCAGACCCTGACTGGTTGACGGGTCGTTACAGCAAGCTGGATAAGTTGTTGGGGGTAACTAGCTGGATTAAACGCTTCATCCACAACTGTCGTCACCCTCGTCAGAGGAGGAGTGACCAGATCGCCATGTGGAGGAGCGTCGGAGTTCCTTGCTGCACCTCATTCGGCTGGTGCAGGGTGAGAGGTTTCCGACGGAACTTGAGGCGCTGCGCTGCGGTCGCGCTCGCTTGAAGGGTGCGGTCGCTAAGTTGAACCCTTTCACAGATCAGGATGGTCTTCTGCGCGTAGGAGGTCGGCTCCGGAAAGCCAACCTGCCGTACGGCAGCAGGCACCCCCTGTTACTACCGAAAGGAGGTCCTCTGGTGGACCTGCTGATCACCGATCGGCATATCGGTAACGCGCACGCTGGATGTGGCGCGCTTCTCGCTGTGTTGCAGCGTGAATTCTGGATCTTGTCGGCTCGCAGGGCGGTCCGAAATGTGCTGTTTAGATGTGTCCCTTGTTATAGGCTCAAGGCGTCTACCATGCAGCCCATGATGGGAGATCTTCCTCCGGATAGGATTTCTCCCTCGAGGCCGTTCGACGGGGTCGGAACGGACTTCGCTGGGCCCTTCTCGGTCAAGTCATCGACGTTGCGTAACGCCAAGGTCGTTAAAGCCTACCTGTGCGTCTTTGTGTGTTTGGCCACCAAAGCAGTCCACCTGGAGCTGGTCTCTGCGCTGTCTACGGAGGCCTTTGTCGCGGCGCTGGATCGCTTTGTAGCGCGAAGAGGAGTACCCTCTTTAATACGTTCGGACAATGGCACAAATTATCGAGGGGCGGCGAATTATTTACGCGAAGTTAATAATTTTTTAAATTCTGGTAATAATAGTTTAAGTCTGGCTCTCGCCCAGCGGGGAATCAGCTGGCAATTTAGTGTGCCGGCCTGTCCTCACTGGGGAGGAATTTTTGAGGCTGCGGTGAAGTCTGCTAAAACCCATCTCCGCCGTGTCATCGGGGAGACCGTGTTAACTTGGGAAGAGTTAGTCACGGTACTATGCCGCGTGGAGGCAGTTCTTAATTCCCGTCCTCTCTGTCCAATCTCGCCTGACCCTAACGATCTAGAAGTCTTGACGCCGGGTCACTTCTTGATCGGTCAGCCTTTAACCGCGTTGCCGGAGTATCCCTGGAAGGATGAGCGCCCCGGACGGCTGTCCCGTTTTCAGTTATTGCAGCAAATAAGTCAAGACTTCTGGAGGCGCTGGTCGGCCGAGTACTTGCATCTGTTGCAACAACGGGTAAAATGGACAGATAGGACGGAGGCCCCTCGGGAAGGGGACTTAGTATTATTAAAGGAGGCAAATTTGGCCCCCCTACTCTGGCGTAGGGGACGTATTTTAAAATTGATATCTGGTACTGATGGCACACGCCGCGTGGCGGAGATTCTGATTTCTGGTTCCAGACTTCAGCGCGCGGTGTCCTCTCTGGCACGCTTGCCCCTTTCTTAGATATACGTGTTTTCAATGTTAAAATTTAATGTTATTTTATTACTATTATTGGTAAAGTGTTTTTTTTGGTTTGATTTCCACTTTCGGGTCAAAGTTGGGAATTTCGTTTTATTTGGGGTCCGGATACTACTAAATACTAGTTACTAAATACTGGTTTCTAAAATTGAGCTGGAGTTCAATTGGTCGGGGGTTTTGTTCCGTATAATCGGGCAACATTAAAAATCATAGCGGATCTATGGTTTTGACAGCCGGCGGTGAAGTGACGTCTCGTTACGCCGGTATCGTTCGAGTGACTCGTTGTTTTTTCTAACTGGTGTTTTTTCGGGTTTAAAACGTTAATATTGTGCGGGAATGCGTATTGACGGGAACATATCGCTACGGGATTAGTGCTGGACTATTTACTCGTGAAGGGGCTACTGGATTGGCCGTTTCCAGAACGCAGGATCGTTCTGGGAATTCTGGACCGGAGTTCGCCTGGAGATCGTCCGGTTTGGGTTCCACATTCCTTTTTTGTCCACTTCCCTTATTCCTTCGACCAAACTGGACTTTGGACGACGACGGGAACAATAGGTAAGTGGTTAACTTGGTTTGCAATTAGGAAGTAACGTTAAAATCGGTATTCGGCATTTATGAATGTTTGAAAGACTTGCTAATGGGCCCCAGGTCGGTATTTCTGGTATAATACTAAACAGCTAGTATTGTGCTCACGGGAGATTGGAATGTGGATTTTCTTGTAGATTCAAACTATAGAAAGACCCTAATGGATATTATGAACCCAAATAATTTTGTGAATCTGGTGGACTTTCCTACACGGATTGAAAAAGACACCAAAACTTCAATTGACTTTGTAGTATCACATTTGAACCATAACTCAATCACAATTAAACCACTGTCAACTGCGGTCTCGGACCATGATGCGCAGCTCATCACTTTTCAGGTAAACACTGGAAGCGTTCTTAAAGATAAATATGTCACTACTGTCAAAAGAGTGTTCAATGCACAGCGTATAACCGATTTTCTAACCGCCTTTCTAGCGTATAACTGGGATATGCTTTTCGACGAGTACAACGATTCTACTTTCAACAGCTTTATGACTAAGTTTACATGGAATATGGACCTATTTTTCCCCAAAATAATCAGTAAGAGGAGGTGTCAAAGTACTGCTCCGTGGATAAATGGTGAACTGATAAAAATACAGCTAGACATTCATGATTTGTACACTCTTCAGAGACAGTTTCCCCAATATTTGGAATCAAGTATAATAACTAAGAAAATAGAAATGAGAGATAATTTATTATTTACAAATAAAAGAGACTACATAAATCATCGCATTAAAAATTCAAAAAATCAAAAAAAAGAGGTCTGGCAGGTTATTAAAGAAGATACAAATAAATGTAAGCAAGAATGGTATTGGGATTTAAAAGATGTTGAATCAGATAGACAAATAGACAATTTTGAAATTCCTGATTATATTAACAACTATTTTATATCGATAGGCCAGGAATTGGAAAGAAATCATAAACCTAACAGAAGTGCGGCCATAGAATTTTTAAAAAAATATGTCTCTGAATTGCCAGTTTTTGAAATACAACAAATTTACCCGGACGAACTCATAAAAATAGCGGGTAATAAGATACGTAATTCGGACACTAAGGACATTTTTGATATTAGCGGAAACTTTTTATATAAAATTTTGCCATTCATTTGTTTTCATCTAACATACATAATCAATAACATTCTGAAATCCAAAACATATCCCAAAGAACTGAAGATATCACGTTTAACACCACTTTATAAAGGTAAGGGTGAAATTACTAATGTACACAATTACAGACCGATAACTATTGTACCTACCATATCAAAGTTGATAGAAAGTATATTATCAGAGGGCATTATGAAACATTTAAATGAAAATACGGCGCTTTCAAATTGTCAGTTTGCATACAGAGCTGGAAAATCAACTACATCGGCATGTCTTAGAATAGTAGAGAAAATAGGCGAAGGTCTTGAACGTAAACAACGTGTAGCCGTTGTACTATTGGATTTATCCAAGGCCTTTGATTCAGTAGATCACAGATTACTTATGGCGAAGCTAGAAGTATACGGTATCAAAAATGAAATAAAAGACCTTATTGAGTCATTTTTAACGGATAGACAACAATCTGTTGAAGTTAAAATAAATGGCAAGCCTATTAGATCAGAAGCAAAAAGGCTTAGCATTGGTATTCCGCAGGGTTCGTCTTTCGGTAACGTCATGTTCATTATATTTATGAATGACATGGCTCACTTGGACATCGGGGGAGACATAGTGCAGTATGCTGACGATACTACTATAATTGTAGCCGCTGATTCTATAGAAAAGCTATTAGAAAGTATAAGAAAAAAAAAGGTGTGTGCTTAAGACCACACGGCAGAAGTGAAAACTTAATTAGCTGATTTTTGTATTAGGTACGGATGTCGTATTATAATAAAATATTATGGATCGTATTAGTTGAATAAACGAGTAAAACAAGCCAGAAATTAAAGTAAATATTTATTGAAATTTTATTTATATTATACAAAGTAGCTGTTACCCGCGACTTAGTCCGCGCGAAATAAATACTAAGGTTACTCAGGCAGTACTTATTTGTATACCCAGATTGTATACACATTTATGGTTAGTAAAAAAAGTGTCCATGTTCAAAAAGTTGTTGGCCGGGGCCGGCTTTTTAAAAGTTACTCCAACTTTGTATGCATTCACACGGTGCACCCCTATGATGCCCCTAACATTGTCCGCAAAAAGGTTGGTGAGTAATAGGATTTTTGTTACCGACTTTCTCCTGTTCCGTCGATTCCACATACACTACACAGTCTCCACTACGATTTTCTGGGAATAGTCTCTTTCTCTTATAAAGGGGTTTTCTAAATAGTTTGTAGGAAACATTTTCACTTGGATTTGGCTTCAATAGTTTTCTTTTTCTGGTCTGTTCGACGGGGTCACCCCCGTTGCTAGCGACGCTCATATTTATTTATACTATTGACTATATACAAAACTAAATATTTACACGAAAGAAACGAAATATTTACACAGCAAAACTAATTAATTTCATTGTGAAAATTATAAAGCACCCGTCGTGTTTTCCCGCCCAAAGAAAAGTCTTTTGGAGTTGGTAGCCGTCAGTGTTGCCACTATGATTTTGAGCTTGTCGCCAAATAGTTATGAAACAAAGTCGCCGGTTTTGATTGAATTAAGGGAACAACAGTCTGGCAGAATACATAAGCTTTTTCCTTCCCCAACCTTCTACACTACACTAGTATATTCCCCTTTGTCGGTAACACGTCTAAATCCGCTAAAAGATTTTAAAAATTCGCCAGTTTCAGCGACAAAGTCGCTAAAGTGTCAACACTGGTAACCGGTAGCGAGCAGCGAGAGAGAGAGAGAGAGAGTATCTATTGTCCCATGCCCTCCTCTAACAATTATCTTTCTCGGTCTGGCACGTTTGTTGACCACATTATCTTTCTCGCTCTAGCATCCCGAGCTTACCCGAAATTTCTTATCATATCCGATCGTGATGATCACGTGATCATAAATCCATTTCACAGCCCACGAAAATTCTGTCCATAGCGCGCCTAAAGAAGTTTTCACTTCAATAATGAAAAGCTTAAACAAGTGGTTTGTAATGAACGGTATGAAGCTAAATACCAATAAAACGAATGTGATATGTTTTAATGCTGTGTCCCCTTTACAAACAACTTTGCAGATTCCAATGGATAATAATAAAAATCTACAAAGTGTTAACACAGCAAAACTTTTAGGTTTCGAGTTGGACGCCGCACTCACTTGGAAAGAGCATATAAACGTCACATGTGCAAAAATGTCCAAGGGAATATATGCTCTCAAACAGCTGAGACCTTTCACCTCAGAAGAACAGCTGAAAGAGGTATATTTTTCATACGTCCACTCCATAATGTCGTATGGTATACTCATTTGGGGCTCTTCGACTAATTACGAGCGTATCTTAAAGATGCAAAAGCGTGCTGTCAGAGTACTTACAAAGAGTAAATGGAGGGAGTCATGCAGGGAGCACTTCGTAAGTTTAGGGATAATGACGTCAGTTTCTGTTTACATTTTTGAAGTGTTGAAGTATGTCCGCGCTAATTTTAGTGAATATAAAAAGCATAGTAGTAAACTGAAAACTAGAAGTTGCAAGAACAGTAACGTTTTGTTACCAATACAGCATCGGTTGACTATGATTGGAAAATTACCAAAAGTGATGAGACAGAAACTATATAATAAACTTCCAAGCAATATCCAACACATAGAAACTGAAAGCAAATTTCGTGCCAATGTCAAAAAATTACTTTTGTCGAAATCAATCTATAAGATTTCAGAATATCTAAATAATGATTATACCCAATATAAATTGATAAGCGCTAATGAATAACACCTAGCTCAGTATTAGTGATTTTGTTAAGAAATAAATAAATATGGGTGGACATCGCACACGGCGCCATCTGACCTCAAACTAAGCAAAGCTTGTACTATGGCGGCCACATAGCTGATATAATACTTGTATAGTTTTAAATACATACTTATTTTGCATAGAAACACCCAGACACAGTGCAAATATTTGAACTGGGTGGGAATCGAACCCACGGCCCTCAGCTTCGCAGGCCGAGCTACTCCACTGGCCAAGCCACGAGGCAAGTCATATCTCGCACTTGAAGTTGCGAATTGCGATGGAACTAAACATAACTTAATAGTGTCAACATACAATTGACACTCCCATTCTGTGTAGATAGTAGTGCTGGTATTATATATTTTAAATGTGGGTAGTCACATAATAAATTTCTTGTGAATTCGGTATGTACAAACGATCATTAGAATATCAAGTGATTTATATCCATGGACACAGAACAAAGCTAATTACTTACACCTTACCGATTACATACCTTTTGGAAATAAAGTTAGTTAATAAATGTATGTTTAACAGTCTTGACTGCATTAGATTATACGGAAGGTGTCAGGAATGATTATAATAATTTTGATGAATTTAATTTAAGATGATATTGTCGCTTTCTTACATGAAAGGTAGTCTGAGAAAGCATATACTACCTATGCACTGTTATGTTATTGTTTTTGTCGTATTTGTATGTTTTCTGTAAAATTTTCTTTGACGCA
This sequence comes from Ectropis crepuscularia, assembly GCA_963693475.1. Classification (NCBI taxonomy): domain Eukaryota; kingdom Metazoa; phylum Arthropoda; class Insecta; order Lepidoptera; family Geometridae; genus Ectropis; species Ectropis crepuscularia. Next base: position 3,647,651 of record OY856367.1, read on the forward strand.
GCATTAATAGAAAAAAAATCTTAAGGATTAAATTATTCTTAATTTATATTACAATAATTCCAATCATATTTACTTAATTAATATTTTCTTATACGCAGCATTAATAGAAAAAAAATTCTTAAGGATTAAATCATTCTTAATTTATATTATAATAATTCCAATCGTATTTAAATTGACTTGTTTCATAAATAAGTAACAAAATAGACAAAGCCTTTATACAGTTTGTTAAATTAAATTATTTCTCATGTAAACATGTAGGTACCTATGTCGTAGGTGGAACTGCTAAGGTGGTATCTACCTTCCATATATATATTTTTTTATTATTACGAAAATAAAAACGGAGTACCTACTTATTTGAATAAGTCTAAGTATAAACATATTTTATGTTGTACATCAAATGTCAAATTGTAATGTGACGAGTCTGTGTGGTGGCGTTCATACTATGTACTTATATTTTTTGTAATTATATATGTGAATGTTACTACCATGATAATAAATAATATTCTATTCTATTCTATTCTATTATGTTTAAGTCATTTGAGAAGACACCAGCTCCTGTACCGCATGCGGTTTTGGAGCCATCAGTATATATCCTAACTTCTCTGCTGCCAGAGCTATCTTTCGATTCTGCATTGAGTTGGATATTGTATCTACGATCAAAGACATGTTGGCATATTATTCTATCCATGGGTGCCTCAAGAAGCGGTATGTCTTCCATAACCCGTTGTAGAACTTTTGAGTGTCGTGTTTCAATGTTCTGTTTCCACAGTCCGTTTGCTCTTAGTCTTAGGGCGGCTGCCGTGGCCTCCTCCTGTATGACTAGATGTAGAGGTCTCAGGTTCAAGAGATACTCTAATGCGGCTGATGGGGTGGTTTTCATACATCCAGTAGCTGTTACACTCGCTAGGCGTTGTAGACTCTGGAGTTTATCTTTCGCTGTGGTCAGTTGTGTTCTGGGCCACCACACAACTGATCCATAGGTCAGAGAGGGCCTGATAACTGATGTGTATAACCACAGTGTGATTTTTGGATTGAGACCCCATTTCTTTCCAACAAGTCTCCGGCATTGCCAAAAAGTCATGCAGGCCCTCTTTATTTTTGTATCGACATGGCTCGCCCAGTTCAATTTGTTGTCAAGAGTGACACCCAGATATTTCACTTCAGATGACAGGGAGAGTTTGGTGTTAAATAGTTTTGGTAGTTGCAGTTCTGGTAACTTCCTTTTGTTGGTGAAAAGAATAAGTTCTGTTTTTCTTGGATTTACTGACAGTTGATGTTCGTCACACCATTTTTCTACAATCTGAAGCGCTGAACGCATAACTTTACATAGCATGTTTTCCGCGCTCCCGCTTATCAGAATTGTAATGTCATCCGCATAACCAATAGTAGTGTACCCTTTCTCGTTGAGTGCCTTTAGAAGGCTGTCCACTACTATGTTCCATAATAGTGGTGATAGGACACCCCCCTGGGGGCACCCCTTGACTACTTTTGCTCTTGTAGTAGTATTCATCACTATCTGAACCGCCCTCTTGCTGACTAGTTCGGTAATCCAGTTCCTAATGACTGGTTCCACTTTGAGTCTTCGGAGGGCGTGGTTTATGCTGTTGTGCATGGTTTTATCAAAAGCGCCTTCTATATCTATAAAGGCGGCAAGTGTTGAAAGCTTGTTTGCGGTAGCCGATTCTATTTTATGTACTACCATGTGTAGTGCCGACTCTGTGGATCTGCCTTTCCTGTAAGCGTGCTGCTGAGGATGCAGTTGTTTGTGCTTTAGTGCTCCGTCCCTTAGGTATCGGTCCACTAACCTTTCTAGTGTTTTTAAAAGGAATGACGTTAGACTGATGGGCCTAAACGATTTAGCGTGTGTGTAGTCCTCCTTACCAGGTTTCGGTAAGAATACTACCTTCGCCTCTCTCCACTTTTTTGGTATATATTTAAAGGCTATGCAGGCTCTAAATATTGGTAGTAGGTGCTTTATAGCTTGCTTTGGTTGCCATTGTAGTAATGCTGGGAATACGCCATCCAGACCTGCAGATTTGAAGGGTTTGAAACTTTTCAGTGCCCATTCTATTCTGTCTGCAGTTACTATCTTGTTTGCCACTTCCCACTCTTGGGCTGTTGGTGTGCTGCAGTGCTCTTCTGGCCACTCCTGATCTCCTATGATTTGACATCCAGGGTGTCCATGACATGAAGTGGGTTTCCAGGAGTACTGCATTGGTTTCATTGTCTGTATTTGTGTAAGTGCCGTCTTCCTTTTTTAGGGATCCCAGAAGATTTGGCTCCCCTTTAGCTAGGATTTTCTTTATTCTTCCGGCTTGGTTTGTTGAGTTTATGCTACTACAGAAGTTGTGCCAGGATTCTGTTCTTCTGAATCTGATTCGCTTCTTGTAGTGTTTTTGTGCTTGTTTGTATTTATCCCAGTCCTCACTAGTCCTGGTATTTTTTGCCCGGTTATAGAGTGTTCGAAGTCTTTGACGTAGTCTTTCAAGTTCTGGCCCCCACCAAGATCTATTTCCTACGTCATTTGGTTTAACAGCAGGACATGCCAATTCATAGCTGTTTATGAAAGTTGCAGTGAGAAGCTGTACGTTTGATTCGATATTGTCTGTACTAAGTGTTGTGTCAGTTAAATGTATGTCACCTAGTGCTTGGTTTAGTAGTTTTGCGTACCTTGTTATATCAGTCTTACGGGGGTTACGATATGGGACAGGGCTTGTTGATTTGTATTGTAGTTGGAAACAAACGCGGCGGTGATCTGCGAATGATGGCTCGTCTGATACGTGCCATCCCTCAATTTGAGTAGCCGCAGCGTTGGTTGCCAAGGTAATGTCTATGATAGTTTGGTACCTGGAACTTACAAATGTAGGTTCCGTACCTCTGTTCATAATGTTTAGATTAGTTCGATAAATTAGTTAAATTAGTTTAATAGGTATTCGGCTAAAGACTCACCCCTCTTGTTGGTATTTTTACTTCCCCACAGAGAATGATGAGCGTTGCAGTCCGCAGATATGATCAGCTCGCAGTTATGTGCCTCGCAGTGCTGCACCAGTTCCGCCAGTTCTCTTGGAGGAATTTCTCCCTCGCCCGGCAGGTATACTGATGCTAGGACTAGGACAGTTTGCTTTTCCGTAATGAGTTTCACTGCTGTTAGGTCTCTACAACAGAATTGGTTAAGCAAGGTGGTATTTATAGATTTAGGCATAAAAATGCAGGTTCTTGGGTTATCAACAGTAGTGTCGACCATTAACTTACCGCCGATGTTATTTAGACCGCAGATTCTGTTATTTCTGATCCAGGGTTCCTGGATCATAGCGACGGTCTTGTTGTTTGTCTCCAGCACTCTGCGTAGCGTGGCCGCCGCTATTTGTTTGTGCTGGAGATTGGTTTGGATGAAATTGAGGGGGCTAAGGACTACGCAGGACGTCATCTTCGTCGCTGGAGCACCCCTCAATTCCTAGCGGTGAGACTGCTACCACCTCGCTCTGACTCTTTTGGGGAGCAGAGGTGGATGGCTCGGGAGTTGATGTTTCCGTAGCCATGTTTTCACTCGCTATGGTCGCCGTCTCGGGTTTTGTCTCGGCCTTAACTTCTTCCGGAGAGAAGAAGCGGATATACCCACTTCCCGAGATGTGAGCTACCCGGCGGTCTCTGTCCAAAATGGACTGTTTCTGATCTTCAGGGATTCCAAGGATAAGGTGGACGACCTTCTCCTTGGAATCCTGTTCCTGGGGCTTATGGTCCACCGTCATCTCATAGCACTGCCACGAGTCTACTTTGTACCATGGGTTCTGGGCACAAAGGACTCGGTGCAGTGTAGTGGCGTCAGTGATGCGGGTATGAACAAGAAGCCCTGCCTTGAGCTTCTTTTTCATCTCCGACTGCTTAATAACCCCCAGGGTGGTGTTTGGGATCGGTGATTTAATATTTTTGACCGCTGCTTCCAGCCAACTTAGCGCACCCGCATTCTCACACCACATCGCTAACGCCCCGTCCTTTAGGAAGGGTCGACCGCGGAATGATGGGGCAAGTGCGCTTGGAGAAGATGGCGATAAAACGGCTTGAAGGATGCTGTCATCGACAGCCTCCCTAACCATTTCCGCCTGGGTCTTCGAAAGGTCCCTCGGCGGGACGGTGATGATCGCGACCTTCAGGTGCGATTGAGCCGCGTCTGCGTAGCTCTCCGTCCGTGATGGTTTACGGTCGGTTTTCGCGCGCTTGGCTTCGCCCCCGGCAGAATGGGTCTCGTCCAGACGACCTCGCTTCGAGGAAGCTCTGTCGTCCAGTACAGTCCCGCTCCCGGATTGTTCCTTTTCAGGCGCAATAGAAGCCACCGCTACGATCCGTCCGCCTCGAGCACCTTTCGCTTTCCGTTTCTTCTTCTGTCGGCCGGATGATGGTGGTGGTGGTGGTGGTGGTGGTTGTGGTGGTGGTGTTGGTAGTGGTAGTAGTGGTGTTGGTGCTGGTGGTAACTCCTCTTTCGAGGTGGACGCTGTGGTCTCGCGCTGCGTTTCCGCGGCTGCGACGTCCGTACCAGTGCTTGGTTTGTTTTGGGGCTGAAGTGCCTCCCTTCTCACACGCCTGCTAGGGCGACTGTGGTCTGGGTTGCCTTTCGGCCCCTTTTTGGTCTTGTTTGAGTTTGTGTTAGTGGACCCCCTTTTGCAAGGGCGCTTTGCAGCAATTACGGTCCACTGTGACTCGAAGGTGGTGGTGTTTGTGGTGGTCGTATTTGTGTTTGGTATGGCCTCCATGAGGCCGGACAAATCTAGGCTGGAGCCTGATTTGGAGCACAAATTGCCCTCCCCAGAGTACGAGGGGCAGACCGGGTTAGACCCGGTGAGGGATTCTCCACTAGCGGTGCTAGTGGTACCCTCCTGGGGTAGTTCTTTTTTATATTGTGCTTGCATGAAGGGGATTTGAGCTGATGGTAAGAGCTCACACACTATCCGCCCTTGATAGGTGTGGCACAGTCTTTTTGGGGGTTTTTGGTGCCCCAGGGCCTTGTGGGCCGGAGTTGTGGATATAGGCCGCCACGGTTCGGCCGTATGTGTAGGCTTGTATAGTATGTCTGAGTGTAGTTGAGTGTGGTGGTGTACTTTCTAAATGAGGCGTGATTGTGATCTGTATGTGTGTGTGTGGTTGCGTGCCTAATGATTGTATGTATGTGGTGTATATATGGTGTGCTTGTGTAGTGTGTGTGGTATTTTAGCCAATAGCTAGTGATGTACCCGTAGGTACATTACTAACCATTGTTACCGGGGTACACCGTCCTAGTGCATTGCGTTCCTAGGTGATCGAGATCCACCAGGACCGCATTGCAACCAGGCACGCTTGGAGGTACACCACTAAAGCACCCCTTAAGATGATACATGAACAAATTTAATCATAATATTATGATTAAATTATACAATAGGTACGTAAACTGAATAACGTAATATCGATATTTTAATGAAAATGTAACAGCAGTGTCTTATCACTATTAGCACAACCGGCTTATATTTACGAATCCCTTATTTTAAAGAAGGTAGCGTTCATAGTTGCATAAATTACATAAAGTGCCATCTAGTATGAAGTAGCAGAACTAGTGAGCACTAGATGTCACT